>CM070873.1:216458708-217092041 GCA_036365515.1 Torymus aiolomorphi | reverse complement strand
AATCATGCAATAGCTAGCAGTACTTAACAATTATACACTTTTTACAGACTGAAAAGCTAAAAACGAATAAATAATAATTATCGAGTTATTGTTTGCTCACTTGTTTGATCGCAAAAATATGTTTTAATTTTTATAATTTGAAGTTAGGTACTGATAATTACTGTGTACACATTCACTATTTACAAAATTTCAATTCACTAGCTTCCGGTGTTTCGATTAATAGTGAAAAAGAATAAATGATTACTCTTATAGGTTATTAACATATTGCGCTTCAATGAGTTTATTTAAACTATGACTATCAAACATGATGCTTTGTATTATCAGTTAAGAAAACCAGTACCAGATCTTGGCCCGATCGGCAATTTCAAACGATTTGTTTGGGATCCTACTCGGCGAGCTTTCTTTGACAGAACTGCTGCGGAATGGCGTAAATACCTAAAATTATAATCTTCAATATCCTGAATATCTGCCTAAAAGAAACACTGCTTTAATTACCCCAAATTAGTATCTAGTAATTACTAAACAATTAAAGCACAAACTCATAAGTTCTTACATTATAGTTATTAACGAAGAAAAAGCAATTTACAATAATAAAATGATAAACTATCTCTATTATGCGAGCGCATTAACGAAGCGTTTAACGACCATTTGTGGTTTTACTGCGCCTCGAAATCCTTAATTTGTAGCGTAGGCGGCAGTTATTTACGCTTGGTCAAACTCGTTCCTATAGAAGTGTTGTAAAAAGCTTTCTTTGTTTACAGGCAATGTTGGAATTTACTACCTGTGTTTCTTCTCAGTGCTTTTTATTTTCTTTGGAATTCAAATGTACATAACCTACAAGTACGTAACGGCTTTTCATAAGCCATTTTTCGAGTTCAATAAAGTTGCCACACGAGTGTGGTTGGATTATCCGAATCGGAGATCAATGTTTGGATTGTCATCTTTAAATCTTCATGGGCCAGGTTAATGATCTTTTTAGCAAATTTAATTTTGATTAGAAATACTTATTCCTTATTAAAAATGAAATTAATAATTATTTACATTCTTTTGAATATTTTAAAATTATATCCAAGATTCGACTTATCAAATAAATTCCAAAATTAATTTGTCACATAACATGCAATATGTATAAAAGGCAATTTTAAAAACTACCTCCGAGTAGTAAAATCTGATTTCGTCAGTGCGATAACAGAACACATTTTCCTCTTTCGTTATATATATTGTTTTTTACCTGATTAAGTTGAACAACATTCTATTTAATAAGAGATAAATTTAATCGTAACTTCCCTAGCAAACAAAAAAAATAGTGAAGACAATTGAATAAAACTGAAGAAAACAGTTATTCACTGCAGATAACTGCAGAAAAAGGTCGGAATTGAGACAAAGACAACAGCTATCTGTAGTTTTCATCAGTTATTTTCAGTTATTAACTGTTATGTTCAAATTCCAATCGCAAAAAAATTAAAAAAAATTGTTTTGTTCATTTTTCTTCACTTTTCTTCAAAATTTTCTTCACTTTTAAACAGTTTAAAACTGTTTTCTTCGTTTATTAATAGTTATTATCAGTTTTCTTCAATTATTAACTGTTATGTTCAAGTATCGAATTAAGTTGTATATAGCAAAATTTTCCAATATTTTTATTACATTTATAAACAGTTTTCATCCGTGTATAACTGTTGTCTTCAGTTTTATTCAGAATAAAACTGTTATTTTCAGTTTTTTACTGATTTCTTCACTTCTTAAAGTCGCTTGCTTTTCAGAAAACAGAACATAACTGTTGATAACTGAAGAAAACTGTTTATAATTGCAAATAACTGTAGATAACTGTTGAAAACTGATACAAACTGAAGAAAACTGATAAAAACTGAAGATTACTGTTGTCTTTGTCTCAATTCCGACATTTTTCTGCAGTTAATTTCTGTTTTCTTCCATTTTCTTCAGTTTTTTTCTGATAGCTGCAGATATCAACTGTTATGAGCATTAAATTTTTTTCACTAGGGTTGTATTAAGCGATTTAAAAATTATTATAACATAATCGATTAAAAATTCAAGAATAATATAAACGTCGTTTATTTTTAAAGTATAGCACTTGAAATGAATTGGTTTATAATTCTTTTAGAATAACTTTTATACTCATATGTATTATAATAATCTTTTACTACATATGCCTTGGTAATAATTGTAATGTATTATTAAACTTAATATAATAGTAGCCAATCTTGGGTGTAAGAGAAATGTTATTTCAAATGAACTTATATAAATAGTTAAATAATGGTTGCATATTAACAATAAAATATTTTACTTGCGTAATTAATTTATTATATTAAAAGGGATCGTAGTAAAACCGAATATTATACCAAATGCTAAACCCCCGATGGTTATGCTTGATGAGTCCAAGGATTACGGGAAAAAGAAAAGATACGTGGATGCAATACATGAGATTTTAGCAGGTACAATAGCATGGCATAATATATCTAAATCTCAAATATTTATATATTGTCGTTTTGCTAGAATATAAAAAGGACAAATCTAATTACGAGCTGGACTGCAACGACTCGATTTTAAACGAGAAGTATAGCAACAAATCCTGCTTTTTTGACGTCGGTACTTTGGGCCAGTGTTCAAAGCCACCGTTCGGATACCCTGAAGTTGGAACGCCTCAGCCCTGTATTTACATCAAGTTCAACAAGGTTTCATTGCCCGAATTTATGCGATTTTAAAATAGAGCCTTTACACTTGAGAGCGTGTTATCGATAATTGTTTTTATTGACAGAGATTTGGATGGGCGCCCATTTTTTACAGCCAGGCCTCATACCTACCTGAAGAGATACCCAAATGGCTGCAGAAAATCATTAAGACTTCGGAAAAAGTAACTTACAGGCTATATAACTTTTATTGCCACTAACGTTTTTAGTGAAATAAAAACTGTTTTAGTACCTTTTAAACAATTTTCTTTTCTTTTTTTTTTAATAAATTCAAGACTCGTTCGTTTTCACGGTAACTGAAAATGGTTAGAATATTATTGCAATAAAATATTTCGATAACAAAAATGTTTTAAATTTCGATAGTCGTTATTTTATATTGATTTTTATTATTACTAAAAAATGATTGCAATACTTTTTTGTTGTTCATAAAACGTTATATAAATACAACTTGACAACTTAAGAGATAATTTATTTGATAATTTTCTAAATAGATTATAAATTACGTTCAACATTACTATAAATTTCATTAAATTTATAATATCGCATTTACAGTACGGAGCTTTCTAATGCTTAACCAACAATATAAATATTATCATAAAGTAAATAGCCTCCTGTGGTAATACTTTTCTTTTAATGGAAAAAAGACTAAAGTATAAAAGTATAGCCCTGTAATAAAATTTTTATTGTGCGAATCCTTATGTATATTGTAGACTCGCCTGTGTATATGATTTATGACGAAGGGCTTCTGACTCGATTTAAGTGACTCGCACCGCTTGTCGATAACTTTCGTAGATTAAAACACATCGGCACACGACAATGTCGCGCGTATCGTTCATTCATGCCCCCATGTATATTATATATCGGAGGGTCGACGTCCTGCCAGGCTCATCGACTTTCCGTGTACACACATACGCGCGAGGGCTTCTCCCACCTGTATATGGATTAGCGATACTGAAATTATCGTTGATTGTGATTGTTGGAGTGCTAACATATAACCTTGCGTATGTGTATGTGCGTCCAGTTCCACGTGTGGCTCTCGTGCGAGGGCAAAACCGAGAACGACGCCGAGAGGGTGGGCGAGATCGAGTACCTGCCGAGACCTGGCTTTCCCATCGAATACTTCCCGTACTCCGGCCAGTCTGACTATTTGCCGCCCATTGTCGCTCTGCGTTTCAAGAATCTGACAGGTTACTATTACGTTATGTTCAATACGGGCATACCTAAACCGGCGTTTATGCTCATTCTACATCTAATCGACTTACTTGCACAAGATTGTGCTGCTGATAAGAGGTGGCTTGGCATTACCTTAAAATAGAAATTTAATGTACTTTTGATGGATTGGAAGTAAGTATTAACGTGAATTTGCCAAGTTCTTTTGATAGCGATCTTTTTTTTTTTCACGAAAAAGTCGCAAAATTACAGTAATCTGGATGTATTTCAATGTCATTATTACTTTCACGCAAAGTAAAAAGTTCTTTACGTGACATAAATATACTGAGCAGGGAAAGACTCATATTTCAAACATCTAATCACACATCATTTTTTTTTCTACAATCATAAGAGTAATAAAAAAGACAATGTCAAAGTCGTTTCTAAAAAAAATGAGAAACAACTATGTGGTGTAATACTTTTCTTTTAACGTAACGAAGGGTATTTTAATTTAATTTCTCAGCAAGAAAAACTCTCAATGAATCTAACAAATTTCGATAGTTATCAAATAAAAGTAATGCTTAAGCTAAGAAAATAGATTTACCCGGTCGAAAATTAACCATATTTTATAGGTAACGTGTTAACTAAGGAAGCATTTTTAGCCAAAATCATCACACAAAAGTAATATTATTGATCTAAAAGTTTCACTGTTACTTAAAATATCCATTTATGAAGTGTAAATACCATAATTTATTTCGGATTGGTACATAATCATGAAATAACAAGCAATGTGCATTTTTAGCCATAAAGTGAATTCGAAAATAGCTAACTTATGGTTAACATTTCTACCTAGGAAGCCTTAGGATAAATAACCTTGAACTACATCTGAATCAATAGATCTTATACTTATTCTGAGCACAAATATTTCGGTTCTATAATCTATATAAACTCTGAGAATTCAAAATTTTTCATTTATTGACTTCAGATAATTTACGTTATATTGTGTTGACAGCAGTTACAACATTAAAGAATTATTACGCTAAGAAAAAATGTGCAGATATAATTGGGTATAGCGGTACACAGCATTACACATTTTAGTAACATAAGTTTGGTTTCAATGTAGTTTTTACTTTCTTTATTAAAAAATTACATAACATGGTTATTATTGAGAATATAGAGCTGCCATCTATTTAACGATTGTTTTACGTGACTGAAATGTATTAGTATTTAAAATTACTTCTTGGTGTTGAAGTCATCATTAGAAAAGAATTATTATATAGCAATCTTAGCATTGGATATTTTAAAAAATGCTATCATTTATAATTTAATTATAATAACATTCGTAAATTTTGAGTAAAAGAAAATACATCGATTTAATGTTGTTGCAGTTGATGAACTGATAACTATTGAATGCAAGACCTGGGCACGAAACATTGACAACGAAAATCGTCACAATTTGAACTTTCGATTGCTAATTAAAACTCCCAAAAAATAGGACTTAAGAAACATGTTTAAGTTGATAAGTATCATAATGAAGCATAATTATTAACTGCAATATTATGTACAGAATAATGTTCTTGTTCTTGTTAGAAAGAAAATGTATTTATTTATAAAGCAATAAAATATTTATTATAAAGTTGTTATCGATGTATTCGCGAATTTATTACCTCTGTAGATATTTTTAAAAGCTAGAAACACGTTCTTTCAATTGCTCTAAACCAAAATTATTTACTTACCAAGTATAGGGCACTACTGCGCCCTTTGATAGAGTGGAAATAATAATTTTAAAGGCAATTCATGAGTCAAGAAGGCCTATTTAAAGCGTGGACTAACCAACTCAAAGGACTGACACAGATGGTCAAAGCATGGGCGTCTCCACTTCCTTTTCGGACCCAAGCGCCGAGCGGCAGCGTTAGCCTTTTTTATTACTCCGTCTGGGTAGTTTCCCGGATTATGAGAAGTCCTAAAAGACCAATCAGCGAGGATGCGAAGCCAAAAGCGGACCAGAGCTAAGGAGGCGAGCGCATTTAAGTAGGCGAGCCTAGTTCAAAAAAACATCATTTTAATACTCAAATTAAATGGCAACGAGTAATAGGTCAACTTTGAGTTTTTAACTTTTCGTCTCAAAAATAAAAGGCTATATTTACATTTACCTCTTACGTGGTTGATGGTAGTGGTTGAGTATTTATATAGGGGGACTAGAAACTTGAAGCACTTTCTGAATAAGATGTTAAAATGAATGTTAAAAATAATTTATTATTGAAATTTTTAGCTGTAAATGTAGTAAGTATTCAGTGTCACAACGGATATAGTTAAAGGTAATAAGTTATGGTACAGCTGTGGGAAATAAATATGGGAAAGAAACTGCAATGCAAGACAGGACGGTAAAACTGTATTTTTCTCATTATAACATGTCCGCGAGAGTTGACGAACAGCCAGCAGTGAAAATGCTCGAAAAATCTCACTCATTGTGTTAGCGATTGTAAAGAAAGACACGTGTTTTTCCAATTCGGTAATCCATATACATCAGGCGGAGCGGGTTTTAGCTATATACTAGCCCAAGGTGACAACAGTATCGCGTTGCGCAAAACCGCGCGCGTTGCGCAACGCAAATGGACCGAGCGGCAGCTCGCTCCGGAGATGATGTCTCCGCACGAGCCGCTCGCCAAGGATAAGGGTAACGGGAGTTATTCCAGCCTCGGCTAACTGCGGTCGGAATAAGAACGAGTTCCTTTTCTTCACACTTACACATACGCGTGTACATTTTTCATTCGCCTGTCTTGCTACACTTTTTCGTCTCGCATATGTACGTAAACGCGTGCTTTAGCCGCTCCAAATGCTGCACACTGTACACATGTGTGTGCGGGAAGATATCTCGTTTCTCTTTTATATAATTGCCACTAAGAAATTTTGAACGAGCGACTTCTACTTTTTCTATCTAAAACCGCTGTTAGATTTAACAAAAAATCTATTGCTACAAATTATATGAACGTGAAATATTATCGACATGTCCTCGGGTTCAAAGAAAAAGTAGTTATTTCACTAAACGAATGAAAATTTAAGTTAATAACATTTGTCGGAAGCTATATTTTGAGGTAGTACCGGAGAAGATGCTATCTTGAGCATGCTTATTATTTTTATGAAAATTTAAGTTGACAATTCTAAAGATACACTTACTTAAAGAAATCGTTTCTTTAACAATGCTCTAACGAAGTTAACATGTCGCCTAAGCACCAACTCAAAATATCTCACCCTTCGGCAATCCTATAATAGTTATAGGTACTATTTTGATTTTTCGGAGTTACTACTATTGCATTTTTGTCATCTAATTTAATTAAGATATATTTATTAATCTGAGAAATTATAAATTATTCTTTTTTTAATGGCTTAGAGCGCTGAACTGACGTGATTTTGTTGAATAAAATTCGAAATATTTATGCATATAAGGGCTCTATTGGCAACAGTGATGATAAATTGATTTGTTAAATAAGATCAGTTATCATTTCAGTCAATTTTGGTTCAGAAAACCACAACTGCTCTCACTGATTACCAGTCAAGCGAATTATATATTTGGTGAGTCAATAAATTGTACAACGAAAATAAGTGACTCAATCGTCTTTTCTTAGAAAACTGTTAAGTATTATTTCGTTAAAATTAACTGTTGTTTTCGGTTATCTAAATTAATGGGTTTGAAATGATTTTTACATCTCTTTGAAAATATTAATTCACTCTGCAGAATTCATAATTATTTATTTTCCAATATACCTTTAAAATAGTTTGCTGCTTAAGTAATATCAATCAAAATAATTATAAAACCTATAGGTACATGTGTATTTTTTGAACCCGAATTTTTGTCAGTTTTAAGAATGTGAATCACTTTTGCATTTATGTCTATGAAATTAAGTTTCATATTGGTATAAATAAAAAAAGTGATTGATTTGAATTTGAATTCTACAAGAAGTCCACTTTTACGAGTTTCAAAAATATAAAAAAAATTTGAAGGCACTTCGCTGCAACAATGTTTTTCTCTTTCTATAGGTCACATAACAGACAAGAAAAGCCTACGAAAACCGTCTTGAAATACTGGTTTAACCGCATATAATTTTTTCTTATGGAAATTTAACGTGGGAAAATGGTCGAAAAGTACTAAAGTAGTCACTGATATTATAGTTAACATTAAACTCTCAAAGATACGAACACATTTTGCAAAACATAAAAATTAAAGTAGAAAAAAGAGTTTTAATCAAAGCAAGAATCGTTCAAAGCAAAAACGTCTGTGCATAATAGTTACAATCATTTGAAAATCGCGAATCATACACGGAGAGAAATTTTGTAGTGAAAATTACAAATATTCGAGACAAAATTACCAGTTTCTATGGTAATATATGGACAGACTGACAATTTCAAACTTTTTACCAAAGTGCCTTGGTAAAATTTTTTTTTAGTTAATTTAAATTAAAAAATTTATCCATATTGATGGATATATAGTATTTTAATATAGAAATAGAAACAGAAACAAGGATGAAAAAACATTAAACTGAAAAAAAATTTTTACGGAAGCGGGATTTGATCCGACGATCTTTGGGTTGAGAGTCCGACGTTCTACCGACTGCGCCACGGAAGCTGTTACCAACAGTCATTTGAATCGCTGTTATTACTTACTGAAAATATGTGTATTGTTTTCATTTTAACCTCGCGCACGCCTCTAGTATCAATCTTCTGAAATACAATAATGCACAGTGCGCATGCGCGAGTACACAAATACCAGGTTATTTGGTAAAATTTATCAGTTTTCTTAGTAAAAATTCTTAGGTTACCTTGTAAAAATTACTAGATCTCAATTTTTACCAGTGTGTCTGGTAATTTTTATTCAGATAATTTGGTTTTTTTTTTAAGTGGTTATGGTAGTTTTTCCTGGGAAACTTATAAATTGTATTAGAAACCTGGGAATATCACGGCTTTTGACAGTCTCTCCATGCGCTACCATGGCACCTTGGTCATTTTTACTCTAAAATTTCTCTCGGAGTAGAAAATCGGTAATTCATGTAACTTATCAGGATTTGATATTTGTGATTTTTCGCGATTTTCAAATGCTTTTAAGTAATTTAGCACAAGAACATCCAGTTTGAACGATTTTTAACTTAAACAAAGCTATTTTCTTCTACTTCAAGTTTTATATTCTACAAAATATGTTTGCGCCTTTGAAAGTTTAATATTGGCTAGTTATAAGTGACTGTTTTTCGTCCATTTGTTCTTGTTAAATTTCCATAAGAAAAAAATTATGTGCGATTAAACCAATATCTCAAAACTGTTTTGATGGATTTTTCTGGTCTTTTCTATAGGTAATATAATATTACATGGAAAAGTAAGTTGGAAATCGGAGAAGTAAAGACTCCAAAGATAGACGCAATTTAATCTCATTGAAGGAGACTTTCTTCACGAAAGATATTGGAATATAATCTTCTCAATCAAGGTAGTAAAAAACCTCCATTTGTTGTCAGCTTTTTCTCCTAAGAGACAAAGCAGCCCAATGTTCCTGTTTTTGTAAGTATTCGTTCCTAAGCGTATAGTACGCTGCCGATCTCAAAGCGCGCGTAACTGATCCTTCTTACCACTCCCGGATGGCGGTGTCCTAGACTTTGGAGCGAATTTCCCCCAAACGTGAGAAGGATCAGCTCCGCGTACTTTGAGAGCGGCAACTCACTACCACTGATAGACAGAAATATTTGAGCTAAATTCCTGTGATTTAACTGTTCATACACGAAACTAAAATTATTAAAAATATGATGATGTTATTAATAAGTAAGTCAAATTAAATTAAGTTATAAAACTTCAACTGTTTATAAAACATTTTATGAACTTTTCATCGTTTGTCAATATTTTATTTAACGTTTAATTTGCATATCGACACTCAGAAAAACGATCCTCCTGTCTTGAAATAAAATTCCTCCCCAAAAAATCTTCGTGCGACAAAAAAGGATTCCTCCTGCGCGAAAAATCAGCATTCCGCTACAAGAAGCTTGACTTGCTGTTGTCAGATAATTCCTCCTTCCATAGAAAGATATCCTCTTGGCCCTATTTTTAGCGGAAATCCTCTTCCGACAGGCAGATTCTCGTTGATACAGGAAGATCGTTTTCTGAGTGTAGTCAATAGTTATTATTTCGTATTAAACAATTTAAAACATCAAAAAAGTATTATAAATACTGATAATGTTAGTATGATTATTAAAACTTTGAGAATACTGTTAATTCTTGTTTATTTATTTGTAAGATCAATTTATTTTTAATAATTTTAATTTCGTGTATTAACTGTTAAGTCACAGGAATTTGGCTCAAATATTTTTTCTACGTGTACGCTTCGTAGAGAAACACTTCTAAAAATGGAAGCGATTCAATATCACAATTCAAGGACATAATGTATCCGAAAAAAGGGAATTATTATCTCCCAAACATAGAAATTATTTACAACTGGATAACTGGGAGTAGTATACGTTCCCAATTTTTGGAATCTATTACACTTATCAATAAGATAGCATTGTTCTTACTCCTTTAGTCGTTTATTGCTCCCAAAGTAGGAATATTTCCAACTCATTTTTTCCCATGTACCGTTGTTGTTTTTTTTGTAGAATTCTGCATTATATATACAGTAAAGTATAGCAGAACCTTCTTGTTAAGGCATCAGTATAATCTCCGGTATATATACAACCATAGGATATCGCGAGTAGCTGATTATAAATTCTCAGTATGAATTCCGAGATGAATAATCTCGCGCACGATATAAGAGAAAGATAGTTGCGAAAAGGTATTATTTGTTTTTGTAAGCTCATGTTCAGTTACCTGATCCAGCAGGAATTGTCGCTTACCACGACACATACAGGCGGTATCAGTGCGGCGATGCCCGCGCGACCCGGTGTAATCCGGATAGCCGGTGAAAACTGAAAAAACCCGTTACCGAGTATTATAATAGGAGTAATAAGGACAACGAGAATAGCAATGAAAATGTCACTATTTGCAAGGGCTTTTCTCTCGTATCACTAGCACCTATCGCTGGCCGCGCGCACCGCGCGATGACGTCAGCGGCAGCTGATATATGTGTACGAGCGCGAGGCCTCGCACCGATACACTCGTGCATACACTCAGATGTACATGTGTATGTATGTGTGCGTCTATTGGGAAGAGACAGCCCCGGGGAGGGCAGCAAACAGGTATTATGGGGCCGGGCGTGTGCCGCGCAGTCGTGATATTATAGTCTGCAGGACGAGGACGCAGCTGGCTGCGTAAACTGAGCCACGGCCGGCCGTGCCGACGCCTAAGGACCGTTTGAAAAACTTTCCTCGGCCATCGGGAATTAATTAGCCTATACTGTAAACGTGTTTTTAATTCGCTTGAAGGCGAGAAACTTTACATCTATTTTGAAATCTAAAAAAAACAGCCAAATTACATGCTGTAACTTTAATTTTATATTATGTATCGAATTTTTGTTAGTCATTGGATTCTGGAAAGCATTGAATGAAAACTTGAACAGTCAACTTTAATTTTATATCAATTTTCAAATATGAAGAATTTTATTGATTCTGACACTTGAAAACAGAATTAAAAAAACTCGTTTGTTAACTTTAGAAGACTAAGAATGTTAGATGCGTAAAATTGTTTTATATATGCAGTTCGATCGTCTGTACACTATACAAGATCTGCATTATCTCCAACCATTGTTGTTTATTTATACACATAATTATATTTAAAAAAAACTCTGTTGAATTTCTCCTAATTATAATTCAGTGAATACAGTATAGCTGTTCAACAAATCGGAATTGAAATACTTCATCAATGATCTCACAGGAAAACATTTTATCACTCTGCGGTATACTCTCGAGTATGAAAAGGTTTGAAGATGAAGTTTGAAGTAACAGAGCTAACCCCACTGTTGCCTGTATTCCAAAAGAAGAGAACAAAGTATAATGGAGTAACCGGAACGAGCGCGCGGTGTTGCCATGATGTCTGCCAGAGCAACCGATACAGAGCTAAGATACGGAGGATACCTGTGGTTTTTTTTATATGTCGCGTGACTTATATTGAAACTCAAATACATTCATCGTAGCTGGATTATTCCGGATTGAATCTGTATACTTTTTCAAGCGAGGTGATAATGACCCGAGCTACTCATCGAAAAAGATATAAGCCGTAATTTGACATTAAGATACCATTTGTTTTCTATATCAATTACTGCATCCAATCATTCATCAAACCAAAGTCATTCTTTTCTGATTATTGTATATGTAACATTAAAATAAACTGTTGGTATTTCTAAAAATTATCATTTAATATTTGGGTCTTCTTTTTAAATGAAAAGTAAATAATTCACATTACTGTACTATGAGATATACACTCAGAAAACGATCTTCTTGTATCAACGATAATCTGCCTGTCGGAAGAGGATTTCCGCTAAAAATAGGGCTAAGAGGATATCTTACTATGGAAGGAGGAATTATCTGATAACAGGAAGTCAAGCTTGTTCTAGCGGGATGCTAATTTTTCGCGCAGGAGGAAATTTTTTCACGCAGGAGGAATCCTTTTTTGTCGCACGAAGATTTTTTGGGAAGGAATTTTATTTCAAGACAGGAGGATCGTTTTTCTGAGTGTATTATAGTAACAAAGAAAAGTATAACTGTACCGATTTATAAAAGTTTTCCATTATAAAAGCAGTTACTGTACAGTTTTAACAATAATTTGGAATCAATTTATCACTCCTACTGAGGGTTTTGCCTTTAGTCCAGTTTTCCCCCTCTTAGACTACTATGATATTGTTTTATTAGATGCTACATTTGAGCAAAGGGCCAGACTGCAGAAACTGCAAAATACTTGCATTAAGTATATATTTGGATTAAGGCAATCTTCACATGTTACACCGTACTGTAAGCGACTGGGTTGCGCACAGACACTCGACGGCCGTCCTACTGTACACAGTTTTAAACTATCGTGAGCCAATATACCTTTTTGATCTATTTGAAACGCACCAGTCCAGTCGCCCGGCCAGGTTAAACACTGGGGTTCTCATAGTACCTCCAGTAAAAACTGAGTATGGTATCAAATCATTCCAATCGCAAGGAGTGCGTCTGTGGAACTCTCTTCCATCTGATATTAAGTATAAGCCATCTCTTTCGACCTTTAAAACTGCTTTAAAATTGTATTTATTGGACTTTGAGTGACATGTGTGCGTTATTATACGCTAACTGTGGTATTATGTTTGATTTTGTTCGACAAACTGTGATATTACGTATATTACTGTGATAATATTATAAGGACTGTACTACATCATGTAGATATATGCAAAGAGACCAAATAAATCTATTATTATTATTATTATTATTAATTTAGTTGTTACTTCATATTGGAAAGATCGTATATTACTGTTAATCTATAAAAGATGTTATTATAGTCTTAATAATACATTTGAATGTACACTGATGAACGAAAATATTTTTTAAAATACCATTTATCACATGACGTACCCACAGTAACATGAGTTATCAGTACGAGTCCTGACATAGGAGAACTGATATAGCTATTTCCTAGCATATAAATTCTGTAGTTACTCTGCGGTTCTCCAGTACATATTACTTGAAAAAGCTTCACGTGTAAGCCGACGAATAATAAAAGTGATACAGTACTTTAAGTGGAGGAAATCATATGTGTATTTTGTTAATAGATTAACATCTATAAGAATCTTGTTCATAACACATGGCGGAAAAAGGCATAATGTTAAAAATATGACAATATTTCGCATTCTATAAATTGATTATTACTTATCGCTTACAAAATATAATTGTGTGGAATAGCAACATTTACGTTTTTGTATAAGAAATAACGAAATTAAATTATTGTTTTTTGAAATGAGCATTTCTGCTAGTAAAAAAATGCATCAAATTTAGCTTTATTCGTCTCAAATTTTTCTTATAAGATTATAGGCAAAGATAAAATACAATTTTCTTACAGAAAATATTGACGTTTTACATTATTTTATCCCTTGTATTTTTATAAACACTCAATAACGATTGTAGAAAAAAGTAGACACATCGTTTAATAAACGAAATTATTCATTTTACAATTAACCAAGAAAATCGCAATCGATTACCATTTACCGGCGCCTTCTTTCTATCACGTACGCGCGTTATTCTTAGCTTCGCGCACAGGGCGCCCCTCCATATGTATACATTTTACCGAAGTATACACGCTGCAGACGCAAGATCGGCGATATTCGTGCATATATTTGTGTATACATCCCGGGCGGCCAATAAATGTTAGATGCGCCGATCGGCGCTCGCGCCACGGCAACGTCGCCCCAGCCACACACTTTCGTTTTTGTGCGCGCTCGGCGGGCCACGCACTCTCATATATACGTATATATACATGTGCCCGCACGCACACAGAGATACGCGCGCGTACGGCTACAGTTCTCTCTCTCTCTCTCTCTCTCTCTCTCTCTCTCTCTCTCTCTCGTAGAGCAGAGTAGTCACTCGACTTTGCTCGTCGCAAGCGCGCCTGCGACAAGACGCGCGGACAGGGAAACAGTGCGCGCTCGGCATCCGCCGACGATACTTCGCTCCGTACGAGCGCGTAGAGAGACCGACAGAGGGAGAGGTACTTATCCGTATATACTTGTACCGATACCGAGAGCCAGCGACGATCGGAGCAGCGCGAGTGCCCTTGTAGATATAGTGCCCGAGTTTCCAAAGAGAGACAAAGCACAGCCGGCGGCGCCGGTTAGTCCAAGATGAGCGTGCGCGCGAACAAGACCGGCAATGGGACCTACGAGTTCGACGACTACATGCGGCAGCCCGACACGAGGAGTAAGTGGCAGATCTTCACCGACGCGCTCTACAACCCCACCGACGGCAAGATATTAGGCCACACGAAGAAGCGATGGGGTGAGTCACGATCATCGAGCTCTGCGCTCCCAACTTTTCGCGCGCCAATTTAAAAATAGCGCGCCGCACGCGTGCGTCTCTCGCGGGAGCAAAGAAACGCGTTTGACGTAAATGATTGCTTTGACAGCTGACACGCGGCGCCCATTAGCCGTCGGATTTCCGAATTCCCGAAAAAGGAGCTCGCGCGCGCGTGATCGGTAATTATTGTCGGGCGTAGCGCGCACGGCGGGGATCGACGCGAACGATAAGGACGAGTGCAGCCGCTTACATAAGATAATTCTTTCGAAAAGCGACGTCGCGCAGGATTTTGCGTCTGCGGTTCAGCATCGCGGTCCCTTATCTGCCGACGCTCTCGAGATTCGAAGCGCGCATACGCTGTGACGTCGCGCGATAAGTGCGCGCGACGGAATTTCAAAAGAGGCTATATTGACACTTCGTCCCAGACAGTCGGGCTTTTCCAATGTCATCAAAGCCCGACTGTCTATAGCGCGGCCGTGAAAACGTTCTTTTCTCCGCATCTCCGCATCTCCCTCGTTTACATGTAGTGAGTCGGGCTGTTATCAGCAGATCGCAAAAGGCAACAAACGGGGAGAATAGTTTCTCTTCGTCATCAGAGCACGTGCGAAATAATGAATGCTGAAAATTCGACGACCGCTGGCTGTATATTCGATCGGGCGGGAGCGGATGCGATTTTATAATTAGAAAAAGTCGTTTTATTTGGATCGCGCGCTGCTTAAAAACAAAGCGTTAGTCATAACTCTGCCAAAGCCGAGAGCAAAGCCGATGATCGCTCGTTGCTCAATGAGGATCGGAAATACCGAAACTTTTCGCGCGAGTTAAAAATAAGCCGAGCGGCGCAGCAATAAACAGTTGTAAAGTCTTTGACCGGTTCCTGGTGCACGATCGGCGCCTGGCCTCAGTGTTACGTGAAAATCAGCCGTTAGCCCGAAATCGCGCGACAATTTCTTTGGCAGACACCCTTGCGGGATGCGCTAGAGGTGTTCTCGACGCCTCACATTATGTATATATAAATATATATGTATGTTACTGATCAGAGGGAGCCGATCGAGACGCACTTTATTTGACTACCTATCGTGCCCATACACTCGGCTAGCCGAAAGATTAGCGCGTTTTATCTAGGCGAGGCTATATCACGGTTCAACTGCGAGCGAGCGCGCCTCCCTACCATGTGCGATCGTTATTTTGTAGGCGGGGACAGTATATGCGCGATCGGAAAATCTTTAGAGAGTTTCGACATGTAGCTCTGTACATCGTATGTGGTATTGTTGAAATTCAGAAGTGAAAACTTCTAATTATACACGGTAAAAAATAATATGATTGAGACAGTGATTCATAGTTTGTTAAATGAGATTAGCAATAAAGTTTGTAAGTATAAACAAAAAGTTTGCTACTATAACAAACTTTTGTTCTGCCAAACAATTCTATGATCAATATAGCAATTCGGCAATCGCTGCGATAACTTCGTTAAATTTCTAACTCCTAATTGTTCTGTATAGCGAAGTAAATCGCTGTTACAATCAAAATTGTTCGTTCAAAGAACGAGCGTGCATACGATATATTATCTTGCTTAGCGTAGCAATAGAAAATCGTTAAAGCAACCATTTTGGTTGCTATGTTAATCCCTTCACATAGTTACATTAACAAAAAAGTATTGCAACGTCAATTCAGCATCATGAGCGTCGAATATGCGTCTAACCTCTTACGTAGGTGGAGAATACCTGATGATGTTATCGATAAATTTAAAGGTTGATTTTCAAAATCATTTACTCATCAATATTGATACTAATTATACATACTCTCTAAATCTTTTTCAGTGCAAAATCGGGCACTGGTACAAAATAGTGAATATGCACTATTTATTCAGTGTAAATGTACTTTCAAAATAATGAAATTGGATTTTTACTAAAGTATTGTGTATATGTTCAAAAAAAAATAGTGTATATGCGCTATTTTGTGACAGTGCCCAATTTTACACTAAAAAAATTTCGAGAGTACGAATTTGTAAAAAGTATTAAGTAGTTTTAAAGGAATAGAATACACACTAGAGTCAACAATTTTTTTAAGTATAGATGAAAATTTTTTGCCTACTTTTGATAAAATTAAGAAGATATTATTTTTAGGGATTGTATATATTATGTACGGAGTACTTTGATAGTCATTTATATGCATATATGTAGTGTGAGTCGGATACATGGTTTTGTAGTCGCATAAACTCCTTGTACGATCATACAGTATTGAATACATATCCTATTAGTGACGGAAATTCTTATATTGTTACGGAAAATGTTTTATAATATTAAATTAAATTCGTTAATAAAAATTTTTAATCGTATTTCTAAATTTCTTTAGCTATGAAAAAGTATATTAGTCATGCAACATGTATATGAAAAAGGCCCTTTTTCTCTGCATAGAAAGGTGAATCGAAAATCGAGTATTTGAAGCATCTAGGGAACGGTGGAAGGAAGAGAACTTAGTCTCCCGTTATGACGACTCGATATGTCCGATCCCCTATCGCACTTTCCATGCAAAGAAAGGTCCTATTCTTAAACTCATTAGCAATTGACTTTTTCAGACTCGGATGATGATATTGACCACTCGTGTATCACTCGGTCGCCAAAGGCGGCAATTTCCCTCCCTAGTTGCCCAATGTACTATTTTTCAATTCCTATATCTTTTCCTTTTATTCTCTATGCAAGTAAAAAAAATCATTCTCATTATAACCTAATAATTGATAGATGTCATATGAATTACAGTAACAAAATTGATTGGAATAGCAATTTGCGTTTGCTACTACAATGGCTCAAGAGATTGCTGTAGCAAAATGGATTGTTAACGTTGCAAACTTATTTGATTATATGTACAGAAATGTTTATGTCGTTGAAACAGCAATCCGAATTCGTTGTATTTTCCTAGCAATAAAAATCGCTACCACAGCAAGCTTTTTCGCTGAGATAGCGATCTTTTTTTAACCGAGTAGATTTGAAATGAAAGAAACATGATGTTTCTTACTCTAGATGTCTAAGTGTAGTTTCGAATAACTGCATCTTAAATTGTTTTAACGAAATAAGTAATGTAAGTTGAAAAACTCTGGGCATATAAAATGAGAGATAAAACCTTTTTATTGGTCTGTTCATTATTTTAATTAATTATAAAAGTTATTTATTCCCATCTCTACTATAATGGCCATTTTATAGCCTGAAAAGCGGGGTAAAAGTGGCGTCTGATTCTTTCTTTTACTTTATTCCCGCATAATGCGGGAATAAAGTAATATGGTCTAATTTTTTACGTTTATGATGAATTGGGTTAAAACTAACAAAATTATAACACATAAATACAAAATAACTTTTCAAATCAAATCTATGAAGTGGCCACAGTGGCGATGGGAATAAAGTACTATATTCCACGCAAAAAAAAATGAAGACTGGCTAATATATTGCTCGGAATCTAGGAAATATATGGGATATGTCACTTCCCATACATGGCCGAAATTTCTCCAAATTGCTCTCCGTACTCTTTTCCCATATATGGGGGAACTTTTTGGGACTTCTATATGTATATAATCTAGTTTCGAAGCTACCATTAGGCGGCGCACGCCTGATAGCGTAACACATGGATAAATAGGAACCGTGCGGGTATATATGGAAGTATGAGACACTAGGGTGAGTGGCATGGGTTTTTACTCCTAGCGAGGTTTTTCTCCATTCTACATTCCACATAGTAGTTCAGCCATACAACCGTTTTTGCTCTATAACTTCTGATAGTGCGGAAATGCCCTCACAGGGCATCACACAACTTCCTCTATTCTGATTTCCTTCTTCAAGGAGAGGTAACTGGAATCGCCCAGGCTCCTCCTACGTGGATTTATGTCTACGTAAGGGGTTCCTGGACGGTGATCCAGGCAGGCTGTACCTCACTGGTAGGGGCGATGGAGGGGGCGCCCACCATCCCTGTTTCTTTCTTATAGGGTGGGTGGACGGGAATAGTGCTTCGCTTGTGTGTGTGTGTGTGTGTGTGTGTGTGTGTGTGTGTGTGTGTGTGTGTGTGTGCGTGTGTGTGTGTGTGTGTGCGTGTATTCGTAATTCTATAGAACCTTTAACTTTTACAGACTGACACGATATATCATGAACGTAAATGAATATCGAACTCGACAATTAAGCTTCTTCTTGTATAATATATTAGAAAGTATGCCCTTGTATGTATTTAAGTGGAATAAGTATTGTAAAGAAGAACAATGAGCCCAAAGTACAATTTCTACCAAATTTCAAAGCGTACAACTCAAAAATATTTTTTTTTATATCGCTATAAAAAAAAAAACCGCTGCCAATTCATTGGCACGTAGCTTCCTCAAACTTGATTTACTGATTCCTTTAATTAATTTTTACTTCCAATATTTAAAATTTCATACTTTATTTTGTACGATGTAAACGGCTTAAAATCGTTTTTATAAGTCTAACAACTCGTCAGGAGTTGATTTTACACGAGAATTCTCTTTCAAATGCTACCCATCACATTCAGATACATAGAGCCATCCTCAATACATTTAAAAAAAATTGGGAAAATTTTATGGAAAATATTAACTTGAAATTTTTTTAAATATCTTTGAAATTTAAGGACCAATCATTTTGCCCGAATAACTCGACCGAAAACTATCCAAAATCCACCTCTACGAGGAATTTTGAAGCGCTTAAGTCAATTTTTACTCCCGCAATAGTTGGACATACCAAACTCATTTTTTTCATTTTTCAATGTTTACGTTTTTATTAATAACAAAAGAACCGTAATAGCTAGATAAATAATTTTTTTTAGAAAATATAGGTCTTGAAATTCTCTTTCGAATGCCGCCCACCCGATTCAAATACATAAAGCCGTTCTCGAGAAATTACGATTAAAAAAAAAAGTGAAAAAAATTTTAACCTCAAATATCTCTGAAATTTATGGATCAATCCTTTTGCCCAAAGAACTCAATCGATTGTGATACAAAATGTACCACTAAAAAAATTTCAAACTGATTAAGCCAATTTTACTCTAGTTATTGAACGACAAAAAAAAACACTTTTTTTTATAAATTATTTTTTTTCTCCAAAAATAATGAATAAAAAAACCTAAAAATTTAGTAAGTTATAGTACTCAGTATTCTTTATAACCAAAAAAATATTCATGTTAATATCTTTTTTAATTTTGAAATATAACCTATTTACTAAAAATGACGTTTTCATGAATAACTTATGACGAAATATAGCTAACGGCTTTTTTTTTTTTTTTTTAAATTGTAGAAAATTTTATTCTGCATACAGAGAATTTATCGTATATAAATAATATTTGTTCTAAATATAAAAAAATTGAAAATAAAAATTTTGAAAATTTAAAAATGGCGATAAAAAACAAAAAAATCGATTTTGACAAAAATAAAATATTGACCCCAATTGTTGAAGCAAAATCTGAAAAAATGATCACTCTCTCGTTAAAATCGGTTGAGTAGATCATGAGATATCAGAGTATACGGACATACACACACACACACACACACACACACACACACACACACACACACACACACACACACACACACACATCCATACGGACATTTTCTAAAAATGGTGTATTTCGATTCCAAATTTTCTATACAACATTCCTAAGACATTATCTCACAAACTTTTTTTTTTACTATCACAAAGCTTCCTCTAGGAGGAAGCAAAATAACTTTAGTCCAATCACTCTGAAAATATAATAGCGTCTTCGTATAATGGTACTCTTCCAAAAAAAATGCGCCAAGAGTGTGCCAATCTTTAAAAACATTGAGCAACCTAAAATGTGAGCGTATACCGATTTTTAGAAATTCGAAAATTTTTTAATTGTTTCAATATAATAGAAAAAATGACTTTTAATTTTTTAAATTTCTAATTTCATACGTTCATTCTACACCAAAAACCGTAAAAAATGAGACTTCCGGTGTGCGTGTGCCTCAAAAACTTACTTTATAGGTGCCTCAAAAACACTTTAAAAATAGGCTGGTCTGTGCGACACTCGTTCGGAAACACAACATTTTCGAGTGGCACACTTAAAGGACGTTAAGGGGGGCTAACAACTACGCTGTTATTTCTTCCTTACACTATTTCTGAAGTTCCCATCACATGTTTAAGTTGTCATTGGGTATTTTACATGGTGAAATCGATGTTTTAGTAACATAAAATTTTAACATAAAAATTATAAAAAGTTTAATTTTTTTCATGTTTTGTGCAATACAAAAAAATAGCTTTGTAAATACCATCATATTCCGAGCAATATATTGGCCAGTCTTCATTTTTTTTGCCGGGATGTAACACGGGACTAAAGTCGCAGATTATTCTCGTGCGTGAGTTCACTACCCGAGCGAGCGTAGCGAAGCGAGTCCTATTAACAACATTAAATCGACGCTCCCTACGAAAACTAGCACCTTTTTTGGCCTCCTCACGAAGACTAGCACATTTCAGAGAACTGCAACGAAAACTAGCATAACTCACGACTTTGCCGCGAATACTAGTACAATTCGTGAGGTTGCCGCGAAAACTAGCATCATTCACGAGTTTGCGCCGAATAATAGTACAATTTGTAAGATTGCGACGAAAAGTAGCACGATTCGCGAGTTTGCGACGAAAAGTAACACGATTCGCAAGCTTCCCGCGAAAACTAGCACTTCGCGTCACCGTGTTAATTTACATAAGAGGCAGTGGAATGTGCTAGTCTTCGCCGTAATCAAGCAGATCGGACTAGCCTTCAACGCAAATCAATGGGGCGTGCTAGTCTTGGCGGCCAATGCTGAAATGGACTAGTTTTCGTGGCAATCTGAATCGTGCTAGTTATCGTAGGGAGCGTCGAAATAGTATATTACGCACCTAGGGAGGAAAAAACTTGGACAGTCCACAGCTCGTGTAAATTGACAACCACGAGCTGTGGGATGGCCAATTTTACTCCCGTGGTGCGTATACTATTTTTCGCTATACCCAGGCCGAAAACACCACATTCCCGTTTTTGAGCCGGGCGGGAATGTGGCACTTTCGGCCAGGGTATGGCGAAAAATACTATACTTTATACTCATATCTTTAAAGTACTATAGAAGATTTATTTTTAATGCTAGTAATATTTACACAAGACTGCTGTTTAAAATAATGAAAACTGAAAAACGAAAATAATAATAGAAGTTAATTTTTTAACAATAATATTATAATATTACAAATTTGAAAATAGTTATTTTCATAAAGTACAATTTTACACCCGTAATGTGAACATAATTCTTATCATACTAGGCGTAAAATACACCACTGAGGCTGGAAGGGAAGGGCATTTGGTAAAACAAGAATTCAATATATAATGAATAGAATAAGGTACGGGGGGTAAAGTTCCCATCAGTGAATTGATGAAGGGGCCTCTACATCTATAAATCTAACCTAATTAAACAACTGCTGCTAATTCATTGGCACTTACTTTTCTCAAACTTCAAATAATAATTCCATTAAATTTATTATTGATAACAAAAATGTATATAAAAAATATTTATTGAAAAGTATCTTCTAATCAAACACAATCAAAAGCAAACTCATTACAGTGGATGTAGACGAGTTGATTATTATTCTTGTTATCGTTCTATCTGAAAAAATCTATTTAATCTCGAATATTTCAAATCTTATGAACGATATCACTCGTGAACAATGAACTCAGTTCTCATGTGTAAAAAAAACTATTTACCTCTATGGAAAGTTTTATGATTATCGGTTAATTTGATATATTACTTCTGTTATCGTGCAAAACAAAACGTAGTTTTATCAAAAATAATTTATTACTCAAGAACAAATGTGGATAATTTCTTAAAAATTTAACGCAATAATTCGTGAAGGTATACCACATATTTTCTAACAAAAAAAAACTAAACAAGAAAAAATAACTCTCTAATAAAAAAGGACAAAATAAAAATTGTGAGAAAATGTAGGCAATTTAAATTTCTTCTCAAAAAATGTATGAAATGGAAAAATATTAATTATATCATACAAAAACAATAGTAAATAATAAATTGAAGATATATAGATTGCGGACTCGAAAATCTCCATAAAAACGTAGAGTAAGGTTCACCCAATCAAAATTAAAGTGCTTTCGTTATAGCTTAAGGTAGTTCACCCGGTCGAAACAGCAGTTTTAGTTTTTGTATTTTTTAAATAAGGTTTTATTAAGTTGATAATCCAAAAGAAAGTACATGTAACAAATATATACTAGAAGGAACATAAGACAATTTTTTTCAGATAAATTCAGGCAATAATCACTATGCTATTGTTACAATTAAAGACAAAAACTTCAATAAGTTTCTCTAATTTTTTTATTTTTTATCCGATCTTAACGAAATAAAGCTTATTTTGTTTGTTAAGAAATTTCAGGGGGAGTATCGGTGGGAAAATTTATGATACGAGTTACCAGTACGGCGCAATATCAATTTGTTTAAGAAAAGCAAGTCAAGTTTTAGAGTGTTTAAGGTGCACAAATTGATGTTGCGCTGTACTGGTAACTCGTATCATAAATTTTCCCACCGATACTCCCCCTGAGATTTCTTAACAAACAAAATAAGCTTTATTTCGTTAAGATCGGATAAAAAATAAAAAAATTAGAGAAACCTATTGAAGTTTTTGTCTTTAATTGTAACAATAGCATAGTGACTATTGCCTGAATTTGTCTGAAAAAAATTGTCTTATGTTCCTTCTAGTATATATTTGTTACATGTACTTACTCTTGGATTATCAACTTAATAAAACATTATTTAAAAAATACAAAAACTAAAACTGCTGTTTCGACCGAGTGAACTACCTTAGTATTTTCGTTACATCCAATTACGGTATCACACACTGACGCACACAGACACACGCATATATGCACACACGCGCACACGCGCACACAGAGATGAAAAAAGTTTTCGAAAAGAAAAACGACGCATTTCTATGTGAATACTCTTAAAAAATGTTTTGAACCTTTTTCGTATCAAACACTTTTTTTCACCGTTCCAAAGTTTTTTCTACGTGAAAGAATAATGAAAGTAACTTAAAAATATGTATTATCAAACGAAAGTAAATTTTAGTAAATATAACCAAATTTTATATTTTTATTGATATTAATTAAAACATGTAACAATATCAAAAGTCGATAGACTGCTTACAAACAAAAAGTAATTTTTAATTATTAAATTTTAAATTAATCTGATCCATACTATTACTTTATCGTGCGTTAATCGTCGGGATAGTTTTTGTCTTGGTCCCTAGACGGCTTTATATTATGTAAGATTATGTATTTCGCGTTAAATTACATATTTTAACAATACTTAACTTTAACCATACTGGGTGCAAAGTTCAACTACGCGATCGCAGAACAAGTCCAAAAAAGCATTCTTTTCACCTACGTCTACTAAGACCAAAATCCTTTTTCATTACATACTTAATGAACAAATTATAAAACAAGTTATAAACTTAATATAACAAAATCGAACGGTTATTTACAGCATAATATTTTAAATCATTAAAAAATAATTATTATATATAAAATATGAAACATTTCCAATGTGAACTTTCAGAGCAATGAACTATAAATTTTGTAATTATTATTTGTTTTTCATACCATAATCATGTCTATGTTTATTCAACACTAAAACTACTAAAATCTTATCCATTAATATTAATAGTAAGCACCGACGACATTTGAGATTGCGGAAATCTAATTTTATAGGAAAAAAAGTATTAACATTATAATCTAATTACAATTATTGACATGACTTGAATAAATTCGTCATCAATATATAAGACAATTATTTGTGGTACTTCCTATGGCCTGATAAAACAACATAATACAACAATTAAGTAATAAAGAAAGGCACTCTGAACTTAATAACGTGGAAGTTCATCTCCTTGAGGCAATAATTTATCACTTTCGTTAATGACACCTGTGATAGCTCACGTATCCCGCGAAGTTGCACTCCCGTTAAAGTAGAGGCGAAATACAAGAAAAAATAGAGAGAGTGAGGAAGAGAGAGAGAGAGGGAGGGAGAGAGAGAGAGGGAGAGAGAGAGTAGAACCATGAAATCGAGATAGTCGCGAACCGAAGAAAACCAGAAAAATCCGGTTCTAACCGAGCGATCGATCGACCCAAAATCAACATTTCGTGTTTCCACGGCTGGGGAAAAGTCGAGAGAGAGAGAGAGAGAGAGAGACGACGCCGCCTTCGCTCGACTCAAGCTTATACTTCTAACGCGCGCCGAAATTAAACGCGAGGCAAGGCTACAGGCGCAAAAAACGGATCATTTAATATTCATTGCACGGAGTATGGGCCTTTCCGGAACACTCTACCCGGAAAACAGCTACGTGTATTAGTTATCAAAGATCTGAACGTAAAGACCTTCGAAAGACAGTCGATTTAAAAAAAAACTGACCTTGTGCCATCGCAGACAAAAACGCTGCTCAATTAATATTCCATGGTGTTGAATCCGTTGTTAGCGAATCTTCCATTAGTTTCTTTTCATGCTACTTGTAAAATATTACATCACAGTTAAGTAATTATTCTACTGCGTTTCACTTTAACTCCTTTAAGCATAAACCATTTGTTAGGGATACACTAATTTATATTTTCACAGTTATTTGGTTTTGTAGATCTCGTTTATGAAAACTTTCTCAGAGTAAAAAGTTGGGAAAAAGGAACCACGCATACCTCACGCGTGTTTCATAATACTTTCGAAATGTAATGGGGCCAAGTTGAGATTACGTAAAAAAGAGTAGAATTATCTGCCACCCATGGAAATGTTTGACGCTACCTTACAGATCTTCGTTTGTATTCTAGTTATACACTTTAGTGGTTCAATAGTCACGTGCGTGGCTCCAATAAGTTTTCCACTAGCTTTTCGTCTACATACTTTTCGTGACCTGATAATGCGCCTGTCAGCTGTAGATACTTGGGCCTGTCTGGCTCTCAGGACTTGAAGAGTTCCGTAAACCGTAAGTGTGTATGAGTCTCAGTATTGTCAAGTACTTTCAAAGAAAGAATTTCATAAGTTGCGACGATGCGAACGTCGCTAAATAATTTTTTATGAATTTTTAAAATAAAATAGCGTCTTGCCATAAACTGCTGTAGTAAAGTAATCCGGAAATTTGACTTTTAGGATTTTTTGTCATCAATTTTATGGGCATTATAATATATTTTTATTTTATTGAATTTCTCTAGATTTGAATTTCCAAAACACCCTTTTAAAGGACACCCGTATATGTTTCATTTAATAAAAATCGAAAGTTCACGTAATAATCTTTTTTTTAATTTTAAGTTAGATCGTGTACAGATTGTCACTATTAGATTCTATTAGAATCGTTTCTATTAGATTGTGATTTTGTGCCTGCTTCTTTTACTTCCATGAGAAAATATATACTTTTTTGTGCGATATAGGTACAGTAAATTGCAATACGACAGTATTTATATACATAGGTATTATGTGAATAGTACTCTTATAGTGAACTATAAACAAGCTTAGGCTAATCAAATCATTCTGATTTGATTTTTCAAATAATTACAGAATTTAAGATGAGATTAGGCACCTGCTATATCTTTTAAACATATTCTAGCGTCTAATTGGCAATTTTGTTTATGATATGGTTCATTTTTAGCTACAGGCCTTGCTACGAATACTATGTCTTTTACCGTATAATCCAAGACACTTATATTTCAAGAATTAATTATTGATTTTATATTAAATTATTTAAATAATTATATTAAAAAATTAATAATTAATATGTATAAATAAATTAATTAATTTATTAGATATTAATATTTTTCTTATAAGATTAATAATAATAATAATACATATTTAAAAAAAGGGCTTATATCTTGATTAATTCATCTTATAAATTAAAATAGTATATAAGAAAAATATTAATATCTATACATAAATGGTGAATATATATTTAAGCAAGATTTCGAAGTGTTCTTATCAAAATTACTTCCCTGCGTCTCTGCGATATAGCATGATAATTCAATATTGAAGAGAAAACAGAAACGAATTAATTGAATACTAAGAAAAATTGAATCATATTTATACTGTTTATATTTAAACACAGAAATATAATTAAATTTATTTATACAGTTTCGTATAATCCAGTTTTTATATAATACATATACATTCATGCACCTTTTTCCTATACTCTTGATTTATCATAGTGACAGTTCGTCAATATTAATTATAAGACGAGCATAATTTGTTTCCTCCTTCGTTTCGTTCACTTCGATGATATAGTGTTTAGTAAGATTATAGATTAGAAACAAATAAATACATAACCATCATGGTTATGCCACATATTTGTTGCGATAATATTGAAAATAAAAAAAAACTGCTGCCAATTCATTGGCCCGTGGCTTCCTCAAACTTAATTTGCTTATTCCTTTAATGAATTTTTAATAACATAATTTATAATTGTTGTAACAAGTTATGACATAATTATAATTAAATTCATTTATGAAGATTAAAAATTATTAATTTTTAAATTATGTATAAAATATGAATAAAATAATAGGTATGATTTTTTTTTAAATTATGTGTGAAAAATAAATAAAATAATTGATTTTAATATTATCGTCAAAACCTTTTAAAATTCCTAAATAACCTTTACTTCAAATTATATTTTCTTTGTGAAATTTCACACATAGGGTACTTGTCCCTAGTAGTATGCCTGTCCGTATTTGTGTGCTCTTTCTGGAATTTCCGATGTAAGAAAAAGGTTCTAACCTTAAAAATAATAAATGGCTATTACAAAACAAAAGCAGGTATACAACACACACGCATCGGCGCATAGCGCATAGTGCATGTCATTTCCATTTTCTAGTATACATAAATGCATTCTCGAATAATTACGATTTTAAAAGAGGGCTAAAATAGTTTTAACCTCAAATATCTCTGAAATTCATAAACGAATTCTTTTACCTAAGAATTTTTCTAATAAATAATATACAAATTCTACATCTCCACCAGATTTCAAAGAAATTAAAACAATTTTAATGTAGTTATATTATATTGTGCGACAACAAAGAAAGTCATTTTCAAAAATACTAAAATTTAAAATATCAAACATCTCAAAAAATAACCATATAATCTGGATGAAATTTTACACAGGTATTGCCTATATTGCATACAAAATAGTCTATAAATTTCAAGCTGATACATGAAGTCGTCATTCATAAATTACGATTTTGGAAAAAACCGTAAAAGAATTTTAACCTTAAATATCTCTAAAAATCATGAGACAATTCTTTTACCCAAAGGACTTATATGATAATATATAGACTCTACTTCTCCACAAAATTTCAACATGATTAAACAAATTTCTGTTTCCTCTAGTTATCATGCGACAAAGAAAATAACTTTGTAAAATACGAAAATTTTCAAAATCAAATATCACAAAAAGTAATCCTACGATCTTGATGAAAGTTTGCACACATATTATTTATATCACATACAAAATTGGCTATAAATTTGGAGCTGATACATGCAGCCGTTCTCGAGAAATTACGATTTGAAAAATAGGTTAAACAAATTTTAACCTCAAATATTTCTGAAATATCTGGACTAATCATTTTGCCCAAAGAACTCGACCGATAGCTATCAAAAATCTACCTCTACAAGGAATTTTAAAGCGATTATGTCAATTTTACTCCCGTAATCATTGGACATACAAAACTCATTTTTTTTTACATTTCAATTTTTTTCTCAAAAACTAGTCGACAAAATGAATTCAAATTTTTTACAGATTACAGCTATTTATATTCTGCATTACGATGATTTTTCTCAAGAAAATTGACCGTTTAGTCTAGGATCAGTTGTAAGCTTAAAAAAAAAAACACGTTTTTGTTAATAACAAAAGAACCGTGATAGCTAGAGAATTTTTTTTAAATATAGGTATTTTAATGCTCTTTCGAATGCTATCTATTCGATTCAAATATCTCGATCTTATCATTAAAAAAAAGCAAAAATCAATTTTGAGAAAATCGAAAATTCGAAATAAAACAAAAACGCATCGGGGAATCAAAAAACGAATTTTTGACCCGCCATCACATAAAAAAAGCACACACACACACACACACACACACACACACACACACACACACACACACACACACACACACACACACCCATCCATACAGACATTTTTCAAAAATCATGTATTTTGATTCCTAACACCTCCAAAAACAATTATAACATGTTTTTACAATAACTCAAAAAATTAATATCATAAAGCTTCCTCTAGGAGGAAGCAAAACTCAATCAATCTATATATAAATTAATGGATCGCGTCAATACGCGTATGTATAAATATTAGGAATGTATAATACGTCCGGTACGCATAGAAGTTTAACCCTCCTGAATAAGCGTTTTACCCGATTTTTCCGTTCCCGAATGCATATTTTTTTTGTTTACATATTCGAAAAATGGATAACATCAGGACGAGTTATCTCGACCTTTTGCATTGTCAGAGAACATTTTGCATTTCGAACAAATGTAAACATTGCATACCTATATTATATGGAAGTTTTCTGACAATGTAGCTACGGTAAAAATCTTGTTCGGACAAAATATATCGTGTTACTGCGCTAGAAGGCTTAACGAGTGCATCCGCAGTTTACGTGCTTTAAATTGGAACTTATACGTAGCTAACAAATCCAGCTATTAGAAATAAAAAGCAGAGCTGGTTAATGCTCTACCAGGGCACAGCTTCTCACTGATATGCAATTATTTGTACTCAATAAACGAAAAGATTACACGAATGAACTACCTTGAGATCGCGATAAGAGAAGCTTCCTTCTGTAACTAAGGCGCGTCTACACATCCCCGCGCAATTATGAATTTTCGATTCCGCAGTGTCGTACATAATTCGCATGTGAATTCATCGAGTTAAGTTCGCTTAGTTCAATCACTTAAAGTCATGACCTCGAAAAAGTGCACGAATTCATTATAGTATAAGTATACGGTGCGAACGCGAGCGCGTTAAAGCTTTGGTAGGAACACACGTGCGCTCGCGCTAGTTAGACCGCTGCTTCATTAATCGCGATCGCGCTGCAGCACCACCATCATAATTCATCAGCGCTAATTCATCTCAGTTTCCTCCGTGTTTTTTTTCTTCTTTTGATCGCGTGAGGCTGACGCGTACAGCGTGCGAGCATTCGGCGTGTACGCAAATTAACGATAAAATTCTTGGATTATGTACACACAGCGGAGCGAATGACAATAGTGTCACGAGTGCAGCAATTAGGAACAAGGCTCGGGCAAAACGGAAAAACTACTAACTACCTGCGGCGCGAGCGAATTGAAATTTTCCGCGGCCTGATGCTTCGCGGAGAATATAGTCACATGATTCTGAGTATATAAGTACACTGTGGTGTTTATCGTGTGATACGGCGACAATGAGGATCGATTATTATTTCAAACTCACTCTGTCAATATTGAGCTATTCGAGAAATTGACATTCTTCACTTTATCGCTGTGTTTGTACCTCGCTAAAGTGCAAGTTTCCTCCAAGTGATTAACATGATTTACTTCGAATTAAGATTAATAATAGATTCCTTCAGAGAAGTGAGAAAAAGTATGAAGGAAAAATATGGTTTTTATAAAGTCAAAAAAATTAAAAAGTAATAAAATATGACGGTCTTCTTCGAATAAATCTAAAATATAGCGTATCGTAACTATCTTCCAAGTTCATCGTCATCTCTAATCATATATCATATTTGTACATGCCAATAAAAATTTTAATTACTTAGATTTGTATCTTGATTAAATAGTTAAGATAGTATTTCGATTGAATAATTTAGACTTTGGAATTAAGAAATAAACTATCAGTTAACATGCTACAGTAAATTTTTCCAGTATTAGTCGTGATTACGGTACTAGTATATATAAACTAAATTTTAATAAAAATCCTAATAGCGAATATAATTTATTGATTTTGATATTGTGCCTTATGCGACGTACATCAAACCTTCTGATTTTCTTATTGACGTCATCTTAAGGTCTGCTTTACATATCAACATCCCAGCGTGCCCTTGTGATTGTTCTAGTACGCCACAAAAAAGATATCCATGCAAGCGCGTGCCATTCGTTATAAAACTCGCGCGCAAATTACTCGCTTGCATCGGGAGACGTGTATTACAGCTTCGCCGTCGATGATGAAAGCCGTAGAAAGGTTGATAACAACTTTTGTCGCGATGAGCTCCCGAGAAACGGTAGAATCGTCTTTCATTGCTTCGTGCAGTATTTTCGTTTCTGGAGCAAATAGTATATAGATAACAAAGCAAGAGTGTTATAGCCGTCGGTATTTATTAAGCCTTTTGTAATCAATGCTTTCTGCAAATGAAAGAAGAAGAATGTTTGTTCATGTAGAATAAAATTTCGTCTATTCTATAGATAATATTTGTTTACATAGTAATCAATGAAGTGATTAGAGAAAAATTGGAACTCTGATAAGAATTTACGTAGACGGTGTCTAATTCTGTAGATTGAATTGAATTGGAGGTAACTTGTACTAATCTCGTTATTTAGTGGATTCCATTATCTAGCTTACACACGAATAATTTATTCGATAAAACTACATTTAACATTTTGATTTTCGCAAATACTATAAATCTTATTTGATAAGGAATCAATAGAAACTTGATTGGCACTGACGAATAACATTTTACATTATTACGAAATTATTATCAAAGGTTCATAACTTGAAGTGTGGAATCGTCATTTCCGTATATTGACAAAATTCAACTATAGTAATATACTTCAAATGCAAATACTGAATCCACTGGATTTGGGGATGGAATTTAGTCAGCATTCTGATCTCTTTTATGGCATAAAAGCCTTTGTTGCTCTTCGATATAGAGGTAGAGTAGGCGCAGCTTTAACTGAATAAGGAAACTTATATTTAGACTTCGCTCTGGGCCAGCGCCAGCCATGAGGGTATTTCCGTTCCGAGTATATGCGGTACTGGATGAACGAGCGGGGCGTTCACGATCACGTGCCTGCCGCGGCGCGAGTTACTTAGCGGCTTTCCACGAGTACGCCGGTCCACCACTGCCACCACCGCCGTCGCCGATTGTGCAAGCATGCGCATGCGGCTTTCTAAGAGAACTGCTTATAAACACCAGGAGCGCGCGGACGCCTCGCGAGCAGCCTCTTTTAATCTCGCTTCGCCCGTTTTCCTTCAATTCACGCGAATTGCGCGTGCCTGTGACGTCAAGACGCGTACCGTACTTATATATGTTCCATGCTGATTCCCCAATACCTTTTTTCCAATATTCTTTTTCGCTTTCCACGCGAAGACAAGTAAGGATTAAGTATGTTTAGGTTTTTCATTAGAGGACTGGAAATTAGAGTATGAATGATAATTAACAGTCCGCCTCATATAGCTCGATGTATGATTCTTACAGAAATCTGTTGTAGAAACTAATTCCAGAAAATAAATTGCAGAATATTTATTCATGCTTTTATTCGAGGGGGACTTTGAGGCAACATTTATAATTACATTATATGTAATCGATATTGTTTTGCATAATAGTAAATTATTAGACGCAATAACTTTTATTATGATTGAATATACCAATGTAGTTCCTGCATTACCAACGTTATATTCTTAAGGGGGTGTGGTACTCATGCACTCTGTTTTACCGGCAGAACTCGACAAATTCTATATTATTAAAATAAATATATCGAATTACGTCTTATAAAGAGATAGTTGCCCTGCGCAATGTAATAATCTACTAGCCTACGCAGTTTTGAGCTTAAATGTCAACGGCACCCTAAAAAATTTTGCGAACAAAAATAACCGAAATTTCGTTCGCAAAATTTTTTAGGGTGCCGTTGATATTTGGGCTCAAAACTGCGTAGGCTGGTAGATTATTACATTGCGCAGGGCAACTATCTCTTTATAAGACGTAATTCGATATATTTATTTTAATAATATAGAATTTGTCGAGTTCTGCCGGTAAAACAGAGTGCATGAGTACCACACCCTCTTAATTATTTGTTCAAAGAATAAATAGAAAACCAACACGGTTTCAGGAGTTTTTCACATCCATTTGTACCTATAAAATAGAGCTAAAGGCGACATTTATTCGGATGTTGATTTGTTTATTTTATGAAAAAGGCTACATTCACGTCGATATACTTTATCACGGTGAAATGTCCGTAAATTCGCATCTCTCATGTCTTCAAAATAAGTACGTAATAATGTTGAGGGGAAAAAAAGATGATTGATCTTTAATGGACGTGGAACAGAATTGCTCTCTCAATATTGCTTTCAATCTATAGTTTTTTGTATCAATTTTATTGTCCTCACGGCTTAAGTCATAGCGGCATAGTCCAGCAATTAGACATATAGTCAATAAAAAAGTAGAAGAAGACATGTTGAGGGATGCAAAAACCACAAGTTGTATTTTCTAAGCATAAGAATCTCTACTGAAGGTTTATAGTTATTGCATTACTTATATAAACTGAATTTTTTACAGGTATCGTGGGGCTTTTCTACCTAGTATTTTACAGTGTTCTAGCTGTACTCTGCGCAATATGCATGATGGGACTTCTGGCTACGATAGATAAACATAGGCCAAAGTACACTTTAGAGAGCAGTCTCATAGGAACAAATCCAGGTAAGAAGGTAGCAGAATGAATATAAAAGTCAAGTATCTGCACAAAGTGAAATTTTACAAGTTCGTTTTTGGAAATAATTAACTTACTTAAAATATTACTTTCGTTAATTTATACAATAGTATTGTATACAAAGGAGTTATATCAAAATATCAATACTAATTTAGATCAATATTTCTTGCAGATATTTTGCTTTCGAAATAACAATCACGATAATAGATATAAATTACGTTAATCTATCAAAGGACTAATAAACATCTGATTATTTTTAGGACTGGGATTCCGACCAATTTCTGAAAATACGGACGAAAGGTCTTTGATTTGGTACAGTTCATCAAATGCCACGCAGATAAAACGATGGGTGAAGCGTTTGGATAATTTTCTGGAAAGTAAGTTAGATTGCCACTGAAAGGCAACTGTTACTCATAACAAGCATTATACCGAAGTATTACGAAGGAATTCTCAGTTTTGATGATTCAAGGATGAAAGTTCGTCAATATATAAGTACTTTGCTGTTTCAGAATATCTGAATAAAACGAAGCTGCCGAACGCAGGTCGCAATCAGATGATTTGCGGGTACAACAAGCCGCCGACTGCGGGCAAAGTCTGCGCTGTCGACGTGAACAGCTGGGGTCCGTGCTCCTCCGCCGAGAGCTACGGCTTTAATAACTCTTCTCCCTGTATCTTCATTAAGCTCAACAGGGTGAGTTTGCACAGGGGCGCCGGCTGTCTGCCCGAGCGTCGCGTTCTATTTCGGGACGGTTTATTGCCAGACGAGAAATCGATGCTCATTCCGTCGTCGGCCATCCTGCCTTTATCCTGTCGCTTTAGTATAGGCAGTGAAGAATGCGTGGCCAATTTTTAAGAATCAATTTCAACATCATTGCTGTTACCCTTACTCTGTAAAGTTGAGTTAGTGAAAAAACCACTAAACATTAGTGGAAATTGATCTACCGTAGAATTAGTGAATGAAATAGTGAATATTCACTAATTCTACGGTGGAGCAATTTCCACTAATGTTTTAGTGGTTTTTTCACAAATTCAACTTTAGAGAGTACTACGAATTCGACAAACAAACTTATATTGATCGCAGCGTTCGATACAACTTAATGTTATAGAGCTAATTAACTTTTTTTTAATACAAAAAAGTAAAATGTTTTTTTAAGTATTATCAATTATTTCCATAAATTGATCAGCCTATGAATATTTATAAACTTAAAGAATCTTCATCCAAAATTTAAACATTTTTAAATGTATTTAATTATAATTAATATTTTTAGATATATGACTGGATACCAGAATATTATAACGACTCGCAATCTTTGCCAGATGACATGCCGGCATCTCTCCAACTTCACATACTAACTGTCCCAAAAAGTGAAGTAAGTTAATAATGATTACTCTGAAAACTCTTACTCTTACTCTAATAATTAACAAACATTTGTGTTTATATTATTTGTAGTTGAATACAGTTTGGGTTGAATGCCATGGCGAGAATCCTCACGATATTGAAACTATTGGGGAATTGGAATATTTCCCGAAATCTCGTGGTTTTCCTGGATATTATTATCCTTATTCAAATTTGCCAGAGTATCTGAGTCCCGTCGTGGCTGTGCACCTTAAACGTCCAACGAGTAAATAAAATTTTTGTTTTATCATCTATACCTTGACTTCCTAGCAAGAAAATAGTTGTGTATCGTAAATCGGTTCAACAATGTCATACGGAATCAGAAATGATTATACATATAGAATCTGTCAGAAATCTGTATAGAATCTGACACAGCTTTTATTTTCAAATAGGTAGTAGTCTCTTAGTGTGGAGACCAGGCCTATCTGCCAGTCAGGTTTTTTTTTTTACTATAAAATTTTTTTGCAATTTCTTCCAGTGACTTGCTACAGTTTCCATACAAAATCTATGTCATAATAGTTATTGATTTAATTTTCTATTTTTAAATTGATTGCAATGCGGATTTAATACAATATTGTTGATAGTTGAATGAGTTAAGCAATATTATTTTAGTTTTGAAACAGTATTTATTGTTCTGCATAAAATAAAGTACATTACTGATTTTTATTATATTATAAGATGCAATAATTATAATTAGTATAACCAGTGTGAATAGTGTTTTGAACATGATAAAAATGAATAAAAATTTTACAGGAAACAAACTAATCAACATCGAATGCCGAGCTTGGGCGAAAAATATTATCTACCAAACTCAAAGAGGGGAAAAAACCGGAGCGGTTCACTTCGAGTTGATGATCGACGATTAACCGGTTTTTCATCACAATATAATTTAAGGAAAAAGACCTGCCTGTGCCTATTTATCACGCATATAGTTGGCAAAGTAATACGTATAATATACATTATGGAATTTTTTTTCTATTAGTTCACGTAATGACGGTTCCACGGTTCCCTTACACTTTACAAACAGATACAATACATAATGATAATTATGTCAGTAGTTGCTAAGATAACTTTTAATACATTGAGAAAAAGTGTTGATTTTCAAATTCTGTCTTAGCTTTAGAAGTACAAATCAAAACTAAGTGCTGAATTATCAGCAACAATTAGAACGTATTTGTGTCGCTGGATTAGACGATATCACGAGTTTATAATGTCTTACGAGGAAAACATAGTTTATGTAGATTATGTTGCGTATATGTATACGTAGGTATACGTTAGAATATAGATAGCTCCTGAGGAGATTCTAGGCAATTTTTTTTTATTTTACTATTTTTCGATCAAAATGTGTTCTGCTCGAGCGATAGCTGTTTCCAGAAATCTCAATTCTTCGTTATTTTCTTCAAAAGTAGCATAAACACGAAAAATCCCAATTAACAAATTAAAAATGGTACCGTAAAAAAAATTGTTTTAGTGCTGAACTTACTTATGATGAAAATGCCAGCATTGCACAAGTGTACTTCGGTATGTGTGAAAAATGATAATTTTTAAAAGTATTTTTCTGTACACTGAATGAAATGCTAAGTGAAACATTACAAACTTACAGTAGCAAGTGACTTTTTAAATTGAAATTAATATTCAAGACATCATTGTACTTAAATCATTGAGCTGTTTCAAATATTTACCTTTAATAAAAATAATTTTATTATAATCACCAGGAGTGATTATCAATTATTTTGTACTAGGCATTGTAAGCGCACTCCGAAATAAGGAAAAACTTTAGTTAAGGATACAAACGGAAAAAGTTAATTTTGAAATTCGACTTGTCGATTTTTTTGCGTGCATGCACATGTAATTACTACTGCGCTGGATTCGTGGTATAAAACATATTAATTGTACATAATACAAGCTTTTAATAATTTCGTATGGTTATAAGAAAACAAAACTATTTAGTCTGTAAGTTTATAAATGGATGAATGTCTATCTTCAATCGAAATAACTACTTCCTCGAGTGAATTGTGTATACGTACAATTATATATTGTGAATTTAATTTTTTGTAAAATATTACAAGTATATTCACACGTCACGATTGTATAAGTTATTGTGATAAATATGATTATATTGAATAATTAATTTTATTGAAAAAATAAAAATTGCTGTTCTTAATCATCCAACTTACTATTAAATTTGTATGTTGATATAATTGTCAAAGTAAGCTATTTTATTTTTATTATATAATACAGTAGTTCCTAAGTTATCAAATTTATGTGAGCACTGATTATTGGTTACTTTACTGTAAGAGGTTCATGAACAATTATTACGCAGTAAAACATTCTAAAACAGTTTCATTTTAATAAAAATTGTTATTTTCAACAATACTATATTTTATTGAGTTCTATTTATTGTAATGACTAAAGCATCATTTCATATAGACATTATATTAAGTTAAATAATTGTATTGCTTAGTTATCTACATTCGCTTTACTTATTTTATGCACTAGTATGTATACCTTATAACGAAACACGTAAACTAAGTCTATTTAATAAATGTAAAAAAATTTTTATACAAAATGCTCCTAAAACTATATCTTTAAAATCAGAAAATCGATTATTTTCTGTTTTTTTTTTTTTCTGATGTATTATGTTATTTTCTACAGTATAACTACCGTACGTATAAATTTTCAAACGTTTACATACAAACGCATATTATATGTCTTATTTACTACGGCTTTGTAATTGTCATTAAATTGATTTAAATCGTTGGAACGCTCTTCAATATATGAATAGTACTAAGTTATCGCTTTTCTTTTATAAAATAAAAAGCACCTGATAGAAAATAACTGTAACTATGGTACGTTGGAGAAAAGGTTGAAATCGTGAATTATTCCTTTCAATAAATAGTTTCTAGAGTACCTGATCTAGGAAGCTTAAAAAGCTTAAAAGCTTAAAAGTTCAAAAATGATTCGAGGAAATTTGTTTTTATTTATTATTACTTTAAAATTATTTGAAAACTTGAAAGACACGTCTGATTTACGATAAAATCGACAAAAACTTATGAATTTTAAAATTTACTAATATAAACTGACAAATCGAAAATCCATACTGGTATCAGTAAATCAATTAATATTTTTTATATTTTTTAAATACATTTTTCAAAGTAGATTTAAGTTGAAGTAACGAACTTCAGATCTGAGATTTAATTTATACTTGGCGATATATTGATATCCAGTTATTCAGATTTTTAGTATTATCGAAAATGTAACCTTGATTCAAAAGTGTTAAGAATTCGAAACCGTTTTAAATAAAGCTTTATATTGACATTGAAAAATTATGTTTTGATGTTCAAAATCATATCAGTTTGAGTCAAATTCTATAAAATTCCTCTATAAGGAATTCAAAGTTTATTCGACGATTTAATTCAAAGTCTCGAATAAAAAAACCACATCACCTAAATATCAATACCTAAATGTCTTTACTTTTTAAATCGTTAAAGATTATAGGTATTTATGTGTTAAATGTCAAATTTATATTTAATAACAGTATGAATTTTTTATATGCAAAATGTATACGTATTTTTGTATGGAAACTGATGAAATGACTATTGTTAAGGTAATTTTTTTCCAATAGTATTAAATAAAAGGATAACTAAAACACGGGACAAAAAAGTTTTATTTCATGTTTTATGTTTACACACGTTTATTTTTGTATATACGCGATATTAAAAAATAGAGATTCTTTTTGCGCAGTGCTTAGTAGCATCAATTGTATCACGTATCTTTTTTGTTTCGCAAAGAGAGCATGCATTTTACAAAAGATCCTCATGTTGCTAACAAATAACTATCATAATATCATTTGAAGAAATTTAATTTTCTTATTCGTTTGCTGAACCTACCAATGCAAAAATCGAGTACACTATAATAAGTATATAGTGAAAAATTCGTAGGTCAAATTTTTGAGTTCTATTTTTTTTTTGAGTACGTTGTAATACTAATTCATTTTATCTGGTATATACAATATTAACATCACTCGAAATTGTTAATTGTGTTTATACTACAGTACATTTTAGGCACTTACGTTAAATTTATAATATATAAAGTACGGTATGTATGGGTCCCCTTTAATGAATTAGAGAACCAGCAAAGCAATGTACTACTAGGTTTACATTTTTTTTATTTAATTTTTAATGGCAAGTTTTATTTTGAAGTGTACTCGTCAAATTAATATTTTTGTGAACAAAGAAAAACACAGTGCATATGTATCATTGCATACAATTATAAGCCTATTTGACAATCCAAAAACAGATACAAGTGTAGTACATTTTCGATTGAATATTTTTGTAAATGGTGGACACACTCGTAAAGTAGTAGTGTATATGTATCAAAAGTTTTCGTACTTCTATTGTAAAAGTAATAAAAATGCAAAAGATTGTGAATCAAAGAACAAGTTTATAAAATGTATACATCCAATTAGCGCCTTTTAGATTGCCCTCCGTGCGTGTGTAATTATTCAATATACAATTAAAAACGAGCTAGAACTCGAGGATTAACATTTTTAAAAGTGCGAAGAAGTTTGAACTTCTTCGCCGGCAGACGAATAGAGCTCTATTATCATGCAATTATTCGAGTGTCATTTCAAGTATTCAAAAATTGTTAAATATATAGTACAAATACGTTATAGAAGACGGACAATAACTTTGTTTCGAAAAGTTCTCCAAAAAAGTTTTAACTAAACAGCAATTTATTTAATGGACAATAACATGAATAAAACAATATGTAAAAATTAATAAATATAAATAATTAAAACATTGTCTTTACTATAGATCGTTTCCCTGCTCTGCATCGGGTTTAACTTCATATCTATATAAGAAATCACTAGTCACAAGAAGTGCGATACTTTCGAATCGCACAATCCTGACAGAATACTCATTTTAACAGTATTTCAAGTTTCTTTTCATTTGCTGATATGTTTCGTCGACGTTTATATGCAAGTAATATCATAATTCACCTTGAAAACAATAATTATTCAAAATTCAGACATTTACCACAAATCAAACACGCGGATGTGCTGGCTTTTCTCAGTTTTCCTATATGATTAATCCTGGAGATCACAAAATCAAGTCTGGCCAATCAGAGTCGATTTTTGCGACTTACACGACTATAATCTTCAATTAAACTACTCAGTGTAAATACGTGTACGTGTGAATTTGTCGTGTTTCGGTGTACCGTTTGTGGCTGTATAATATCGCGCGGCGGGATGTCGTTCGTTTTTATTCTTTTTGTGTCGTATCGACGATGAAAAATGAATAGCGATTCATTTGTTTCATTCGCACAACTGCAGCAGCTGTCGACGACGCACCAAATAAAACTCTGCCTCACGAGTCGAATAACCAAGTTAAGATGACTCTCTTAACTCATTAGTTCCTCGTCGGCTCAGGTAACTGTTTTAGTCGATGAGGAGCTCGAAGTGTACGGAACCAAGCTTGTCGTTCCTGTTGTGTTTAATGTTCTTGGCCCACGCCTTACATTCGACGTTTATGAGGATTCCAGCTGAAAATAAATTGACCGTCTTATAAATTTGCCATTACATCTATCGTTATAATACATCTTTTAGTTTCAATAATAGCACAATAATTTAATAACAGCTTTTCATGTATTTAGTCAGTTACTTAAATCTTTAAATAAGTTTAGATTAAAAGTTTATATAACATTGATTAATTGATTAAAATAATGTGGTTTATTTAATGACAGAAGAATTCTAGTAAAAAATTTCAAATTAAATAATATTTATGAAGATCTTACTTCGTGGCCTCTCAAAGTGCACGGCTACCAATGGACTCAGGTAACCTTCGGAATTTTCGTACGGATAATAGTAGCCTGGGAAGCCTTGTCGTGGGTGAATTTTGACAGGACCAATGTTTTCCTGATCAGCTGGGTTCTCACCCTCACACGATATCCAAATCGTGTTACGTTCATTGGGATTCCTGATAGTCTTAATGTATTCCTTGAGTTCCCGAGGCATTTTTTCTGGCAGTGCAGACGTGTCGTTGTAATATTCTGGCCTCCAGCCGAATATCTAACAAAGTATTTAAGGGTAAATTAGTTAAGAAATAAAAAAAATTAAGCATTTTCTAGTATGGATCAATAATCTTTTGTAATAAGATTAATAATAAAAATATTAAGAAATAGAATTGCATAAATTTGTAACTGGCACCTGTTTCGAATAAATTTTTCGGTTGAACGAAAATACGTACAAGTCAAGACATCAGTACAATAAACAGTGATAAAAAATATCTGATATCGTGATGTTAATTTTGAATGTTGAAAAAGACTTTTACTTTGTTTAGCTTGAGGAACACGCATGGCGATGACTTGTGATATCCGTAATGATTTTCCACGGTGCAGGGGAACCAATTCTTCACGTCGACGGCGCATACTTGTCCTGGCCCCGGCGGGTGATCGTAGTCGCAGTTATGAATGTTCGCACCACGGCCGGGTGTTAGACCAGGTGTACGGTACACTATAAATCATTATTTCGATTAAATTTATTAACAAACGCTGTGATAGTATATTTTAAGAATAAAAAATTTAAGTTATGACTGCAATTAAGTGAGTGATCGATTGAATATGAGAGCAAAACGATCAAGAGATATTATATTTACCTTGCAAAAACTTTTCTAACGAATCAACCCAATGTTTGTAATTTCCTCTATCGGTTCCTTTGTACCAGATTAATGTACTTTCAACATTTTCGCGTGGCGGCAGTGGCCTGAATCCCAGACCTGAAATAACGAAAATCAAATATTAACTTTCTATTATACTGATAAAATTTAGTTGTTATTATAAATTTCTTACCAGGATTTGTGCCAATAATTGAACGTTCCAGTTGCCATGTGGGCCTTCTAGGGTCGATTGTCTGGAAGAATGCCCAGAAGCAAATAGCTACCAGGGCCGCAAGTACTCCGTAGAATATCAGGTAAAAAAGACCGATCTTTCCTGTAACAAAAATTCATTTCATTTTTCTTTAATTTTATAAATAATAAAATACGCTTATTTTTAAAAATCTTATTATACTCTAACAACATTTTATTATTGCTGGTAAAAGTTGAACATATTAGATATCTCATATTTTTCAAATAGACAAATGCAGAGTGAAATTTAATAAAATAATGTGTGATTACTGGCTATTAAGTAAAAGGGCAAGCCGAATCCTAATTCGTGATCAATTTCCGTATCTATAATTTACAATCGAAATACAAATGAATGTTTGATTTTCATTTTTCTCTGCGTGGTTTTGATGAAAAATGTGAGTTCCGCCGGACAAGACAATCTGATTAGAAATGCGAGCGCGCGCGGATATTGGCGAGAGGTATTACATACGCTTGCACATGAAGTCGTTACGAGACTCGAAATCAGCGGAGATCAAAAGGATCAGTCAAGTGGAGCAATTCAATTTGCTCTTTGATTCAATTCGCGCGCGCGAGGTCACGCCGCATGTCGCCTTTTCAAATGCGCGTGACCGCCGAAAAGATACAGCTGAATCCCGTGATTTCTCGACTAGACCGCTTTTGCGAAAATAAATCATGATCACGTTTTTTGGGCCTACTCGTGTTCGCTAAACAGGTTCATCTTAATCGCGATAATTCCTTTTCTTAATTGCGCATCCGGTCAGATGAACATAGAAACCAGGATGTCCACTAATTTCTGGTAATAATTTTCTTCGCAAGAAGTGCTTAAGCTTACGTCATTAGTACTAGAACTTGTACACGAGTTTGATTGAATTTTATATTCCTTTATATTATATACGTATTATTATTCAATAATGTCATTTGTCAAACTTTGTCAATTTCATTATAGAAAACAGAAATTTAATTAATTTTATATGAGATTCCGTATGTAATAACAAATTAATGCTAGTACCTTCTTAACTAGTATAAAAGTACGATTTTGTACTTATAATATTCACTCTTTTAATACAAATACCAATAAATCAATGTATATAAATAATTATAAATATAATTATAAGCAATTACTTTTTTTTTTTAATCAAACTTTTTGTATAATAGTGTACTAGTATTTTAATCTTTTCAATGCTATTTGTAATTTCTTGACATACATTTACTGAAGCCATTACAGTAAGAAAATCTGTGTTCGTTAGCCTAATTTAATAATGATGGTTGCGTGAAAACAACTTTATTAAGGCGGAGAATTCAATGAGCGTACACAAGAGATCTCAACTCTCAGATTTATCAGTTTCAAACGATTATTTAATTTATAAGCTCAACTAAGATTGAGTGTAATGTAAATGAATTAAAAAGGCGGTCCTTAGATATATAAAAATATTACGTCAATATTTTTCTACCAATGAAAGATTCATATTCTCAGATGTTATTGCATTATTTTATCATTATAATTAATCAATTTTTTATAAACAATAAATAAATTTATTATTATTTTAACCGAATTGCTTGAAAGTTATTGAAGTAACAATCGAAGCTCTGAAATACATTGCTCTGCATCGTTGGAATCATCGCTACATTGCTAGTTTGCATCGTTGGAATGCAACGAAATAATTTTTTACGATTGATTAACGTTATTGAACAATGGAAATTGTATCTAAAACTTTGTCATAAAGTTATTTTATACTATATAAAACACTAAATCTACATGCTAAATTAATATCACTTAATATAAACTTATATAAAGTAAAATCAATTTTTTTTTCGTTGCACTCCAACGTTGCAAATTTCAGACATATTGAAATACAAGATTTTCAACAAAACACTTGCCTATAATGCGTATTATCTTTTATTTATATTTGCACATGTTTGGTAAGAACTATACCGCAGTATATGAGATTACATGATTTTTGTGCTTCATTATTACTGTTAAAGTAGAATGCATTTTCTTCAAGCATTATTTTTCATTCTATTAAAATAGAAAACGTGAAATTATTAAAAGATAATCTATAAAATAATCACATTTTTTGCCTTTTATTAAAATTTCATCATAAATGCAAATAATTTTGAGTAATTACGGCTATCTTTCTAAAATAAGATAATACATTTTAATAAAACTATCTTAAAAATTATCCATTAACTGTATACTACCTATTTACGATTTCCATATGAAGCTGTAAAATTGTTACTACTTTGTTAACTGAATTTTTTATTTTAAGTCCATTGAAATATAGGATGCATGCACCTTTATTTTATTTTTTTCATTTTTTTTGCAATTTAATCAATTGTACGTAAATGTATAAAAGAATGAATTAAAAGCAAATTGAGCTCGTGCTCGTAACGTCAGGCGACTCTCCCCTTATACTTTTATATTCATATTTCTCATAATAGATAAATGATCGATGAATAATAAATAAATATTATGAAGCCATTATCAAATAGATCTTGATTATTGCATTACAAAGAACGTCATTTAATGTACGAGGTAAATAGTTATTTTCGATGCAATGTAAACTTAAAACGATAGCATAGAAAAAAAAACAGCAAGCATCCCTCCAGGGCGCTAGTACGGTAAAAAAAAAGTCCGCGATAGGCCCGCGTGCCGTTCGCGGCTCTCCGTCCAGTCTTGGCCGTTCGACTCTACGCGCGCGGGTTAAGCTCGTCGTGGGTGTACCCTTCGCTCTCTCGCGGCTCGCAGGCTGGCCCTAGGTTACGTAATGCCCCCGTAATGCCTCGCCGTTTAATGTCAATTGACCTCGTTGTAGCACGTTTGCGCCGGGGGGAAGTTCAACAATTGCCATTCAGCGTCGCGACGTTGCGCGCGTATACATCGCCGAGCGCGAAGAGACAGAGAAAAAGAGCGACAGAGACGTGTGCGTACATATACGTGCGCCCGTGCGCGTGCAACGCGCTTCCGCCTCATTCATGACGTTTACGCGACCGGCCTTTTCGGCCTTTTCATCCTCGCGGCTCATCGCTAGATTCGGCTCTCTGTCTATCCTTTTCGCGCGCGCGCTTGCTGCCGCCTCATCAAGGCTACGCGCACATGGCACGCGCCCATCTCTTTTTTGTTTGGAGAACGGTATACAGTTTTTTCGCGCGCACACGCGCCCCTGGATGTCCTGGAGTACCGAGATCGCTAGAGATTGGGAGCCACGTGTTCTTTTAAATGCCAAGCACTTTTTCTTCCGTGTCTTTACGAGATCTTACGAACTGTTGGTTTTTTAATTTGAAGCGTCCAATTGTTAAAACAAAGCGGATTGTAAGCTGAATCAAGCCATGATATCATTATAGATTAAAAATTTCCAATAGACCATTCTAAGTCTCTTAAACTAGTAGTTTCTACAGATTCATTATATTGATTTATACACTGAGAAAACTGTCGTAGGAAAATTTACTGAAAAGCTAATAAAAATTACTATTTTTTATAGCAACGATGGGATATCATGTAAATTTAGGTACTTTTGCTAACTAATATAGTAATTTTTGTAGCCAAGCTTAAACTTAAAAAAAATTGATTTTCATGATTTTATATCTATAGGATACCTAATATTTATACAATATTTAATATATTATTAATTAAATTTAGCTATACAAGAAATAAATAAGGAAATAAAAATTTTTTTTTACGGTGGTTGTGTATTCGAACCCTGGACCCTCCGCACGCTAGGCAGACGCGCTAACCTCTTACCCACGTGAGCTTCTTGAGTACAAAATTTTGGAACTGATACATTGGCTACCTTCGCTTACGAGAGAACTTTGATGATTATTTGATAGCAATAAATAACTATGATAATATAAAGAAATAACTCATAGCTCACCTGCATAACGTAAAAATAAAACAACTGAATCGATATTGTCGATGTTTTTGATAACTTAAAAGGAAGATAATCTCAAATTGCGGGAGAAACATAACCTCGATCAGACACGTGCTCCCGGCGTGCACGCAATAAGTACTACATGTAGAGGGCACTTTTTGCTATGTGTAGTAGTAAAAATTATTAAGATACCTTGTAAATATTCCTGAACTATAGCAAAATTTTTTATAATTTGCTTATATCCCCGCGTTGCTATCAAATATAGTAATTTTTGTTAGTTTTTCAGTAAATTTTCCTACGACAGTTTTCTCAGTGTATGGCAGCTGTTTTTTTAATTCACGTTAAATTATACCAATCATGTAACATAAACGTCTATGCGAACGTAAAATGCTTACATCACTGCACCATTATTTCGTCAACGAGCGAAGGTCTCATATTAAACAAATATTTTTGGATGGATGGACTACGATCATCCTTATTTTAATTTACCTATCTGGTTATTTCATAAATTCTTCTATTGTAGTGAATGAAAAAAGTATCGTAAAATAGGGTTAAGCGAGCACCTCTGGAGTTAAACCGAGCAGCTTTTTCATATCAAATAACTTTTGTAAATAGTCAAATTTGTTCAATTTCTCAATGCAGTTTTAAAGCGCGTTCATAAATAAGTAAGAACTTGTTAATTTTGAACAATATCTTAATTTTAAAATCTGCTCGGTTTTCCTCATAGATGTTCGCTTAGGCTCATTTTACGGTAACTAACTCATTCTAGCGATTCTCAGACAAATATACAATTAATTGCTTGCAATAATGGTAACCTAGTAAAACCGCTGCCAATATGTTGGCACTTAGCTTCCTTATATTTTCTCGGTCAGTAATAATTTAAAACTCTTTTTTGATGATTTGTGATAGTATGAGTGCAGATTCCCTGCATTCAGGTGTTCCAATAGCAGATTTCATACACTTCGATCTTAGCCAAAAGGCCGAAAAGCGATGCTGTTGGAACGTTTGCAGGCTCTTATATGCCTTGGTGAAAAACGTTTTTTCACGTGCGGGATTGTTTACGCCGCCTAGCGGTTACGAGCAAAAAATCGTCATTACGTTGAAATTAGTGCATTTTGACGATTTAAAAAAAATAGTGCCGAGTTTACAGTTTTGCTTTCATTTTTTATTTTTAAAGCTTATAATTCCAATTGCATTAATACATTCATCGCGAGAACTAAAAATTGATCAACTGCTTTACATAATTATTTATCGCAGTTTTAACGTGAAAAACTAACTTTTGGCAGGAACCTTACGGCCAATGCAACCTTAAAAAGATTGATTTTATCATACTCGTCATCATCATCATCTCCATTAAATGTATGCTTCGAGGCCATGACCACATTGGCATAGAGATAATGAACTCATTATGCTTTTAAACTGAAAGCACTGTATACTATGGAGGAATTTTCAAGTCAGCAATATAGAATTAAAAATACACGGCTCATCTATCGGAGAAAGCTCAAACTTGTAATTTCATTAGTAGTATGCTAAAAAGCTGACGACGGCGTCGCGCGAGTTCGACAACGACAACGTCGCTGACTCCCGGGAAATACGCGTGTATAGGTATGGGCTTAGAGCGGCGGTCGGCCGACAGCCGTTAAATACCAGAGGTCGAGAGCGATGCCACCGCGCGTCCATCTCGATATATTAACGAGGAGCAATAGCGCGCGCGCAAGACAGACGACCTGCATGCGAGTTTTCCGCTTAAGTCATTTAGCGTCGAGAGCAAGCGTCAGGGTCATGGTACCTACCTCGCGGAAGTGCACGTGTGAGAGCTATGCTGCGGCCGAAGCGACGTCGCATGAGCCAGCAGTGCGTGTGACGCGCGGGTTATAACGTGCAGGGGGGCAGAGGTCCTCGCGTGCCAGCTCGGGCTCTTTGCGTTGTCTGCGCCCGAGGGTCGACTTTTATGACTAATATGGGGGTGGAGTGCGGCCCTCGACATTTTTATCGCGCCGTAGAGTAGATTGCACAAGGAAAATATATACCTTTGTCGCAAGTGAACGGTTATTAAAGGGTGCAGTGTCGATGTTATTCCGACATAGTTATTGCATTTGCTAACAACAACATTTTATAAGATACAACCTAAAATTTTCCTGATCCATATACTTAGTAATGAAGATGTGAGTTTACGTGAACTAAAATTTCTGATGGAAGTATAGTAACAATTTAGTGCGAATGAATATATTGCCTCTCTCCTACAATTATATCATATATTCAGCGACAGTATCAAGAAATTTGTAGTATTTGACTTTGACTTATTTTCGTGTAAAGTACAGTCTAAAAATGCGTGTATAGAATTAAATGTTTGAGCTTATATTCTTTCGTCTAGACTCGACAGTATCGGTTGGATTGTACATTTAAATTTACAGACCCTTTTTCAAATTCAACTTGACGATTTTTATAATATAATAATTACGTTTCAATCTCCGACAGTATTTAATAACGATGATGTCATTATTGTTAAAAAAAAAATGATTATTTTAATTTAATTTTTGTTTGCAGTGTATTGCTTAGCATAATATTAAAATTTAATAAAGAGTATAACGTATTTAAAGTAGCTTTATCAAAATTGGAGTATATATGATACCGTATGAGTAAATAGCATAAATGAATTTGTTTCAAAGGATCAAAACATTAAACATATTATTGAATATCGTTTACAATATGATACTTTACAATCGAATGTTCACCAATAATAATACTTCTAGACACTCCATAGTAAAAGCCATTCACTTTAAATTGAAAATAAAAAATAATATAATATTTATTCGCAATAATGACAATTGATTAAAATATATACGTTATTTTGTACATATAGCTATTAGAATTATTTTTATAAACTCAAACTAAAAGTTAAATATCTAAAATATTCTACCGTTGTGCAGGCAAATATGTGGGCGACATGTAATATAAGCCATGATCTTGAATGCTCGTGAAATTCGCACGTTTTACAGGCTCTTTTGAAGTCGTGACGTCAAGTTGGAAGAGCTAATTACGATTTAGAACGATTTTTCAATTATCCTATCAGTTCAGACGGCGAGGGTCTTCTTACGGCGCTCGTATAACGCTAAATTGCGGCGCGACATCGGATACAAGATTGGCCTTTCGATAAAGGAAAATTGTTTGCAAAGTACTCTCACTTGTATAATAACACCGCGGAAACCTAATAGATTGAGCAAACTTAAAAATGTTCCATAATATTTCTGATCGATATAATTTAAAAAGTTAATTATCGATAATTCTTAACATGGTTTGCATTTCATTTAATATATATATATACAGAAAAGCAATTTGTAATCTGGTTCAGCTTGCCAACACTTGAATACATTTGTATACAACCGCAGAGAAAGAGAAAAATGGTTTATTTACATTCGGGCTAATGGGAAAGGCTCACGAAACAGATGAACTTGTTCCACAGGTGTCCCGGGCTCAATGGATGTGAATTCGGTGTGCCGCCTGCGTGCTCTTATATGCACGCCAACAGGCGAAACCGCACGCGTCCCTCCTCTTCCGTATAACCTTTGTATCGATCAACCCGCTGGTTCCCGGAAACTCGCCGCCGCTGTTGCTTTTCTTTCCGAAAATATACATGCGCGCCGCCGCCAGGTCACACCCTCGGAGCGTCATCGTTAACAAGCCTAAACCCAGGGGCATGCTTTTGCCCGCGGCAAATAGCTGCTGACTGCTCAATTATTTCAGTAGAGCAACTAAAGTGTCGTCGACGGATTGATGTATGAGCTACGAGATTACGCCGACCGCATGATGGGCTTTTTTCGCGAACACGCTGACGTGGGATTTGACGAATGCCATTACACCAAGGAGGTTTTGGTCATTCAACATTGTACCTCAGCTTTTTTCTTATTCATAGTAAAGCTAATATTTTTGCACTTCTTTTAAAACTTGTGTAACAGTATAATAAATTAAATTTTATGGCTGTTTTTAGAAGTTGTCGGTTAGCCACATTTCACCCGGCGAACGTTATCGGATTTCCTCGGTTAATAAGATAATACCTCGTATTGACAATCGATTTTTAATGTATGTTATATAAACGCGCGTTACTTTGAATAGATGTAACGAGTTCATAGAACTATTTTTACGAGTGCTATCTGTTTTATGCAACGGGACGTGGATTGCCCTGCGATTGAAAAATCAAACTGCAACAAAATTTTGCGTTTCGTTACGCGTAGCGGAAGAAAAGAAGAGAGTACCATATATTGGACGGTAGGAACGGTGAAATTGCAAATTATAGGCGCGTCACACAGCGTATAGTCATAATTCGTTTCCCGGTGCATTCTCCGGCGCACATTGACGAGCAGTGAATCACCCGCGCTCGGGCTAAGAGTCGAAACCGTCGCGTGTCTCAGCGCTCGTATATAAGCTTGTATACACGCGCGGATAATGTGTGGAAAAGTGAAAATCGCCTTTGTTACGCTACGCGGAGGACTCTGCTCCGCTCTCTTTTGATTTATCATTTGCTCGCGATTATATAATGTTACTCAATATTAAACACTAGAAATAACTAATATTACCCATGCAAGTAGCACTGTAGTTAATTAGTAATAATGCTATACGCTTGGTTTATTTAAAAGTTGAAAGATCCTTTTAAAAATGCATGGAATATTGGCTAGACGTAATCGCGATATCAGTTTTGTGATTGTATTTCATATTTTATTTTTACGTATTTAGATTCTGTTTTCTGTGTAACATGATTCATATCGTTTCTGCGGTTTTACAGCGACCGATAAAAAAGATTCTTATTTCACTTGTTCAAGTGCCTCGTCGAATAGTTATACTAATATGGTTTTGCCATTCGGTTTTAGTTATTAGGATTCTTTTGCAAGCAAGATACTACATTTCAGAAATACTACGAGACAAATATTTTGCTATACTTTTCTATGAATACAAAATACGCGCTTTTTACAGGGATAACCTGTAGCTGTGGAAACGACAGTTGAAAACAACGCGATAATATTGATGAAAATGAAACTCTACTGTATATTCTTGTAAATGCATATTATTACTTGTTCGAGATAAAAATGACATAGGATGTTACGTGTAGTCACTACTTTTTCTGATGACCTTCAGTCTGATAATCTTGTTTTGTTTTATTTTGGCCACATTCAATTATATTTTTGCGTAAATTCATTTCTATTTGATTATACTATTTACCCGCTTTGTTATCGTTCAAAATTTTTGTTACGACTGTCAAAAAGTCCGAAAAAATACAAATTGAAGCAGCCTCAGTTTCTTATACTTTGTTTTCTCGCTTCCGTATTCCTCCGCGTTGATCTCGGGACCGCGCCCTACCTATAGCAGACTCTCCGCATCTCGAGAACACACATACTCTTTCTCTCTGTCTCTTGCGGCTGCGCACGTAAGTACGATGTAGGTAAGTATACAAGACAACAGGTCGCGGGTCCTCGACTCGCGCGGTCGGCGCGGTACGGCCCTGCGCGCGTCCTACCTAACCTGCTTAACGGTTAGCCGAGAGAGAATTCCTCGTGCGCGCACTCACGAAAACGTCGCCGACGCGGAGTCGGTGGTCGTCCTGTCAGCTATATACTACATAAAGGTAGCGGAGAGCTACCTGTATATATAGATATATAAACGCACTGTGCACCGCTGCGCGTGCGGACGCGGGAAATTCGAATCCGCAGAGGCCGGCCTGTTGCCATAGATGCCACAATAGACATAAAGGAGTGCAACGGACGCACACCTTTTTTCTCTTCCCCCCCCCCCCCCGTCCCCCTGGAAAGAACGAGCAGATTCGGAAATTTGGGAGTTGATGGATATAGCGTCGCCGGCAGAGACGATCGGCAATCGGTGTGTGTGTGTGTGGGTGATTGGTAAGACGGCCAGTGTACAGTGTGCTATCGCGCGGAACTCGGGGCACACGTAAACAAGGAGCAGAGGTAGAAGAGAAATTGGCGTGGCGCGTGGCTCGCGCTCGCCAGGCCAGCGCCCTTTCTTCTCTTCTCTCCGAGAGAGCGTCGACTTGATCACGGCTGATGCCCATCGTCCGCGCGAGCACTTGATAACCGTTTTTCAATCGCTGTATGTGTGTGTGTGTGCGTACGTACCCCAACTACTGGCGGTCCTGCCCATGAACGCCCCGGTCTCCGAATTGTAGATGAAGCGCTTGATGGATTTCCAGGTGGAGATACTCGGCGGCTTCTCGTACGGGTTCAGGTGCTCCCTGGGCTTCTGCGCGTCCTTCGATACCATCTTGCTCCTCGTTGCTCTGGTACAGGAGATTGCAACAACGTCGCGCGGCTCGCACTTTCTTCTCTATAGATGCGTATATGTACAGGTGGCCACCGGCAAGGCTCCCAATGCTCGCAGTCGTAATAATAAGGTGCACTCTACGCGATTATGTACATGTGTGTGGCGAGAAAGGAGCGGGCGGTAGCGGCACGCGTGAAAAAAACGCGAGAACGCGCGTCGTTGTAGCTATATCGTCCCTCTCTCTCGGGTTCACTCTCCTGTGGCCAGCGCGATCCAGCACACTCGTCCCGTCCGACTGCGTACCGCCAGGTTGACTGAGTCGGGGAAAGAGCCGAAACGCGCGCGTAGCGGTCTAGGCGTTAGCTCTCCGTGGATTCTGTGTGCGCTGCGTGCGCGTTCTCCGCTCCTCGCTGCCTCCCCCCTACCTTGCGCCTGTCGACCCCTACTCCCCCTTTTCCGCGACCCGCCGGTCGACCCCCTCCTCTCTCAGCTGTACTCTCCTCGCGACTCGCCGCCGTCGACGCCGCTGCTGTTGCTGCTGTACTCTGCTCTCGCGAGTACTACACGCTGGCAATGACACGGAGCTAGCACGGAGGCATGCGACATGCAATGGCCGGCTGATCGGGCAGCCCCACTCTTTTATCCTCTCCTCCGACGTGCAGCGCGCGTTATTTCTCCTCTTTCGCCGCTCGGTTACGCGCGCCAGGCAAACCCATATGAGCGGCCCCCGCTCGCTCCTGCTGCTTTACATTTCCGAGGCTGTCGTCGCGCTGCCGCACACCATGGGTACCCACTTACCTGCTTACCTATGTGTCGCGCGCGTGGCCCTTGCCACGGGGCGCAGTCATATGTGTGTAGGTACTGGTGTCTCCAAGGACAAAGGCGGTAGCTAGGGCAGGTGCGCTTTATTTTTGGGGCGAAGGGAGGGAAGCGATATCCTTTGCCCCGCGAAGAGCCTCTAATAAAGGAAGGGGAACAAAGCTTTTCGGAGGAGAAGCTCGTCGATCAGGGGGTTGCCAACTTGCCGCCGCCACCCCCCGTTTTATGTGAGGGGGAAGTTCGCAGTGAAGTTAAACTCGAGTACGAATGGGGGGAAGTCTGCGCCGGGAGTCTGCGTTGGAGCGAGACGAAAATATATAATGCTGTATAGGAAACTCGCCTAAAAAGAAAATGGCGTAAAGCTCATCTTGGATGCGACTGTTCTGCAAAAACGGTAGAGCTAAAAATTTTCAGTACAAAAAGCAGTTTTAAATAGCACATGGCATGATCAACATTTTGGAATGTAGTCCTGTAGTTAATTGAATTACATATGTTATTAATTGTACAATTAACCTGATAAGTCTATAACTATAAGATATTATATTAATACATTTTAAACGGTCTAAAACGGCAAGTAGCTTTAAGCTGTTAAGGCCTGCAATTAAAATGTAAGCCGTGTAATTGGGTTGCTTCGTATGCAGGGGGTTGAGTTGATTCGCCGTGAGAAGTCATGGAAGTTCAGAAGGAAAAGTGGCAAAACAGCGTCGAGACAAACGGAACGAAACGATTCGAATTCTACCCGGTTATACCCGGTTTTCATTAAATTACTTAAGACTCATACAAAATGAACGGAAGTGCCCCGATAAAAAGCTCGAGGAAGAATAGGCGCGCGAAAGTGAGCAAATGCATTAAGACAAATTTATATGATTAACTAAATCTTTTCATTCTGAATTTCCCGTTTCTAATGTTTCCTCCTTATTTAGAGCAATATTTCAAAACCGATACACTTTAAGGCGCCATTTTACTTGATAACGAACGTAATTCAACTGTCCATTCATGCTGTTGAGATGAAGAAAAATGAGTTTTTCAACGACAGAAGCTATGATTTACTATCTCGCGAGCTTACAGTTAAAAATACTATTAAACGTAAAATAATAATTAATATATTATTGTTAAATCGTTTTTCAAATTATCAGAAAACATTTAAATTACGACGAGTATTAATGCACTACTAATTGGTAACAATAGAAAGGAACCCACCCTAGAGCCCTAAAATTTTGCTCCAACATTTAGCCTCCTAACGTACAATACACTAATAAATCTGTACGACATAAACTGTTGTTTATAACGTGTATTTATTTAAATACGAAGTGTAAAAATGTCATTTAAAATAAACAAAAAAATGTATTACTCGAACATATAGTTGCTACTTTTTGGGCTGGATTATCTCCAATCTTGTGTGAAAACACTGTAATAAGTGGCCGCTGCAGCAAAGATGTCCATATAAATTTTAGTTTATGATCATAATATATAAACCAGAATACGCAATCTATTGTGAGTTACTAGAATCTATATGTGTAGATTTGATTTGAAAAAGAAAATATCGGTACTTTTACCTTACGTAAAAATAGGAAGGAAAATATTTTCGAAATATATATCGCGCTTTACATAAAAGACAGAGTTGATATTATGAGAGTGAAGTTTACAGATAAATTTTTTATATTTTCGGTCTTATGCTTGCATTTTTACTAAATACCAAAAGATCAAGGGATTGTTACTGTTTTATAGAAAAAAAGTCAAGATAAAGTCGTACTTGAAAGTAAATTTAATGAATTGACGATCGAATAAAAGAGCTAGTTGTTCGGCACGAGACAGTGAGATGTTGTTTAAGTCTAGAAAGAATGAGAAGGGTCTGCTGGCTTTATATATATATAAAAAGGAGGAAGAAACGAGTCGCGCGCTCGCGTTAAATTCCGCAAAATCGCCGTGTCCGGGCATAAAGTGAGTCGGTGCACGAGTGCTCGAGTGTCCTTGCCTCGACAACCCAACGTCCGGGCTGGCCCGCTATATACCTACGAGAGCAGCGGCGGCGGCACAGCGGCGGTGGCAGTAGAGCCCATAGAGCAGGAGCCTAAGGTTATAGGTATAGGCAGCGGAGCTCGGCTCAGCGGCCGACGTAAATGAATTGGAGGCTAAGGTCAGCCGCGGCAATCGCGCGCCGCTGCTGCTGCCGCCAGTCTCTCCGATTCATGCTCGCTCGTGTTCTCTCTTTGTCCACGATAGAGCGCGAACCTTCGCGTGTATAGACGCAAGCCCATTCGGCCTTTTGTCTGGTAAGCGCGTGGCCCGAGGGTGTTGCGCGACTCAAGGGGAGCGATGCTACCACTGTATTACCGCTAGTCAATCACAGACATTTGATCAACATTTCTTCTATTTATCGTTTATTGCATGCGCTTCCAATACTTACACTATATTCATAATCCAAGCTCTAGCCGCCGCAACATTTAATCGTTCGACACTCGTTATTCTCCCTCCGTTCGTCAAATTGAACCTTCGTATATCTAGGTAGAAATTTGAGTGTAATTGAATAAAGAGCGAGGCAAGGTGTCAGAAAAGAATGTTTTTCTCCGGCTGTGTCGCTCTTTTGATAAGGCCTTCTATATCGAGAGAGGTGACAAAAGAAGGAGAGCCGGCAACCGTACGTGCGCCGAAGACGTCGCCGTGGACGTCGGGGGCCGAAGCACGCGCGCACTCCGGCGCGATGATGATGATGGCGATGATGATGATGTGCGCGCGTCAAAGTGACTCACGCGGCAGCGCTGATACGAGAGCGCTGATCTGAATTGGGTACATCCTGTGCCGCGGAATAAGGAGAAGCTCTACGTATGTGTATATATGTATATATACGAACGCGCGCGACGCGGAGACGCGCGGCGAGAGCCAGATGGAGCGGGCCGTTTTCGCGCTTCGTATATGTATATATATATATATATATATATAAGTACGCCCCCCCCCTCCCCGTATATACGTGTAGGTGCGATGCTCACTTACGCACGACAGCCGAGACACAAAGCTGCGTGCTCGCGGTCTTTCACGTGGCCCAAAATCAGAATTAACGAGTTTGAGCGCACGTATAATGCCTATTGTTAGGGCTGATGGAACTTTTTTCGGCAGCATTATAACAAAGCAGAGGCTTTCTTTAATGGCGATACTGATGCTGCGGTATATGTGTAATTTTCCACGGTGTAGTGTTTAACTTTGTACTTGATGCTTATTTCAATCAGAGGAGGCAATGTTACAGGATTTTTATTGACAAATCATTTTATATGATCATTTTATGGCAGTTTTTATGCCTTAATTTAGCTGATAAGACTCAGACAATCCGATCGTAAATTGCTATATTAATGTATCTCTTCTTAGCCTGTCACTAAAATCAACAACTGCACATCAGCTGATTATTTGGATTTGTGTACTAAGCGATAGTCGCTATATATATTCTTCATACGTATAATATTTGTATGGATATACCTTTTATATAAAATACTTCAAATTATAGGATTGCAAACGTCAAAAATGCCTCAGATTAATCGAATCTCGAGCAGTGGAACAAACTCGCGGCACACAGGGCTCACCTGACCTACAGGTAACTGATATCGATCGGGATACTGCGAAACAGCGATCTCATTGCCAAAAGGAACGAATGCCAGGAAGGTATCATATTTTTTATAGCACGCAAGATAGTTTTTTGCGAAATTTATTCAAATTATATGCAACGACAGACGGTGCAAATAAGTTTTAAGCGATTTTATATTCTTCTAACTGTAAAGTTGCTCAGTAAATGTGGAATGAACGTAATCTATTTAGAAATCAAGCAGTTATGATTTGTAAAGTGATACTTAACAATAAACGAATACTATATTATAACAGAGGCGGGTAGTTATAGAGGCGCAGTGCGCGCGACAACCCCGATACGGACTTGTACGTGTGCATATAAAAAGACGGCGTTTAATTTTTGCCATGGAGCGTTGCGCTCTGGTGTAAAAGGCTGTGGCCCAGAAAGCGGCGCAAAAGTAGGCGACGCGCGTAGGTGCATATATACGTGTATAGAGACGCGAGTACGGGGCTGGGAGAGAGCGAGGAGAGAGAACGAGTACTAGATGCCGGCGGTATCGCGAGCGCTTTCCCCTCTCGCTGTCGCGGTCCGCGTCGAAGGGGGTTGCAGCGCGCGCCAGGAGTAGGGGTAAGTGAGAGACAGAGCGAGCGAGCGCTCCAAGGGGGTGGCGCTTCGGATCCGGTGCAGGGTGGCTCGGCCGCATCTGGATTTATCCGGTTTCGGTCGCCCAGATTCAGCGCTGTATGGAGCCGGTTTGAACCAGTTCCCCATGCTACGCGCCCTCCTCGCCGGCACATCAGCGGCTCCTGGGACAAAATCCATACCGGCCCCTGGCCCCCACGAGCGCATCGTTCTACTGCTTCCCCGTATTTCTAGCCTGGTTTTCACTAATTTCTGTACCTGTCCGCAATGCCCACTGCTAAATTCGGCATCTCCATCAATTCTTCCTCGCCCTCGTTAACCATAGAGCTTTTTCGAATCCAGCCAATCTCTGATATTTGACACTTCTTTCATACTCTTCCAATCAAATAGCTTGTAATGAGAAAGATATGATTTTTCACGAAAATTTTCAAGTTACTTTAACCAAAAAATGTCAGCCCGTAAAAATCAATTGCCTTTTTCCTTCTCAGCGCATTTTCATCAACTCTGGCGGTCGTGAAGATATTTTAGCATGAAGCCAAACAACAACTGTCGACAATCTAGGAGAAATCGTCTTATCTTACGTCCCTGCATCACCCTCTCTACGCACAATGAAATTTTAACCCTCAAGACAAGTACTTCTTTCTGCTATGAAACCTATCGATATTGGGATTAGCTTCTATACAACTAATGCTCGTAATATTTTCTTTGTAAGCGGTGTTAGTGAACTCTATGAGAATGCCATAATATTTCCCACATTTTATTATTTAATTAGCATGATTATTTGTATACCCTAAATAATTCTTTCGAAAAACAAATTTTCATCTCATTTCCTTCAACTCCTTTTACTGAAGACGAGGAAAATGTTCCGGTATACGAAGATGGTAACAAGCAACACAAATTAAACTTGTAACGTGTCATAAAATAAAATGTTCACACAGAAATTAAATTTTTTATAACAAATATGTTAAATATAATAGTATTTTTAGTAATGTCATTTCGTATTCGAATATAGCATTATTTCTTTATTAGTAAATCATATAGAAAAATGAGGTAAAACTTATTTTCACAGAACTACACTTGGGTGTATAAACTAGATTCTAATCGGAGTAAAAGAATTTTCTTAATTATAAAAATGTGCCATTTTTAAATATTTTTTAAGTATAACAGCAAATATAGGTATTAATAAATAAGAATTAATTATGCGGTTCTATACTTCACGTGAGAATTCATTTAAGTTTTTTAAATGAAAATAATTTATGTTACTTTCAATGATTTTAATATTTCTAATTTATATAGCTATTTATACGAGAATATTTTATTAAATTCAGTTGTCAGATACACATCGATATGATTTTAGTCTTTTATTTTCTGCAGTATTATAGCTATGGGAATTTTTTAAAACATATTTACATAAAATAACACATACACATATAAGTATATATGTATAAAGTTTCTTGAAAGCATTTATTAAAAATTAATAGTCTAACAAACATAGATCCCTGACAAACTAGGCACAAGAAAAGTCTAAATAAGTCGAGTTTTCAGAAAAAGTCACTGGAGAAAAATATTACCTACGTTTATAGGAGATAGATGGCGATAATATCCTTCATAGTTTTTCAAAACACAACCTTTGATGCTGCAGAGAAAAATAATGTTTAAAAAATTATACTTGAAAAAACTTCTTTATAGATATAGCAAGAAAAAACAATTAATTATTTCAGAAATCAGTGAAGTTGGTAGTGGACACCTTGCTTTTATGTAAAATATCGCATTTTCACGGTACTTAACAAGTGGCAACGATGATACCAATGTATTTAAAAATGTGTTACAACATTCTTTAAGAACCTTACAGTGTTTTCTAATTTATCGTTACCAAAAATTAAAATTTAAACAAGTATTTTATGTATTTATTTATTGTGGGTAGCAATTATAATAAAATTTGTATTCATTTTACATATCCGAGTATAAGTTAAAAGGGAAATACTAGTTATTTTAACTAGTTTAGCTCTTTATATGACCTACGTATGTAATATACGGACATTCTTGGTAGCAGTAATCAGGTATCTCACTGCGAACGAACAAAAGCGCATTCTTTAAACATTAGGAGACTTTGAGAGTTGCAAATATGTAAAAAGCATTCTGTTGCCCATACAAGATGGTGCCAACCAAAATGTGCCCATAGAATAGTTTTAACAAACTATATAAAAACAACTATTTAAACTATATAAAACTAATGTGAACATGATGAATTCATAAAAATTTACATAAAAGAAAAAGAATATTTAAAAAATCATCTTTATCAATTTTCACCATAAATGTCAAATTTTTACTCTTTTAATAATTATTTTATGAATTTTTTAATTTTCACTGTACTATCCCGCGAATTTTTATATTTTGACAAATTTTACATATACCAAATAGATGCGTTTCTGTGGGCATCCTCCTTCGTAATCATTTATGTTAAAATAGTATTGTACATTGCGCAACAAGGGGAGAAAGTTGACTTTTTCTCAAATCATCATCCGAGTCTGAAAAAGCCATTCTTCCCCTCTTACACATCGTATTTTTTGCTTCCTCCCAGAGGAAGATTTGTAATAGTAAAATTTTAAGTTTCGTTAAATCGCTCTAGAAACACGAATAGAGGTGATAGAAGTTCGAATCACATGATTTTAGAAAATGTCTGTATGGATGTGTGGGTGTGGGTTGTGTGTGTGCGTGTGTGTGTGTGTGTGTGTGTGTGTGTGTAAGTAATTTTAACAATAGTAATTTTTTGTAAAAATGTAGATTTTACAAATATTTTATAAACGCGTAGAAATATTCCCAGTAATAAACATTATAAATCACTGTATAAATCAGGTAAAAATATTCCCATTAATAATACTTATATATTTATAAAAATATCGCATTAATAATACATTATAATACAGTGATTTTCATTTCGAGAAAAAGTACATAGATGCTCTAGATGGTCACCAGTTTTAATCCTTTTAAAATACTACTTTAAATACTGATTTGCAATATCACAGTCATCCTTAGTAACTAAAATAATACTGAATTGTAAGTCAAAAATACTTAATTAGTGATATCACAAATAAGAAGGATTTTAAAAATGATTAGAAATCTGGTGGACTAGAGAAATTACACGTATAATAGTATATGACTATTACTCGTCAATATATCACAGAAAAACACTTAAGACTAAAATTAAAAACTATTTGACATTCACACTCACTACTCGCGCTAATAAATTACATGTATATGTACCGTTTTATCTCAGGATCTATTCGATCGATTTTAACCGGACAGGTCTCATTTTTTTGGTTTTTGTTTTTTGTGTGAATGGGGGAAGGAAATCCTCTTTTTGATTCGCCGATGCGCTTTTGTTTTATTTCGTATTTTCGATTTTCGCAAAATTTATTTTTGCGTTTTTTTCATGATAACATTGAGATATTTGAATCGGGCAAATAGCATTCGAAAGAGCATAAAAGCCTATATTAAAAAAAAAAAAAATACATTAGCAATTGCGGTTCTTTTGTTATTAATAAAAACGTGCTTTTTTTTAAAGCTTATAACTCCAAAAATAAACGGTCAATTTTTTTGAAAAAAAAAACCATGATAGTGCAGAATATAAATAGCTATAATCTGTAAAAATTTGAATCCATTCTGTCGACTAGTTTTTGAGAAAAATTTGAAAAATGAAAAAAATGCGTTTTGTACGAAGCACGGTTACGGTAGTAAAATTGACTTAATCGCTTTGAAATTTCTTGTTGAGGCAGATTTTGGATAGCTCGCGGCTGAGTTCTTTGGGCTAAATGATTGGTCAATAAATTTCAGAGATATTTGAGTTAACATTTTTTTAACCTTTTTTTCAAATCGGAATTTCTCGAGAACGGTTCGATGAATCAGCTCCAAATTTATAGACAATATTGTGTGCCATATAGATAATATATGTGCCAATTTTTATCAAGATCGTTCGATTACTTTTTAAGATAGTTGATATTTAAAATTTTTGTATTTTGCAAAGTCATTTTCTTTGTCGCATGATAACTAGAGAAAAAAAAATCATGTTGAAATTTTGTGGAGATGTAGAGTTTATATGTTTATACCACTCTAACCTCAAAATCACAACTTTGATATGATTTTTCGGACTTCCCCACCCGTGTAGAAATGTACTATTATCGTATAAGTCCTTTAGGTAAAAGAATTGTCTCATGTTCGGGATTGAAGTACCCGAAGTGTCCGCCAGATGGCAAGCACCGACGAGCAACCTTCAATGAAAAATACTTCAATGAGTATACATATAGAGGTCTGCGGCAGCCACTATTCAGGTGCTTTATGCACATGCCTTGTTACTTTTCCCCTATACTTTTGCCTATACTTGTTGCGTACATTTGCCTACACTTGTCTTAGTTGCGACTAAGACATATTATTTGCCTTACTTATATTTACCCCTTGCTTTACTTATTGCCCAATGGCTATTTTTTTGCTTTGCTGATATTACGCGAGACTCTCGTATTATCAGTTTGCCTATTGCATATACCTTGCGTATTGCTTGCCTATTTTACTCGAACGCGCGTAGCGTTCTTATTCCTTTTGCTTCCAATTTTACTTTCGAGTGGGTTGGAGAAAAGACTTTCAGAGTCAATACAATTTATTATTTTCTCTCGGCGACAAACTCTAACAATATAAATAACTCGTACACGTTCATTCGTGCACATCTCATAATTTTTAGAGATATTTAAGGTTAAAATTTTTTTACGTATTTTTCAAAATCGTAGTTTTTCAATGACAACTTAATATATCAGTTTGAAATTTATAGACTATTTTGTATGCGATATGGGCAATACCTATGTAAAATTTCATCCAGGTTATAGGGGAGGGCGGGGCACGTGTGACACCCTAACTTTGATTAAAAATAACAACTAAACCGTGTATTATTTCAAAATGTACAAAAACGGAATAATTAGATCAGAAAAAAATAAAATAAAATAAACTATTAACTTTTTTTTCATTTTCTTTTAATTATTGATAAAATACAGAAAAGAAATTCTGAAAAAAATGCTCTACGTGCCCCACCGGCGGGTGGATTGTGGCACCCGACGGGGCACGCATGGCACGGTCAAATTTAATATTTTACTATAGGTATTTTTCAATTCTTTTTTCCAGTAATTAATACTTTAATAATTATGTCATAATAAAATTTTCAAAAATCAAATAATTAATCAGTCTATTGAAAATTTAAAATTTTATTTTTATTAAGGAACATAACAATTTTTATTTTAAAATAAATTATTACATTTTAATAAATGATTTTATATTATAAATTCCTTCTTATAAAATATGATCACAACATAATACTTTTGTTTGATTAACAAATTATCATTATTATTACAATAAGTTTAAATTTAAAGATTTCGCATCATTTTCATCTATGTAGCATATTTGAACTACCTGACCATTGAAAAAGGTAGTTTGAGTATCTACAATTGATTCTTCATGTATTACTTCTCTAAAGTAATTTTCATTATTTACGGAAGCTAAATTATTATTAACAATGGATAAATCAAGCTGATTTGTGTTTAAGTCTTCAAGTGGCTTTTTTCTACTCTAAATATAACTTAAGGGGACAAGCCATGGCTTCACAGATGTTTAGGCGGTTACACCCAAAATAGTAATGAGAGTTTTAATAATTCAGTTTGGAAGATTGTAACCAAGACCTCCTTCAGTGGTGTACATGTGCTCATAGCAGGTGCTTGTATTGCTGTCACTTGCTTCAACGATGGAAGAGTTGGTTTTCTGAATATTATGGAAGCCTTTGATGTGAAACCTGGAGTAGCTGCAATTGAGTGGGCACAGAAAAGCAATGACATCAGATTATTTCATGCTGAGAGGAATGCCGAAGAAAACACTTTAGAAAATAGGAGAAAACGAAGGAGACTGCAATTGAATTTACCTGAAGAGTCATATGCACCAGGTTCTTACTAGAGTAGGTAAAAAGTTATTTTTATGCGATAATAGCTAATATAATATTTATTAATTTTTTTCTTTTTACAGGTGTGTTATTGGCTCTCATAAAAGGATTAATTTATTTTGAGGTTATTTTTACTGTCAATAACATTTATGACTAACAATGTTTTCAGCCTAGTACGAAAAAAAAAATAAGTACAACATTTATGTATTAATCTAAAAAATTTAAAAATATTGTTGAATTAATGAAATTCTTTGTTATAGGTTTATTCAACAGATAAAATGATTTAGCCAGGACTACTTTCATCTAATTGGCATCTGTTTCATTTTTCCACTAAAGTATATCATACAGAATGAAAAAAAAATTTTTGGTAAGTAGTTTTGAAACTTATATAAAGTTATAGAAAACCAACACTTTGAATTGAATTTCTGAATAACTTGTTTTTTGTATTTACAGGGACTTTGCCGCAGGATTTCTTTTAAATAAAGCAAGCTAGAGGTTTGGAAATTTAGGAGTATCTTTAAAATTGTGTTGGTTATAGAAAATGTGAGGTACTTTTTTGAAAGAGGCTTTAGAAAAAAAATTATAAAATAAAATTACAAAAAATATTGAAATTTTAATAAAAAAAACATAAAAAAATTAGATTTTTCATTAAAAAACAATTTTAAAAATTAAAAAAAAAAAAGTAGCTCACATTTTCTATAACTGGTATAACTACAAAGGTACTCCTAAGTAACCAGACCCCTGCCTTGCTTTGTTCAAAAAATTTCCTGCGGCAATGACATGCCAGTTTCTAATTCAGAAGGGTTTCTTAATCTAATGGACTGCAAGACCAAAATCTTAAACACCTGGATAATGTAGTCTTAAATTATAGGTAATTGTATAACTTGATAATAAAAAAAAGTTTGAACTCTTAAAATTATATATTGGCTTTGTTATTAAAGAATTAATACAATAGCTTTTTTTTCAGGTTCAACCATGGCTTGTCCCCTTAATACGCAGTCGAAATAATCGTTATTTACTTATTAATGTAATAATTGAAACTAAAAACTACTTAAAACTAAATTAGATACTCCCGAGTGTGCCACGCGTGCCCCGCCAGGGTGCCACGTCATTCCCCATTTTAATACCATTTTCATTTTTTAATTATATTATTTATAAAGATTTTCTGAAAATAACAAAAACAGGGCTTGAAAGATAAAAGTTGAAACTATCAAATAGGTTTGGTCTCATTTAGAAAAAAAATCATTTTCTCGTTGCTCCAAGCGACTTAAAAATGAAGTCAACCTTGTTTCTAAGCACCGATTTTCAATCTTATTAAATTAAATGTTAAACATTATCTATAATCTCAAAAGTATAGAGGAAAATTCTAAAAGCATATCTAATTAGGTTTACGTAAAAATTACATTTTTTGCATTCATTAATATTAAAAATATGAGGGTGCCAAACTTACCTACCTGACACGTCATGCCCCACCTTCCCCTATGGTTAGTTTTTGAGATATTTAATATTTAAAATTTTGGTATTTCTGGAAATGACTTTCTATGTCGCACAATAACTAGAGTAAAATTGAATTACTGTGAAATTTGATGGAAATGTAGATTTGATAGAGGTGTAGAGTTTGTATATTATTTATTACATGAATTGTTAGGCTAAAAGAATTAGTTTATAAATTTCAGAGATATTTGAGGTTAAAACTGTTAGAACTGTTTTAGCCCTCTTTTCAAATCGTAATTTTTTGGGAACGGTTTTATGTACATATATGTTACTAGAAAATGGAAATGACGCGCGATACGCACACATGTTGTTTACTTGCTTTTGTTTTTTATTGAGGTTAATTTACAGCGAGCTTTGCAGAAACATGAAATTAGTCAGATATGGTGGCCAATTATTTTGAGTTAGAACTAATTTTTCGAATAATCGCGATTTGAAGTGAATATAGTAAGAATTACCCTCTCTCAATTTTGAGATAAAAATTTGAAAGTTGAAACGGTTATGGTTCATGGGCATATCATTTTATATACACTCATTTTGCCTTTAGAAATTTACGTAAATGTTTTTATTAGCTGCCACTGATATTTGTGTTTGCATAATATTTTACTTACTTTTGTTTTTTATGAAAATAGTGTAATACTCATACTTTATCATTAATACTGTTTTATCGGCTGAACGTGTCAATGCATTAATATTAAAAATAATTATTTGTGTCTTAAACAAATTGAATAAAATAAGTGTGAAATAACAAAAAATTTAAATAATAAGTAAAAAATACGGAATTTACAAATATTAATAAATTATTAAACCACCCTGGTAGAAAATAACCCAACCAAAATGGCTTAACTGCAACGGTTTGCCAATCTTTTTGGCCAACGAATAACAAAAATATTGATGAACGGTTGACCAGTGGATGGTGAACTATCGATAATTAGAAGCATCGAATGCGTGGACTACATCTTTGAGGTGGCCGATGATGGACTCTAGGTGGTGCGCTCCGTAGTTTTATGCCTTAAGATCTCAGAGTGAATCTAATACGTGGCCCAGGTGTTCAGGGTAGCCGATGACGATGTCTAGGGGGTGCACTCCGCAGTTTTTTGCATCTAGGTGTCGGAATGCATTCCATATGTGGTCTAAGTGGTCTGGGTAGCCGATGACGGAGTCTAGGTGGTTCGCACCGTAGGTTTGTGGCTCTAGGTGTTGGAACTTATCGAATGCGTCGTCTAGGTGTTCCGGGTAACCGATTACGGAGTCTAGGTGGTGCGCATCGTACGTTTTTGGCTGTAGGTGTTGGGACACATCGAATGCGTGGTCTAGGTCTTTGGGGTAGCCGATTACGGAGTCTAGGTGGTGCGCACCGTAGGTTCTTGGGTGTAGGTGTTGAATCTTATTGAATACGTGGTCCAGGTGTTCGGTGTAGCCGAAAACGATGTCTAGGTGGTGCGCTCCGTAGTTTTTTGCATCTAGGTGTTGAAACACATCGAATGCGTGGTCTAGGTCTTTGGGAGAGCTGATCACGATGTTTAGGTAGTGCGCTCCATAGTTTTTTGGCTCCAGGTGTTGGAACGCATAGCAAACGTGGTGAACGAGGAAAACTACGGAGCGCATTACTTAGACACCGTCATCGGTTACCCCGACCACCTAGACCACGCATGAAATGCATTCCGACACGCAGACGCAAAAAACTATGGAGCGCACCACCTAGACATCGTCATTGGCTACTACGAACACCTGGACCTCGTATTCGATGAGATCCAACACATACAGCAAAGAACCTACGATGCGCACCACCTAGACTCCGTAATCGGCTATCCCAAAGATCTAGACCACGCATTCGATGTGTTCCAACGCCTAGATGCAAAAAACTACGGAGCGCACCACCTAGGCATCGTCATCGGCTACCCCGAACACCTAGACGACGCATGGAATAAATTCCGAGATCTAGATGCAAAAAACTACGGAGCGCACCACCTAGACTCCGTAATCGGTCACCCTGAACACTTAGACGACGCATTCGATGAGATCCAACACCTACAGCCAAAAATCTACGGTGCGCACCTCCTAGACTCCGTAAGCGGCTACCCGGAACACCTGGACAACGTATTCGATGAGATCACACACCTACAGTCAAGAACCTACGGTGCGCACCACCTAGACTCTGTAATCGGCTACCCCGAACACCTAGACCACGCATTCGATGTGTTCCAACATCTAGATGCAAAAAACTACGGAGCGCATCACCTAGACATCGTCATCGGCTACCCCGAACACCTAGACGACGCATGGAATGAATTCCGACACCTAGATGCAAAAAACTACGGAGCGCACCACCTAGACTCCGTAATCGGTCACCCTGAACACTTAGACGACGCATTCGATGAGATCCAACACTTACAGCCAAAAACCTACGGTGCGCACCACCTAGACTCCATAATCTGCTACCCCGATCACCTAGACCACGCGTGGGATGCATTCTGACATACAGATGCAAAAAACTACGGAGCGCACTATATAGACTCCATAATCGGTCACCCTGAACACCTAGGCGACGCATTCGATGAGTTCTAACACCTAAAGCCACAAACCTACGGCGCGCACCACCTAGACTCCGTCATCGGCCACCATTTACAAAGCTAATGAGCCATTTACTTGTATCAAGAAATCATTTTTCTTATTATAGCATTCATTGGCCAACCGCAAGGCTTATTCCGTGACGAAATAAGCGGCAATTATTACCAACCGTTGGTTAAACGGTTGGCCAAACCTTTGCGATTTGGTGAACAGATGGCGAACGGTTGGTTACCATTTCTACCAGGGCATTGAAACAGTAAATTGGAATTGTCCAATGAGATTGCAGGATTTTAAAATTGACTAGGCACGTCCGGAAAGAATCAACTTCTGCCGGTTGTACACTAATTTTTAAGAAAATTTAAAGAAAATCAATATCCTGATAAACTACCTTAAATTATATTTGAGTTTGAACTAATTTTTCGAATAATCGCGATTTAAGAAGTGAATATATTAAGAATTACCCTTACTAAATTTTGAGATACAAATTTTAAAGTTTAAACTTGTTTGAACTAATTTTTCGAATAATCGCGATTTAAGAAGTGAATATAGTAAGAATTACGCTCACAATTTTGAGATAAATATTTTAAAGTTTAAGCGATTATGTTTCACGGGCATATAATGGTATATTACATACCTAGGCCAGTAAAATAAGAAATGTCTCAGATCACGTGTCGGCCGAGGCGAAGCCGAGGTTGACAAACATGTGATCTGAGGCTTTCTTTTTTATTGGCCAAGGTGGGTATACTATTTTTCTGCTCGACGGCGCCGGAAAGCGGCAACTTCGTTTCGCGCAGCGGCCGGGAAGTTGGCGCTTTCCGGCCGGAGGGCAGAAAATATATATACACTCATTTTGTCTTTACCAAGTTATGTAAATGTTTTTATTAGCTGCCACGGATATTTGTGTTTACATAATATTTTATTTGCTTTTTTTTTATTAAGATGGTGTAAGAAATGATAAAATCAACAATCAACAATATTTTAATGAAAATAAAAGAAGAGGATGACGAAAATTATAACGGACCATTAAAAAAATCAAAATTAGAAATATAATTTCAATTTTTATAATATGTACACAATTAGTTATAATAAAAACACACAATTATTGAATAATAATATATTTATAATGTAAAAAATGGAGTTATTATATATGATTTTGAAAATGTGAGTAAGTTGATCTCAGGGTAGATAGCAATGTTTTAAATTTATATTTTAAAATATTACTTTTTTTTAAATAAAATAAGTGTCAAATAACAAATAATTTAATAATAAGAAACAAATATGCAATTTTTTAAAATATTAATGAATTATTAAATCATTGAAAATAAAAGTATAATGAATAAACATATTTTATATTTAAAATATATACTATATACATATAGGAACGATACATTAATTTGGAGGAAGCTACGTGCCAATGAATTGGCAGCGGTTTTTTAATTAGTACAGGAATACGCCCTTTTTTATGCCAGAAAAGTGGATGGAAATTTTGGATTTTCGAGTCGTCTAACATACTTATAAAAATAAACAGAATAAATAATGTTTAATAAATTTGAATTAATTATAAAATTAAAATTTAAAGTTAAACATTAAAAAAAAATTTTTCGAGAAAAAATTCCCTCCCGTTACTCTGGAATGCTCAAAAAACTCAACTTTCCATCCACTTTACAGTCACGAAAAAGGGGGATTTCACGCTCGTGTTACAAAAAGATATTATTGTGGAGAAACGACGTTAGTTTATTAAAAATATTCACTCTCCCGAATTAGAAATAATCAAAGATAGTGTAAGAAAATGTTTCTCATTTATAATTTTGCTTCCCCGTAGAGAAACCGATTCTTGATATTTTATTTTTCCATTTTTTTTATAATTTGTAACTAATAATGTTTATGTGTTTTTAATGCACTAGACGGAGGATGAAATTCTTTACAATTAAAAAAAATGTTATTGACAAAAACTTAATGTTTCTTAAATGAGTTATATTTCAAAAATAAAATATATCATAAAAATTTTTTTATTATATAACTTATGCAGAAATTTATAACTCACGATATTAATTTGGTAACGAATCTCCATAGACGAATTTTGGTGAAAGAATGCTCGTTATTGGAATTATCTGAACAATCAGTAGATAGTAAAGTTTGGAAAAGCAACGTGCCAACGAATTAGCAGCGGTGTTTTCGTTCAACAATTTTTAAAAATGTTTTTAATGCTTCTGCAATATATTAAACCGTTAGATTTTTAATGTACTAATATTTAGTAAGGGAACCATCAGGAATGCGGATCCTAGATTTATATAGAACTCCAAAAATGCTTTCATTTGCAAAATAAATGGACACGTGTCTAGGCGTTTTTGTAAATGAGATATAGTAACAGAGATTACGCAGAACCACGTGTGCGCGCCGCGCGTACAAAAGTTCACTAGTAACCTAAAACGTCTGTAAATATTTTTAATAGATAAAACGAAAGTTGAAAAAAAAGAGTTTTAATTTATGATCTGTTCGGTTGAAAAACCTTACCTTTCTCCAAACTTACGTGTGATTCGAAATATTAGTAAATAATATTACGTGCATTTTGAATGTTTTTTAAAGAGTAATCTTTTAGTAATTTCATAAGAATTCTTGCATTATGTACAATTATCGAATAAATGAAGTCTTTTCAAATGAACAGGTCATAAATTAAAGCTCTTGTTTCCAACTTTCACCTAATTTATTGCAAATCATTTCAGAACTTTTAGGTATAAAGTTATTGAAGTTTCCGGAGACAGCTATTACCCTAGATGTTTTAAGGAGGTACATAGGCGATACGAAGATGCAGAGATCATAATGAAATTTGAACACATTATTCTTTGAATTATGCGGAGCACGCACGATTTTTTTCTATATTTATTATCGCACATATTTTGAAAATATTTGATTCGAAAGTTTGCAAGTTATACACGGGCTCTTATGGGACTCGGTAAAAAACAGCGGATTGACATAGAGTGTGATCCTGTCTTAAAAACCGCTGCCAATTTATTGGCAAGATGCTTCCTCAAACTAATTTATCAATTACATTTTTAAAATTTTAAAAACAAAAGTAAATTTTTCACAACAAAACTTTATTCATAAATAAAACTGTTTTCTTTGTGGATCTTTGTTGTTTGTTAAACAATTTGACTGAATATAAAAAATATCTTTTTTGTTTTTTCATTTATATATCCTGTACAAACAATTAATTATTGTTATAAAAAATTTTAAAGAAATACATTAGTTTGAGAAAGAAAAGTATATGTATTGGCAATAATCTAATAAATATTTGTTTTGAAACAGATATTTAACTACTATTCTGCTCGACTTAGTGGTTTAAAGTTAATCCATCATTGTACCAATCATACAAATATAATAACTAAGTTATACTTCTTAACAAAAGACAACGAATCATTTTGAAATTTAACAGAGAGGTAGTTTTTTTCATATTTAAGAATCGATATTTTTATGAAATATTTTTATGAAATTTTTACGAAATTCATATTTTGAATGTCAATTATTATCGTTGCCCTAGTACACGTTATCGCAGGACTCAATCTGAAATTACTTTCTCGGGGATATGCCCTAGTATACAATAATTATTTTATTTATATATGATATACAAATTAAATAGAACTATTGCATATTTTGCTCTAAAACTTTATATTTGTATTTTGGGGCTAATTTGGAATGAGTAAAAAAATTTTGACCAACATAACCTCTTCAAATTTTAACACAATGTTGTACTCGATAAGTGTAATAAGTGGTAAAAATTTTGAGCCAATCAATCAAATATTCTTTTTAAAAATGCAAACATAAGAAATTTATAAAAAAATTTTAACCTCAAATATCTTTGGTCACAACGGTCAGATTTTTTTAGGCAAAGAACTGACTCCTTAGACATAAAAAAGCTAATTCTCTGCCGAATTTCAAAACGATTCATTGACTTTTACTCCTGTTATCGTAAAGGAAAGAAAACGCACATTTTTTCAAAAATAATTTTTTTCTCGGAAACAAATGAACATAACCTCTTCAAATTTTAACACAATGTTGTACTCGATAAGTGTAATAAGTGGTAAAAATTTTGAGTGGAAAAATGAAAAAGTTTTTGAGATATTAATTAAAGAAATATAAACCATATTTTCATTAATAACAAATGACAGGCTAGAGATAATTTAAATTTTAAAAAAGGAAATTTTTAGGTAATTTAAAGACCTTTTAATAAAAATTTAGTTTATTAAGTAATACTGGCTGAAACAAATTAAAAAATCAAGAAAACGAAAAATTCAAAATCGTTTTTTGAGTTATAAAAGAAAAAATCGGTAAAATCAAAAATTAAGTTATGCTCTCTCTATTCTCCTCCGAAACGAAGAGAATAAGCCTTTTTCGATGTAAATCGGTCGATCGGTTCAAAAGTTGTCGTCTGTACACACACACGCGCACACACACACACACACACACACACATACACACACACACGCACACACACGCACACACGCACACACACACACACGAAATTTTTTTTTATCAAAAACAACGGATTTTAAAAAAAGTCTTAAAACATGTTTTTAAACATTTTTTGTTTCAAAAATGTTTTTCACCGTTACAAAGCTTCCTCTTTGAGGAAGCAAAATGATGGATTTGTTATGATATCAATTTATTCGTGATTTGGTTGGTGGGAGTAATGGGTTGCTAGGTTACAAAAACAAAAGTGGTGTGAAGGCTTGGTAAAATTACGGCGCGCGAAGCGCGCTTAGAGATGGCTAGTTTTGTAAAAAAGCAGAAAGAGCTAACTAAGAAAAAACTAACGAAAATATTGGTTAAAACCTTAAGAGGCTGTTCGTAAAAGTTCAACTAATGTAACCGCATAAATTTCCAAGTATTTAACGAAAACGTAAACAAAACATCAAGCTTGGCGGCTGTGCGCGGAAGTGCGCGGCAAAAAGGGGGGCCGGTGCGTGGTGCGCGGTGCGAGGGGAGTACCCCTCTCCTCGCCCCGCGGCATGCACCACCTTAGGGTTGTATATCCCATTCAAAAGTTAGTTTTTGAAGTTAAAACTGCGATAAATAGTTATGTAAAGCAAGTATTCAATTTTAAGTTCTCGCGATCTATGTATAAATGCAATAAGAATATTGTAAGCTTTAAAAATCGGAAATCGAAGCAAAATTGTAGAATTAAGACATATCTCGTTTTGAAATCGTCACTATGTCTAAATTAGCATATTCCAGTTCATTAACTCTACTTCTTTCAATCTATAGTCCTCCCCATTATCAATCATCTAATGTAAGTAAAAGGAAAATTATTTTCTACAAGATCTGTATCTTGGAATATAGTTACCTTAATATTAGAGTCTTTTTCGAAAATATGAGCTGCTATATTTAAATATAAAAAGTGCTACAATTAAATTTTCTTGTAGTTTCGTAAATATTTGCACATACCAGATCAAGGTGCAGGTATGCTTCTGCAACGACCAGATAACTGTACGGTGGGACCTTGATACGGCCGAGGACAGTCTACAGGGGTACACCTTATACGTCCTGAACCAGGCTACGGATTCAGAGCAAGTTATAGGGATATACCTCCGACACGTCCTGGAACAGACTACGGGGGTGACCCAGCTCATACAGCAGCGGACAAGCTGCTAGGGTACCCTTGATACCATTGATACGATCCAGACGAGGCCACAGGGATACACCTGATACGGCCCAAGACATGCAGCAAGGGTCCACCTGATACGGCCTAAGACGCGCTATAGGGGTACACTTTGTACGTCCTGCATTGGGCTACAAGTATGTCCAATAATGAACATGATCAGGCTACAATGGTTCCCCTGGTACGGCCCATGACAGCCTGCAAGGGTACACCTGATACGGCCAAGGACATGTTACAGGGGTACACCTTGTACGGCTCGTGTCAAGCAACGAGTTTACTTCTCTAACAGCCAGGATTAGGCTACAGTGGTACCCTCCGTACGAACCGCATTAGGCTACGAGTTTACTCCTCTAACAACCAGGATCAGGCAACAGAGGTACCACTGGTACGGCCCATCAGAATAAGCTTCAGGGGTACATCTGATACAATGGAGGATCACGATAACAGTGGTACTGTTGTGCCCCAGAAGAAGCTATGGGGGTACCCCCCGATACGTCCCGGATCAGGCTACGGGGGTGTTCTAGCTCATACGGCACAAGACGGGCTACTTAACTTACAGGCTTATAGTATAAGGTACACCTTATACTATATATCCTGTATCAAGCTACGAGTTTACTCCTGCAACGACCAGGATCAGGCTACATTGGTACATCCAGTGTTGTAAAAATTTAACTAAAAAGTAATGGAATTTTCAGTTATATGATAATTAAATTTCAATTTTCTATTAGATTAAATCTAATTGATAATTAAATTTTCATTTTTAATTAGATTGAATCTAATTGATAACTACATTTTTATTTTGAATTAGATTAAATCTAATTGATAACTAAATTTTCATTTTCAATTAGATTAAATCTAATCGATAACTAAATTTTTAGTTTTAATTACACTGAAAAAAATTTTAGGCTGTAGAAACCATAGTTTCGATTTGCTGTACTAACACTATTTGTAGTGTTCATTTACCCTTACAGACGGCTGAAGTAGCTATTCATTTGTATAATGTAACGGCACTATTGGTCAGATGCGGGAAATGTACTTGTACAGCTCTGACAGCCGTACGATTTAGTTTTGCCGCCGATATTTGTTTGTTCACAACGCTACAACGCGAAGCCGATGTTCATGTTATAACCTAAAAAAGTCAAGAAACCGGCCACATCAACCGCATGTTTGCAATCCGCGTTTGCGTATTTCATCTGTAATCAATGTACTTATCAATCGAGATTATTTTAATGAAAAATATGTATGTATGGCGAATCATAACCTATTTAATGCTCCGACAAAAGAACTCTATACATTAGTGCTTCAGTGTATCTTGTACAGCTCTCACAACTGTACGAATACAATTACTGTATCTATAAAATTTAGCAGAAAGAAAATCAGCCGAACAGTACTGTTGTCAGAGCCGTACTTTCAGTTCTTATAACGTGAAATTTTTTTCAGTGTAGATTAAATCTAAATGATAACTAAATTTTCGTTTTCAATATTTATCAATTATATTGACTGTAATAATTGATTTAGTTAACTAAAAAGTAATTGAAATTAAAGTTTAATGGATGATAAAATTTCAATTTTTCAATTAGATTAAATCTAATTCACAATAAAATTTCTATTTTTAATTAGATTAAATCTAATTGATAATTAAATTTCTATTTTCAATTATCTAATTGATAACTAAATTTTCATTTTCAATTAGATTAAATGTAATTGAAAATGAAAATTTAGTTATTAATTAGATTGATCATAATTATAATTGAGTTATCAATTATCAATGGTTTTACAACACTGGCTACATCTGACACGGACCAGAATATATTTCAGGGTACACGTTATACGACGAGGTAGCCGAATCAGACTACAGTGGTACCCAAGACAGACTACGGAGGTACCATTGATACGGACTAGATTAACTTACGGGGGTACCACTCATACTGTCCGGAAGAGACTACTGGGGTACCCCTCATACGGCCTGTATGAGGTTACACCTTATACGACCGGAATCAGGCTACGGGTTTCCACTACCGGCAAAGATCAGGCTATAGTGGTGCCGCTAGTACGGCGCAGGACAAGCTATGGGGATATAATTGAACTGCTCAGTACAGGTTAAAGGGGTTTACCAATGATACATCCCGGACCAAATTACTGGGGTAGCCCTGATACGACCCAGGACAGGCGACAGGGGTACATCTGAAACGGAAGAGAACAGGCTGCAGGGTTACATTTTATACGACCCAAACCAGGCTCCAGGTTTACTCCTGTAGGGCCAGAATCAGGCTACAGTGGTATCCCTGGTAAGATCCAGGACGATCTGTGCGGGTACCCCCGATACCTAGCGGTCCAGATTAAGACGGGAACCCCTGATACGGTCCAGGACAGGCTACAGGGGCACACTTTATACAGTCCGAATCAGGCTACACCGATACCCAGGACAGGTTACGGAGGTACCATTGATATGATCTGGATGAAACTACGGGGGTACCTCTCATATGGCCCGGATGAGGCTACTGGGGTACACCTTATACAACCCGGATGAGGCTACTGGGGTACACCTTATACAGCATGAATCGGGTTACGGGTTTACTCTTGTAACGGCTAGTGGCACCCCTGGTACGACCCAGGATACGCTACAGGTGTATTTCCATAGCCTTATTGGCGCATAAGAGGTATCTCTGTAGTCTGATCAGAGCAGCATCAGGGGTATTTCTGTAGCCTGACCTGGGCCGCATCAGGCTTATTCCTGTAGCCATATCCGGACCGTATCGGGGGTATCTCAGTACCGCCATCTGCTATATCATGGGTAAAGGTATGTAGCCTCATCCAGGCCACAGCAAGGATCCTCCTAGCGTGAGTGTTAACGAATCAGAGGTGCCTATAGTCTTGTCCTGGACGTATGAAGGGCACCTCCCAGTCCGATCTATGCTGTATTGCGGGCACTCCCGTAGCTCGACATGGGCTGTACCAAGGGTTATTCCTAGCCAGATCCAGGCCATATCTGGGATATTTTCATGGCCAGATTTGGGCTGTCTCACACGTATCGCCGTAGTCTGTCTCAGGCCGTAAATGGGATACCGTGGTAGTCTCCTCCGGGTTGTATGAGGGATATACCTGTGGCCTTAACCTGGGCCGTATTAAAAATTAGTCTAGCCATTGTATCCGGGTTTCAATGTCGGTCATCCCAAAGATATAATACACCTCTTGGTAAAGTAAAAGATAATTATATCTATTTAATGCAATTCTCTCTAAAAAAAGTGATGAACTTAAAGAGAAGCAAAATAAAACGATTATGGTTGGCTGATTTTTACAATCTGTAATACCTGGTTAGCTAATTTTTTATAACTTAAGGTTGCATTAGCTATACAATCCCTGATAAAAATTAATAGTTTCCAAAATCATCCGTAATTAACTCTAAAGGCACACTCGCGCAGGTAGTGTTTTCGTAATGTATATGCACGCTTTAACAGGCAGTTGTGGCGGCTGGCAATTAACATAAAAAGCATAAACACTCGCAGGCAGTTGGGAAAATAAAACCAAAAACATGTATACGAAAATTGAAGAACAATTAGATTAGATGAAGATTTAAGGTAAGTTCTTGGCATAGACCCGACAGAGGATAAAAAGGATAAAAGTCTAAAATTTGAGTTTCACTCTTCTGTACACAAACGGTGGAAATTTTGGAATGAAATAGGAATGAAAAAACAACGGGCAGAATTATTAGAGAAATATGGTCATCTTAAATATTTAATGAAACCAAAAATGAATCCAGAATTATTAAGAAACTAACCAAAATTCACAAAAATAAAGGATAACTCTGCCATGTCTACACTAGGTCTAACCGCAACAATGCTCATAGAAAACAAAGAAAATGTGGATAGAAAAACACTGTTTAGCCTAATATTAGATGCAAGCACTTTAATATCGGACGTTAATAGAGCAGACATCATATCAATAGTCATATCCACAAAAATAACCGTATAACCACAAACACGTAAACCGAAACTCCAGCAGAAATAGAAAGAAAAGTAAGTAGAATTGCCGGTAGACTTGCAAATTAGAAAGAAAACTTGGAAAAAAAACAAATAACAAACTTATTCTAGACTGTATTTCGGGCTATAAAATACAATTTTATTACAAGTAAATAAAAAAAAAATAAAATCATGTACTGAATGCACAAAATTCTTCTCATGGATGCTCGATTTAAAAGCAATACAAGTAAATGCATTTACTGTGAAATGGAGAGATTTAAAATTCTATGCCTGTTTACCATTCATCCTAATATTAAAACATTAACAAAAATCAAAAGAGAACAAGCAACCCGAATCATAATTGTACCGGATTAGACTAGTCAGATGTCGTACCCATTATTTCGGGAGCTACTGATAGTTGAACCAATAAAATTTTTACCAGATATTAACCTTCTCATATAACCTTGCAGGAACAAAGCCTACCCGCAAGCAGCACGCTATAGTAGCTCGACTAATATCAGGGTGGCATTCAAAAAGAAAAACGTTCCAACAGATGCATTGGATATGTTATTATCATCATTGGCACCGACTACTACAAAAAAATACGTAATCAGCATTAAAATCATGGTGGAATTTTTGCACAAACCACAAAAAGCATATTTACTCACCAAACAGTAGCGATCTTTTACAATTTTTAACGGAAGAATTTAACGCAGGAGCATCTTATCTAACCATAAACACACTAAAAAGTGCACAATTTCTCTCATATAACCAGAGAAAATAGGCGAAGACAAACTAAAATTAAAATACTTAACCGATAAAACTGCAACTATACTGATTCTCAGTACAGAACTCACAGTCCAAATGATTATTTTTAGCATAAAAATAACAATTTACTGATTGGAATACCAGAACTAATAAAAACGTGAAGTCTGGGAAGATACTGCATTCGGGAACTTTACCTTATATAATATTATTAATATTATGAAATAATTATTATAGGGTGAAATTGTATTTTGCATAGCCCGCACCTGACCTGCGATTACATTTTGCACAGCCCGCGCCTCGGCCGCCACGTGCAGTGTTATGTGCGTGTACAGTGCGTACAGATGTACCGAGTCTGTTTAGACATCATATTGTTCACCACTATTGGTCGGCTACGGCAGCAGCGAGGCACAGAATCTCATGACGGCACCGAAGAGAATTTGGATCTCAATAGGTAATAAAATGGCAATCATGCATACGATATAGTAACTGGGCGCTGGTAAAATGGCACCTTTTTATTTGAAAGCGACGATATTAGCGGCACCCTCAAGAATTTTTTGGAACTGTCTGGCGTTGCTCAACTGAGTGGCATACAAATATACAATTGACAACAAAACGGGAGAGCTGAGCGTGTCAACCATGTATTGCTGAAAAAAGCTTGGAACATGATAGATATAAGACTCTCAAAGAGTACTTCAGATAGCTGTAATATATAAGAAAAAAGGGAACAAAAAAATAATATGACTTGAATTTTCAATTATCTATTCTTTACATGATTGCAGACTATGTCGGTATGTTAGGATCGATCTATACAACTCTTTCACATGTCCCTGAATAATTAATCAAATAGGGCTACTTGTATAATACGATAAAAGCCGAGAAAAATACGAATCATGTCGAAACTGCAGGAAAATGTTATGAGTACTAAGACTAGAGCCTTTAGCATCTGGCCCGTGTGAGACCTCGGGCATAGGCAATGCTATTATCCGCATCATCATTACCAGTGGCATTGAGCCAGCCGTCGTAGATGCCGAACACGTTGCTACGTCCGAGCTTCATTCTACTCCGTTCACAAGATTTAATTCACGGAGAACTGGCAGAGACATTTGGGAAGATATTCTGAACTTAGCCCATATATAAATTATTATTACTTAATAGCATTTTAGACATTACTTAGTTTACTTACAACGTAATACAATAACATGATATTTATATTTCAAAACTATAAGATATAAATCTCCTATATATTATACATATTTTTTACTATGTAATATTTCAATTCATTTTTTCTTATGTATTCCATAGTAAACAGTAAAGATAAATAAATTTGTATTTGAATCTAAAGCGTATAGCTCGAATGCATCCAGAGAATCAATTGTTTTTATCTGAATTGCTAAAATAAATATAACATAAAATGAAATCGAATAAAATAACAACAAATTAATATTGCATATTTCAATATTTGTTGTTAATAAGCTGTAATCATTATGTAATAAAGTAGGTTATTATTTTTAACAAATTACTGAAAATAATGTTTAATCCTCAAACACATGTAAACATACACAGTGTGTAGTAATTTCTTTTAAAAATGATTTTTTTTAATTTATAGACGTATTTTTTATAAGAAATGTATAAGATAAAAATAGTATATTCTATATGTGTAACATAATAATAATACTTTGAAAATTTTACAAATTAGGTGAAACTAGTCAACTATACATACTTTCACGTATAGGCGGTTATCATCGGTCAGGGGCAGCCATCATACTGTTACTAATAAAAGCAGATATCGTCGCGCGGTACAAAGAAAAGCCAACTTGGAAGTTACAGGCGAAGAAAAGCCAAAAACGCGTCTCAGAAAAAGAAAAGCTAGTTTGCGTCCTCCCAGGCGAAGAAAGCCGGTTTGTGCGCTCCCAGACGAAGAAAAGCCAGTTTAAATTTTCCTAGACGAAGAAAAGCCAGTTTGCGCCGTTTTTGCGGAGGAAAAATCCCAACTGACGGCATCTAATCAATTACTAGTTATCTAATTATCTTGACTGATCATCTTTTTATCTTTTTAAAAAGATTTTTAATCTTTTTGGTTATCTTTTTATCTTTATCGTATCTTATTATCTGAAAGTTATCTACTAGATATCAGCTAAATGTTACTTTCGTTAGAAAAGTCAAACTGGCTTTTCTTTGTCTGGAAGGGCGCAAACTGGCTTTTCTTCGTCTGGGAGGACGCAAACTGGCTTTTCTTCGTTTTAGACGCGTTTTTGGGTTTTCTTCGCCTGTAACTTCCAAGGTGGCTTCTCTTCGTACCGTGCGACGACATACCTTTTTGTTAAGTTTTGATAAAAATTTCATAATTATTACTATTAGAGTCATACGAACTTTTTTTAAATACTGTGTGGTACATACATTTTTAATTTTTTCTTGTTTTATAATTAAAATTAATAAAATAATTAAATAAGTTACTTACCTCGAGAATATGGGAAACTTATTATAAAATCTATATTTTCACTAATAATAATATATACGCGTATAAAGAAGCAGAATATGTTATCAGTCAAAATTTAATATTTCATTATATTTTTTAACATATACGATTCCACTATTCAGCCTTTTATTTAACACTTTTCGCTCGTGTAATGCCAACGTCTTCATTTAAAATATCTACATCTACAATTTATTGGAATTGTAAAATTAATTAAAATAATTATTTCAGGAAGTCGATTTATCTAAAATAAGAAATATATTGATAATATTTTATGCATAAATAAAAAATATAATAACATTTTATAATTATTTTACTTTAAAAACTTATTTGTAAATGTCTTATTCTTTTTGTCTTCCAGGAAGAAGCTCACTTAAAAAAATTGAATTATTTTTCTTTTATTTTATGGATAAAAGTAGATTTTACAATTTTAACTTTTATTGCTTTCTCAAAGAGAAAGCTTTGTAGCGGTGAAATTTTTCGAATCAAAGATTATTATGAATTTCGATATTTTTGAGGTTTTTGAGTCAGAATAATAGGTTTTAAATAGTGTATGTATGTATATGTATGTGTGTATGTATGTGTGTATGTATGTAATAACATTTTGTCTGCACCATAACTGTTGAACGGATGCATGTAATGAATTAAAATTTGACATGCATCTTAGGTATGTCCTAACTTAGAAGTAAATTTGATTGCCTTCTAAATTATATGTTTTACAACTACTCGCAAGTTATTTTTGACTTAAAAATGCAGATTTGAAAAATAGCTACTTTTTCGAAAAATTAACTGAATTTATGGATTGTATATAACTTTTTCGGCATTTCATCTCAAAGGTGCATTTTATATAAACAAATATTCTTGAAAAACGCTTAATTCCCTCTCTATTCATGTCTTTTAAGTCTATTTTAAAGTTATTTTGCTTTTTCAAAAAAAAAAGTTTTGTATTTTTGCTTCCTCCTAGAGGAAGCTTTGTGATAATAATTTTTTGAGTTGTTGTAAAAACATGTTATAATTCTGTGACTTCCCGGAAAAACCACGTAAGGGACGAGTTTTTCAAAATCGGTTTTTTGCCTTTTTGCTTATCTTCAAACAGTCCTCTATCATCTAGCCGTGACAGAAATTACGAAAGTGCACTCGTTGTCTTGAATCAGCACATGGAAAAATCACATATCTCCATTTTTTCAACATTTTCCCGGAATAACCACGTATCTCCATTTTTTAGAATAATTCCCGGAAAAACCACGTAACTCCACTTAATTTTTAGAATAATTAGAAAACCCATGTAACTCCACTTTTTTAGAATAACTCCCGGAAACCCCACGTAACTCCACTAAAATTTTTTTTATTCCCGGAATAACCACGTAAGTGAAATTCGATTTCTAAAACATGAACGCTATTTTCTCTAGTTACTATGACAAAAAATATGTTATTTACATTAGTATTCATAGACGCAGTGTTGCATTTAATCTCATTTGTCTTGATTTATAACATCGATGCGAAACCTGCGAAACTAAAAACTCGATTTACTCGAAATAATGAAAAGTGAAGATAAGTGGTTTTTCCTGGAAGCCACAGAATTGTTTTTCGAGGTGTTAGGAATCAAAATATATGATTTTTGAAAAATGTCTGTATGGATGTATGTGTGTGTGTGTGTGTGTGTGTGTGTGTGTGTGTGTGTGTGTTTGTGTGTGTATGTGCGTGCGTGCGTGTGTCTGTGTCTGTGTTTTTTTTTTTTTTTTTTTTTTTTTGTTTTTTCTTTCCGAAGAGGTGGAGAATGCTTTTTACGCACCATGTCAAGAGCTGCTCGGAGCTCCCCGTGTGTGGGGCTCGCCAAGTTGATGGACTAACTTGTCTGGTCAGATGGATGGACCAGATCCCGCTGTGCAGCACCCCTACCCACTAAACTCCAACCTCTTTGTCTTTCGTACGCCTAAACGAAACCCTCGCGGAACTGCCCCTAGGTATTACTTCGCGGGGCATTAGCTAATTTGCTCTTCCTTCTTGCTGTCATTCCCTACATCCCCCAACTGATGTTAGTTGGTTGGAGGTTCAGGATAGGTTGCCTTCTTCTCTTCCTCTTGGTTATCGTCTTCTTCTTGCTGCATCGTCCAGTCGTCTTCTTCTTACTGCATCGTCCGGTCACCTGCATGAAGAAAGAAAGCCTACTATTCTATAGCCTGGCGCCCCGTATCTATCATTCGCTGTTCTCTTCTCTTCTTCTCTTCTTTCCGTAGCTCTTCAATGACTTCCCTGGCGAAGTCCGTTGCAGCAATCCATGCCTTCTCTGATGTAAGCATCTGGCGAACCAGGTTCTCTGGCGTGATCGCCGTCACAAGTGTTCTTTCGAGCTTTCGTCTTTGTATGTTAAATCTGGGACATGAGAAAAACACATGCCTTGCGTCCTCCTCTAGTCCGTGACATGTTGGGCATTCTGGGGAGTCCTCGTGCTTATACTTGTGCAAGTATTCTCGAAAACATCCATGTCCAGTCAGCATCTGCGTCAGGTAGTAGCTTGGATCTCCATGTTTCCGGCTTAGCCATTCCGCTATCCGCGGGACGAGCTCGTGGGTCCATCTACCCTTTTCGGAGCTGTCCCACTGTGCCTGCCAGCGTTGAAGACTTTTCTGTCTTTCTCTTTTCCTACAGTCATCTGCATCTGACTGCCTTTGGCTTCTGTGCTGATATATCCTCCTCTGCTCCTCAGCCAGGATCTCGATTGGTAGTAGCCCTGAGATTACGTGTGCAGCGTCTCTGGAGACGGTCCTAAACGCACTGGAAACTCTCAGCGCCATTTGCCGGCCTACTGGGTATATCCTTCTTTGGCACTCCTGCAGCTGTAACGCACTTGCCCAAATGGCAATACCATAGGTCAGTATTGATGTAACCACTGACGCTAGGAGAGCTCGTCTTCTTGGTTTGGGGCCACCGACATTTGGCATGAGGCGGGAGAGCGCTCCTCCAACTGCTGCGGCTTTAGAGCTGGCATTCTCGACTTGATCCTTGAAGTTGAGACGCGCATCTATCATTACCCCTAGGTAGCGGATAGATGGTTTTGACTCAATTTCGTGCTCACCGACTTGTAGTGTGATTGTTTCGCATGTCTTCCTGCTTGTTATAAGCGTAATTTCTGTCTTATGCTTAGCCATCTTGAGTCCTGATTCGTTCATCCATCCAGCATACTTGCTGAATGTCACGTTGAACAGATTTTTAATATCCTCGAGGTGCTTGCCTACAATTACAAGAGCAACATCATCTGCAAATGCAACGGGCGTTACCATCCTTGGGATCGTCAGCTTAAGTAGGCCGTTGTACATGATGATCCATAAAAGCGGCCCCAGTACCGAGCCTTGCGGCACTCCTCCAGTGACTCTATATACCTTAAGTCCATCGTCTCTGTCATACTGCAGGATTCTGTCCGTGAAGTAGCTAACTATTAATTTTTGAAGGTACTTTGGAGTACCGAACTGGTCGAGTGCTTCCATGATTCGGTCCCACCTCGCAGAGTTGAACGCGTTCAGCATGTCCAGCGTCACTACTGCGCAGTATTGCTTCTCACCATTTTTCCATCTAGTCCCTGAGATCGCATCCTTCGCGATGTTAACTACTAGGTTAATCGCGTCTACGGTTGACCTTCCTTTTCGAAATCCATACTGTCCGTCTGACAGGTGCTTTTCGGCTATAGCTTCAATTCTCGTGTGCGTGTGTGTGTGTGTGTGTGTGTGTGTGTGTGTGTGTGTGTGTGTGTGTGTGTGTGTGTGTGTGTGTGTGTGTGTGTGTGTGTGTGTGTGTGTCTACGCCTGGATCTTAGCTTCTACTCGATCGATTTTAACCGGACAGGTCTCATTTTTTTTGTTTCCTTTTTTTTGTGATGGCGGGTTAAAAATTCGTTTTTTGATTCACCGATGCGTTTTTGTTTTATTTCGAATTTTCGATTTTCTCAAAATTGATTTTTGCTTTTTTTTAATGATAAGATCGAGATATTGGAATCGAATGAAAGCATTCGAAAGAGCATTAAAATACCTATATTTTCTAAAGAAAAAAATTTCTCTAGCTCTCACGGTTCTTTTGTTATTAACAAAAATGTGTTTTTTTTTTAAAGCTTATAACTCCTAAACTAAACGGTCAATTTTTTTGAAAAAATCATGATAATGCAGAATTTGAATCCATTTTGTCGACTAGTTTTTAAGAAAAAAATTGAAATATAAAAAAATTGAGTTTTGTATTTCCAACGATTACGGGAGTAAAATTAACTTAATTGCTTCGAAATTCCTTGTAGAGCTAGATTTTGGATAGCTCTCGGTCGAGTTCTTTGGGCAAAATGATTAGTCCCGAAATTTCAGAAATATTTGAGGTTAAAATTTTGTTAACCTTTTTTTCAAATCGTAATTTCTCGAGAACGGCTTCATATATCAGCTTAAAATTTATAGACAATTTTGTATGTGATATAGATAATATGTGTGCGAGTTTTCATCTAGATCGTACGATTACTTTTTGAGATATTTGATTTTGAAAATTTTCGTATTTTACAAAGTCATTTTCTTTGTCGCATGATAACTAGAGAAAACAAAAATTGGTTTAATCATGTTGAAATTTTGTGGAGATGTAGAGTTTATATATTATCGTATAAGTCTTTTAGGTAAAAGAATTGTCTCATGATTTTTAGAGATATTTAAGGTTAAAATTTGTTTACGGTTTTTTTCAAAATCGTAATTTCTCAATGACGATTTCATGTATCAGCTTAAAATTTATAGACTATTTTGTATGCGATATAGGCAATATATGTGTAAAATTTCATTCAGATTATATGGTTATTTTTTGAGATGTTTGATATTTAAAATTTCAGTATTTTTGAAAATGACTTTCTTTGTTGTCGCACAATATAACTACATTAAAATTGTTTTAATTTCTTTGATATTTGGTGGAGATGTAGAATTTGTATACTATTTATTAGAAGAGTTCTTAGGGTAAAAAAATTCGTTTATGAATTTCAGAGATATTTGAGATTAAAACTATTTTAGTCCTCTTTTAAAATCACCATTATTCGGGAACGCATTTATGTATACTAGAAAATGGAAATGACATGCGCTATGCGCACGTGTTGTGTACCTGCTTTTGTTTTGTAATAGCCATTTATTATTTTTAAGGTTAGAACCTTTTTCTTACATCGGAAATTCCAGAAAAAGCACACAAATACGGACAGGCATACTACTAGAGACAAGTACCCTATATGTGAAATTTCACAAAGAAAATATGATTTGAAGTAAAGGTTATTTAGGAATTTTAAAAGGTTTTGATGATAATATTACAATTAATTATTATATTTATTTTTCACACATAATTTAAAAAAAAATCATATCTATTATTTTATTCATATTTTATACATAATTTAAAAATTAATACTTTTTAATCTTCATAAATGAATTTTATTATAATCACGGGCCAATGAATTGGCAGCAGTTTTTTTAAATATAAGCATACAAAATTAATGTATTAAAGTATACAAAAATGTATAAAAGTGCACAAAACTGTACACTTTTGTTAAAATTGAATAATCAATTTGATAATAATTGTGAAACACTTTTCATGAATTCATATTAATAATGTATGTTTAATAACTGCAAAATATATCAGGTTTCAGTATTACAACAATAAATTATAAAAGGTGGTAATCTATACTTTGTTAGATAAAAATAATTTATATATCAGGCAATATAATAAATATTTTCCAATTCGTATACTTAAATGTCTTAAATATCTTTAAAAAAACTCCCACTTCCCTACTTTTTTTTAGATTAGATTATCTGTTATTTGGTACTTGTTATAAATAAAAATGTCTAATATTTGTTGAAACTTATTGAATAGGGTTTAGGAAAAAATTATTATAGAAAGAAAAATGATTTTTCTCTTTTATCGAATGATAATAGGAGTTAAAATTAACTAATTCTTATGAAACTTTGTATATAGGTAACTTAATTTAATATTTTTTGAATGAGTTGAAAACTCACGTGAGATCTTGCACACAAATTTAGAAAAAAATTGGTATTAAATCAATTTTTGTTAAAAAGTGTACATATAATGCATTATACGTACATTTTATAAGGAATTAGAAAAAAAATATGACCTTTGTAAGTTGTAACTTCCCAAACGGTAAAACAAACAATTTTTAAACTTAATTGTAGCGTTTTCCTGGTTTTTAAGTCAGGTGAGATTTTGACGTAAGTTTTTTCACTAGGGCGTGCGATTCTACTTTCACATAAACAATTTCATTCAGAGAATTTGAAAAAAATTAAAAATATGTTAATCCTCAATGAATATCCGTTATAGTTCGTTGGAAGAAGTATTAGAACAGAAAAACAATATTTTAAATACAAAGGGAAAGTCTAATTAACAATAAAAAACAAAATTTAATGAATAAAAAATGCCAAAGATACAACTGCCGTTCACTAATAATTATGAACGGATTTCTTCAATCATTAGAAAATATAACATAACTACGATTTCTATTGTAAAGGTGGTTTCAGCGGTTTAGTATACCTAAAGCTATGAACCTTTTTTTACAATGATTTGTTTACACCTTTTAATCTTAAAACTGATATAACAAAAGAAAGGGTTCTTAATACAACGAAAAAAAAAATTGTTAACAAATTTCCAGTGATGCAAAGTATATTTTGTCCTCTAAAAATAAATTCAATAAGAACTACTAATCTATTTTGTCTTTGATTCAATTTTAATTTTAATGGTCTCATTTTATTTCTAGTTCAATTTCAAACGGAGGTACCGATATAAAAATTGGAAAATGTCCAAAACCTGCAAAGTTAACAATATACAATTGTTTGTAGATTTATCCATGAATTTTATAAACAATTGGACATAACTTTGCAGGTTTTGAAGGTTTTCCAATGTTCATATCGGTACCTCCCCCTAAAATTGAAAAAGGAATAAAGTGAGACCTTCCTTAATATAATGATCTTCCAAATTCGAATTGAATGATGGAAAACAAAAAAGATCAGTATTTCTTATTGAATTTATTTTAAACCAGGTAATTTTGCAACATTGGAAATTTGTTAACAAAAATTTTGTTCGTTGTGTTAAGAATCATTTTTCTTGCTACATCAGTTTTCAGATTAAAATGTGTCAACAAATCATTGTAAAAAATGTTCATAGCTTTAGGGCTACTAGACCGCTGGAGCCATCTTAAAAAAACCTTAATTCTGTTATAAACCACGAATTTAATTAGGAACATACAACAATTATTGACATGGAAAGAGATTATAATAAGAGACTTATTTCTAAAATGATCCATATTAAATGCAATATACACAGCATAAATAGGAAAGAGAATATATTCACACACTCAATCGTATTTACTTTCCTTTATTTATAAAATTTAAATATCTGACGTTATGGCTTGTTGACTTTTGATTCCACTTGATAGCGTACAGTATAAATAGATAGTTAATGTATTTTTCACTGCTATTAGTTGATAGATTGGCGATAAATTTAGATCGCTAGATCGCTAAATAATTGTTTTCGACTCGTTAACTCGTATTAACGTATAAGGTAATTTTCTTTTATACGTCTTGTATATCACTCATTTTGAATGTTATTTGTAATTGTAATGTTGATGAGAATCGAATGGTCTAACTGTCAAATAGGTGAATAAATTTACAGCAATGGTTTTTTGCCGATGTTTCGGGCATTTTATTTGCCCCTCTTCAAGGCTATATAATTAACTGTTTATATAACCTTGAAGAGGGACAAATAAAATGCCCAAAACGTCTGCAAAAAAACCATTGGTGTAAATTTATTCACCTATTTGACAGTTAGACCATTCCATTCTCATCAACATTACAATACAATCGCTGTCATTCATCTCATCATTTTATCATTATCGTTATTTGTAATTGTTGTTTTTTTAATAAATTAAGCCTGAAGAGGTCCTCAGACCAAGCCGATGAAACGTCGCATGAAAGTATTACAAAAAAATACTTGTTTTTTGTAACCCTATCCTAATCCAAAAAAAATACTTCATCAAACCAGAATATGGAGGGTGATAAATTCTTATCCTAACAGAAGTGAACCAAAACAAAAGTGAATTATTTATCCGTTTTTTAAGATAAAATCTGTTTCATAAATCATGATACAAAATTGTAAAATAATAGGATGAAATACGAAAAAATGTAGTTGAGAAAAATAAAACCTTTACAATTGTCGATTTCGACCTTTTTATCACCAACGCGACAATCATACACAGATTCAATAAGAAAAATATCCCGAATACGTGTATCAGTAAAAGTACTCCACTTGCAGCTGGAATACTCTGATAAGCAAACGATGTCTTGAGTTTTTTAGTAAATGTTAAGATAATAACTATTCTGACATTTATAAATGAAATCGTATATGCTTAAGGAAGCACGAAACCGTTATAATGAGTAGTAACCCTTGCAGCACGCATGGCTTGAGACCATCATAAAGATAAAGATATCATTAATAAATTAGTATAGTATCTGACCTTCCTAAACATGCCGTCTTGTACCTATAACTCGTTTGAATGGATCCTTTTCTCGAGATGTGAGCAATCTATATGCTGTTACGAAAATGTGCTTTAGCTTTAAAAGCTGGAAGACTACAGAAATAATCACAGGAGTATAAGCATTAAAAAAATACTATGCACATCATTACTACAAAAATAAGTACAAGATATTTGTAGTTAATACTAGCCTTAGTGTGCAGTTATTGATACTACAGGAATTGTATAATAATTATTACTAAGGTAACTTGAGGTAATTCAGCCACCGTATGCGTAACGTTTTGTGTTGCTTCTGCAAGTATAATGTTTCTAAAAGACTGTTATAGACATCAACATATCATAGTACATGTCCTGCGAAGAAAACCATTAAAAACGTCCCAGGTGTGATATTGATTTTATATAAAGCCCAATTGCAAAAAGAGTATTTCGACTACGTCCGTCGTGTTTAGTTAATTCGGCCAATTTAATTTTAAAAAGTATTTTATTTTTTTTTAAAGCAAAATTGACAAAAATGCATAAACGTACATTAAAATACAATCTATCTTCTGCTAGAAACAAAAATTCCTTTGAAACTTCGAAAATGAAATTAGTCTTGCTTTGAGAGGTAAAACTAGCTAATACGGACACTTTTCGGATTAATTCTCTTGTAAATAAAAAGTGAAAATAATTCGAAAAATTTTTAAATAATTTATAAGCCATATTTTGCACATTTAATAGCTAGTTATATGTCTAATTAAGCTTTCCCATAAAGTAGTGACGTGAAAAGGTGTGTGTGTGTGTGTGTGTGTGTATGTGTGTGTGTGAGTGACTGAATCACCTTGAGTTATCTTATAACACGTGTGTAGTATTTATATTATTGTTTTTAATACCTTTTCATGTACTTATTTCTGCATTTCCAAATAATTAGGAGCTTTCACTACTTAGTACCCATTTCAACTTTTCTTTTGTCTTCCCCTAGTGAGAACTACAGCACATACGGGTAACGAGTATTGCATTATTTTATTATGAAATAACATCTCTTTGATGAACTATAAATCTGGAAATATTTATGTTGTTAAAACAATCGACAAAAATTGTTGAAGTAGATATAAAAAGCTTTAAATTAAGCTTTTATTTCTTAAAAAATTAATTTTGTTTTTAATACGTCTAAATATTTCTTATGAAACAAAAGCTCGAATTAAAAATTTTACTACCTAATTCAACATTTTTATTGAGTTTCTTGTAACATAAATAGTTGTAAATCTGTACTTAAAAAAAGAGACATCTTTTCTTAACAAATAATATATTTGACGTTATGCTATAAACATAAGAAAACGGAACCATTCGTGCGAGTTACGAATCGTGATTCAATTTTTAGGAAGATCAAATATTCTACTTGTTAATGTTATCTTTATGGTAAGCTCAAGATGAGCGCTACGGGAATAAGTAGCATGCGGACGCCCTCACTGCAAAAGTTTGGCACTCTTTGACACGTAAATAATTGACCATTATATTCGTTTCATTTGCACAAATCATAAAGAATAAAACCAACTCAAATCAAACTTAAATCTACGCTAAAATCATCTAACTATACACTTATTAAGTGAGATGTTATTTAACCTTGAGCCTGCCAGAAAGCCGATATATCGGCTCGACCCATGATATGAACTTTGTATATAATTGATACATAATACAAGACACAAGTTTGGGCCCTTTTAATAGTACATTACGATACGTGTGCCTTAAGTAGCCCATTATTGCACGGCGTGAAGTTAGGGCCCGAGCGCAGCTCGGGCCCTAACTTCACGCCGTGTAATGGGCTACTTAAGACTCTAGTATCGTACAATATTTTATAGCACAGCCTAACCTAAGCCCGCTGTCACGCCTATCCGTGCGCTAAGCAGTCCTTTTTTGCACGGTGAGGTTAGCGCACGAGCGTAGCGAGTGCGATATACACGGTGCAATAATGGGCTACTTATCGCACGGATAGGCGTGACTTAAGTGCGGGCTTAGGTCACACTGTGCTATAAAGGACGTTTTGATACCCCAAATCCCGGCAGTCTAAAGGATAATATCAAAGGGTTTCACAACAGAAATTTTGTCACCTGTACTTATAATATTGAACACAAAAGATAACTTGATTAATTACATTTCGCTTTTTATGCAAGTCTGAATTTTAGTAAGTAAATCACATTTGCGTTTGACTTTGAATGATGAATTACTATGTTGTTTCAACATAGTGTTTGACTTTTCTGTAAGTAATTGAAAGGTATATTATTACATCAAGTAAAGTATTTGATAGTTGTATCTGCGAAGTGCCTAGATAATTATAGTGGCTAATAAGAAAATTAGGTTTAGCTTGTGATTTTTGAAGGTTTATATATAAATGAAACTTATTAATTTATTGAATTTTTATTAGATAACCCTAAAAATTATTCTATACATAAGCATTTATAACTTTAAATAATTGTCATAGTTTTTCAAACATTCTTCAATTTCTATAATTTCCACTAATAAGGGTTTGGAAGAATTGCATTTTAGTAACGTGCATATTGTTCTACGTCAAAGTAATGAAAAGTAGTATTTGAAAAAATCGTTACTTCCAGTTCTCAGAATTGAAATGAAGTTAGTAAAATCATCAGCTGAAGTCGAGAATCACATATAGTTTTACGTAACACAAATCGGTATGAATATTCATGAAATATCTTCATGATTCTGAGCTATATATACGGTGCAGTATATCACTTTTTATTGCATATAAAATTATAAATACTCCGAAACATAAAGGTGCACGACAAGTTTTTTTTTTCGCTCAGGTTCGATGCCTCATCATACTCAGCGTACAACAAACGTGGCCCTCGTAACTTGTATTTTAACCATGCTGTCTACAATGAGAACATGGAGGTTGTTTTAGGAGAACACATAGAAAGCAGGGTTGCATGAAATAAATAAGTTAATCGAGAGTTTTCCTTGTTTTTTTTTTGTCAGAGTAGTGTCTTTTTATTTCTCACTTTACTTATTCGTTTTTATTCCCAAAAAAGCGCCCATCGCATTTATCAACTAGGCTTATACATCGGCTAACGAGTAACGGTGTTAATATCGTGCAAGAATTATTTCCCCGTACACCAACGCTCGCTGAGAAAAGAAAATGAATTAGCCAGGGTTGCATCCCCTCAAGCACTCACATCCGGAGCTCGCTCTTTCCCCCCCTTCTCACTCTCTCTCGTTCTTTCTCTCACTCTTTCTCTCTGTTCCCAACCGCCTTTTTTCTTCCTCCATCCAACTCTCTCCTTCTCTCGCTCTCTCTTTCGCTCGCTCTTGCAAACGAAAAGCCACACTTGACACTCCTTTCTCATTCTTCTCTCTGTCTCTCTCTCTCTCTCTCTCTCTCGCACTCCCTTTCTCCCTTGCTCTCGCTTTCTCGCAGGCGTTTACAATGTGCTTTTTGTCATCTTTCTCTCGCGCAGTCTCACCCGGCCTCACCACTCTCGCTCATTCCTCGTTCTCTCGTATATTGTTTAACAACGTTAATGTCCACTTATTAGAAATAACTCGCCTCGTAGTGATGAATATACTGCGTGACTTTTTTTTGGATCGTCCATTCTTTCATCTTTTTTTTTTGTTCATCGTTAGTTTACTTCGTTATTAAGTTAATCTTGACGTGTTTTTTTAGCTTTTATTTGTTATTTTTTGTTTCTTTATACTGGGGAGGCGCGTGCGCGCGCGCATGCGGGTGGGGCGCGCGGATCGCAAGCTCGATCGACGGGAGCGACGAGATGTGCGTGTCCCTCGGCGGCGATCGGCCTTCGGAGGGGAGCTCGCGCGCTCGCTCGCCCTCTCGACGTACCTGGATATTAAAAAAAGTCAGCTTGGAGCCGCGCGCGCGACCGCGCGCGCATGCATTACTCTTACAGAGATGATATTTTTTTTTGTTCGTATAAGTTTAATAAGTCGCTACAATCGAAACTTTTTTAAATGCCGTGCACACGCCGTGTTAGCCATTCCTCGCGCACTCTCTCGCTCACACACACACACACACATACTCTCTCCCGCTCGTTTATTATTATTATTTTTTTTGTTCTCTTACTAACATTTATTGTAACGTATTTTTTGTTTTGTTTGGTATCATATTTTTTCTTCGTTTAATTTAATTTCTCTCTTGCTCTCTTGCTCCCTCTCTCTCTCTCTCTCTCTCTTGTACACCTCGCTTGTATCGTTCTCTCGCTCGCTTTTGCTCATGTATGCGCGCTTTCTCACGTTTATTATGTATAATAATCGTCTCTAAGTTAAAGTGTGTAACACGAGCCCGGATCGCGCCCGGAAATAATCCTTAATCTCGAATCTTTAATTATAATAATAAATATATTTATATATAGCAATTAAATAACCTTATACACGACGACGCGCAACGCTCGACTGGCCGGCTACTTTCCCGCGTCACCCTTCCCCTCCCGCCCACATCTTCTCCCCTGCCTCTCAATTCTGTCCTGTGAAGTACATTATGTGTGTGCCTGCGCGTGTGCATAACGCCGAACCGAAAAGGAGCAATCAATGACGGGTAGGTCGGCGGTTCTTTCCAACGGAAAAAGTAATGTATATAGGCGAACGGTAAGATGCGAGCCAGCGGGTAGCGCAACGCAAAGACTCTGCTCGTGTTTTTAAGTATATATGCGACAAGTTAGCGCTGAGTGCGCGGTAAGGCGAGTGGAAAAAGCGATGGCGAGGAGAGTCGCCGGCCGAAGGGGCCGCCAATCGCGTTCATCACGAAGCTCTATCAACCGGCCTCTAAAAGTACTTTTTCTTTTTTTTGTCATTTTATATAGTTATTTTTATTTTTAATTTTTTTCTTGTTCTTGTTGTTTTACCCTCTATACGACTGTGTGAACTATTACAATGGCGTGCGCACACGCGTGCACCCTCCCTTTTCCCCTTCAATTTCAGCCCGAAAATTATTCCACTCGGCAATCGAAATCACGGCGGAGCTCTTCGGTGTGTGTCTGCCTTGGCGCATGTGCGTACGCGTGTGTACATCATTTTTTAAGCGGCACGTTATATGTAATTATAAATATACATCGTAGAATTTCGTTTTCTTTTCTTAGTAATTTTTTCTTTTTTTTTCTTCTTCTTCTTCTTTTTAATTACTCTTTGGTTTAATTTCTCTCTCTCTCTCTCTCTCTCTCTCTCTCTCTCTCTCTCTCTCTCTCTCTCTCTCTCTCTCTCTCTCTCTCTCTCATCTTACTCTTTCGGCTTTATAATACTCTCACGCCATCTCGCTCTCGTTCTCTGCTCCTTTGACAGTTTTACGCGAGAGTCGATCCTTCAAGAGGTAAAATTTAATCTTACTTCTTTCCTCTCGTTTATTCTATGAGAATTCTCTTTAAATGAACTGAACGCTAAACACCAAGGCGCTGGCGAATCGTTACATAACAGTTTTTTTGTATATATAATAATCGATAAGTACGCGTCGCTTCGTTTTTTTTTTAACAATATATTCATATACATAAGAAAAATACGCTCGGCTCGACATTGAAGCCCCTATTTAAGATCGCGAACACTTTCGGAAATGAAGAAAGTTAGGATAACCGAACTTTACAATATATAAAAAGAAAAGACCTGAACCTTTTCTATGTGACATATATACGCGCGTCGCGCGACGCTTCTTCAAAATCAATCGCCCTGAACACGATAATACATGTATCGGAGTCAACCGAAGTGAAAAATAAAACCAAAAACAAAAACAAATGACGCTTTGGTTCACTTTGAGAAGCGTGTAATACACATTGAAAAATGCACGATACAGAAGACGGGTGAACACGAAAAGCACACGACAAGAACAACGAATAATCATAATGAAAAGGAAAAGCGAAAATAATCACAAAAACGATTGACGTTCGAAGAATCGCGAACCTCGATTGAATTATTTTATCTTTGGTGAATGTTTGATGTTGAGTATATAATCGCTCCGTCTCCCCCCTTCGCGCCTGTACGATCGTCGTCGACTAAGCGATAATCGTCCTGGATCTATATGTAATAGGAAAAAGAGCAGCTAAGTAAGTACGTTTGTCGAGAACACTGCGGTTTTTGTCTGTCTTCTTTTCTTCGGCTTCGAAGCGCGACGCTATATATACCTGCCAAGTACCTGCAATGAAATCGTTACACCGTCTCGTCCTCTGATCATAGAGATTTATCGTCGCTTGCGGAATAGTGTCGCGGCGAGCGACGCGAAGAAGAAGAAAAGTGGAATGTGGAAAAAGTGATCTCGGGGACGGAGGGGACTTGTGTTCGGGCTGGCTCGAAAGAAAGTCGAAAGAAAGAAGGCCCTGGCCGGGGGCTGGGAAGGGGGGGAGAGAATGAAGAAACGCAACGAAGCCCCGCTCGATTATCGAGACGGCATTGTACACACTATTTCCGTGACAGACGACGTATCCTCTGTGTGTGTGTTTCGTGTCTGTACGTGTGTCTGTGTGCTCGTGCCGATCGGCTTTAGCGAGCGGCACAAGAGGCAGCAGAATAGGGCAGAGCTCGTTTCCTCGCGGAGAGCCGCGACAGAATTGCGTAATTGTGTGTGTGTGTAGAGGTGCGCGCGCAAGTATGCGGTTATGTATGTGGGTGGACCTGCAGATTTCGGTACATGTATTTAGGGAAAAACTCGAGGGCGCGTTCGGCGGGAGTATTGCAAGTGTACGGCGGGAGGGCCACTGCGAGCGGGGCGCGCGCTCGCAGATTTGTGCAATGCAGTAATATCGTCATCTCCCTCGCCTTCGCCAAAAGCGCCCACCCCTCTCCCTCTCACTCTATCTTCTGCTCCCTCTCTCCTCTTCCGCCTTTGTCTACGGATCGATTTTGCGCGTCCGTGAACTCGCTGGGCTATTTATCCTGCATGTGTGAGCGCACACGTACGCGTATATACCGACGATCGCCTCGTTTTCTATCGACTGGGAGGGGGGAGAAGGGGGTGCAGGCGAGAAGGCGGAAAATCAAGCCCCGCGCACTTCCCCATATCGTTTCTTTTTCTTTTCAGGAGTATCGGCTGTCGTGTGATAATTTTTCAAATGCCGTTCCGCGCGACCGCGTCGTCTGCGCGCGTAAAATCGGGCCGCGTCGGCGGTGGAATGTGTGGGGTGGGTGTAAATCTGAGTGTGTAAATGTGTGTACAATGCGTGTCTCTTTTGCTGCTGGTGCGTTGGGGCGGTCGTCGTTACGTTGCTGCTGCGGTTGCTGAGATGTCGTGTGGCGGTTGTTGTGGTTGTTGTTCTTGTTGGTTTGGTGGGTTTTTGAGAAACGCTCCGCTGCTGCTGGTGCTCCGCTGCTGACGATGCGCGCGAGTCGCCGCTTAGTCGACCATCAGCTCGAAGTGGACCGAGCCGCGCCTTTCCACTCGGTCGTGGATGATGTTGTGCGCCCAGGCCTTGCACTCGATGTTGATCAGTACGCCGTCTGCGCGGGCCAGCAGATGGAAAAATAAAACAATTTTAACCTCGAGTTATGCGCATCTTTTGTATGTTGGCCCGAACACGCTTTTAAACTATATCAAATCAATACAGGCTAATTTTTACATTTAAACATAAAAGTATATGTGTATGTGCCTTCGTTCTGTTCCTCAACTGTTTTAGAAGAAACAAAAAATAGTGTGCAAACCAGAGTAATAATAACAGATTTATAATTTAATTTATGAACAAAAGAGACTTTTCAGGATGTCTTAAATCGTAGATTAAAGATTATGAAGCAATATTTACTTATTTACACTTATTGCTTTTAAGTAATCAGTAAGTGGATTCTTGACTGCATTCAAGCTTACATGAAAAAACTATCAATACCTTATACGACGATACAAGGAAATATACACTTTTATGAAAATATTTCAATCTAACATTGAATATCAACGATAAAATATTTACAAAGCATCATTTTCCAAAGCAAATATTTTCTCGTTACATAAATTTCCGTTGTTTTGATAATTTAATTCAGACGCATCTCTTGTGCAACTAACACATTAAGAATCTATTAGTTAATTCATATGAACTTATATAATAGATGTACTTAGTTTGACTTTAGATTCTTGAACTTGGACGTAAAGAGGATCTGAAAAAATTAACTACAATGTTATAGACTACGTAAGATGTGCGGTTATAATTGGCCATTAGTAGTCTTCTAGAAATAGATGAAAGATTTAAAAAGTTCACATAGTATGAATCGAAGAAGCTATTTAAATAAAAGAATCCTGAAATTTCTAGAAAAAAACGAAAACACTGAACTCGAAGAAAATTATAATATTAGATTGAAAGAGAACAAAAAAAATGGAGGAGGCCAGATGTTTAAACTAGAATAGTCTAGAGTTTTTGGGACCTTGAATATCGGGGTATGTTGAACCATTGAGAATAAATAACTGATGACCTAAAAGCATTGTGCGGTGCAAGCACAAAAGCTTTCGAATTTCATCGATCGCGTGCAACATAATGGCGGAGGCTCGTCGATGCAGATGTATTCCAGGGGGAAGAATCGCGCGCTATCGGTGAAAATGCGAGACAACAGACAGCCGCGGCGCGCCAATATACTCACACTTGGGTTTCTCAAAGAAGACGGCCACGAGGGGACTGAGATAGCCGGGCGAGTTCTTGAAGGGGAAGTAGTAGCCGGGGAATCCGCGTCGCGGGATGTACTGGATGGGCCCGATGTTCTCGACGTCGGCGGGGTTCTCGCCCTCGCACGACACCCACACGGTGTCGCGGTTCTGCGGCTTCTGGCTGGCGATGTGGTTCTTCAGGTCGTTCGGCATGTTCGCCGGCAGCTTCGAGGTGTCGTTGAAGTACTGCGGTTGCCAGCCGAAAATCTGTCGGGCAAGAGTCGGTTCGTCAAACGGGAGCACTTTTAAACGTTCCCGCTCGCTTTGGAGCATAATCGGGGCTTTTCATATTATGTGGAGGTCAGGAGAAAATTTAAATCTCGCAACGAAATAGCATATGTGTCATTTGTATATTGAATACGTCAAGATTAATATTGAGCTCGCGAACGGGCGCGTCGACGTTAAAATTTCTACCTTGTTCAATTTGAGGAAGATACAAGGAGCAGACTTTTGGTAATTGTAAAAGTTAGCTTTTGTGCAAGGATGCCAGTCCTGAACGATGACATCGCAGACTTTGCCAGTAGGTGCGGGTTTGCCGTAGTCGCAGTAGACCCGATTGTCCTGGTTAATAGAACCAACTCCCGTCTTGTTGTAAGCTGTAACATGACAAGCATTAGCACTGCTGTTGTTTCTGCATGCACAGACATTTTTTATTTCAAATATGCTCATTCCTTTCTCGCGATAATAGCCCAATACAGCGCAATTTAAATAATTAGTGTAGGAGCACCATGTCATAATTTGTGCGCAAGACACGCACAACCACATGTTTTGGATTATCTAATAACTGCTGCTACACGATAAATTATTCAGCCAAGTACTTAGACAGTTACTCGGAAAATTTGAAGGTTTTAGTCGTATTTGAAAAAAAGAAACGCGGCGAGAGTGTCACCTTCGAGGAACCGGTTGAGTGCATGGGCCCAGTGGCGGTAGTTGCCCTCGTCGGCGGCCTTGTACCAGATGAGGGTGCTCTCGACGTTGCTCTCTGGTGGCATCGGCCGGAAACCCAGGCCGGGGTTGTTGCCGATCAGCGAGCGCTCCAGCTGCCATTTCGGCTGATTGGCGTCCAGCGTCTGGTAGAACACGGCCAGCATGCCGCCGAAGAAGAATGCCAGCACGATGTAAAAGATCAAGTAGAATAGCAGGATCTTAGCTGGAAAATCACAACGATCAATTAATACATTATCAGTTGTCACTGCTATAGTCTGGCATTCCATGTACTGTTCGTTATTAATTCAGTATATCAATTATTCGAAGATTATTAGTAATAAAATATTATACACTTTATCATTATTATGTACTAAGTATCGTAAGTTAATTGAGCAATTTTTAGCTCACTTAACAAGTACTTATTTCAAACTTTCACTATGGCTTCTATTCTACAAGCTTTTTTTAATGATTATACCCAGCACTGGAAGTATAAAGTTATAAGCGGAAGTAAAGTAAACCTTTAATCCCTTATGATTTACTTTTTTTTTAATAAATCGTTAGAGATACAAATGCAAATTTACTGCATCAGTCAATTACGTCTGATTAATTGGGAAAAAAATATATCAATAGAGTTATATCCATCAGTTTCCGCATTACCCGATTGGAAGAGAAGTCAGCTGTATTGGCGTATCTGTGCTATACCGGCCGCGACGATCTACAAAGTTTCACGTAATGCACAGCTCTCCTGGCATAGTTGCCCCGAAGTTCGGGACATCGTTGGCGATCAATCTTTGTCGCCGATGAAAAGCTATAGCCGCGAGCTGCGGAATATGAAGCGTTATGGAGCGCGAACGAACGACATCGCTCCCTGATCTTCGGTCGACCTTAAAATAGACACACCGACGCAATTATAACGCGTCATCTAATTGGCCTGAATTGGTACCTAGTGAGACGCGATCTCGTTGCAGGCTCTCGTGCAAGCCGCCGCTGCGCTTCGTCGTCGCTGCATTGACGACAAAGGTCCGTCGTTAGTATGTGCGTCGTTAGTATGTGTATATGCGAAGAATCGCATATACACATACTATCGGCTTGGCGCGGCTGCATCTTGAGTGCACGCGAACCCGCGATATTAGCGAACTTTTTTTTGTGGTTAGGTCCCATTAACTTCAATATATCGGCTTATCTCGTTTTTTAATTTATATACTCGACAATTGGTACACCTAGTTCTGTTGAACAATGATACTATCAAAAATTATGTTTCTTTATGTATTTGTTAAAAAAAGTGTTAATAAAAATTCAGTGGAAGAAAAAGTAATTCGACTAAGTTTTTTTATTGAACGTGAATGGAAAAATTAGTTTATCTGCAAAATAACCACTATTTTACCTAGATCGAAGAATTTCCAGTGTTATTTTTAGAGACAAAAAACCTGGCTACATCGGCCAAAAATCCGCTGGAGTGGACGTCGTTATGCTGCTTAGTTGGCTTGTTCTGATTCTAAAAGACCTTTTGGCCAATAATTCCGTCAAGTCAGACAAAAATTAACGCTTTAATTAACTACAACATTTGGCATAAATATATCACAGAAATGTTTACTCGTTATGAGAATAAATCTACATACTTGAAAAATCTCATAACGTCTTTGCCAAAAAATACTAATCTTTAAAGAAAAAAGTAACCGAAATCTTTATTATTAAGGAAGTTCTATGGTAACTACACTAGTCAAAACAAGTACACATTTTATCTCTTGTTGATTTACTTTATTACAGATGTTGTTATTAATAAACTTACACTAAATACCAATAATATTTTCATTTTAGATAATTATATCTATTTTAATAGTCTTAAATGTCGATATAAAGTTCCATTGAGAAGTTGATTTGACTCATATTTTGAGGTTAAATGTATGTTTTTCGCTTTTAAACTTTTTTTCCGTAAATTAGAGGCATCCAATGATACTTTTGCAAGAAAATAAATCTTCATAAGATATTTGTCTTTCTATTACATAAATTTTCAAAAATATCTTAGCGTTAATTTCTTTCTTATACGCAAATGAACACAACGAAATCGTGATTTCCCATAAGAGCCCATGTTAAAAAGTGAAAAATTAAAACATTTATTTCTTGACTTCTAGGTAGCCTAGCCTTCTAAAAATTTATATGAGAGCTTTTCATGTAAAAGTTAACCAATGTGCGAAATTTCAGAATTGTCTTAGCGTTATTTCTGTTTACCATAGAACTCCCTTAAGTTTGATAATTTCTTTCCAGGATTTCGCGAGCCTGCTATTGCATCAGCAACGCAGCTCCGATACACTCGCCGCGAATCATCTTTGATCGAACGTAGCTCGCGAGCACAAACATCGTCAGCAGGCTCTCCGCGATTATATTCGCGTAAGATGTGTGTTCATACCGCGCGTGACATATCCACGCTCGACCTTCAAGCGCAGCACCGAGAGAAAATCCCGCACGCGCTTGCGCCGCACTTGATTTCTCACCAACCGCGTCAATAAAGCCCAATTGCCATAATAATAAAAGTCGCCGAGCAGTTGTCGCGAGCCTCTCGGTTGCCCGTTGTTTGCGGAATACACGAACGCCTCGAGCTAGACGATAAGATAAGGGGATAAATGAGTTGAATCGAGCTTTTATGATGGGAGAACTCCAAGCGGATTAACGCGCAGGCGCAGACGAATACCGGACTGGATCAACGGCTGAGACTTTTACGGCTCGATGAGACGTTCGGCTACTAGTCGCGATAAGAGCAGTCTGATTTGAGTGCTTTTAAAGTTTATTATTATTTCTCATTGCCTCAGATGTTGGCGCGGTTCAGGGAAACACCCATAGATTAATAAATCGTTGACATATTATTTAAGATTTTATTGGCTATACAATCAGCGTCAAAAGTTAATTTTTACTTAAAATACCAATAATTAGTTATATGAGCTGGTTTTTTATTAGAAGACTATGAAGAGGGGCATACTACCAATAGTTTAAGCTTACAAAATAAGAAACCGGATAAAAATTTTTAAAGTATTTTGATTTTCAAAAATCTTCCCTTATAAAAATATCCTATAGAAAATCCTGTAGGAAATGCTATAGAAAATCCTGTAGGCATTCCGTAGAAATCCTATAGGAATCCTATAGGATACTCTATAGGCAGTCCTATATGAAATTCTATATAGGAAGTTCTATAGGAAATCCTATGTGAATTTCGCGCTTTTCCTGTAGGAAATCCTATAGGAAATCCTATAGGAAATTCTGTAGGTAATTCTGTAGGAAAAACTGCAGACAATTTTACATGGAAAATCCTGCAGGGAATTCTGGAGTATTTTCGTGAAAACAGTTTATAGAGGTTTAGCATCTTATTTAGCGCTGTAACATCGCACAGCAAAATCAGTGGCAAACAGTCCTAGGTAAGGAGTTGCACCTAGGGACTGCCGTGCATGACTGCCGGCGCTTACCGATTAAGCCCAATGAGCTCAGATATCAAAATCAAGGTAATCCTTGTTACATTGACTCTCCGTAAAGTCGTTCAAACGGTTGAATCTCATGACTTTACATACCCTCGCGGTTCCAATGTGTTTATGAGAGTCCCGACTGCTGCGCCCCATAGCGGCATAGCAGCGAACATACATAAACGAGGCTCTGGAGAAGCAAGCTTCTACCGCATGCCGCAGCGCAGCGCAGCAGTTGGGACTCTCATAAACACATTGGAACCGCGAGGGTATGTAAAGCCATGAGATTCAACCGTTTGAACGACTTTACGGAGAGTCAATGTGACAAGGATTACCTTGATTTTGATATCTGAGCTCATTGGGCTTAATCGGTAAGCGCCGGCAGTCCTGCACGGCAGTCCCTAGGTGCAACTCCTTACCTAGGACTGTTTGCTACTGTTTGCTTAAACTGTTTTCACGAAAATACTCCAGAATTCCCTGCAGGATTTTCCACGTAAAATTTTCTGCAGTTTTTCCTACAGAATTACCTACAGAATTTCCTATAGGATTTCCTATAGGATTTCCTACAGGAAAAGCGCGAAATTCACATAGGATTTCCTATAGAACTTCCTATATAGAATTTCATATAGGACTGCCTATAGAGTATCCTATAGGATTCCTATAGGATTTCTACGGAATGCCTACAGGATTTTCTATAGCATTTCCTACAGGATTTTCTATAGGATATTTTTATAAGGGTTATGTTCTAAGATGTTTTGTAATAGTATTTACAACAATACCGAATCTTACAATTTTATTTAATACTGGATTTTTTGATTTTATGTTGTACAGCAACGAGTTCTTGACAGACCCACTAACAAAAAAATTAAAAATTAACTTTATGTTTTAAATAATTAAACATTTTAAAGTGTATAATCAACTTAAAAAATGAGTTCTTTTTTTATAAAACTAATTTAATGAAAATGTAAGACATATTTTTTATTTTTGAGTTAATGGGTCTATCAAGAATTCTTCTCTGAACAATATAAAACCAAAAAATCAAGAATCAAATAAAATTCGAAGATGCGGTATTGTTGTAAAGTACAATTACAAAATATCTTAGAATATAAGATTTTTGAAAATCAAAATACTTTAAAAATTGTTATTATCCGATATCTTATTTTGGAAGCTTAAACTATTGGTTTTATATCCTTCTACATAGTCTTCTAATAAAAAACACAAAGCTTCCTCTAGGAGGAAGCAATAAAAAAACAAAGCTCATTTAGGGGAGGCTGGGGCTAGTTGGCCGACTTCCCACATTTTATTTTTTTCTGCAAAACAGTATTAGTTAATTAACAAAACTATTTTAGTACATGAAAGTACTTCGTATAGCATCTTCATGATTTTTTTCGAATTTGTAAATTGATCACAAAAAAGGTAGAAACAAGTTTCCAATTGCACGATTTTTGGTCAACCTGCCCCATAAGCGGGGTAAGTTGGCCATGTGTCTGTGGTAAGTTCACTGATAATAAATCATTGAGTAAATAACGATGTTATTATATTATATAAAAGAATCACATATGAGAATGTGACATTGAACAGAAAATAAGCTATAATCAGCTAAAAACTACAGATTACTCAAATGTATAAATGGAGATTTTATTAGACTTCCATAGATTTTCTGTATCAACATTTAAGAACTTTTATATATAAAAACAATGTTGTTAATTAGGTATTAAAATTGTAAAATGATTAGTTAAACAATCTGTCTGTTCTCAATAGGTCAGCCAACATGCCCCAAGTGAACACTAATTTAAAAATTCTCCTAATAATATTAAAAATTGAAAGATAAAAAAAAATACCAAGTGGTGAAATTGGAAAAAAGAAATCATTTTGCCCTACGTTAAGAAAAAATAGATTAACAAAATGTTTCAAAGAATTACATGACATTTTTCAAAATGTAAAATTTTCACCAACATCTCAAAAAATTCTAAAACTTGAGTATTTCCAAAACGCATGATGCTTTCCAATTAAAAATAAAAAACAAATATTCCTGATTCCATTTTAGATTACTGACATCAATAGCCTTGATCTCTGTTATTTCAATTACGAGTTATTAGCATTTTTCCAACTAGCCCCGGTCTCCCCTAACTAATTATTGGTATTTTAAGTAAAAACTAACTTTTCTCGTCTATTGTATAACCAATACAATCTTAACACAATAATATTCAAAGATTGGCCAAAGTTTCATGTTGCAGAAGTTTACTAAAACGTGGACCCAATTTGGCTAATGAGAATTTCTCAAACCTCGAATCCTATCGTAAGAAGGATTAAAAAATTTGTTCAACCTTTGGAAAAACTTGTTTAAAAAGTTACTAAAATTGTCAAAAATTAAAAAAGGTAAAAGAAAATTCTCGTTAACTATCGAACTATTGCTTTCTTAATGAAATTGTTTAGATGGAGGTTATATTTTACATTTCTTTTAGATGTTTAATGTTAACCTCCAGTGAAAAAGAAAATAATATCAAGAAATGAAAATTTGACAATTTTTTCTGAATTGATAGAATAAATAATTTCTGAACGACATATCCTTTACTACTGATAAGTAAATTTGAGATCACTGAATTTTATGATAGATGATCGTACATGTTTTATATTTTGATGAATATAAAATATATATTCGTTCCTTCATTACCTCAACCGAAGTTAATAATAAAGACAATATATTCTATCGAAATCAAGAAAAATTGCTATGCTATGTACTTAAAAAAAAAATCTTACAGATTTACTTCGTTCTATAACATTTTTTTCAGTGTTTCAAAAAAGAATTTACTAGAAGATAACAAATTATTGTTAAAGGTAAAATCATATACAATGGTAACCTTGGGCATATGTGTTGTTTCTCTGAGACTGATGGAATGAAAAAAATCTGTGAAAAACAGCATTTAAAGTTGCTCTCGAAAGACGTTAAAAATTTTAGAAAATCGACCGCAGCAACGAAACTCGTAAACTGCTCGCGAGCAACGAAGAGCTAAGCCAGGGCGGGATGAAAAGAGTCGGCAGGAAGTGAAAAACAGCCGAGAGTAAATGAGAAGAAATCCACTTTCCTCCCCCTCGTCGTGGCTCGGCTCCTCCAAAAGCGAAATGACATCGAACACTCCCTTGCGCTCGGACGGAAGCGCAATCTAGGCCGGCGCGCGCACGATGCGTCATCGGCGTCGCCGCGCGCGGAAGAGGAAGCAAGCGAACGAACGAACGAACGCGCATTACGCATACAGGCGTTATTCGAGGGGGCAAAAGTGCTACGACCCTTAGTCGCGCGCGCGGCCGTAGCAGCAGGGAGAAAAAGAGCGAGTCGTAGTACCAGAGGCTAGGTTATTGATCTCCCCCGCGCGCGCAATGTGGAGAGCGCGTTATACGGCTCTACTACTGCGCGAGCCGAATGTCCGCAGCAGCGGCACCGGCCTATACGGATTCTCTCCAAGGCGGACTACCTTATACTCGTCGAGCCTCTTTATTTTGCGAGCCGCGCTTTCTTTTCTTTCAAGCTGCAGGCCTTTAATGCGCGCGGCTACGTGCAGCCAACCTGCTTTCGCCGCTCTTATTCCCCGCATTTTGTCCCCAGTCGCTTGTAATCTCGCCCCATTCCACACCCTCGACTTATATCTCACTTTGGCCGTCTTTCAGCGAGATCTTATTCTCTTAGCCACTCGATAATCACGTATACTCGGGAATAATCGGTCGGTTGAATAAATAATTATTGCATTGTAAACTCCATTGTGCGCGTTACGTAACGTACATATAGAAAAAATTAACTACACGAACACGAGAATGTTATTTGAGTGCAGCGTCGAAAACAAGTATTTTCCTTTGTTTAGAGCTGATTATCGAACAATGCGCGATCTTGAATTTTAAAAAGTCCATCATTCTCCGGTAGGTCAAGTCCATTCTCGAATCCAAGCAGATTCTGCCAAAAACTTGAAAAGTGGATAAGATAAACCTTATTGATTTGGCGAGTGCACCGCAATAACGGTTACGTAATTGCGAACGACGAGGCACTCGCTTTCTTGCGCGACAGTGTGAAAAGCCCACGTCGGCTCAGGTATCAGGATTACTACTTTGAAATCTTGGAAAACACTTTATTACTCTAGGACTTTGGTCTATTATGATACCCCACACATATAAAGTAAAGGTTATTACTTCTCTTTTGATCTTATTTAAAATGTTTCTAGATATAATGTAAGCTAAGACTTGGCTATTCAGAGTTTAAATAGCAGTCAATTTATTTTCGCATTATAGAAATCTTAATGATATAAATCAATCATTTATTTTTTAAGACTCGATCTGTTTTGAAAACGTAAATATTATTTTCGATTATAATTGCATCCGTATAATTCTTTTATACAAATTTCTAATCAACAGCAAAAATAAAAATAAATAAAAAGTATCTGTTTCATACATGTACTACTCAACGAAATAACGTTCATGTAGATCTTACAAAGATTTTATACAATAAAATTAAAGGAAACGTAATTACTTTTGTTGAATCAGAATTCATGTTTATAGTAGAGTATATCTTCTATATTTACTTTTATAATGATGAGTAGGAAGTTCAATTAATTAAAATACTAAAATAACCACCATCTAATCTTCTTTTCACAGAATCAGAGCAAACTTCGTTCACAATGAAATTCCAAAAGACATTTGATGTGTTATTTTAGACACAATTATTTACTGTTATTATTATGAAATATGAGAAGGGCATAGCTGATTTTTATTAATTAAAAGTTTTAATATCTTTAACTTAACTTTACTAATAAATAATATTTAGTAACATATAAAAATATTATATGGCTGTATAGGAAAGATGAATTCATTGATAAATCACAAAAATTTTGACAGAAAAAATAAAATTCTTATCTTGACACAAATAGGTTTTCACTTGAATGGAATCGTCCAAATTGAATATGAATACATTTTCAGTACTGTAATATCTGCCTTATAAATGCAAACAGAATCGTATCTTTTTTGTAACTTGTATTACAAATAACCCTATACTGACATAATTTATGAAAAAAGTTCGGCGCTAACTTGACATATAAAGAAATTATAAATAATGCGTTTAAACAAACAGTAGCCTACAAACACGTAACTACTCTTTTCATTAAAAATAGTTTCATTCAGTATACACAAGTTTTTTCTTAAGTAGTTATCAAATGACTTTTTCTGTATACTATTTCATGAATGGTTTTATAAGAATATTTTAAAAATATAACTACTTTAATCAATATAGTTTTTGTATGTTTATAATTGATTACCTTTCAAAGGTTTGAGAACTTAACATGCAACTAAACGTTTTTAAGTTTTTCGAATACATAAGATATATTTTGATCACGCATTGTTGCATTAAATAATTTTGTTTTATTATGTAAAATAGAATAATGATATTAGAAATATTTTTGTTTATTTTTAAATTAAGAATAAATTTTTTAAAGACAGAATAGTTTTAATACAAAAGATTTGCATAAGTTTAATAAGCACATATTATAATTTTACGACTAAAGTAAATATGAGGCGTGTTAATAACTTCCTGCCTGTATGGAGAAAACCAAATTACAGCAATAAATTTCTGTGTCATAAATGAACAACAAAGAGAGTCGGGTGACGACGTAACATTGCACATTCGCCATGAATGTATTGCCTTTAAATAAAAAAATAAGAGTAATTATCGCCATTAGTTTCATCGAAATGTAGAAAACGCATAAAGCAGCCATACCTACATCGCCGTCGGGAGATTACGAAGCGCGCGGCACTAGATTAAGAAATTAATGCAGAGAAGCGTCCCGCTAATTTAATCCGCTGTAAAACATGAAAGCGCGTCTCATCGATCAAACAGTGGCGCGAGAACATCATGGGAAAAGGCGCATCGCAGTCTCACGGCCCGGAAAATCAAGCTCGCGCTCGCCAGCAGTGCGCTCGCATTATATATCGACGATACGTACGCCCTGTTATGTAACCCGCGTCTCTCTCTCTCTTTCACATCTATACACCTCCAGCGGCGCGCACACTCGCGCTCCCTTCGCGCCGTCCGAAAAAACCTCTTTCTCTCTTTCTAGCCATATCCGAGCGTGCTCGAAACGGTCGGTCTTACGCGTATTATCGGAGCCGGAAGAGGGAAGTACAGCGGCCCGCCCAAATAAACTTTGCGAGCCGCGGGCCGCGCTCCGAGGCTCGATTTCAAAATGTCGGCCGCATTCGCTCGTTCGCTCGCTCGCGTTCTATCCGGCCATGGGAAAATCGCAGCTCCAAATTTTCCGGCGATCTTTACGCACGCCGCGTCCTCGTCTTATTTCGGAGAGCGAGCTTTCAGAGGCGCGTCGAGAAGATAGATAGAGAGAGAGAGAAAGAGAGACCGCGGCGCCGCGTATCGATGACCTAGTTCTCGCGCGCGCACCGCTGCCACCGCCGTCGCCGCGCGAAAAGAGACTATACCTCGCGGCGAGCAAGTAAAATGCATCTATACTGCTTTTTCTTCATCTTCCCGCTCTCCAGCGCTTTTATTAAATGACCAGCCGTTCGTCGGCGACTTTTTTAATCTACCCGTCGTTCGCGTGCCTCTCGGCTGTCCATTATACCCCTTTTCCCTCTTCTACTCCCCCCCTTCCCCCACCTTTAAACTGTCTGCCTCGCTCAGTTGGAGCTAGACTTTTTCTACTGAAAAATTTCCTCGTCTCACGGTCTCGACCTTTCCGCCCTCTCACCCGACTTTGTCGTCGCCGTCACGTCGGTCTCTCTCACATGTCTCTCTCTCTCCTCTCGTATGCCCTCGCACGTCAGACGGGAGAGCGGCGGCTGCGGCGAGCTGAAAGTCGCCATGTTCGCGCTCGCGTGCGCGCGGGCAATCGATATCCAGATAAAAAACGGAAAATCAGCCGCGCGCCTCTCTCGGGGAACTCTTCTCTCTCTTACTCCCTTTCTTTCTCTCTCCCTCTCTTCTCCCTCCCCTGCGCGAACGAGAAAATTTTCCGGCGATTTCGCGAAGAAGCGAGCTCCCCCGTGGCGCTATATCGCTGCGGCGAGGATCGATCGACGGCACCTGCATCGGCGCACGCACTCGCGAGCTTTTGGAAAATCGGGCTGCAGGGGAAGTTTCTCAAGTGACTCGGCGAAAGTGCAGTGGGAAACCGTATAAAGTGGTTTCGATGTCTCCCTTAGTCTTCCTCTCTCTCTCTTTCTCTCCCTCTCTCTCCCTCTCTTTCCCACCCCCATCTCCCTCCGCTCCGGGAGTCGACTATATGCGCGCGCGAGCTTTATCGCCGCTCGCTTCGAGCGGCCAACTGCAGAGGTCTCATCGACTTTAAGGGGCAGATCGATCAGTTCCCCGCATGAGAATCAGACATAGAAAAAGCTAGCTGCAATTTGCCTCCTACTCCTCCGCCTCCCTCTCGCCACTAATATTGATTTTTCACTCGGCGCGCTCGGTCGAATGGTCCGGAAAGGGAGAGGGAGCTATAACAAAGTCGCGGCAGCACGTCAGGGAAATGGCTGTTATCAAAGCGAGCAGAAACGGCCCTATCTAATCGTTCCGGATTCGGACGTGACAGCGAGAGAGAGAGAGAGAGAAAGAGAGAGGGAGAGAGGCGAAAAATGTACAGCGAGCGCGCTGCGTCAAAATACATAGTTACGGGCGCTCGCGGCAGCGGCGACGGTGGCGGCGGAGTTATTGATTCGCGCCAGGAATCTGGGAAATAATAGATTTCGCGATGGCGACGGGCGGCGGGGCAGGGCCGGGGTCCGGAGAAAAAGCGATCGGCATCGATCGCCGCGCTGGCGGTGGCCGCCGATCGGGCGGGCTTGCGGCCGCCTCGGCTATCGATCTCGCGGCGCGGGAGGACGGAGGGCTAAATCGGGGGATCGATCAGCCCCCGTCGACGAGTCTATTCGCGACCTTGGGGACACGGGGAACTGGACTCACCCCAGCTGGAGCCGGTGCGGCCCATGACCTGGCCGGTCTCCGAGTTGTAGAGGAAGAGCCTGATGCTCTCCCATTTCTCGAGCTCGGGGGGCGGCATGTAGTACTGCTCCTTCTTGTCCATCTTGGCGGCTCACTGGGCGGCTCTCTGGTGGGGACTCTCCTCTGTCGTCGGCGTCGTCCGCGGGCGTAGACTCTCGCGTTCCCCCTTTGGCGATGGCTTCACCAAAAGCACCCGCGAGCGACTGGACGACTGACGGCGGCAGGAGGCTCCCGCTCGCAAGCTCTGGCGCTCCCCCGACCCTTTCCTTCCTTCTCTCTCTCGCTCTCTCGCTCTCGCTCGCTCGCGTGCGTCTCTCGGTGGCTCTCGCTGCTCTCTCGGGCCTACGACTGGCTGTTCTCGCGCGCCTCGACGACTGCTGTGCCGCTGCCGAGGGATGAATATTGAGCGATCCACGCCGCGGCTCTCCCACCCAGCCGCGCTCGCGGCCGGGCGGCAGCGCGCATGCCCGCGGCTCTCTCGCTCGCTCCCGAGGGCCTGGCCGAGGTGACGTCGCGCGCTGCACCTATCGACGGCGAGAGCGGCGCCGGCGCGCGCGCACGCGGGGGTTGCTGTGGCGAGAGCGGAGAGAGACGGAGAGCCGACGCTCGCTTCGATCCGCGCGAGATACGCTCGCGAAGCCCCGCGCTCGCGCTCTCTTTTCCGCCCGCTCTCTTCTTCCTGTGCACGCGCCCCCACAGCGAGACAGAGGGACGTGTGCTCTCGCGGCGCTCCCGCACCTGCCTGCGTGCAACAAAGAGAGACGTGTAATGCTATTCTTTGCGAGATGCTAGTCTGGTCGCAGGCAGTATGGTTATCGCGGATTTTCGTTGTGCACGTGGGAGGGACAGAGAGCCAGACTTTTCAGCCCTTTTTCCTCTATCGGCTCGCTGCCAATTTCGCCAACTTCTCTATTCACTCTCGACCGCAACTTCGTCGGCTTTAAGTATTTCATCTACTCGTGTTCATTAAGTAGATGTTCTACCAACCATCGTCTAGTATCGTTAACATATCTCACATCTACACATCTTAGGACGCATCGCGTATAGTTCATTGTAGTCTAATTGTAAGTTGAACAATGAATTCTGACGCGAAATGATATTATTAAATAAATTGCAAGTAGATGTAGGAAGATCTAGTCAGACGATGGTTATCGGAGGATTTTACTATAAATTTTAGAGGCAACTTGATTATCAACTGCAACATAGTTATACTATATTATAGGGTGGTGACACTAGTGGTCGGCCATACACTATTTGTCGGATATTTTCGTTGTAACAGTTACACAAAAATAAAATTTGCTAAACTATAAATAAATCGTAAAGTAAAGTAGAGGTTTTACTTCGCGATCGTCGCCTTAAAGTTCAAAATTGTTTATTTATTCAATTGGGAATCGTGAAAGAAAGAGTGGCCGACAACTAAATTAGATGGCCGACAACTGGTGCTTTTACCCTATGTCTTTGGGTTTGTAATATGAAAATTCTGAAAATTATTCTACAATTTATTTTAAATCATGCAATTTTTTAATGGGAAAACTTTTAGAAGGTATTGAACCAGTTATGATGTAACGTTTGCACGTTAATCAGCTTCTCAATATTCTTTAGAGTATTTGGTAACTGCAATATGAATATATATGATTTAGTGAGTTTTGATTAGTGTTAGAAGGACAAATCTAAAATAAGTACAAAGTACATACATGCTAATTCGATAGAAGTTTTCATTTAAACCTGTAAAAAATAGTCAGAATAGTTCGTTTGATACACTTTTTGCGTGGTAGGCGAGAAAGAACTGGAATGATGAAACAACTGTTCTGCAAAAAGTTGAAAATTTAGTGTAAGACTTATTAAAGTAGGTTTTTGTTGAGTTTATAAGGTTTAATGATATCAAAGTTGTACAACTTTTCAAGATTTTTTTATAAATTGACAACCAAACTACTTGTCTATTGATCTACGGGTGAGGCCCTGCGGTTTCTAAAATAAGGAACCAGTATATTTAATGAAACAATAAATTAAGTTCAGGAAAGCTTACTGCCAATGTGTTGGCAGCGGTTTTCCGATATATTTCATAGTTTATTCACCTGATGAGTGGCATGCCTTTCGTTGATACCCACTTTCGAAATCTATATACTTTTCGCAAGTGATGCAAACATTCGAACACAACCTTTAAGTACTCAGATTGTGATATGGAGCAGTAAAACTACAGATTATTTTGTTGGCAACAGCATCACGCTGTGAACGAATTTATTTTAGGTGTTAATGTCGTGTTTCGCAAATCTGTAACAACAACAGATTCGAATAACTTACAGTTGCATATACAGTAGATTATCAACTAAATATTATCCACAATGGAAATTCCGCAATGCTAAATTATCGTGCATTATACTCTCTAAAGTTGAATTAGTGAAAATTGCTCCACCATTTCAATTAGTAGAAAAAACTTCCAATTTATTAGTGAATATTCACTATTTCATTTAGTAGTTTATTAAAACTACTATTTTGATTAGTAGTTTTTACTAATTTAATTAGTAGTTTTTAAAAAACCACTAATGAAATAGTGAATATTCACTAATAAATTAGTAGTTTTTTTCTACTAATTGAAATGGTGAAGCAATTTTCACTAATTCAACTTTAGAGAGTAGGTCTTTATATACTTTTTTGACAATATTTACTTACTTTTAATAATAGCTAAAAAAATGCCCTATATGATGTAAAGACTCAATAGTAGATCTTAACATTAAGGGGATGTGAGTATCGACGCTATTTTTCAAACGAGCATAGCTCACGCAAATATCAATAGAATTATCCAGAAAAAAATCTGCATATAGTGTTTGCGTGTACGGAGCACTTGACAGACATCTTTTTCCAAAAAAATGATGAGAATTTATTGAATTAAATAAAAACCGTACTGTCGGTAAGTAGGAATCTACAATTGACCTACTTTTCAAACGAGCATAACTCACGCAAATATCAATAGAATTATCCAGAAAAAAATCTACATATAGTGTTTGCGTGTACGGAGCGCTTGACAGCCGTCTTTTTCCAAATAAATGTTTGAATGTTGATTTAAAAAAATATTGAAATTAGGGTTGCACATCCCCTTAAAGTAACTGGAGTTACAAATGTTTTTAACTTTGTTTGAACATTTTTTTTAATCTTTTGAATTATTTCAAACTTTTATAATACGTAGAAATAATCCTTCACTAGATGATTTTTGAAGATCGACAATAATTAGAAATAAGGAAATAAAACTAGAAAAAACAAAATTATATTTATTGTTTTTTCAAAATTAAAATATTTTAACTTCAAAAATTATGATAGCTTAAAATTGAATAACAAAAATGGACTGATCAATCGCTAAAATCCACAGTTCGTCTAGATTTTTTGAAAATTATTTCGAAAACTTATCTTAAACTCACATTTAAATTCGAGATAATAAGAATAAGTTCATATAACTTTATATATTTCCTAAACTTCATTACTTAAAAAATTAATTGAAACCTCTTTAAAATGTTCTATCATAAATTGGGAAATTTGGCATTATCTCAATGTGCAAGTTGTACCAAACTTTAGACAAATACAACTTTTTCCCAATCATCTCTCAAACCTAATTTTCTTTTTGCCAAACAAATTGAGACCATTTTGAATTGTATTACATCGGCATCTCAGTATCCTAGACCGTAGACAAAGTTATATTGTTTGCAATTTTTTTTAAGTAACATTCAAAAATAGATATATAGAAGAAACGAATTATTATAAATGTTATATCTCTTAGAACACAAAACATGCAATCTGAAAAATAAGATTTTAATTAAATTAGAGGAAACTTGGCCGATATAGATATACGTTTTTATGAATGAAAATAACCAATTGAAAAAAAAAGAAAATCATTGAACGGAAATGTATAAAGAATCAAAGTTTTTTTTTTAAAGTTGCAAAATACAAAATTTTGTTTTTTCATGTTATTTTACTCAAAAATGTCGTTAAATTAAAGAAAAAATCTGCTGGAATAAAAAAGATTATTATTATTCATAATATTATTCCCGCGTAAAAAAAAATTTGTGGGCAATATATTTTCCCGGTGTTGGAAAAGTATGGGCAATATATGGCAATTCCTATATTAGTCCCATATTCCTCATATGGGACTGATATGAGAATTATGTGGGATACTATATAGCCCGAATTCAGCTCAGGCACCTTATATGCCCATACCCTACCAACACTGTGGGTAATATATTGCCCACAAATTTTTTTTTTTACGCGAATTATCATTTTATTTTAATTGCAATAGCCACTCTTTTCAGGTCAAATAATATGATTGGACAGATTTTAAATTCGTTTTATTTGATTGTAATCAATTTTTGGAAGCCTGAAAGGGCTTGAATGAATACGTCCTAGTAGACGCTAAAAGTTTAAAACAAAGTGTCCCAGTAAGGATCACCTATAATTATATCGAAATATCGAGTTTTCAAGATGCTTCATACATAACATAACAATATAACAATATAACAATAAGTGTAAGAACACTCAAAAAAATATCAAAATTTGTGAAGTTTAAAACAAAGTGTCCCAGTAAGGACCACCAAATTATATCGAAATATCGAGTTTTCAGGATGCTTCATACATAACAATAAATGTAAGAACACTCAAAAATATATCAAAATTTGTGATGTTGAATTTAATAGCCCATCTACCAACAATGTGCTTATTTTTAAAAGCGTGGATAATAAAAATAGAGCAACATTTTTATTATCCACGCCTTTAAAAATAATCACATTGTTGGTTGATGGGTCATTAAATTCAACCTCACAAGTTTACAACAAATACTACCATTAGCTTCTAAACAAATTAAAATATAAAAATATTAGCTAAAAATTATAAGAATAAAATTCTAATATTACACTTACAAAAAAGTGATATTTGATAAAACCACTTTATTCACAGTGTTGCGCACATAAAGAAATGATTTTAAATTAAAGAAAGGCTGACTTAAGGCCATGTGAAACCGTGAATTTCAATATTTTTTAAATGAACATTCAAGCATCTATTCGGAAAAAGAATTTTGTCAAGCGCTTCGTACACATAAACCTTATATGCAGGAATTTTTTTGAGTGATTCTATTGGTACTTTCGTTAATTATGCTCGTTTAAAAAGTATGTTAATTGCAGATTCGTAATTACTGACAGTACGGTTTTTATTTAATTAAATAAATTCTCATCATTTTTTTGAAAAAACACGTTTGTCAAGCGCTCCGTATATGTTAATACTGTACTCAGATTTTTTTGGATGATTCTATTGGTATTTTCATGAGATATCCATGTTTGAAAATTATGTCGGTATTTAATATCACCTTAAAATTATCTTTATTAAAAAACTCAAAAGGACAGTACATCCGACTTGTACACGGGAAGGATTTACGCTCGGCTGTGCCATGCCCCTTCCTTTTTTATAGGAAGACAATCTGCGCCTCCACTTATCCTCCACAATTGGCGTGACGCTGCTAGTCTGAGGCGACTCCAAAACAAATTAAAATAATTTTCCTCTCTTTTTTGTCTTACATAAATCGACTCTATAACACATAGTTTATTGGTTTTAGACAATGATTTTAATCGAATATCGATTTATTTTACTCACATTTATATAAATCGAAATAAATAAACGTGATTTTAGTTGGCATAAGCTCTTTCCATATGCTTATAATAGATATTACAGCTATTCCTTGTTAACGCACTCAGGTGGCCAAGACCAAGCATAAAAGATATTATTTTATTTCAAGGTTTAAAAAACATGATCAAATTTTTGAGGGCATATTAATACAGCTGTAGAAAACAGCTCAAGGTACCGACAATAACTTTCAACTCTATGTTTACTATCACTGTGCGCGTGTGCGTATGCGTGTGCGTGTGTGCGTGCGTGTGTGTTAGTGCGTTCATATACAAGATTTGATTTTACGTCTGACCAGATTCGAAGTGCTTCTACTCAAATATGTAAAATTACTTCTTTTTAATGTACAGATTTAGCGAAATAGTACATTGTGTACCAAGGGCTGAACATGGGCTTTTTTAGACCGAGTGCGAAGGTCAAAAAGCCTACTACTCTTGGTGCACACCATATTCTTAGAGCTTTAGATTTAGAGCAGCGGGCAGGAGTGAGCTATTCTCGCCCGCTAGTCAGAAAAGGAGCACTTTCTGCCCGCTTTTTAAGCCGAGAAACCGCGAAAATCGTGCATGTACTACAAAATAGTATATTGTGTGCCAAGGGCGTAAAGTGGGTTTTTTTAGACAGAGTGTGAAGTTTGCAGCACGAGTGTAAGGCGAGCAAGCACGAACCGATGGCGAGTAGGTTGTGTTACTTAGCCGAAGACAAGTACTGCAACCACACGAGGTCAAAAAGCCCACTTAGCCCTTGGTGGACACCATATTTTTTGTAACACAAGGGCTCTTTTTCGCGCTTTTTTTTAATATAAAGCGAAATTATTTTATCACAGTTTATCAATCACATTATTTCAATATTATAAAACATATAATTAAAATACCCATTAAAAGTGGATAGCGGGCGTTTTTAGCTTTTATTGCCCGCTACGACGAGCAGTGGGCGTTTTTCAATTTTTATTGCCCGCTACGGCGAGCAGCGGGCGTTTTTCAATTTTAGGCTCGCTTAATAGGTCATAAAAATCGCAAAAATTGCACTTGTGTTACAAAATAGTTTGTTGTGTACCTAGGGCATAAAGTGGGTCTTTTTAGACCGAGTGTGGAGTTTGAAGGAGGACTCGAAGGTGAGCTAGCACGAGCCGAAGGCGAGTGCGTTTTGCGAACAGGAGACGGGTACTGCAAACACACGAGGTCAAACGGCCCACTAGCCTTAGATGCACACCATATTTTTTGTGATTCATGTATTGATTTTCGGGGTTTTAGAGCCTAAAAAGCGAGGCTAAATTGATTTTTGTTTTATACGACAACAAAATACTTGTAGGAATAGAGATTTGAACTGTAAATGTTGATTGCAGCTAATGGCCAAGGTTACTACCAATATTTTCTTGTTAGAGATGGTAAAAAATAAAACAACAAAATTATTTCACATTCACAACGTTTCACAGTTGTCATAGTTCACAAAGTTGTCACAGTGACTGTGACAAACGGACAGCTCTCCGCACTACATTAAAAACAGACGTTTTATCTGAAGAGGGACATTCACTAATAAAAGATGTCCGAAACGTTGTGAATGTGAAATAATTTTGTTGTTTTATTTTTTACCATCTCTAACAACAAAATATTGGTAGTAACCTTGGCCATTAGCTGCAATCAACATTTACTTACCACTACTACCATTAGCGTATTCTTTAAATATTAGATTTGAACTGTTTGTTCAATTTTCTTTTTTTTTTTATTATAATTATTTGGAAATCCAAATAAAAACCGCTGCCAATTCATTGGCACGTAGCTTCCTCAAACTTACTGATTCCTTTAATTAATTTTTCATTCCAATACTTAAAATTTAATACTTTATTTTATACGGTGAGACTATGTTAATGGTTTGTGACTTTCTATTTTTACTCTTTCTATTTTATATCATTAAAAAGCAATTATTATTATACAATTTCATATTTAAAAAAAAAATTCATTGCCCACAAAAAACACAAAAAAAAATGATCATCACGACCAGATATTCGAGATTAAAAAATTTTTTTTTCATGTTTTTTAATACTGATATCTCAGAGAATATTTGATCAATTTGAAATTTTAACCAATTATTACAATTATATATGACAACATTTAGTTAAATTTTCAAGAGATTATTTTTATTTCTTTTCATAAAAAAGTTATTTAAAAAAAAAATTGCGTTAGTAGTATAACTAGGCCGGTTCTGCCTCCCCCCACCACTCGGCCACCGGCTGACCTGTGTAGCGTTCTGATAGGTTAAGACGGGCAAGTGAGTCTCCGCCCCCTTTCGAGAAGCTTCTACCCTTCTATTTGTAATGACGTGATCGAATAAAAATTATCCGTATTTTATTGTCAAATTTTTGCACGATTTTTACCCGGCGGCGGCGGCGGCGCGCGCGGGGACTAGCATCTTACCGCGGTGACAAGCTGGACGACCGCGGGGATGAGCTGATTCGCGCGGCGGGCGCGCGGAGATGAGCAAATTACCGCGGTGGCTAGCCGATTTCCGCGGTCATTAGCATACACCGCCCGCGTGTAAGTATATTTACCGCGTTGATGAGCTGACTTTTGTGGGCATTAGTCTATCGTCGCTGGTAAGATATTTACCGCGCGTTTATTTTTCGAGGTGGCCTGCATGTATGATGTGACTTACTCAGCAAGTGTATTTCGGCTATAGCATGCTGAACTATCGCATCTCTTTGTTGTTCCGATATTCGTAGTTGCCTTATCGCTATTAATTCTAAGAACTCCCGAGTATTTCAATTGCATTCTCCTTGCAATCGTTTTCTGACAATGACTCACAAAACTTAATAGTATTTCATGAAATTTTACCCGGTATTTAAAGGAGTCACTCTATGACAAAAATTTCAAAAACCTGTTACTCCACTACCATAAAAGGTGTAACTCTATGACATAAAAAACATATCACTCTAAGACATAAAAGGTGTGATGCTATAACATAAAAAAGGTGTTAGTCTATGATATGAAAAAGGTGCTACTCTATAACATAAAATGGTGTTACTCTATGACATAAAAAATGTGTCATTCTATGGCATAAAAAAGGTGTTACTCTATGACATAAAAAACATGTTACTCTTTGACATAAAAAGGTGTTACTCTATGACATAAAAAAGGTGTAACTGTATACATAAAAAATATGGCACTATATGTCATAAAGAAGGTGTTGCTCTATGACATAAAAAATGGTGTTACTCTATGATACAAAGTTTAAAAAGTTTTGACTGTAAGATATAGTAGGTGTTACTCTATAATAGCATAAACGTATAAAAAGGTTGTTGGTGGTATATTTATTCATTTCATGCTAAACTATTGAAGCATAAACATGGCACCGGATGTTATTAGCAAATTTCAGGATGCAATAGTACGAAAATCATAGTCTTTTGCTAAAGAGGGTGACTTAAAGAGTCGACTGTTCGAATGAGTTCCTGCTCCAGCACTACCTCATTATATATATATAATATATATATAGGAGCTCCTATAGGAGCTCTTCCGCGGTGTTCCGCCGCTTGCATACCCCCTCTCCAACAGCTTCATTCTCATTGGCCCACTCTACCACCACTTCTGCTCTGTAGTGACCCCAGGGCAGCGTATCCGTCGTTCCTGGCTGAAGACAGCGTTTGTCATCATGGACACTGAGAGCAGGAGTGGTGGAAGAGCGGGCCAATGAGAATGAAACTGTTGTAGAGGGGGAATGCGAGCCGCCGAACACCGCGGAAGAGCTCCTATATAATGAGGTGCTGCTGGAGCAGGAACTCATTCGAACAGTCGACTCTTTAAGTCACCCTCTTCAGCAATAGACTGTGATTTTCGTACTATTGCATCCTGAAATTTGCTAATAACATCCGGTGCCATATTTATGCTTCAATAGTTTAGCATGAAATGAATAAATATACCGCCAGCAACCTTTTTATACTTTTATGCTATTATAGAGTAACACCTTCTATATCTTACAGTCAAAACTTTTTAAACTTCATATCATAGAGTAACACCATTTTTTATGTCATAGAGCAACACCTTCTTTATAACATAGAGTGACATATGTTTTGTGTCATACTGTTACACCTTTTTTATGTCATAGAGTAACACCTTTTTATGTCAAAGAGCAACATGTTTTTTATGTCATAGAGTAACACCTTTTTTATGTCATAGAGTGACACCTTTTTTATGTCATAGAGTAACACCATTTTATGTTATAGAGTAACACCTTTTTTATGTCATAGAGTCACACCTTTTATGTTTTAGAGTGATATGTTTTTTATGTCATAGAGTTACACCTTTTATAGTAGTGGAGTAATACGTTTTTGAAATTTTTGTCATAGAGTGACTCCTTTTATGTCGTAAAATGATACCTATTTTATGTCAAAGAGTAACATGTGTTTATGTCATAGAGTAACACCTTTTTTATGTCATAGAGTGACATCTTTTTTATGTCATAGAGTAACACCATTTTATGTTATAGAGTACAATACATACTGTTATAGAGTACAAACAATAGTAAACACCTTTTTTATGTCATAGAGTCACACTTTTATGTCTTAGAGTGATATGTTTTTTATATCAATTGTATCAACTATAAATAATAAATCAACTACAAATCAATTGTAGTTGATTTATCGGAGACGACGCTCGACCGATCCGATATCAACATGATTAATCGACACAAAAGTTCGTTTGTTTGGTGTAGCCAATGTATTGTTATTTGCAATAGGATCGACCAACATGTTTAATTGATATTGTTTACTACGCCCTGAAGAGGGGAGTATACAAACGCTCCCGAAACGTTGGCAATAAAGCAATAATAATTTTTTACAACTATTGGTTTGTTTGATGTCCGCTACCTTAATAAAATACCTTTTTTATCTTATAGAGTAACACCTTTTTTATGTCATAGAGTTACACCTTTTATGTCTTAGAGTGACACGTTTTTTTGATGTCATAGAATTACACCTTTTATGTAGTAGAGTAAAACGTTTTTCAACTTTTTGTCATAGTGTAGCACCTTTTTCATGTCATAGAGTAACATCTTTTTTATGTCATAGAGTCACACCTTTTATGTCTTAGAGTGTCATGTTTTTTATGTCATAGAGTGACACCTTTTACGTCATACAGTAACAACTCTTGTGTCACAGAGTAACCCCTTTTTATGTTATAGAGTAACACCTTTTTTATGTCATAGAGTAACACCTTTTTTATGTCATAGAGTAACACCTTTTTTTATATTATAGAGTAAACACCTTTTTTATGTCACATACTCACACCTTTTATGTCTTAGAGTGACATGTTTTTTATGTCATAGAGATACACTTTTTATGAAGTAGAATAACACATTTTTGAACTTTAATTGCTCCAATGTTTGAAAAGTCGTCTGTAAAAAGTATCTCGCCATTATCTCGAGAAGGTAATGTTAACGAAGTAGAAAATGCAAGAGAAAAAAATAAAAGGGGTGAGCAAACTAATACAGTGGCAGCAAAAAAAGATAATTGAACCAATAGCCAATCCTCTAAAGAAGCTCATAACTGTTAGTACACGAGTTAACTCGCAACTTCCAACTTCTAACGGGTCCGATAATTATTATAAAGCTGATCATTCTAGTGAAGATGCATCAGATTTCTCAATCAATGAATATTTACCTAGAAGAATTCGTAAGAATTATAACTTTATTAATTGAAGATATCAATGTGAAAGTAAAAAGAGACAGTGGACTAGTGATGATGAAGAGGAAGAAGTTGTTCCCAAAATCTCGCGAGTAGATGTTACAACTGCATACGAACTCGACGTCTGGGATGATCTTAACAAATTAGTTGATCGCTTACAAGTATTCGTTGCTGAGCAAAACATAGGAATAAGAACTAACTATGGTGAAATCCGTTTTATTCTTATTGAACTTCGCAATGCTAGTATTATAAATTAATCTTTCAAAGTTATATTGTACTAGATTATCTAAAAACTGAGATATTGGCTAAGCCAAATGTTAATTTTCAATAAAATTATTTTGGTAAACAAACATTTTCAAGTTATAAATACCCTGTCATTTTTTTTATTTCCCGCCATGCTCTGTTGACAAATGGAGAGCCTGGAATTACCGATTATTTAAGGTGAATGACGTAAAGGATTCAGAGTCATGGAAAAACTGCATTGACTGCCGAGCGCATGTAGGTATCACGAACTCAGATTTTCAACTGCGTAGCAGTCCACGTTTTGCGTACATGAGTTTTCCGAGTTATACATGTTAAGCCCTAATCTGCAGAACAGGCGGGTGTCCGGGCCAGTATTAAATTGATTATTCAATAAATATAATTATATATTGATTATTCAATAAATATAATTATATATATAAAAGTAAAAATTCCTTTTTCAACCACATCATTCATTTCAATTATAAAACGATAAAAAGTTATCTGAAAAACTATGTATCTTTCTTTGAATAATGGTATACTTTCAGTACGTTTATAAACATTCAACTATTATTCAAGATACGAAAATTAAGTACCTCGCTAAATTTTAAGTATGTAGGGTATCTATAATTGAGTAATATTTATTTTACGGATAGCATTGCCATTTTCTACAATAAATTTGAGCATTTATTATTTTATAAGACTATTAAATGTAATAGTTTATTATTACATGTATAATCTGTTTATGATAGGATAATATAAATGAGTCGCTAAATACATTTTATACACTGAATAGAGGTGGTTCAATGATGTTTTGCTTCCTCCTAGAGGAAGCTTTGTGATAGTAAATTTTTGAGTTGTTGCAAAAACATGTTATAATTGTGTTCCGAGGTGTTAGGAATCAAAATACATGGTTTTTGAAAAATGTGTGGTGTGTGTGTGTGTGTGTGTGTGTGTGTGTGTGTGTGTGTGTGTGTGTGTGTGTGTGTGTGTGTGTGTACGCCTGGATCTCAGCTTCTACTCGGTCGATTTTGACCGGACAGATCTCACTTTTTTTGTTTTTTTTTTGCGTCATGGCGGGTCAAAAATCCGTTTTTTGATTGGGGCGATGCGTTTTTGTTTTTTTTTTTTTTTTCAAATTTTCGATTTTCTCAAAACTGTTTTTTGATTTTTTTAAATGATAGGATCGAGTTATTCGAATCTGATGGATAGCGTTCGAAAGAGAATTAATAGTGCATTTCGACACTGGTGCGGAAGGTGATAATTTACTTCATGTGACGTTTTTCGCACGAGCGAAGCGAGTGCGAAAAGTCACATGAAGTAAATAATCAACTTCCGCACTCGTTTCGAACGGTATTTTATACCACGAGCGCCGAAAAATCATACCAAAGTTGTGATTTTGAGGTTAGAGTGGTATAAAATACCTATATTTTCTAAAAAAAAAAAAAAGTTTCTAGCTATCACGGTTCTTTTGTTATTAACAAAAACGTGTTTTTTTTTAGAAGCTTATAACTCCTAAACTTAACGGTCAATTTTTTTTGAGAAAAATCATGATAATACAGAATATAAATAGCTATAATCTGTTAAAATTTGAATACATTCTGTAGGCTAGATTTTGAGTAAAAAATTGAAAAATGAAAAAAATCAGTTTTGTATGTCCAACGATTACAATAGTAAAATTGACTTAATAGCTTCAAAATTCCTTTTAGAGGTAGATTTTTTATAGTTCTCAGTCGAGTTCTTTGGGCAAAATGATTGGTCCATAAATTTCAGAGATATTTGAGGTTAAACATTTTTTTAAAATCGAAATTCTCGAGAACGGCTATATGTATCTGAATGGGGTGGGTGGCATTCGAAAGAGAATTAAAATACCTATATTTTTTAAGAAAAATTAATTTTCTATCTATCACGGTTCTTTAGTTATCATCAAAAACAAAAACGTGTTTTTTTTTTTAAACTCATAACTCCGCTACCGCTACCTACCGATACGATATCTACCGCTAGGTGGTGTGGAATGAGGAAACGTCATTGAGTAGGCATACGATGATTTTTTTTAATTTTTTAAAAACCAACCAACAAAATGAATTAAAATGTTTAAAAATTATATCTATTATAATCTATTATAATTATGAATTATGCATTATGAATGCATTATATTCTGCATTATTATAATTTATTTGTGAGTTATGAACTTTTTTAAAAAAACACGTTTTTGTTAATAACAAACGAACAATGATAGCTATAAATTTTTTTTTCTTAAAAAATATGAATTATAAAATATAAAAAAAAACACGTTTTTGTTAATAACAAAACAACCGTGATAGCTATTTGTTTTATTATAAAATATAGATATTTTACTTCTATTTCAAATGATAACTTTATTTATCAGCTCAAAATTTATATAAATTTGATATAAATAAATAATAAATAAATAAATTAATTAAAAAATTAACAATTTTTAATATTCATAAATGAATTTAATTATAATTATGCAATAAATTTTTTAAAAAATTATAAATTTTGTTATTAAAAATTAATTAAAGGAATCAACAAATTACGGTTGAGGAAGCTACGGGCCAATGAATTGGCAGTGGTTTTTTTTACTATAATTTTGCAATAATTATTTGCGGGCAAAAAACATTATTTTTAGTATTTGTAGAGTGTTGAAAACTTACTAAAATCTAATATTGACTAGCAGAACCTCAAATTATCCTACTACCGGCTGTTTGTATCACTTTTGCTAAAAAATCCTGTCCCACTAATCAATTATTCAAGATAGATTTAAAAAGAACCAAAGAATTTCTAAGCCATGATACTAACCTTTTAGTAACACGAGCTGATAAAGGTAATAGTACTGTTCCGAAATCTCAATCATTTATGTCTACTCTTTTTAGTTTTGATTCTAAGCGACTTTGTGGCGTAGCACTATTTGATAACTATACTTAAAAATTCACTGTAATTTCCCCCCTTAGCGGTTAACGCAGAGGTTAACGCGCTAATAAGCCGTGATCACGAAAACCAGTGGTTTTCGGGGACACATCTTATCCTTCCACTGACTTTGTCAATAAAAGGAAGGACCACGACACGGTAAACGTAGAGGTGGACCCGTGGGCGTTTGGCATTCGGGGAACATTACAAAGAATACATACGTATATATACGTTTAAAAGATTCGAAGCAAAATTGAATCGCGTTGCTAAGCTACGGGGTCGTTTGGAGTTAGAACGAAAAAGAGAACGATTCATTCTGCGTTCTGACGTTAACGAGAACGCATCGCTTGCATTACGATTGTACTTACAAAAACTAACTTAAAACAAGAAAAAATATACATTCAAGCTTTCCACACAAAATAAAAAGTCTCCTCTTATTTTTCGACGTGTCCCGAACAAGTACTGTTGTGATAGAAAAACAAAAATATGTGGAAAAAATGATTAATTTATTCTCGAACACAAAATATTATAGTATTATTAAGAAAAACCCTCTGCGTTCATTGGAAAAGAACACTGACGCTCTTATTAAGAATCTAAGACATAAAACTAACTTTCACAAATTACAAACGGTCTCAAATAAATGTACAATAGCTAGAGCTTATGGTCTTGTGAAAATACATAAGATCAATTTTCCAGTTAGACCTATAATTTCTGCGATTAATACTCCCACATATCATTTATCTAAAATTCTAGCCAAGTTTCTCTTCAACAAATTAAAAAGACCGATTTCACATGTTACTAATAGCCTAGATCTAAAACAAAAAATTGAATTCGTATTTATACCTGCTGGATATACGATTATTAGTTTGGATGTTATTAGCTTGTATACAAATGTTGCTGATTATTTAATTTTTAACTCATTGGAAAAACGATGGAATCAACTTTATAACTTTTGCGAACTAAATTGTAGCGAATTCATCAATGTTATTAGTTTTATCTTACATAATAATTACTTTGTATTCAATAACATGTTTTATAAACAAATATTTGGAGCGGACATGGGCAACCCCTTAAGTCCCATCTTAGCTGATATTGTCACGGAGCATTTAGAAAATCAGGCCTTATCAAAAATTTGCTTTCCTGTTCCGTTTTATTATAGATACGTCGATGACATCATCATATGTGTCCCTGATCGGATGATAGATTATACCGTTAACTTATTCAATAATTTTGATAAGAATTTGCAATTTACAGTTGAAATATCTAATAATAATAAAATTAGTTTTCTTGACATTCTTAACATTCAAAATAAACAAAAAATTTCCACGGACTGGTTCAGGAAACCAACTTTTTCTGGTAGATTTTTAAATTTCAACTCGCACCATCCTGTTAGTAATAAAATTGGTATTATTTGTAATTTAGTGGATAAATGTATTAATTTAGCAGACACACATTTCCATGACAATAATCTTAATCTAATTAAATTTATTATTGGAGAATGATTATCCTATTAATTTTATTAATAAACACATAAATAAACGTTTACTACATATTAAAAATAATAATAAAAATATATGTAATTCTAAAAATATAAATTTCAACAGCATTTTAGTTTTTCCATATATTAAATATATTAACCCAGAATTAAAAACCGCTGCCAATTCTTTGGCACTTAGCTTCCTCAAAACAATTTATCGATTCCTTTCATTAAATTGAAATTATAATAATAAATTTTTCACAAAAAAAAATAAAAAATTTTCTAAATTAAATTATCTCAAATTTATGACTTTTAAAAAATACATTTTCATATTAATAGAATATTTTTGTAAGATTATATTAATATAATTTTTTAATTTTATCTTATTGAAGAAGAAACTATTTGTTATTAATAATTGATGATTTCCAAATTGACTTTTTTACAATTGCCCAGCACATAGTTTATCTGAATATAGTGTACAGCATTTATGATTAATACTATTTTACGCAAATTTTACGTGCAAAAATAATGTTATTACAGTTACAATAAATTAAGCTCAAGTTATTTTGATCTAATTTTATTCTAATATTAATACATTTATATTTGCCAAATTTCAATACGATTGGTTGACTTTTACTCCTGTTAACGTGTCCAAAAGAAAAAGCACTTTTTTCCAAAAATTTTTCTTTCTCGAAAACAAATGAAGATAATCACTTTAAATTTTAACCAAATATAATCCTCAATGAGTATTATAAATGGTTAAAATTTTAGGTCAATAAATCAACAATTTTCTGAGAAAACACAATTAGAAAATTAAAAAAAAATTTTAACCTCAAATATCTTTTTATTAATTTACTAATTTTTTTTCAGCAATGAACTCGGTTCGAAGATATAAGAAAGCTGTCTATGTACCAAATTTCAAGACGATTGTTTGACTTTTTACTCCTGTTATCGCGTCCGAAAAAAAATTCACTTCTATTCAAAAATATTTTTTCTATGAATAAAATGAAGATAATCATTCTAAATTTTAACAAAATATAGTCTTCAATGAGGGGTTATAAGTGATTAAAATTTTAGGTCGATAAATCAACAATTCTCTGAAAAACGCAATTCGGAAATTAAAAAATTTTTAGCCTCAAATATTTTTAATCATAATTGATCGATTTTTTTGGCAACAAACTCGGTTCGAAGATATAAAAAAAAAATCAGTCTCTGTGCCAAATTTCAAGACGATTGGTTGACTTTTACTCCCGTTAACGTATCCGAAAGAAAATTCCCTTGTTTTCAAAAATATTTTATTTCTCTGAAACAAATGAAGATAATCACTTGGAATTTTTACCAAATATAGTCTTCAATGAGTATTATAAGTGGTTAAAATTTTAGGTCGATAAATCAACAATCCTCTGAAAAAACGCAATTCGAAAATTAAAAAGAAAAATTTTTAACCTCAAATATCTTTAATCGTAATTGACCGATTTTTTTGGGCAACGAACTCGGTTCGAAGATATAAAAAAGCTATCTCTGTGCCAAATTTCAAGACGATTGGTTGATTTTTACTCCTGTTATCGCGTCCGAAAAAAATGCAATTTTTTTCAAAAATATTTTTTTCTAGAAAAGAAATGAAGATAATCACTTGAAATTTTAACCAAATATAGTCTTCAATGATTGTTATAAGTGGTTAAAATTTCAAGTCGATAAATAAAATATTTTTTGAGAAATTAATTTATGAAATATAAAAATGTTTTCCTTAATAACAAATGACAGAGTAAAGATAATTCAACTTTTAAAAAAAGAAATTGTAGGTAATTTGAAGACCTTTCAAAAACAGTTTACTATATTATGTAATAATGGCTGTATGATATGAAAAAATCAAAAAAACTGAAAATTCAAAATCATTTTTTGGTTATAAAACAAAAGAAAAACGATAAAATGAAAAAATAGGTTAAGCTATCTCTATTCTATGTCCAAACGAAGAGAATAAGCCCTCATAGATGAAAATCGGTCAATTCGTTCAAAAGTTATAGCCGGTACACACACACACACACACACACACATACATACAGACACGAAAATTTTTGTTCTCAAAAACATCGGATATTGGTGCCAAAAGTCTTAAAAAATGTTTTTAAACATTTTTTGTTCCAAAAATTTTTTTCACCATTACAAAGCTTCCTCTTTGAGGAAGCAAAAACATCTGTAATAGTAATAACCTGACCATGATCAATTCAATCTCCAATAAATTCAATTACATAATTAGATTAGGAAAAGACAAATATCACAAAAATGAAAAATCTCATGTCGTATATAAGATCAATTGTTGTGATTGTGATGCGTCTTACGTAGGACAAACATCTCGAAAATTAATTGTAAGAAGTAAAGAACATGCGAGCGACTGCAAATTTAAGAGGGATAAATCAGTTTTACACGAACACATTACGAATACAAATCATCAAATTGATTTTAAAAATATCAAAATTTTAGATCAAAAACAAAATTTAAATAAAAGATTGTTATCAGAAATGCTTCATATACACTCACAACACAATAGTTTAAATAGACAGTTTGACACTAATTTTTTAAAAGCTGATTATAAAAGTTTTATCAATAATAATAAGTTGTTATAAGTTATATTCATTTTTGGACTATCAGAATAATAATACTTTTTATACATACGCGATCTAGTCATCGTCACTTAATAGCTTGTCAGTACACACTTTTCTCACACACACACAGGTACATACTATACTATAAATACGACGAATCTGCTTACGTTGCTTCACATTGACTAGTAGTCACTTATAGTGTCTACTTGTAGTATACTTTAATACGATAGAGTTTTGGTAAGATTCGAAAAATACGAAGTCATAGATTAAGTGTTCTTTGTTCCTGAATAAATTTGTGTTTTATTTGTATATTTTTTTAGACCTTGATAAGGGGCGGAATAAAACCGTTCGAAACGTTGGACATATAAGTTTTGTCTTTATTCTTTAACATGGGCAGTAGAACCGTTAGCGGCCTATTCCTTAGTACAAATAATGGGAAATACGACGCGAGGTGAGGATGTCGTTCCACACAGAAAATTGTAAGATGACCATCACTTTTACGTAATTACACGTGTCAATTTTAAGAATATTGCATTATATAAATTATTGAACATTTTGATTATTGAAAATGCTGTGATCCCGCATTCTTTACATGATAACAAATCGTTAGCAACTTAATTTTCAATATCACGAAGTAAATTTCGCGTAAACAATGGGAAATACGACTCGAGGTGGGGGTCACCATCGGTAAAGTTCGCTCCTACATCCCCTTAAGCTATGAGTATACATATATGTCTCGATAGCCGAGGGGTAACCCGAGAAGAAATGAAATACGGCGTGCCGTAGGTATCCACGGGCCGGATGGCGTATGCCGTGCGCGGCATGTAACGCTTTTATTGTAAGGTACTTGCGTTTCTGCCGTACGATAAACTCATTTACAGCAAGACTTATCCGGGCCGGTACAACGCCGTGAAATTTTCCGGGTAAGGTACATGTCATTTTTCCGTTATATTAGCATTAGTATTTGAGCATTTGTTTACGTGCGCGTCATAGCCTCAAATCTGAATAGTGCTCAGTTTCTGTCGTACGAAGAACAACCTAATAAGTATAATGGATAAACAATGAAGGAAAAAGTTAAGTACTAAATTTCGAAAGAAGAAGATATTAATAAAAATAAGTAGTGTTTAATTAAATAAAGTACAAATAGATGTAGAATTATAATTGTTCGAAAAAGTGCAAATATTAGTTTTATATTTGTTCTAAAAAAACAAGATTATAATGTAGTGTCCAAATATATAAAATGCATTAAATATGATTTAATAAATACATAAAAAATATATTAAATGTTGTAATTTTTATTAAGTATAGAACATATTTGCTTTCAAATTATTTAGACAATAAGCTACGTGTTGCCCGAATCAGGGCCGGATCAGGGCCAGATGTTTCGCCGGACGTAAGGATATAGATAGGTAAAATCATCTGGCCCTCATACAGTTCAGCGTTACATGCCCCGTACGGCACTCATCCGTCAACAACATCAGGTACGGATCAGGAATCACGGCAGACGGATCCGCCCCGCGTCATTGCCGTTTGAAAATTTCTACTCGAGAAGGTGGTTGCTCAGTAATCTAGAGATCGTGAGTTCGAATCCACCTTCCGGGGATCTTTTTATAAAAACTTTTTAAATATTCGCAATGATACTTACCATAATGGAGTGTATAAAAGTGATTGTGCTCTCCGGCAGCGCCGGTCTTAGGGCGGGGCGAGAGGGGCAGTCGCGCCGGGCCCCGCGCTGATAGGGGCCCCATCGGGAATTCGGGAGAGCTCCCGGGGACTGATTCTAAAAATGTCTCACACTCGAGACACACAAAATCCGAGAACAACTTTGTCTCGGGAAACGCGAAATCGAGACAAAACTGTTCTCGGGCGGGAACAACTTTGTCTCGCACAACTTTGTCTTACACGCAGTGCGAGTCGGCTTCGGGCTTCGGGCTGTGTCGCTACTGTAGAGTGTCGGTTGGTCAACGGCGCTTGTGTGGCCAATGTTATTACTTCTGATGACACTCTGCGATGATGGTGCGCTAAACGCGTTTGAATTTTGCGGAAAGAGTGTCATCAGAAGTAAAAACATTGGCCGCGCAAGTGCCGTTGACCAACCGACACTCTACAGTACCGACACAGCCCGAAGCCCGAAGCCGACTCGTACTGTGTGAGACAAAGTTGTATGAGACAAAATTGTTCTCGCCCGAGAACAGTTTTGTCTCGATTTCGCGTTTCCCAAGACAAAGTTGTTCTTGGATTTTGTGTGTCTCGAGTGTGAGACATTTTTAGAATCAGGCCCCCGGTAGGCCGCGTGGCCTTAGGGCAACAGGGCCGCGTGGCCAAGGCCGCGGAACAGGTCGCTCAGTCAATCGTACACGGATATCGGAGAAAAGTTGGCAGCGACGCTTCCTATGTTGATGGATTGAAAGCTCGAGAGGCTCTAGCGGCATGAGTATAGCGCGCGCATTCAAACGGCGAGCGCACAAGTACGCGGGTGATGCGAGGTCCGCGCATACAACGGAGTTACGTAGATGTGCGAAACTAAGCGAGACAATTATTAACATTATTTCTAAACCCAAGTAGGTGGGGGACGTGACGTCCCCGTATGTAAAAGAGTTACGTAGAAATACAACACAATTATTTAAATAATTTTTAAGCCCAAGTTGTCAGAGCATATGAGATCCACGCATATTAGGGAATTACGTAGACGTGCAACAATAAGCAAGACAATTATTTAAACAATTTTAAAACCCAAATAGCCGGGGGAAATGAGGTCCACGCATGTAACGGAGTAAAGTAGACATGAAAAAATAAGCAAAACGATTATTTAAATAATGTTTAAACCCAAGTAGGTGGGGGATATGAGATTCACGCATGTTAGGGAATTACATAGACGTACAACAATAAGCAAGACAATTATTTAAACAATTTTAAACCCAAGTAGCCGAGGGATATGAGGTCTGCGCATGTAAGGGAGTCATGTAGACATGAAAAAATATCCAAAACAATTATTGAAATAATTTTTAAACCCAAGCAGCGGGGGGACGCGAGGTCCACGCATATTAGGGAATTACGTAGACGTGCAAGAATAAGCAAGACAGTTATTTAAACAATTTTAAACTCAAGTAGCCGGGGGATATGCGGTCCTCACATGTAAGGGAGTCATGTAGACATGAAAAAATAGGCAAAACGTTTATTTAAATAATTTTTAAGCCCAAGTAGCCGGGGGACGCGAGGTCGACGCATATTAGGGAATTACGTAGACGTGCAACAATAAGCAAGACAATTATTTCAACAATTTTTAAACCCAAGTAGTCGGGGGATATGAGGTCCACACATATTAGGGAATTACGTAGACGTGCAACAATAAGCAATACAATTATTTAAACAATTTTAAAGGCAAGTAGCCGGGGATGCGAGATACACGCTTATAAGGGAGTCATGTAGAGATTAAAAAATAAGTAAAACGATTATTTAAATAATTTTATTCCCATCTCTACTGTAATGGCCCTTTTATAGCCTGAGAAGCGACGCAAAAGTGGCGTCTGAATCCATCTATAAAGTACTTTATTCCCGCATATGCGAGAATAATGTAACATAGTCTAATTTTTTACTTTTATGGTGAATTGGATTAAAACTAAGAAAATTATATAACATATTAATACAAAATCACTTTTTAAATTTATGAAATGGCCACAGTGGATGTGGCAGCTACGAAAAAACACATCTCGCTTCGCTACGCTCGCTCGGGCAGTGAACTCATCCGCGGGAATAATCTGCGACATTAGCCCCTCGTTCCATATAATGTACTATTTGAACCCAAGTAGCCGGGGGATGCGAGTTCCACGCATATTACGAAGTTACGAGACGTGAGACGTAAGCAAGTCTTTTATTACCAAAATTCTTAACCTCTATAACTTGACTCCCTTATATGCGTGGATCCTGCGTCCCCCGGCTACTTGGGCACACAAATTATTTCAATAATTGTTTTGCTTATTGTTTCATGTCATCATGACTCCTTCATATTCGTGGACCTCGCGTCCCCCGGCTACTTGGGTTTAAAAATTATTCAAATAATCGTCTTGTTTACGTCTCACGTCTACGTAACTCCGTTATATGCTTGGAACTCTCGTCTCCCGGATACTTGAGTTTAAAAATTAATTAAATAATAGTCTTGCTTATTAATGCATGTCTACGTTATTCCCTAATATGCGTTGACCTCGTATTCCCCGCCTACTTGGGTTTAAAAATTGCTTAAATAATTGTCTTGCTTATTTTTGCACGTCTACGTAATTCCCTAATATGCATGGACCTCGCGTCCTCCGGCTACTTGGGTTTAAAAATTATTTAAATATAATCTTGCTTATTAATGCATGTCTGCGTAATTCCCTAATATGCGTGGACCTCGTATCCCCCGCCTACTTGGGTTTAAAAGTTGTTTAAATTGTCTTGCTTATTGTAGGAAGAAAGTTATTATCGGGCAAATGTGAGCTATACTTCTAAAGTGAAAATTCACTGAAATAAATAATTATTGTTAATTATTATGTCTTGCTTATTGTTGCACGTCTACGTAATTCTCTAATATGCGTGAGCCTCGCGTCCCCCAGCTATTTGGGTTTTAAAATTATTCAAATAATCATCTTGCTTACGTCGCACGTATACGTAATTCCCTAATATGCGTGGATCTCATATCGCCCGACTACTTAGGTTTAAATATTGTTTAAATAATTGTCTTGCTTATTGTTGCACGTCTACGTAATTCCCGAATATGCGTGGAACTCACGTCTCCCCGCTACTTGGGTTTGAAAATTATTTAAATAATCATTTTGCATATTTTTTCATATCTACATGACTCCCTTACATGCGTGAAACCTCATATCATATCCCCCGGCTACTTGGGTTTAAAATTGTTTAAATAATTATCTTGCTTATTGTTGCACGTCTACGTAATTCCCTAACATGCGCGAACCTCATTTCCCCGCCTAATTGGGTTTAAAAATTATTTACATAATCCCTTTTATGTATACATCGACTCCCTTGGCTACATTTGTATTTTTTTGACAATATTTGTACTTTTTAAAGCAATTCCAAATTTCATTAGAAAAATCGTCCCCTTAAATAGGCCCCGCAATAAATACTTGCCCCAGGTCTCATAATATGTAAGACCGACGCTGGTGCTCTGTAAAATGATTCCGACATGGAAGAGAATAAGGAATAAAAAAATATTTGAAGGATAATGGAGAGGTTGAAAGACAGGTAGAACCTCACAGGATAGGAGCGAGGTGGGACTATCCTCCTTCAAATTCTGCCCGCTAGATAGCTCTCGCAAGCAGTTAGTCAAGGCTTCGGTTATATAAACGTGTTGCGGTCGTTAGAAGCTTTCATTCCCTAACAATGGGTCAAAGCAGCTCGACCGTTGCTCCTGAGCAACACCAACTGATACAAAACGACACAAAAAAGTCGCAGTGGAAAAAATGTTCGGAAAAAATTTTCACAAACACATATTCTTCGCCCGAGCAAACGGATTATAAAAAATTCTAAATGGTTACTAGTAGATAAGAGCCGCTGACTGAGACCAGCAACTGACCCGCAGCTGGCCGCCCGCCGCTGGCCGCCCGCAGCCGACTGCTACCGCTGCCCGTTTGCAGTAGGCTGTTGTGCCGCTCTCTGCCGCATGTTGACCGTTCGCTATCAGCGGCACGCTCGCCGCTCCCAGGCCTGTCGATAATTACGGCTTGCCTAGATCGGGCAAGACTTGATCGAGAATCGGTAGGCCGGTTCTGGGTCAACTCTTTGGCGTTGGGGGTGAGTCAGAACCGATAAACCGATTCTGCATCATGTAAGTCTGGGTTATTGGCTCCCCCTGCAACTACGGGTGACCCAAAACTCCTATGCCGGTTCTGAATCAACAGGTGTTGACCGGTTATAGATTAATGGCGCCCTGTGCAATTGCGGGTGAGCCAAAAACCCTATGCCGGTTCTGCATCAGATAGGTCACGACCTGTTATGGATTAATGGCGCCCCGTGCAATTGCATGTGAGCCAGAAACCCTGTGCCGGTTCTGCATCAGACAGGTCACAACCTGTTTGATGCAGAACCGGCATAGCTTATCTACTATTATATCCTACAGTATCACGTTACTTTCCAGCATCTCCCCGGGAAGGACAATGTCGTCGCTGACGCGCTGTCCAGAGTCTACACCGTCGTGATGCCTTCACGGCTGACCGCCGCCGCCCTCAGCGAGGTACAGCAGGCCTGTCCCGAGCTGCCACACCTGCGGGGAGCAGCGAAACCGGCACTCCAGCAACTGGACATCGAGGGCAACACTCTGTTCTGCAGCATCGTCAACAACATTGTCAGGCTGTACGTTCTCATCACCCTGCGTCGAACGGCGTTCGTCGTGGTGCACGGTTTGTCACACCCCAGCAGGAGGTCAACGTCGCAGCTTCTGGCACAGAAATTCTTCTGGCCTGGGATCCGGAAGGACGCAGCGCGCTGGGCGCGCGGATGCGAACCATGTCAGCGGTCGAAGGTGCACCGGCACAACCGGGCGCGGGCACTGGGAGACTTCGCCACGCCAGACAACCGCTTCGACCACGTTCACGTGGACATTGTGAAGATGCCGCTGGCCCGCGACAAGCAATATTGCCTCACGGTGATCGTTTCAGCAGGTGGCCGTCGGCCATACCCATGACGAACATGCACGCTGAGACAGTGGCCAGATCGTTTTTCGATGGTTGGATCTACCTGTTCGGCACGCCCCTCATAATCTCCTCCGACCAAGGCGCTCAGTTTAAATCAGCGCTGTTTGCCGCCCTGGCTAGTCTCATCGGAGCGCAGAAGACGAGGACGACACCGTATCAGGCCAATGGAATGGTGGAACGCTTTCATCGGATACTGAAGGCCGCACTCATGTGCAACCAGCACGTCCGGTGGCCTGATGCGCTCCCGGCTGTCCTACTCGGCCTGCGCACGGCGTTCAAGGACGACCTCCAAGCTTCTCCGGCGGAGATGCTCTTCAGAACGACCCTTCGGATCCCGGGCGAGTTTTTCCTCGCCACCAGCAACCCCGCATCGGCGCCGGGTTTTGTCAGTAAGCTGAGGCAGCTGATGGCAGGCATGAAGGCAGTGCTGCTTCCAGGCACAACCAGTAGAAGCCTTTCTTCCACAGGGACCTGCGCAGCTGCTCTCACGTCTTCAAGAGGATCGACTCCATCCGGAGGCCTCTCGACCCGCCCTACTCAGGCCCGCACGAGGTCATCAGACGCATTGACGACAGAACGTACGTCATTAGGGTTGATGAAATAGAGAGGACGTTCTCCACGGACGGGCTCAATTCAGCGTACCTGGAGGTAGCGGAACCAGAATCGAGACCGGCGGAAGCAGCGCCGCCCGCCCCACCACCACTCCCAGCCCCTGCCAATCCAGCCTCAACAGCAACAGCACCAACATCTAACAGCCCTCCATCGCAGGCAGCGGCAGCAGCTCAGGACAGCTGCCAGAGGGACGAAACCCTCGCTACATCGTCTCCAGGGGACGATGTTTCTGGGGGGGGGGGGGGTGGCCGAACCAGCAGAGAGCAGCACTTCCCGGTAGGAGGAAGCAGATCCTGCGCACGCGCCCGCTGTACTAGCGTTTTCCCGCCAGTTCTTGCCGGGGATTGTGGTTTTCCCGCCAAGGAGCTCCGCTCGATGGGCACCGAGCTTCAGCGTACCGTCAAGGATCATAAGACCATCGCCCGACGCCGTCCGAGTCAGAGCTTCGCCTATAGCTCTGCTCCAGCAGCCAGTATGCCAGACTGATCTGCTCAAGTTTCTCTTAGTTAATTTTATATTTTAAATAATAAGTTGTTGCTCCGGAGTTTTTACCTACGTTAATAAAGGCCATTGTTAACTAGTTTTACCTAGACGCCATTGTTTGGTTATTCGCCTTACTCCACGATCTTTTTCTTCAAATCCTATCAAACTCAACTCACAAAAGAACGCGCGCTAAAGATACACAGGAAGCGCTCGCGGTCGCGCGAGTCGCATGTGTTTTTCCGCTGTAGGTACTGTGCGAACGCAACCTTGCCAAGGTATAGCCGTTACGACTGCTGCAATAGTACTCATGCACGTAGATCGCAGGGCTAAGTCAGATCAGTATTGAGCTTTCTCCTTCTGTTTTTCTCCTTTTAGCGGTATTAGTGTATATGTGCATATGTGCCGCGAGTATTTTTTTGTAATTGAGATTGTATAGGTACATGTAGTTATTAGGAACAGCCGTGAGTTCGTGAGCAGCTAGTTTCCACCTTTGATTAACATTGTATAAAATTGAACTATATTTTTTTTATCAAATACAAAAGTTATGGATAATATTAAAACAAAATTTTGGTTCCATGTAACATTTTCATAAATAAAAATGAAAAACAATTATTATAATTATAATAGAAATTATGAAAACTATGTTTTTAATTTTAAATATAACTACAATCATGGTATTTATATTCAATATTCCTATGTGCACTTTAATCATATCAATTAATACTTAATAAATTCATATACATCATAGACTAATATTTAATAAGTTCTCTAAATATATTTATATATGGAGAATTAAAATGCAAACCTTCTACAAAAAAGAAGAAATAAATGTTTAAAAGTAAATGGATAATTATTATTTAAATTTTACTGCAGATGTATTTATGTTTATTTTATATGATAAAAACGATAAAGTATTACAATTTTTGCAATAATAAAAGTATAAGGTTCTCCTATGAGCATTTAGGTCGTGCCTATTATGTGAAAACGATGTGATATTCGTTTTAGAGAATTATTGATTAAGAAGTTATGTACATAATATTGATAAAAAATATTTTCATATTTTATAATCCCTCAATAATTGATGTATTATTATAATATCTACGCAAAATATGATCAGCATCCCGTCTATTTCAATTAAATTAAATATTAAACTGAATTAAATTTCAATTAAATGGAAATTTTTATATTGTATTTTCGAATTGTACATTAATGTTTATCCTTGTATAATTCTGTGCATTTTTGTATATTTCTGTATATTTCTGTACTTTTATGTACTTTTCCGTAATTTTGTCTGAAAACGGACAAAATTCACAGTAATTTACAGAAAAATACGAAAAATTCACAGAAATGTGCAGAGATTTACGGAAAAATACAGTTTTTACTTCCGCCAGGGATGGACAGAAGGCTTCAGTGCAGCGAAAGTTAGAAAACCACAAAGCCAAGGGGTACAGCACAGTGGGTGTAAGCCTGAGTGCTGGGCAGCACGTCTTTGAAAAGAGCCGCTCGCTCGCCTCGATATATAGACATCCCTATTAAAAATTCTCACGTGATTCTCACGTGAGGTTCCACGTGAGCTCTCACGTGATTTTCACGTGAGAATTTCGACCATTTTCTCACGTGCAATTCACGTAAGAGCTCACGTGAGAATCACATGAGATATGCGAAGTGGCTTGAAAAAATTATATCAAAATTAGTTTTTGAGATTATTTATAGATATACAACCTTTTATAATTTAAGTATCACATATATATGCAAGAAAAACATTAAATTTGGAAATTAAAAATTGTTTGATCGATGACTCACCTATAAAGGATTTACAGTTGGACTTTTCGAAACTGATACATAAGCTACTCTACGAAGTAAGCTTTTTTTATTAATAGACATACATAATTAAGTAAAAATAACGTTACAATCAAATTTAATATAGTTACTTTATTTAAAAATATTATAAATAAATAACAATAATTTTTTTCATCACAAATAAACGAAATATAAAAAGGATGTGTTTCTAAATCCCTACCATACCGGCATCGTCATTTAATTTTCATTTTCTAATAATCCTGCGAGCTTTTTTAAAAAAAATGAAAGCGATTTTCTGTCTCAAAATCCATGCAAAAAATACGTGATTAAAAAATTTTTCAGATTTCAGCTTAAAAATTGTCTTACTTATTGCTTAGCGATACGTATTTTTAAATTTAAATATTATACAATAATCTAAACAATAATGAATTACCACGTATTTTTTGCATGGATTATGAAAGACAGAAAATCGCATTCATAAAAAAAAATGCAGGATTATTAGTAAATGCAAATTAAATGACGATGTATACATTATATAAGCATTGATATCAAAAGAAAATCACATTTAGTTTATAATAGAATTCAACATGCATAAAAGCTTGTACGAATATTTAAATGACGCGCCATATTGCCAAGTTCGAACGACTTTTGACTCAAGGTAGTGATCGTGAAATAATAAATATATTGTTAGACAATTTAATTTGTCAAATCATGTATAAAAAAATTATTTATGAATTTAAATGATTTTTTTAATGAACAAAGTAATATAAATAAAGAGTTAAAAGTAAATAATTCCTATTTACACTAACTCATGATTATCCTAGTAACGCGGTATAGTTTTCTGGGGGAAAATCATATCATTTCCGGTAAAAAATTGAGAATTTGATTTTCAAAAGGCGTTTAATATCAACGAAAAGCTTCTATTAGTTTTTATTTAGTTTTTAAGCCTCCTCATCCCCGTGCGATAATAACACAGCCCCACAGAAAAAAAAAACAAGAAAAGGTTCTCGGTGTATTTTGGTCCCCTAAACATGATTCCAAAATCAGAATTGGTCCACCACGTCTGAATTTTGAAATTTCTAAAGTATAAGATTTTTGAGATATCTTAAAAGAGAAGGCGAAAAACATTTTGTATTCATTTACAAAATAATTTTTTTTATTTACAAAATAATATAGCATTGCTTGTGCCCTTCAAGACCAACTTTGAGTCATACCTCCACGATTTTTTTCTCCGAGATCTAAATGCGTGAATTTTGAAAACTCGCATATGAGGCGTTTCACGTCAGCTCTCCAGGCGCGGCGCGTGAGCGCGAAATCATGCTGTTTTCAGCTTGTGTTTGAAGGGCTAAGATGTATCTAAAAAAATAATCCCCAAGTGATTTCAATGTATTTTTTCCTCAGCTTTCCGATCGTGCTATTAATTTCTCAAAATTTTTCAATTCTAACCTCAAAAAAACATAAAATGTGTTATATCTCAAAAACTATATTTTTAATATTTTTTTTGACCTGCTAGATCGAAAGAGGAGGAAATTTTACATGGATATAGCCTTTTTCTGCATAGGGGTTTTTTGATTTTTTCGAGATATTATTCAAGAAATACTTAGAATTGAAAAATTTTGAGAAACTAATAGCACCATCGGAAAGCTGAGGAAAAAATACATCGAAATCACTTGGGGATTATTTTTTTTAGATACATCTTAGCCCTTCAAACACAAGCTGAAAACAGCATGATTTCGCGCTCGCGCACCGCGCCTGGAGAGCTGACGTGAAACGCCTCATATAGCCCTTAAAATCAAATTCATTATTTCTATTTCAAAATTTACAGGTTCAAATCTCAGAAATAAGAATTAACCCTTTGAAGCATGGTGGTAACCCACGTTACCACCTCGATTTCTTTAGATTTTTGTTATTTACTTTATTGTTAACGTATTCAGATCCTATTTTTTGCAATTTTCAGTTACTTTAGTGATGAAAGAACATAAAAATATAGTTTAATTGACAAAATTGTTTATAATAAATGATTTATAAATAAACAAACATAAAAAAATCATGTTTTTTTCGGCAAAATTCATTTTTGAAGAATCTGTTGAAGATAGTAACTTGAAATTTGGTGTGGATAGGTTTTTTGGGTCGCTGATTACGAATCCGATGTCAGATTTGCAAAATTCAAGATGGCGAATCCAAGATGGCGGACATCAAAATTTAAATCTTCGAGAGTGTCGATGAAAATTGTTACTCAAAGATTTTCGGGGTCGCTGATTACAAATCTGATGTCAGATTTGCAAAATTCAAGATGGCGAATCCAAGATGGCGGACACCAAAATTTAAATCTTTGAGAATGTCGATGAAAATTGTTACTCAGGGGGTTTTCGGGGTCGCTGATTATTAATCTGATGTCAGATTTGCAAAATTCAAAATGGCGGACATCAAAATTTAAATCTTCTATAATGTCGATGAAAATTGTTACTCAGGGGTTTTAGGGGTCGCTGATTACGAATCTGATGTCAGATTTGCAAAATTTAAATTTCGCAAATCTGACATTAGATTCGTAATCAGCAATCCCGAAAACCCTTGAGTAAAATTTTGGATTGATATTCTAAATGATTTAAATTTCGGTGTCCGCCATCTTGGATCCACCATCTTGAATTTTGCAAATCTGACATCAGATTCGTAATCAGCGGCCCCGAAAACCCCTGAGTAATAATTTTCATCGATATTCTCGAAGATATAATTTTGGTGTCCGCCATCTTGGATCCGCTATCTTGAATTTTGTAAATCTGACATCAGATTCGTAATCAGCGAACCTGAAAACCCCTGAGTAAACATTTTTAGCCTGAAATACAATATTTTTAATTTTTTCGTCCGCAATCTTTTGCCCGCCATCTTGGATTTGAAAAAATCAAAATTCTAATGGCATATTCGTACTCAGCGACCCCAAAAACCCCCGAGTAAGAAATTTCAGGCCAAAATACTGAATAGAAAAATGTGTGCTCCAAAGGGACTCATAAATCCTTGTTTAACGTGGGTCAAGTGCCAGAATTGACGTTATTTAATAACGCAATGTATATATATATGTGTGTGTGTGTGTGTGTGTGTGTGTGTGTGTGTGTGTGTGTGTGTGTGTGTGTGTGTGTGTGTGTGTGTGTGTGTGTGTGTGTGTGTGTGTGTGTGTGTGTATGAGTGACTTGTGTGTGTGTATGCACGTGCATGGAAATAACTTTTGTGACTTAAGTAGCCCATTATTACACTGTGAAATAATGAATTTACTTAAGTCACAGGCACGTAATTAACGCCAATTATCTACCAAAACTATTCAAAAATACGATTTTACATATAAGAATGAACAGGAAAAGAAGTAAAACTTCGTTAATAGTTGACAAACCACAAAAATAAATAAAAATGATGATAATAAGGCTTGTCTATATTATAGGTTAGTTTCATCTGCTATAGGATAGCAGACCGCGCGCTTTTTAAATATTCAATGTTAAACTGTATGGATTTTAGTTTTAAAAGTCTTTCTCTTTAATGATATAACGTATACAAATCTTTCACTTTCATAAACTTCAACTTATTGTTAAAGATACAAATCAAATTGCCAAGAATCTAGTTTTATGATTTTTTATGTATATATTCAATATTCTAGATTCAATAATAACCATATTCTATATCAGGTATTCTATTATTTAAATAACGTTTTATTAATATTTTTCAGGGCGGGGGAGCTGCCCCCCCCATTCCGCCCCACACTTCTCCCACCCCACTTCCAAGTTCCAACTATCATTATAAATAAGCACAAATAAATAAAATAAGAATATGGCGGATTTATGTCACACGAGCTATAAAATAGTATACGATACTCGTGACTTAAGTGGCTCATTATTACACGGCGTTTAGCGCTCTCGCTGCACTCGGGCGCTAACCTCACGCCGTGCAATAATGGGCCACTTAAGTCACACGTATCGTAATATACTATTTTAACTAGTTTTTCACATTTTGTTAGGCAAGACCGCTACTCGGGAGAGCCTTGTAATTTTACCAGAGCGAACATTTATTATGTTGTATGTATGTTGTGCGTCCGTATGTAATCAAGTTACCTGATTATCTCAATGAATTTTCGATCGATTCCATCAGAATTGCGAGCAAATGCTCCTTTAATTTCAAAAAATCGTTTTTTAAGTGTTACGTGTGGAAGCATTCCATACGCAAGTTCGGTCCCAGGCGAAAATGATCGTCTATAATAAAAGTTTTAAAAAGTTTATAACTGATATTGGCAGATTATAAAGTCAGGATTTGAGACTTTTATAAAAGTTTAAAACTGTTATAAATAGTTATAAATAGTTATTTACTTTCATAAGTTTTTTGGATCGTCGTACAAATTTCAATATTTGATCAGTAAAAAAAAGTAAATAACTATTAATAACTATTATAAATTTTTAATAATTGAAAATAATGATTTTAAAGTTCAAATTAATAATGATTTAATACAATAATGATTTAAGAATGATTTTAAAGTTTAAATTCATTCAAAACAATTTAAAACTATTAATAACTATTATTATTAAGTAAAAAAAGTATATAACTGATAATAACTTTTAACAGATTGATTTTATAGTTATGCACCGCGGCACAAAAAAGTAAATAAAAGTTTATAACTGTTATAAACTTTTTTTAGCTATTCATAACAGAAAAAAACTGTTGATAACTTTTATAAACTGTTACTATAGTCTCAAATCCTGCCTTTATAAACAGTTATTAACAGTTATAAACTTTTTTTTAAATTATAAAAAATTATATTTTGTTATTAATAATTATTTGCTAAGTTTTATTTCCGCCTGGGGTACAAATAAAGACGCGATTCAGCATTCGAAGCGTCGAGAACATTCGGCACTGCGCGGCGACTGTGGCGCGAGGAAACCAGAGTCGGTCAAATCGGTCGAGCGGTCGAAAAATGCGAAATCGACACTAGGGGAAGAACGAAACTCCACGTGCAGCCGACCCCCACCTATGATTAATTAGGAAAGTGGAAGACACTGCATCGCGGATATAAAAAGCGGCGCATCCGGCGTCCAGGTCTCTACTCCTACTCCTGCTAGCCACGGGGAACCTATGAGAGAGGTCTAGACGATACGACGACTCCAGAACGAGATAGGACGACAGCGGAGTCTTCAGCCATCAATCCACGAGGAAGCTATGAAGCCACGATCACGACGACTCATCCGCGCCGCGCACATATATACATTTACACGTTAGGACACCTCTCTCGTGCATTTTGAGTATTGAATAAATACCACAGTTTAATTATATACTTTCTGTCTTCTCGACTTCTTATTTTACTTAAAATCAACCTCTCCGGGTACGTAACCCAGAGTGGCCGGAAACTAAAAGATACCCCTCACACGTAACATACGCATAATGTCTAGAAAAATTAATTTTAAGTTAATATCTACACATCTATCTGCTAAAACTAATTAAAAGACACTTTTTTCTGTTGGGCATTTTTTGCTACGAGCAATATTTGCCAATACAACTGCGAAAAACAGATAAAAAGGTAAACAATGGAAGATTTTCGGCTATAACTTGACAGGATTTAACTTTACACAAATATTTTAAAGATAAAAGTTGTAGATTATAATAAGCCAAAACTTTTTCCCATTTAACATTTTCTTGTACAGCCAATTCCTGACAAGTTAGACCTATAACACCGATTTTAAACGCTTAAATATACATAAAATGAATGATTTGCAGCTATAACTTGACATGATTTAACTTTACACCAATATGTTAAATGTAAAAATTGTAAATTATAATAAATAAGTTTTATAAATTTATAAATATTCTAAAACAAAAATTTTTCCTATTTAACATTTTCACCTACAATTAATTCCTGACAAGTTAGACCTATAGAAACGATTTTTAAATGCCTAAATACACCTAAAATAGTCGATTTTCGCTTACTGTTCAAGAATTTGACTTTACACAAAAATGCAAGATTTTCCTCAGAAGTGCGGTCGTGCCTATAATGTAAAAACGAAGTTTTTACATAGACAGCGGGAGGTTGGCGCGCGACAGCGCGCAGGGGGCCCCTCTAGTATTATGAGTGATGATGTATGTATAAAGAAAAAAAACAAGTAAAGAAAACAAATTTTTTTTAATTTAACTTAATTATTGCTAAACATGATACCACCATCTAAACAAAATTTAACTCGGGAATCTTTTTTACTTTTTATCCGATTTTAATTTTGAAGGGCTCATTTTGTTCCACTCTATCTTATCTTGTTTTATAATAATAAAATTTGGTTTAAAAAAGTGTTTTTATTCACTCGAAGTACCCTCCATTCCAATTTCATCATCACTCATATCATAATATGTGAAAAAGTAGTTGAAAAAAATGTTTATATTTAACGTCAATATTGGCACACATCCACCTTATAATGTTAATTTATAAAGTTTAACCTTAAATTATACAGTTTATATAAAGTAATAATAAAAATGAAATAATTGCAAAAGTTTTGGTTGGTAACATTTTTTATTAAATATTTTATTACAGGAGGTTAAAATATTCATAATGCATTCGAATAACAGAATTTACAAATATATCTCGATATTTTTTGTATATATATATATATATATAGTGTATATATACACATCACATGTTCGTATGTAAACTCTTTTATAATTTTATATACATGTTCATGTCCTAGTGGCACGCAATTCATACATCATTCTTTCGCTTTTCAAATTCGATTCTCTGTTACACACTCGCTCATATGTTCTTTAAACTACAGTAGATCCTTCACAACTTTGTATACAAATTCACAACTTTTATTATTTCATCGATTTTCTATTGATTTTTTTCGCGTTTAATATTAACATTCATTTTATCCCCTTTTACAATCAAACGGATTTTTTATCGGCATTTCACAGTCGCTTTTACGACATAATTCATTTAATATATACTAATATATATATTCAATTCTGCATTTAAAATCGCTGCCGTTAAATGTTTTTATTGTGTAATATTTTTATTTTATGAATTATCGTTACTCATTCTTACTCTCACAGGCACACACAACTAGCGCGATTTTTCATTTTCTCATCTTTTTTTTTATTTTTTATTATTTTTTATTTATACTTTAATTGTATATTAACAATGTTGTCGTCGTCGCGCTGCCGTGTTCTCGAAGTACCGGAATCCGTTTTGAGGAAAAAAAATTAACAAATCCGAGTGAAATATCAAATTAGTTTTCTCTCGGGTGAATATTGTAGTTTCGAACACTGTTGAGATTCTAGCTTCGCAATAAAAAAATTGTCAGCGCCTACACATCCATTATAAAATTATTTTAATCCATTGATACCGCCAAATAACACGTATACAATAATTCACAAATAAAACAGGAGATTGGTAAGTTAAATGATAAAATAAAGAAAAAAAAAATATTTTTGTGTACATATATATTAAAAAAAATCTAATGTGCGATATGGAGAAACTACGGCAAACCCTTTTCCCTTTTTTTTCGTTCTTTTTTCTTGTCGCTTATAAGTACTCTAAATCATAGAACATGACCAACATTTTCTTTTTATCCATTTTTACATTTTTCTTTGAAAATACACGCTCTGTCCATGTAATTTTTATCAACAGTATCATTCTCTAAAGAGAACGGTATGTGGTTGTTGAGCGAGTAAGATTATTATTCTTTAAATGTTTCTCGTTACCACCGATTTGCTTATTTCATTCAGTGGCAATATTTATACTTACAGCAATATGACAGTGATATTAATAACAATAATATAATGATAAAATAATAATGATAATAATAAAGCCCATCGCAAGCGCTAAGTAATTCAAGCGATGTAACCATGAATTGGAAAAATGCGAATATTCCTTTGTAACGACAAAAGTCAAAACTAACACTTTAAATACTATATAAAAAAATAAGCGAATCGAAATAATGAATAATCAAAATAAAAGAAAGGTTTATTAATTTAATAGTGATTCTATTAATAATTTAATTTTTATAATTAATTTTTCAAGTGCGCGCATTCTTATAAACTTAGAAAAATTATTTTTATCGAAACACACAGAATTTTTTGTACCCATATTTTCGGCAGTTAAATCGGTTTAGCACTCACACTGGGCTTTGCACGAAGCTTCCATTTAATTATATTACAAAATATATTTTTAAAAAAGCAAAAAATTGTATATTAAAATCAACTCAACAATAACTTGTTTCCGTCGTTAAGCTGATTGGAAGAAAATTACACAACAGACCAATTGCTTTCATCGGAGTTCCTGCAACGCATCAACGGCAGGAACTTTCACCGCTATATATTACTATTTCTTTTTCTAATCTCGTGCTTTAAAGTTTTGAATGTTCACTGCTTGGATCTTTTTTCCCAAATAGCCTAATGATTGTGACGAATTAATTTCAAGATGCTTTTTGTCTGCCTTATTATTCTCACGCGTTAAACTAAAGTGCTTTGTTAAATTGTGTGTAACGATCTCATGTATGTCACGTTTCAGTTTCACTAAATACATTTTTAATTACTGTTATTACATTTTCATTAATGTTATTCAGAATTTAAATTATATTACGCAATGATTTATTTTCATTTTATTTAATTTAGACAAGAGTTTTATACCATTTTTTCCCTAAAGTAATGATACTGATCCATCCAATGAACATAGTGATATATTTACTTCATATGAATATATGTAGAGAAACAACTACCGTTGAAAAATATTTCACATACCAATTTTGTACCTAATTTGATATATTTCAAACATGTTCAAATATTAAAAACATGAAACGTTTTCCAATGTTTTTTTTCTGTATAATGAATATTTAATGAAAATCCAAAAAACCGTTATTGAATTATCTTCGTAACGCTTAACGGATCTTTATGCTACTTTAGTTTGATATCAATCTAGAAACATCATTACTCATGCAACAATATTGATTGCTATTTACAACTGCAGTTTTGTGAGTCTTACTGATTAATCCTAGACGTTCACTGAATCAACCAATGAACTGATTGTGACAAGATAATAAACTTGTACAAAACTACAGTTGTATTTTTTATATATAAGTCACTATGCCATTGCGGTTTACAATGATGAATTAATAAGTTCTGTATTCTTATACGAGTACAATTTTATGTGCAAAAGTGAATTCGAAAATAGAATAATAAAGTTTTTTCTTTTTCGTTTTTACTGACTCATTCGCTCGCAAATGAATTTCCATCATATTCCCTTCTTACGTATTATAATATTAATAATTATTAATAATTAATAATTATCAATGCTTAATTTTTTCGAACATATGTCTGCACATTTAACTCGTTTTAAGAAATTTTTATTCACACCCTTATAGTTTTTTTACTTCTGCGCTTATGAATTTCGCCACTGATATGGTCCATTATTTTCTTAGACTTTTTATTCCTTCAGACATGATAAATGAGTAATACTGATTTAATGAGGACGAATGATTTGCCAATCCCGCGCTCACAGAACTTACGATCATTCGTCGATAACAAGTTCTATCGTTGTTCTCTCGTCAAAGTTTATTTGTATTTTATTTAAAATTATAAATATTGAAGAAGCATTATTTATTCTTCTTACATGAACAATCGATCAGAAAATTTCAAAACTTTGTAAATGAAAAACAAAAGGAAAGAAACATCAATAAGGACGAAAAGTAAATTTAAGATGAAAATAAAGATAGAATTCATGAGCAGAAATGAAAATCAATTTTCCATGTTATATTACATTACCCATATAGATTAATTTTCTAATTGATTTTTCAAAATAAAATTAGTCGTGATAAGTTTAACTATACTGTTACTCATATTTTGTTTATGAAGAAAAAAGGACAGACTTTTCGCGCGTATAATTCACAACCGCCATTACGTTAATGCTAAAAAATACAAGCTAAGTATACGCGTGACAACTTTCTCATTTCTATGGGCAAGTGAGTGGATGAGAAAAGTCGATGCGAGTTTTATTTGTTTACAACTACTAACATCACCGGGATTTACGACCAACCCCTATCCTTATATCACTGGATCGCAAGAAAAAAATACTTTTTTTCCTTTGATTTTTCACATTGTTTATTTAAATGGACACTGTGAATGAAAGCTCAAATTAAGTTCAGTATATTCTAACCTTATTAATTTATTATTTGGTATGAACGAACCAGTTCGCTTTTCTCTAGCTTAACTTGGACGTGTCGAGAAACCTTTGCAACGATTTTTTGGCAGGAAATGAGAATTTATTTTTATGATTTTTTTATTTTTTTTTTAATTTTAAAATCATAGTTACAAGAATAGTTTATTATTTTAGGAGTATTATATCCTCCAAGTCAATTTCTACCGGAAAAGATCGGATATTCATTATTTCTATTAAAATCAAACCTCATTACTAAATTAACTTTCTAATGTCAGAAATTTATCATGCACCTTGACAATCGACTAATTTGTGAAAACATTGCTGTTAACAAGTAAATATGAGAATTTAATGGTTAAGATAAAAATTGTCCAGTTTACCGCATAAATTTGAGGCAATAAGTTGATATTAACTGGTCTTACAACATAATTCCGAAAAAAGGGTATCAAGAATCTTTTTCGCACCACCTGCCATCGAAGCCACACGAATTTCATGATCATTAGCTTTGACTAGCTGCCCCAGACCGCAGTAATATTCATTTAATGAGAAAAAATGAACGATTAGTTTCAAAGGTCTTACTCACAACTTAAAGAATTTCAATGAGTCAAGAACTTCTACATTTCATCATCTTTCAGTGAAAAAAAAAAAAAAAATTTTATCTCATTTCAATTGGCCTTAGGTACCTTCGTATCTATGTACATTAACGCGGTCGAGTAACGGCGAATTTTTACAATTGTGTTTTTACACAGCTCTCTCTCTCTCTACACACACTCACACACACACACACACACACACGCACGCACGCACGCACGTACGCACGCACGCACGCACGCACACACGCACGCACACACACACACACACACACACACACACACACACACACACACACACACACACACACACACACACACACACACACACACACACACACACACACACACACACACACACACACACATCGTTAACGAGATTCAATATAATATACAAAGTTAACGCCGTATCGACATCCCATAGTTTTAAAATGAATCTTTCAATTTTATCTATTTTATATTTAAAAGACAATTCTCTACAAATCAGAAAAACCGAGATAAAAATTCATATAAAACTGCTAAAATTGCTCCAATGGACGACTTTTGTCTACTTATAATAATATTTTTAATATTATCATAATTTTTTTCTAAAGGAAACGAAATCCATCTACTTACGTAAAAAGATAACTACTCGATATTTTATTTTTCTTACACTTTATCGTTACTTTTATTATAAACTCGTCATTTTTTTACTTATTATTTAAACACACATAGGAGCGCAACGGCAGCTAGACAATCGAACACTTATGGTTTTTCTCACACGAAAAAAGTCTGGAAAGTATAAATACAATTGAAAATGTGTGTGAGCGCGTATAATGTATATACACAGGATTGTAGCGCAGTAGCGATAAGAGTAACAGGATGGTATTAAATTTTTAGCAACAGTAAAAGAGATGGAAGTAATACCGCGATAAAGATGAAGTTTTCTTTTCTCAGTTTTTCACTTTAACTCAGCATGTGCACATTGTTCGTTTTTATTCATTTAGTAATTAGCGTTATATCAGCGATATAGCATGTGGTGCCATATTTTTGTTTTCAACTTCGTCATATTTTCAAAGGTTCTCTTTCCGCCATTTTTCTTTTTTCTTTTATTTTCTTATTTTTCGTATACCGAAAAATTGAGACGCGCGCAGGTGTCGTACGATTATAAGAGGATAAAATTTTTACTACGCACATACACACGTTTTCGGCAAGTGAGAATTGACCCCGATTCGATTATTTACAAAATTTTCTTAAAAAATTTAGCAGCCTTTCTTAGTTTTTAGATTTCTTTTATATTTTAAAAAACGCATCGCGGTATATAAATAATAATGCACTTCTCGCACAATTCATACACATATCCTTTGGACTCAACAATTTCGAATGAACTTCAACTTCATTCGTTTGAAAATCATTTGTAAAAAATACTTAAAGTCGATCGCACACAACAGTAACAACAACAAAATAGTAGATCAATTTTTATACGTGTAGTTCAATCACGATAACTTTGAGGGCGATTTATGCCTCTTGTATGCGCACGGCACCTTGTCCCGTACGAATTTCCATTTCTAGTTAAAAAAAATATCCATACGACCCACGTACGTTTCACTAATATATAAAAAACGAAGGGAAAATAAATATTTTCGCTTTCCCTCATTCTCTGCATGTTAATGCTTTGTACACGACGCGTTATGTTTCTAAATATGCACATTAGTTATAGCAATAATAATAATCGTCGCAATTATCACTATATATATATATCATAAATAAGAACTTGTAAAAAGTATACATATTACACCTTGTACCGTGAATAACGATATAGAACACTCTTCGCGAAGGAAAATATAAGCAGAGGGGAGATAAATTGAGATAAAAAATAAGAGCAGCGTTAGTATAGTAAATACATAATGATATACAACGCGATTTTCGACTCGTTGAAAAATGTACGCTTGCATGAGTGTGCTACGTCATATATCATACACGGGATTCGCTTAGGAAAAAAGCCGCAAGCGACTCTCGAGCGAGATACAATGAGTTGCTTGCGAGAGTCTCGCAACTATATCAGTGCAGTAAACGATAATAATGGTGATGAGAATGGCGATTATGCGAATGAAGACGACGCGTAGGTGCAACCCGGTTTTTATGCGAGTGCTTTCACTGGTGGTTTGCCAAAACTGGGGATTGGTTTCACCCAACTTCTCCGTGGCAGGAGATCACTTGTCACTGGTCTGGCCCTGATCACCACCTGACGGTTTCATCGTCGAAAAGTCCAGTCTGTACTGAGCTGTAAAACGTCAAACAAAAAAAAGGTCGTCATTATGTAAATTGTTTTCTTTTTATTATACAATTCATAATAACGATTGGATTCAAGTGAATATAAATTAGAATTTTAACGAATCTAACAAATTAAATTTTGAACTGATACACTGCAGCCTACAATTTTCGTATTTTACATAACATATTCAATTCAACAATACATTTAGTAATATATTCGTATATTTCTTGTATAATTAATTACATTGATTAGTATGAAAATTAAAATACTATAAAAAAAAATGTAAAAAATGTATCTGTGCGCGTGTGTAATAATTGAAGCATTTAAGCGGTGTTCGGCCTGCTCTCTCTCTCTCTCTCTCTCTCTCTCTCTCTCTCTCTCTCTCTCTCTCTCTCTCTCTCTCTCTCTCTCTCTCTCTCTTCTCTCTCTTGTCTCTCTCTAGTAGAACAAGGTCAAACAACTCGGATCATGTCAAACTATTTCACCTACACCAAACTACACCGACTATATCGGACTACCTATTCGAACCGCGTGAAATTATTGGAGCCACATTGAAGAACTGGAATCGTATCAAGTAATTTTGATATTCATTGGTATAAAAAATTATCATACGTAGATAAATAAATTCTAAATAAAGAGTATACATTCTAGAGTTAATGGCTGCCCGAACATTCCAAACATTCGTTTTGAATACTCGACTATTGAACTCGAATTAAGGTGAAATCATTATTCGAAAATACTAAACTGTTCGACATTTGGCAGACAGTTCGAAGTAATCAAAAAGTTCGTAAAGATTGAACATTTGAGAATAGCCAAACTGATCGATTAACTTTTATAAAAAAAGATAAAATTGGCAAATTCGTGTACTGTTAAAATTTTATTTGCATTTTTTGCAAAGAAAGCATTAGAACATGCAGGTTAACTAAGTAATACAATATTAATTATAATATTGTTTTTATTAAATATTAAATATTAATTATAATATTATTTTTATTAAATATTAAATATTAATTATAATATTTGTTTTTATTAAAAAACATGTGTGGGTATTCCGTTCCGTTTTATTTATTAATTGTTATTTTCTCAATTACCATCAATCATTTATGCCCTTTCTACGACCTCACGCAAAAACTGAGCGTGCACGCAAAACTGACTAGTTTTCGCTGTATCAACCAATCACGTTTGAAGTTACATCGGAAACTAGTCAGTTTTGCGTACATGCACAGTTTTTGCGTGAGGTTGTAGAAAGGGGGTTAAAATACCAGAAATTGCTTAGCGCGCGTGCCGCGCTCGTTGATTTTTTTGTTGTTCAACTCTCTGAAGTTGCTCCCTTTTTCCACTGTACCCACCCTCCCTACCGAAAAATCTCACGTGAGATCTCACCTCAAAATCTCACGTGAGATTCTGCTCGAGGGGGCAGTAAAAATCTTGCATTAATTAAAAACGAGTATTCCACAACTGAGAACTGCCTAATAGGTAGTTTTACCCCCCAAATGAATTCAAAACTACACCTTTGAAAGCGTTTCAGATAATTTTACAATTTTTAACAATCTCTCTTGAGATCTCACATGAGATCCCATGTGAGAAATCACGTGAGATCTCAGGTGAGAAATTTAAAAAAATTGTGAAACTATCTGAACCGCTTTGAAAGGTGTATTTTTGAATTCATTTGGGAGGTAAAACTACCTATTAGGCAGTTCTCAGTTGTGGAATACTCGTTTTTAATTAATGCAAGATTTTTACTGCTCCCTCGAGCAGAATCTCACGTGAGATTTTGAGGTGAGATCTCACGTGAGATCTCAAGTGAGAAATCACGTGAGATCTCACGTGAGATTTTTCGGTAGGGCACTGAAATTCTTGGATAACGCTCTGAATTGGCCCTCTAACAGCTTCAATTCGATATATCGCAATCTCCCTTTCAGGGACAATGTACATAAGAGCTGTGTCGTGCTGTGTCATGCTATGCCTTACCTTGCCCTTGCTGTGCTGTGCTTTGCCGTACTGTGTGTTGCTACGCGTGGATTACTTATAGAACTAATGTGGCTGATTGGCGAATGTTTAAGTATTGGCCAATCAACGGCGTAGTTTCATAGGTAATCCATACGCACTACGGCAAAAGCACAGTCAGCACGGCAACAGCAAGACACGGCACGGCAAAGCACAACTCGACACTGCACGACACGGCTCTTATGTACAATGTCCCTTATAGCTGGAACTGGGCATAGGTTTATTATGGGTCTGAAGTTCGTAACGTTGAAGTGCAACGAAATAAAAAAAAGAGTTTATTTTGCTTCATGGTTATATTAATTAATATTAATTTTGTGTGTAGGTTTAGTGTTTTATAAAATAAAATAACTTTATAACAAAGGTTTAGATGAAATTTCCATTGTTTAACCAACTTAAATGAATTATAAAAAATTATTTCGATGCATTCCAATGATGCAAACTTCAGACCCATGGTTTGTTAGGGTTCTACAAGACCTAAGTAATTTAACTTTTGAGTCAAAATTTTGCAGAATGATAGATAATTACTTTACGGAGAACAAGCGAATTTGGATAAGTCGTTAACTGTAGTAATAATCGAGTTCTAACGAATTACTGCTGTCCGGCCGGTACGGTAGGTCGTATAATAGAGACCGAAATAGTGCAGAATATTTCGTAAATGGACGGGTGAAAAATGTGATTTTAAGATTTTTACTCATAAGGACGTACCTCTCCTGGTAATATCTTCCATAGTTTGTTCCTTGCAGTCTGCAGCCGTATGACTACTGCTGCCGCAATTGTAGCAGGACGTTTTAGGAGGCGGGAGTGGCTGCGAATTCGTTGGCGCAGCGTTTGCCGGGGCGTACGTTACTACTGGCGCTGCGGGTATATAATTCTGCTGCTGAGGCTGTTGTTGAATCGAGGCTCCCGGCGTGTTTTGAACAGCAACGGCTGCCGCAGCTGCAGCTACGGCAGGGGGCGGCGGCGGTGGCGTTCCTGTGGCAGCCGTCACAACAGCGTTGTTACTGCCTGGTGGAGGATGTCCAGGATACTGATACATCATCTCGCCGTTGGGCTGATAGGCTAGAGTAGGATAGGCGGCAGGCGCAGGCCTCGCGTAGGCATGTGTGAAATTTGAATAAATACCGGTGGTTGGCCGTAAAGCCGGGAACTGAGCGTGATGCGGTAGGTATGCGGTCATCGGCGTGTGACCTGGCGGTGCTGAGAACGTCATACATGGTTGCAGACTCGTCGGTGGCGGTTGAGGTGGCGCACCGCCATTCACCATGCCTGAAGACCCGTGGCTCTTATGTCGCATCATACTGTGACTCTTACGCGGTCGTGGTCTATCCTGATTTGGCTGCTGTTGCGACGGAGGACCTGATGGATGACCACTCGAAGGAATGGAATGGTGCGATGGTGGTGCTCCACCAGAGTGTTGTTGTTGTGGGTCGCTCGTCGGCACCAGATGAACGGGATTGTTGTCGTTTCCCACCCAAGGAACAGCGGGCGGCGTCTCGGGCGGCGAACGGCTGCCAGTACTACCCTCGGAACTACTACCGTGAGAAGCGTGCCTGTTATTTTCAGGTTCCAACCGAAGACTTTGCAGCTGTGTTATGCCGTATATTGGCTGTCCGTTAGTCCTATTCGTAAAAGTCATGTTGTACATTAAAGCTTACTTAACAATTTATTGTTAAATGAAAAGACACGTTAGACACTTAGGTATTTCATTGTAATTATTAAATTATTACCTTGAATAACGATTTTGTATCCCAGCCATTGGAACTGTAGTGAGGCAGCTATAACACGGATTTTGCGTGGAATATATGGCATGTGGGGCTTGAAACATTTGCATGTGCGTAGGATCCATAGGCGGCTGATATCGTCTCATATTTGCGATGTGTGTATGATTTTGAGGGTGATAACTAATCATCCCGGGATCCGGCATGAGTACAGGCTTTGGATTGTCGTTTGAAACGTTATCCACCGGTGCCATCTGAAATTTTCATCAAAATAAAATCGGTGAATTATTTATTGATAAACTATTCTATATTTTAATACATTAACAAATAATGTACCTCTGAGTGTTCGATAAATTCATTCGTTGAATGTACATTATTGGGACCATCAAGTTTCTTTTCTGGAGTTTGATTTAAACCATTTGCTACTTGTGTCTTCATGTTATTCAGTACGTTTGATGACATATCGACTTTCGATATATCTTCATCGCTCAGTCTCCTTATCTGTTAGTAAAATATACTTATTATGCCATTATAAATCAAATCATCATGAATAAATAGTTATTAATTTCCATCCAGAAAAGTAAATTATGGTTAAATCGTTATATTCGAATATATTTTATAGCATGTCAAATTAAACTTAGTTGCACTTGTACTATTTTCACATTAATTTTTCATGTTCTTTCATTTTGAAAATTTGAACTATTATTCAATAATTGATTATTGTGACGTTAGTTGGTAAATCAAAATCAGGAGACTGAACCAACAGAAAAATATATGCTTCAAAGAGGTAATTATTAGTTCTACCACAGTCGAGAACGAACCTCGTTGTTAGAACAATTTTGAAAATTGCCCTTGAAATTGGGCATTTCCTTATTGCCAGTTTCGCGTAACGCATCGCCAGATAGTGCAGGCTTCAATCGAGGTGGTGGTGGTGGTTGTTGCTGTGATTTCGACAACATCGTTGTGCTTGGGTCAACGATGTTGTGCCTTGTGTAGGCGTTATTCAAGGGAGCAAGTGGTCGCGACGGCAGCAGTGGAGGGAGCGATTGGGGCTGCTGCGGCTGCCGGTTCGTGCCGATTGATGGTAGTGGGGGTAGTGTTGTGGAGACGCCCTGTTGAATGAGAAGGCTTGATTTTATCTTTACACTTTTTTAAAATAATAAAAAGCACAATTTGAAATACCATTGAAGCATTGCACACTTAATAAACCTAAATTTAAATATCATAAGTTGAAAGTGACACTTATTGCAGAAAGTCATAACTACAAATTAATAGAACTAATAAAAGAGGCAATTAGTGAAAAGATTTCTAATATTTCTTAAACGTCCAATCTGGTACAAAGTGGGTATTAATTGTAAAATTTTCTTTCAAATATGCTAATAAATCTAATTTTTTTTTTTAATTTATTTATTTTTTATTATTTTTTTTTATTATTATTTTGTTATTTTTTTGTATTATTTTGTTCACTGAAACATCTGTACAAATAATACTTTAGTCACTAGTTTACAATGTTTGTAAGCACTATAGATATTCACTATTATTAATGAAGTTTTACAATTAATAATTATACTTGTATATATTTTTGATTGTTGTTCTTACTTGATTATCTAGAATTAATACAATTTATATATGAGGCGTTTCGTCTCAGTTCTCCCAGGCCGGTAAACGCGGGCGCTTAAACCTCACCTTTTGAGCGCGTGCTTGTGGCATTAAAATATGTCTATTGAAAAAACTTCGCATACGTTTTCGACGTATTTTTTCGCCAGCTTTCTCGTGATGACATTTGATTTTGATAAGTTTCACGTTTTGACCCTGAAAAAACATGAACGTGTTGGGGGGGGGGGGGTCCAAAGTTTAGACGACTCACTTGAAAATTGAAGTCAATTATAGACGTGCTCGGTTTCGATATAAGCTACTGCAGATTGTACAAAATTTCGAAATCCTAAATTACGAAAATCATATTTTCGAATGTAACAATTCACCTACTGTCCAAAACATCGAATTTCATTAATAGAATTTTACAACAAACATATTTCGAAATAAATCATTAGAAACAAGTTACATTTGCTTTGAAATCGTATTGATGAAATTCGATGTTTTGGACAGTAGGTGAATTGCTGGATTCGAAAATATGATTTTCGTAATTTAGAATTTCGAAATTTTGCACAATCTGCAGTAGCTTATATCAAAACCGAGCACGTCTATAGTTGACTTCAATTTTCAAGTGAGTCGTCTAAACTTTGGACCCCCCCCCCCAACATGTTATATCTCGAAAATACCAAAAAAGTCCTTTCTGGAAAATAGCTATTTTGACGTAAAAAATCTGATCTTTCGATTTAGACTATTAAAAAAAATATTAAAAAGGTACTTTTCGAGATATAACACGTTTTATGTTTTTTCAAGGTTAAAACGTGAAAATTATCATAAACAAATGTCACCATGAGAAAGCTGACGAAATAGATAGATATATTTTGATGCCGCAAGCACGTGCTCTAAAGGTGAGGTTTAGGCGCCCACGATTACCGGCCTGGAAAAACTGAGGCGAAACGCCCCATATGTATTATTTAAAAATAGCATATTAAGTGAAAAATGAAAATATCAAATACAAAGATTTCAATTCATGGAAACATGATAGCATGCTGTCTACAAATTATCAGAAAAACATTTGCATATACAATGCTTCATAACTATAGCCCATACCTAATGATAGTATAAGTATAGAGATGTATGTTTTCTTTTTTCTCAATTTATAATATATTTTAGCCTTTTACTTATTTCTTGGAAGCATACATTTTTCTATTGATTGATTTGTACATAATACATTCAGATATTTTAAGTATAATTCATACTTCTTATAATGAAGTAATAAAAACAGAATTCCATAAATCTATACAATTAGGAGTTGCAAGATATTTTTTAAAAGTATTTCTACTTGTACTTATTACTCTCCTTACATTAATAATATTCTCAAGATCTGAAAAACTACATGAAAATAAAATGTATTGTATTTAATATTAAAACTTTTTTTAAGCATAGTGATAGTTTGCAATTTAATACTTGTTAATAAAAACACCAAAACCACTTTATACAAATCATTATAAAAATAAAATTTAACATGCACATTTAAAAAAATTGTATTAAATTTGTATTTAGAAGATATGCAACTAGACTAGAAATTATCAAACTATTGCATAATACTATTAATTCTTGTAAATAAACTATTAGTATAATGCAAGTCATACTTTCTAAATTATAGCGTTAACTTATATAGGTCTTTTTTATCTTTGATTGTTTTTATATATTTTGTACTTGTTATGAGGTAGCAAGTTTTAATAAATCACACTATTTTTCTATTCCAGTTTTCAACTTTTCACATTTTTAAATGTTTGCAAAACCATTAAAAAAAAATCTCGTTTTTTTTTTTTAAATTTAAAAAATTTTAAAATAAACATAAATAACATATTGAAATACTAAAGAAAATATATTTCAACATGTAACCATAAAAAAGATATTAAAAAAAAATTAAAAATGGAATTATTAGAGCATTTTTAATTCAACAATCAACATAGTTATCATGAATCTTTCAGATTTAAATAACTTTTTTAAAGAAGTTTTCTATGTATTTTATATCAAGAACATGTTCAAAACAATTATTGTTGCTCCAAACGTATGAGAAAATTATTTCTGAACTTAAAAAACAGATTTGACACATATGCGCCAATGCGCCAAGAATAGTATTCAACTACATCTATTATTAAAATAATAAAAATTTTACACATTTATAAATACGTTTTGAGTATAGATAATTTTTAGTTTTACGTTATATGACATAACAAAAAAACAGTTAATATGAAAACAGTAAAGCTAAATTTCTTAATTTTTAGACTATTGTTTATACCAGTAATGATAAGAATCTGGGTTTTGAAATTCACTTAAGCTTTTAAGATGTATATATTTAGTAGCTTAAGATAAAAGCATTTCTTCAAGTAAAAGGAAATTCTTTTATAATCCAAAGCAGATAAAAAATTACTAAGATTACCAAAAATGAAAATAGACAAAATTAAATTTTATTTGATATATTCTGTATATTGAATATATTAAGATGGTACTATAACTGATTAAATATTTTCAAAATCACACATTGATTAAAAAAATTTCTAAGTATCATTTTAAATTTAAGGCGATGCGAGGCCCCATAGTTACCGACGATTGCAGGGACCCGTTTTTCTCATTCAATTTTGAATTCTGACAAAAAATCTCTCTGACACGTCATAGATTTGATAGTTAACTGTAACGTACCAGAGCAATATTTTCTTAAAATTCAAAATTGAATGAGAAAAACGGGTCCCTGCAATCGTCGATAACGGGTAGCACTCACATCGCCTTAAGAAGTTTCTCAATCAAGTTCATCAATAAACTATCTAAAAATAATATCAATATGTAATATGTAGAATTAAAACCTATTTTATCCAATTTCACTTTCTTTAATCATTAGTATATAAGTTTATATGCATGCAGAATTAATATTAGGTACTTTCCTTAAAAATAAATAAATTAAATTTAATTTTAAAAAAATTTTTTAAAAATTGAGATTCAGAATATTTTTAAGACGTGAACTTTGCCATGCCCTTTTGAAAGTCGTACAAAAATGCAGTATATTCTAACCAGGGCAGTGGAACTTGTAATATTGGTCTGGCTACTAGATGTAGAAGTCGATGTCGTCACTGTGTTGGAAGTTGGTTGAGTGACTTGACTGGACGTTCGCGGTTGTTCATATTTCATAGATTGTTGCAGCGGTCCATTATTGTTGATATTATTATTGTTGTTATTTTTACGTTGCAATTGACCCGTAGGAGAATTACTTCTGCTATGGGACTGGGATTGAGAGGGCGAGGATTGTCGGCTAACTAATGGAGAAGTGGGATAAGGTATAATGTCATTTGGGTGATATATGAATTGGTTGGGGGCCATCATGACCTGACCTTGCCAAGGATGCATGGGATTAACTGATGGATAGCCGACTGGTACATATTGAGGATGTCCACCTTGCATCGCCATTTGTTCAGGACTTGGTATACAAAGTCCAGGTGGTGGTATAGCCAAACCTGGTGGTATTCCTGGTATCATATTATTTCGCAAAGGTATTTCGCCTATAAAACATATGCATTATTTATTACTTGTTTTAAAATTTATTTTATTGAAATGATTTGAAATTAAATTAACAAAATAGTAATTTTTGTAACGTGGGCGTAAAATGCAATTTTTTTGTCTGGCGGGCCAAAAGTACCACTTTTGCTCCCGGCATCCGATCGCGAAGGTTGTACTTTTCGGCCTCGCCAGGCAAAAAAATCGTATATGCACCTCGGGAGCAAATAAAGAATGCCTCAGATCGCATGTTTGTCGCAATTTCCATGCGATCTGGGACATTCTTTACTTTTACTCCCTAGGTGCATAATATACTATTATGCCTCCAATGGAATCACCGTACTATGATAGCACAAGTACTACATGATCCGATAAAGGAGAAAATGGAATCGTAAAACACCATTTTCCGTTCGCAAAACAAGATATAAAAATACATGTTACGCCCGTGTTCATCGAAAATATTTTAACGCTTTCAAGACAGCTAATTTAAAATAAGATTTTTTAACACAAAATTATTGTAAATTTTAAGAAAATTCATTTCTCAGATCTGAGTCATGCCATACTTATTAAGTCTTATCAAGACATTTTTTAATGATCTTATGAAAATTTTCAGCTCATACTGTACAAGGTATGAAAAATAAAATATTGAATCTGATGAAAACTACGAATATTATTAATATTCTCTAACCAAAAAATTAGAGTAAAAAACTTTTTTTTATGTAATTCTATTTTGAAATCAAAAGATACAAACTGTAATTTATACAGATAATTATTTATCCTTGATAAATTAATTATATATTAACAACCTTTAAATATTTATTGCTCTTTAAAGTACAATTCTTTTAGTTACAGTGATATGTAACTACTATTAACGAATTCACCTAAATGTAAATTAAACTATTTTTCATAGATTAAAAAGTTATGTAACTAACAAACCAGTTAATGTATATGATGTCACAGTAAAGCAGAAATTGCATCAGGTAAGAGAAGAAATTTATTTTTGCACCGATAGGTGAATGGAAGAAAATTACCTTGAAATTGTTGCATTGCTTGAACAGGTACCACACAATTATTTGTTATTTCTTGATCCATTCTTTCATTTTGATTTACACATGGTACAATATTCTAAAAAAAAAAAATACAAAATTTCATTAAATACATTGAAGCTCAGAATATAAAAGAAGGAAAAAAAAAATTAATTACTTGTGGAGGTTTGTATGGCAGAGTTGCCTGTTTGGGAATGTTGTGACGAACTTCTTCCTCCTGCAATTTTAGAAAGATACTGCCAAACGTACTCTTCTGCTCATAATTAAAGGCTGGATGATTAAGAGCCATTGTATACAGCAGAAGTAGCTCTTCCAATGGCTGATCATCTGGCGTGAAATTGGTCCCATTCAAAAAATTACTAATTTCTTGAAAGTCAAAGTTTGATAGATTTTTGTACAGGACCACTGCACAAGAGTAATTGCAGGAGTGTAACAGTGCCATGTACAAAGCAAGCTTTCGCCTAGTGCGTTTATCAGTCATGCCGAGATTTTTTAACTCGGCTAGGTCGGAAACATTGTTGGCACGGTGCTCTGTGTCACGCAGGACATTATAGTCCCGCTTGCCCAGATCCTCCACACAAGTACCTAAATACCGTACTTCAAACGGTAGGCACATATTTAACAGTGTGCACATTACATCAATGCGCTTATAACTGTAAAAATAAAAATAAAAAATACTTTAAAAGATGGTAAAATTATATTAATTATTTTGTCAGCATTGCTGATATATTTATCTTGTAAGTTTGAAATGTATATCATTGGAGTATAATAAGATCTAAAAAATTAGTTTTTGTTTGAAATTTTAATTAGTTTTTCATATACATTTAGTGCACTACTAAATAACAATAACACTACTACTTTAATAACAATAACATAAAGGTTTAGATACATCTTAAATTCTTTTAGTAGGTAATTGTAAAAAATTATTTCATTGTATACCAAAAATACAGAATCCAAACACATATCTTCATGTAATTAAGTATTGCAATATTAGTTTTTAATAATTTTCTTAATAGTACTCAATTCCACATAAGCAATGATTTTATCGAATATATTCGTGAATTTTCTATTAATTTAATTATTTTAAAAAATCTATGCAGTAAAAATAAAAGTATAAAATAACTCAAAATTTAGTCCTAGGATCAAATCTGTTCAGCAATAAATACGTCTTTTTGTACTAGTGATCAGATATTTTACAGAAAGACAATAATGGTTTTTTGAAATTAAACCCATTTCTGAGGCTTCCACAGAAAAATACTATAAGAGATTACCAATCCTTAATTATAGATATCTTAATTATATATATTTCGAGATATTCCTAAACAGAAAGCATCATTAGAATACTAATTTTTGAGAGGAATAGCCAGCTGTTGGCAAACTTATTAAGTCAATATTTTAGTTTTTTATATTCAAAAATATTATTATTTAATTGAAAAGTCATGTACTCTATTGTTACACAGAAAGAAATAATACACATCTAAATTAAATTTACTTAGTGAAAGTACTAATATACATAAGCCAAACTGAGAAAATCACAAATTTAGGATCTATTTTCTGTTGACTATTATTATTGTTATTATTACTGGTAAGTATACAAGATTCTCTGCTCATGAAGCTTATAGAATAATTTCCTTTATTCTCTTTGATTTATTATAATTTAAGATATCTATATATTGTAGGTGACATAAATGAGATAAAAATGATTGAATAACTTGGGCGATATACTGGAGAATTATTCAACAAGCTGTATGCAGCGTATGCGGTAATCGCAACTGAAAGTATCCGAATCGACCCATCCGCACTATATGGTTCAGAATTGCAGTTTTCAGATCAGTCATTGGTAACTCTACCTAGTATACGAAATTTAGCAATCCCAAAGGTTAATGCAGGCTGCTGGGCGTTTCGACCGATCAAAATAAAACATTTCGCCATCGACTGGTCGTGTCGTGTGTGCGAAAATGCTTCCCCTCCCCCCTCCCGGCCCCCGCGTTCATCGACACCGCCATCGTCGTCACCGAGCTGCGCTCTATAGCGTAGACGGGGCGCGTACATCTCGTAATGTAGTACGGCGAAACGCGAGATCCGGAAAAGCGCAGGGCCGCCGCTAGCTATGCGGGGCGAGAGGGACGGGCGTACAGACACAGGGAGCCGATGGCGAAAATTTTAGCCAAGCGTGCCTCGCGCAATTTTCACTTTCCTTCTGCCGCGCGCGCTAGCACTCTCCCCGTCCGTCCGTCCTTCTCGCATCCACTCTCAATGACGTGTTTTCCTCTGTGTCGCGCGTAGCCCCGGGCCCGTTGAGCCGCCTGATGGCTCGACAAAATGAAGCCGCGGCGCCAACTCACCTGGACAGATTCCCAAACCATGATACCACGTTCTCCTTACACACCATTGCCAGACAACATTGATACCACTTGAGATTAAAGAGAGGCGCTCGATGGTAGTGCTGGGGCCGCTGCTGCTGTCCTCGTCGACGCCGTAGCTGCGCCCGTCGATTCTCCGCTTTGCTTCTCGCTTATCTGGCGCGCGCACGCACACGCACCTTCTACCTCGCTGGCTCGGGTCTCGGCTGCTGCTGCCACCGCCGCCTTCTCCACCTCTTCCTCCCTGGCCTCGAAGCAGCCGAGAGGGACTGACGCCGCCGTTTTCGCTACTGCTCGTCGTCGACTTCACTGTCGCTACACCTTACCGCCGTCCTCTTTGGCTAGCCGTCTCCAAGAGACGGTAAATCCTCACCGTCGCCGTGCTCGCCTTGCTCGTTACGCTGTGTGTACGAGCGCGTACGTAGGCGCGGAGTCGAATGCGAATGTGTGCGCGAGTACGCCAGTGCGCGCATATATGTGTGTCTCTGTTTAGTTTCTCCCTCTTTCTCTTTCTTTCGTCTCTCTGTCGAAGTGGCGAAGCTAGCGCGCGCCGCGCGGAGAGAGGATCGATGCGCGCGCGCGCAGACAACAGAGAAGGGAAGACGAAGCACGGAGCAGAAAAGGATAGCCGGTGTCTCGGCTCTCGCTCGCCGTGACGCCGTCGTTCTCTTTCCCTCGGCTGTAAGTAGTTAGGTTGGCGATGATCGCAAGAGCACGAGAGCTCGCGAACGGTGCGCGCAGCGCAGATTACTCCTCGATAATCGACACCTACGCCGGAGCCTCGAGCTTCGACGCACGACACGTAGGTAGCGGCGATTCGTTCTTTCTCTGCTCTCGCGAGCATGCGAAAGAGAGCGGCGTGAAAATTCCGGGGTAGGGCGATCAAAATCTTTTCATTCGTACCTCCGCCGCCAGCTATCGGTATACTTCACGTATATTATAAGTATGGCAAATGCACTGAAAACAGTTGAGCCTCGGCGATCGCTCGTGTAGTTCCTGTTGCACACTCTGCCGACGATGATGCGCGCACAACACAGCGCTCGCTGCAATCGCAAGTCGAACGAGTCCCGCTTGTACTTTATTATATATATATATATACATCATCCGCGGCCTAGGCCCACCAAATTTGCCTTTCCTTCGCGTACTTATAATATACGTGAAGTATACCGATAGCTGGCGGCGGTATATATATATATATATATATATATACACACGAGAAGGAAAGGCAAATTTGGTGGGCCTAGGCCGCGGATGATGTCGACACACACATGCAACTTATATACGTGTACAGTTTGTGCGATTTCGAACAAGCAATTGTCGTTTGCCGCATTGCTGCTCAACTGCCGCCCCGGGCGGCTCGCGCCATCACCATCACGAGGTCCGAGAGTTCGAATATATTCGTTTTGCTTTTTTTTGCCCACGACGCGTGACCGCTTTCTCCCTAAAAGACGCGCGCGCCTCAACTGTTTGATCATTTTCTTTATTTGTAAGTAAAAGTAATCTTTATGAACTCATGAATGTCCACTCAATAAGATTAATTTGTGTAACCATTATAAATTATATTCATAATAGTATATTGTGTACCAAGGGCGTAAAGTGGGCCTTTTTAGACCGAGTGGGAAGTTTGCAGTACGAGTCGAAGGCGAGCAGCACGAGCCGTAGACGAGTACTGCAATCACACGAGGTCAAAAGGCCCATTAAGCCCTAGGTGCACACCATATTTTTTGTGACACAGGTATTGATTTTCGCGTTTTTCCACTTAAAACGGGAAACAACATCAACGAATTTCTGTTACACCAACTACTATGTATATTGCTAGCTTATAACATTATATTTTATCAATAAGTTATGTATTATTTATACGTTACAAATTAGATAGTAAAATATTAAATTAATCTAAAAAAAAACTAAAATTTGTAATTATTAAAAACATAATAAAAAGTACATTAAAACATATAATTAGTAAAAGTAAGACACGTGGATAAAGAAAAAAAAATAGAAGAACGATTATTGAAAACGGTTACTTTTGCGCCCGCTTCGGCTACTTTTGCGCCCGCTTATCCATGACGTAAAGAAAGGAGGTGTGCTCCCTCACTAGGTTTATTTTCGTCTCCTACTGCGCCTTCCCACTTTCCGCCATCTTAAAATCCGGTAGTGTATGTTTACATTGTTGCTCTGGCTGCTCCGAAATGACAAAATGCCTGGGTGTTCAATAAAAAATTGCAAAAATTGGAACGAAAACACAAAAAATACAAATATAAAGTATTTTAGATTTCCTAACGATCCCGAAATACGTAAGAGATGGATAGAAGCTTGCAACAACAATAAACTTAACCTACAAAACGGTAATTAATTTTTCTAAAAACAAAAAATTAAGTATTCCACGACTTTTTCAGAAATTGGAGTTTATTAAATAATTGTTTTATATTATGTTTATAGCTCGAGTATGCTCAATCCACTTTACAGAGGCATGTTTTGAAAAAAAGCCAGATCATTTGATTGTACCTGGAGATGTTAATATTTTCAAATTATCAAAGACTGCTATTCCATCTCTCAATCTAATTTGTAATAGTGGAATTCAATCATCAAATCTTGAAAATGTTGAAAATGACATAAATGCTGCAAATATAAATATTACTGGAGAAGAGAATGATCTACTGGACATGTCAATTAACGTTTCAAATTTAAGTTCAACTGCTAATCTTACTTTAAGTGATTCAACAATTAAAGATCATTTTAATACAGAAAATCCAAGTAGTAGTAATCAGCAATTGACGTAAGTAATAAATTATTGTATACACACTTAAAACTCTACTTTAAAATAAATTTCCTTTTACTTATAAAGTTTCATTTTACTTATAAAATGTTAACATTTAAATAAAACATTATTTAATGTTATTTAATTTATGTAATGATATTTAATGCGTTATTTTATGTTTATTTAATACGTTGTTTTATATATTTATTTTAATATAATTGTTTTATAATAATAAACATGTTGCCTTTTAATTATTTCATTATGATTTTGCCTTATCACAATAATTACAAAATTTCGATTTGAATTTACTAAGGTTATTCTGAGGCGCCTATTGGCTGGAAATTCAAGATGGACGATATTGGGAAGGCCACGCTATTGGTTGGTTAGGAAAGCTGCGCGAGAGCACACCTTATTTCTTTACATCATGCGCTTATCTACTTTTGCGCCCGCTTCGGCTACTTTTGCGCCTGCTTACCTACTTTTGCGTCCGCTTAGCTACTTTTGCGCCCGTTGTTCTAAAACCGTTCACTTTTGGCCCTACTTTTAGGTTTAAAAAACGCGAAAATCGTGCCTGTGTTACAAAAATAGTTATTTTCGATACAAGTGTGCGAAGTGGGTCATTCTCGCACGGGTGTAGTTTGTCGCCCGAGCGAAGCGAGGGTGACAAAAACACCCGTGCAATGATGACCCTTTTCGGTCACGTGTATCGAACTCTATTTTTTTTAACGGAGTGTGTGAAACTAGCCTTGTTGTTTGTTTTGCGTGCGCGAAAGTAAATTGATCTGCGCATGCGCGATTTCGCGCATGCCGTGTGTAAAACAGCTACTTCACGCACGCAAAACAAGCACGAGAAGGCGAGTTTCGCACACTCCGTTAAAAAAAAAATATTTCATCACAAAATATTGTTTCAAAATATTATAGCGAAACAAAAGAACACCAATAAAAAGTAATCATTATAAGTTGTCATGAAGTATAAAAGAGTTAAAAATTATTTTGTATAATTATTTTAAATTATGTAATTATCATTTGATCGGAGATTTGCAGTACTTTCTTTGCCAAAAGATCTCCAGATTTGAACAAAATATATTATATAGGATCAACAAAGATATACTTTTTTCAATGTCCGGGTTTATATCTTGGGCGAGCGCAGTAAAAAATAGGCAGCCGAAAAAACAGCTAGAAAAAATAGGTAAAATGATAGCTTAAAATATATCTGTATTCACATGGATTCGTATGGATTCATATGAATTTTTCAAATAAACTAGCAAGAAGAGTACACATCCTCAGGAAAACAGATTTTAACGGGGCTTTGAAAGTCGATCTCTGCTGTCTAAAAATAAAGCCCAGTGCTCAAGATTCCGTCAAATGGGCGCTTTTTCTGGAAATATGGGCAATTTTATCTCAAATATGCTCTATTTCGTTAAAACGATGTCCCTTCTGTTGATTGTCACTGCAAATATTTATGATACAAAAATGACATGAAATCGTTTAAAAAAAAGGGCAAATTTTCAGATATCTAATTTTTAGCAATCTAATCTCAATAAAGCATATTTGAGATTAGATTGCTCATATTTAAAGAAAAAGGGCCCATTTGATGGAATTGTGAGCACTGGACTTCATTTTTAGATAGCAGAAATCGACTTTCAAAGCCACATTAAATTCAGTTTCCCGGAGGGAGTGCACTCTCCTTGTTAGTTGAGAGGTCCATTTGAATCGATCTATATCTGGATTCACTTGGATAGTTACCCTAGCGGAAATAAAAAATGTTAATAACTGTAAATAACTGTAAAAAACTGTAAATAACTGTAAATAAATGTTTGAATTGAGACAGTAATAACAGTTATTTACAGTTATTTACAGTTATTTACAGTTATTTACAGTTTTTTGCAGTTATTTACAGTTTTTTAAAATAATACTGGTAGAAATGAAGGTACTGATAAAAGTTATTAATAGTTATTAACAATTTTTTACACATATTTATAGTTATTTACAATTATTTACAGATATTTACAGTTATTTACAGTTTTGTTGATAAAAATAAAGTTGTTATAGCGAAAAAAATTTACTGTGTATAAACTGTAAATATCTGTAAATAACTGTTAATATCTGTAAAAAATTGTTAATAACTGTTAATAACTTTTATCAGTACCTTCATGTCTACAGAATTATTTTAAAAAAACTGTAAATAACTGTAAAAAACTATAAATAACTGTAAATAACTGTAAATATCTGTAAATAATTGTAAATAACTGTTATTACTGTCTCAATTCAAACATTTATTTACAGTTATTTACAGTTATTTACAGTTTTTTACAGAAACGATTTCCGCTAGGGTAGCTGGATTTTTTCGTATTAATAACTGAAGTATTAAATTGGTTTCCATACGAAGATAAATAGTTTTTCACGTGGATTTCAAGTATATTAAACTGATTTTTATATGTATTTCTGAAATACATATAAAATAATATAAAATAATTACGTGAACTTACCAGTTATTGTTTAGACATTTAGCTGGATTTTCATTTTCAGATATTTTTACCTGGATTATTACATAGATTCCACACATAAATAAATCAAATTTCATATACGGGTATCTATCTTTAATAGAATTTTAACTACATATATATCCAGGTAGTCACAACAAAGTTTTATATAGAAATCTACCTAAAATTACGTGGAATTGTATCTGTGTTTGCTTGAATGTTTAGCTGGATTTTCAAGCATTTTTACCTGAAGAATTTATACGTATAGATGTCCACACATAAATAGATTGATTTTTACATGGTTAACTATTGAAACCATCATAATTTTAATTACGTTTCCTGATAATCCCAAAAGTTTTACGTAGATATTCGAATATACGAAATTTCATATGTGTTTTCTCGGATATTTAGGTGAATTTCCAGGCGCTTCCACTAACTTCATGCATTTTTATCCGTTAATAAGTAGTTTTAACATAGATTTATATATATGTTCAATTGAATTTTTTGTATTTTTCCCTTCATTTAGGATTACGAGTTAGTGTCATAAATAAGTCCGGTTTACCTTTATTTTGAACAATCAATAAAATGTTGCTTCAATGCTCGCAGACTTTCCGAAAATAACGTTGGCAAAACAACTATTTTTCTAATGCTTAAATTTTCATGCTCACTTTTTTTCTAAGTAATTCATAATACCTTTTTATAAATCAGTTCTTAGTGTATGATGATTTTTTTCGTAAAAAATACAATGACGATCCTTCCACCTTTACCCAAGCATCAACAATATATTGTTGAGACCATTTACCTAAATTTAAAAATGGACTAAAATCATTTCGAACACTAAATTTGTAGCTATAAGTGTAGCATTGTTACATTATTTTTACAATCATTACATTTCATATTTGGCATCCATCAAAACCTCCATTTGGAAAAATAAATGGATAAGTCATACGGTCAACGTGTTTACTAATAAACAGAATACTAATTGGTTTATCAAACTTAGAATAAATGCATACGTCACGTTTTATAGGAAACTCACCATCTTTACCAAGAAATATAACATCTACTTCATTATATCGATTTTTAGAGTGATAACTATTTTGTGTATAATACATTTTTATACCACTCTAACCTCAAAATCACAACTTTGGTATGATTTTTCGGCGCTCGTGGTATAAAATGCCGTTCGAAACGAGTGCGGAAGTTGATTATTTACTTCATGTGACTTTTCGCACTCGCTTCGCTCGTGCGAAAAGTCACATGAAGTAAATCATCACCTTCCGCACCAGTGTCGAAATGTACTATTACTTCTTTCAAAATTTGTTCATCATTATTTAAACGTTTATGTTCCTACAATCCAATTTCATGCATCATTTTGTAAGATATAGTATCGATTAATTTCCCTAAGATGATTATCTATTCCTTTCACAATTCTAGGTCACACGAGACATTATTAACTAATCTTAATTGTGATGCTAAATCATTATCTAATATGTATAGTTGACCATATTTTTGGTATCATTTTTATTTGGATGTAAAGTATAAATATTGTGATAAATTTGACCACATATTTGTATTACTTCAGGGCCTCGGATAAAGAATTTATCAAATTGTGCACCAAAACTCGTAAATGCAAGAGATTTATAATATAACCTAACAATTTTTTTAAATTGTAGACTTCCAGCTGTATTACCAGTTACCAACTGTATTAGTCTATCAGGATATGGAGGATCTTCTGATATAAGGGGATGTGAAACAGTTGCGTAGATCCCTACCATACCGACATCGCCATTTTATTTTTTTCATTAATTAATTCTAGAAACTTATAAAAGAGAATCGTTTTGCCCTCCGCAATGATGCAAGCAGTGTCCATTAAATTTTGAGGTAATTTCATTTACTACGTTTTCCGAAAAACGTGTTTGAAATCTTCTAATTTCCGGAAATTGTATTTAAAATGTTCTAACACGTTTTTCAGAAAATCTAGTGCATGAAATTACCTCAAAATTGAATGAGACATTGCTTGCATCATTACGGAGGGCAAGATGATCCTCTTTTTTTCGAAATAATAATAATAATAATAATAATAATAATAATAATAATAATAATAATAATAATAATAATAATACTATTTTTGCTTCCTCCTAGAGAAAGCTTTGTGATAGTAATTTTTTGAGTTGTTGGAAAAACATGTTATAATTGTTTTTCGAGGTGTCAGGAATCAAAATATACGTGGTTCTTGAAAAACATTATTCTTCATCCTTCTTGATAACGGTTCTTCATTTTGTGTGCAGTCTTTGAAAACGTTTCGTTTTTTTCTACATCTGTGAAATTTGAAATAATTATTCAGAATAATTTTCAACACATGCTCTAATAGAATATTACTATAATAATTAAAATCTTACCTGCTTTCATTGTTGTTTCAAATTTTCAATTGCAACAGCACTTTTGGAAAGTTTAATTCAATACATTCACATCACTGGGTACAATTTAAATGATCTGACTTTTTTACAAAACAATTTTGTTTGAAGTGAGTGGAACATAGCCGAGCTACTTAAAAAATGATGGTTTTAGACATATTTTATAAGAAAACTTTTACATATAATTCACAATAGAAAGCTATGTTACCGTTTTCGAGGTTAATCCTGTCATTACCGCAAGCTTTTATCCACATGCCTGCGATTTCTGGATCTTTAGGAAATCTAAAGTATTTTATTCCTTTATTTGTAGTATTTCCATTCCAATTATGGCAATATTTTATTGAGCAAGTAGGCATTTTGTAAAAATGTACATTAAAATCTTCAACCGCTATTCAAACTTAAACACTACGCTGCCATATTGAACATGGCGGAAAGTTGGGATCACAGACTTATACTCATAGACTGCGCGCTCTTACAGGCAGCGTGAAACCCAAGATGGCGGCGCGCGGTCATGCTATCTCTCTCGCACACCTAATGTGGTGGGGGAGAGGGGAAATGGTGACTGCAGAGAAGGAGAGGTCGTTGAGGGGAACACTCTACCCCCCACCCAGTGCGTCGATATTTTACTGTAGTCTGGTGCCTTCGCACTAGAGGCCTTCGCCGATTGGGCGCTCGAGCGGCTCTAGCGGCATGAGTAGGGGAAGGCGGGGCATGGCGTGTCAGGTAGGTAAGTTTGGCACCCTCATATTTTTAATATTAATGAATGCAAAAAATGTAATTTTTACATAAACCTAATTAGATATGCTTTTAGAATTTTCCTCTATACTTTTGAGATTATAGATAATGTTTAACATTTAATTTAATAAGATTGAAAATCGGTGCTTAGAAACAAGGTTGACTTCTTTTTTAAGTCGCTTGGAGCAACGAGAAAATGATTTTTTTTCTAAATGAGACCAAACCTATATGATAGTTTCAACTTTTATCTTTCAAGCCCTGTTTTTGTTTTTTTCAGAAAATCTTTATAAATAATATAATTAAAAAATGAAAATGGTATTAAAATGGGGCATGACGTGGCACCCTGGCGGGGCACGCGTGGCACACTCGGGCATATCAGTGCGCCGCGGCGGCCGCCGAGCGAAGTGATGTAACCTACAAACCAAAAATCGAGCAAGATGGGTTAACAACTACGCAGTGCAATAATTTAGTTTTAAGTAGTTTTTAGTTTCAATTATTACATTAATAAGTAAATAACGATTATTTCGACTGCGTATTAAGTTATAGAGTAGAAAAAACAATGGTAAGGAAGGAATCAATTGTAGATACTCAAACTGCCTTTTTCAATGGTCAGGTAGTTCAAATATGCTACATAGATGAAAATGATGCGAAATCTTTAAATTTAAACTTATTGTAATAATAATGATAATTTGTTAATCAAATAAAAGTATTATGTTGTGATCATATTTTATAAGAAGGAATTTATAATATAAAATCATTTATTAAAATGTAATAATTTATTTTAAAATAAAAATTGTTATGTTCCTTAATAAAAATAAAATTTTAAATTTTCAATAGACTGATTAATTATTTGATTTTTGAAAATTTTATTATGGCATAATTATTAAAGTATTAATTACTGGAAAAAAGAATTGAAAAATACCTATAGTAAAATATTAAATTTGACCGTGCCATGCGTGCCCCGTCGGGTGCCACAATCCACCCGCCGGTGGGGCACGTAGAGCATTTTTTTCAGAATTTCTTTTCTGTATTTTATCAATAATTAAAAGAAAATGAAAAAAAAGTTAATAGTTTATTTTATTTTATTTTTTTCTGATCTAATTATTCCGTTTTTGTACATTTTGAAATAATACACGGTTTAGTTGTTATTTTTAATCAAAGTTAGGGTGTCACACGTGCCCCGCCCTCCCCTATAGCACGCGCGTTCAAACAGCGAGCGCACAAGTAGGCGGGGACCAAACATACGACGAAGTTACGGAGACGTGCGAAATTAATTGTAAGTGAGACAATTATTAAAATCATTTCTAAATCCAAGTAGGCGGGGGATATGAGATCCACGCATATAAGGGAGTCACGTAGACATGAACAAATAAGTAAAACAATTATTTAAATAATTTTTAAACCCAAGTAGCCGGGGGATATGGGGTCCACGGAGTCACGTAGACATGAATTTAAATAATTTTTAAACCCAAGTAGCCGGGGGATATGAGGTCCACGCATATAAGGGAGTCATGTAGACATGAAAAAATAAGCAAAACGATTATTTAAATAATTTTTAAACCCAAATAGGCGGGAAATATGAAGTCCACGCATATAAGAGAGTTATGTAGGCCCCCACCAATAGGTGGCGGCACTAGATAGTGTTATATGGGGACTGCGATCTTCTCTCTCACTCTAATGCGGTAGAGTGGGGGGAGCGGCCATGTTACGTACGGCGAGAAGGCGCCTGCGAGCGGCAGTCAGTGCTCGATACTCTGAGCGTGCGGACGTGCGTCCGCTGTACACCTTCCTAATAAACCTCCTGTTGCTGTTAATTCCTGACTCTTTTCATTCTCTCTCCCCTTTTCCTCTGGAACCAGGAGAGCCGTGGCGCTTCAATCCCCACATTGGTGACCCCGACATCAAGTTGCCGAGGAGGAGTGACAGGTGTGGACCTGTCGCGGTGTCTTCGCCGCCGCCGCGTCGTCTGTGCGGCACTTCGTCCTCTCCACTACTTACACGTACTCTCGAGTCGGTAAGAGTAGTCATCATCGGCTGTTAGCCGGGTAGGCTTTTGCCCCTGGCAGTCGACCTCTCTGTGTGCGTGCTGGCACGCCGGCGCACACAGACCTTTTTTTATCCCGCACGTCTTCTCTCGAGAAACGTGAGGGATACGCAAGAGGATCAACAATCCTCTTTACTCCCGGATGCGTGCAGGCACGCCGGCGCATACCGGAAAATTCGACCATTGTCGAATTACGTCGTGTACGTGCTGGCACGCCGGCGTACATGCGTAAAAACCAACTGCCGAGAGCATTTAGCGCAGCTGCGCAATCATCATTCCTCGTTGAGTCTTCTCCGAGGCATCGCACCGTCACCGGCGCCTTCAAATGCACCTGTCGAGCAACGTGAAGCGGATCTCCGGGTGCGGCCGTGCGTGAAGCCACCGTCACCGGCGCCTTTTTACCGCACCCGTCGAGCACCGGGAGGTCGGCTGCTGCAGCACCTCGTCGAGTCTTCTCCGAGGCAGCTAATCTTCAGACTCCATTTATTCCGTCAAGGTATGCGGGCGTGATCTGCGAGGTCATAGAAAATCAAGCGCGTGCGTACGTCTTGAATTCCGAGAATTGTTCTCGCTCGGCGCGTGTTTACTTGCGAGTTTTGAATTCGCGGGACTCCGCGCGCAACGATCTCGCGTTCCGAGAACGGGCGGCCATTTTAACTTTCGCGCTATCGTGTTTTCAAGCTCGCTCTTGCGCAAGGTGACACGAAAAACCCTTTAGTAGTTTTGAGTCACGTGTATCGGATTTTTTTTCAATTTCGATGAGTTTATGCATCGTCTAGTAACATGCTTTAATAAAATTCTCTTAAATTTTTTTTAGCGGGAAGTGATCTCAGTCCTTCACGCAACGTGCTGTAATGTTGATAATCAATTTTAAGTGTTAGCATAGGCTTAGCTTTTTAAACCATTGTTTGTACCTGCGAATACTAACTAGGACTTTGTAATACGCAGCGGCGTAAGGTAATTTAGGTTCACGATCGATCCTCGTTAGAGGAACCGAACCTTTCCTTACCTTCTACGCGCACTCTCGAGTCACGTAGCGGTAATTATTTACGCATTAGTTTCCAGGCTCGTGCATATTCATTTTCGCCAAAATTCCCGTAGACGAGACAGCATTCGAAGCCCTGCAGCAGCAGATGCAACGGCTTTTAGCTAGCAATGCAGGTAATCGTGTCGAAGGCGCGCGTTTGCCGAAGATCCCGCCGTTTATCCAAACCGATCCCGACTTGTGGTTTTTGCAAGTAGAGGCGACATTTCATAACTCGAACATCACGGTAGATTCGACAAAAGTAGATTATCTTTGTCCGGCGCTCGGGGGTGAGGCCTTATCGGCTATAAGGGACATAATCAAAAAGGATCCCGCTCCCGCGGATATATACAAACAAGTTAAAGAGCGTCTTATTTTTACTTTCGCAAGCTCCGCCGAACATAACCTCCGCAAGCTTTTAAAAGGTGAAGTGCTGACCGATGGCAAGCCCTCGAGAATTCTTCAGAGGCTTCGCGCCCTTAATCAAGGTTCCTGCGACGATAAAATTATTCAGTCCGTCTTCCTTGACCAACTTCCGTCGCAACACCGTGCGATTCTTGCTTCCTCGACTTACGAAGATCTTGACAAGTTAGTAGAAGCTGCTGACAAAATCACTGAAATTTCCTCCGGAGCTGACTCCCAGATTAATGCAGTCTCTTCAAATCAATCAACTCCCGCTTCCCTTGAAGCTGTTCTCATGCGCTTTGATCGCTTTGAACGAAGGTTTGAGGCACTTGCTAAAAAGGTAGATGATATCTCAGGATCTTCAAAAGACTCATCTCGTTCTCAATCCAGGGGTAGGTCCAGGCGCGCTCACTCTTCTAGCCGCGATTCCTCTGGTTTATGCCTCGCCCATACGAAATATCCTAATAACTCTCTATCGTGCAGGGAGTGGTGCTCCAAATATGCTGAGTGGCAAGCGAAAAACCCTCAGCCAAAAAACTAACTCAAGGCTCTCGCGTGTCTAAACGTCTCCATGTTCGAGATCGTATTTCGGGCAAGTCGTTCCTTATCGACACTGGTGCGGACATTTCGCTCGTTCCAGCAAATCCTAAGGCTTGCGGCAAGACCAGCTCCTTTAAGCTTTTTGCAGCGAACAATTCGTTAATTAGTACCTACGGCGAATCGATGCTCACGCTTAATCTGGGCATTCGACGCCCAATTCGCTGGAGCTTTTGCATCGCGGATGTTCCTCATCCCATCATAGGTGCCGATCTCCTATCCCATTATGGCCTTCTTGTTGACCTCAAAAGAAGTCGTCTAGTTGACTCTTGCACTAATATCTATACTCTTGCAGTCGTAAAAGATGTTTCCTTGGACTCTGTTTTCGCAGTTGTTCCCGGTTCGGAGTGTGCGAAGATTCTCGCTGACTTTCCGGAGATCACAGGCGTTTCTAAACCCACAATCCCCAGAAACAGCGATGTTTTCCACCACATTTTGACCTCTGGTCCCCCTGTCTCGGAGCGTCCTCGTAGACTTGCTCCAGACAAGTTGAAAGCGGCGAAAGCCGAATTCGATGCTTGGATTGAGGCAGGAATTTGCCGCCCCTCCAGCAGCCCTTGGGCAAGCCTCCTCCATATGGAGCTGAAAAAGGATAACTCCTGGAGACCGTGTGGTGACTACAGGCGTCTCAATGCCGCCACGGTCCCGGATAAGTATCTGACTGCTCATATTCATGATTGCACGAATAATTTGTATGGTAAGAAAATCTTTTCGGCGCTTGATCTTCATAAGGCGTTCAATCAGATTCCTGTAGCCCCTGAAGACATACCGAAAACGGCCATTATCACCCCTTTCGGCCTTTTCGAGTTCATGTATATGACCTTCGGGCTTCGCAACGCGAGTCAAACCTTCCAGCGTTACATCAATAGCGCGCTAGGTGATCTCGATTTCGTATACCTTTATATTGACGATATTCTTATTGCTTCATCTTCAATTGAAGAACATTATGCTCACCTTCGCACGGTCTTTGAACGACTTAAGAAGTTTTACCTTCGTTTAAATGTCGAGAAATGTACTTTCGCTGCCGAAGAGTTAGAGTTTTTAGGTTATCTGGTGAATGGTGAGGGCATTCGCCCCATTCCCAGTAGGGTTGAAGCCATCCTAAACTTCCCCAAACCTCAAACTATAGCAGAACTGCGCAGGTTTGTCGGCACCGTGAATTTTTACCGCCGTAACATGCCTCATGCTGCAACTTCCCAGGCTCCCCTCAATGCTCTGTTTAGTGATTCTCGCAAAAATGATAAACGTCCCGTTCCGTGGACGCCTGAAGCTGAAGAGGCTTTTGTACGAGTAAAGAAGGAGTTGTCAGCAGCAGCTTTGCTTGTTCACCCCCGCGTTGGTGCGGAAATACGCATCGTCTCTGATGCTTCCGATTCTGGAATGGGAGCTGCCCTTGAACAGCTGTCCCTCACTGGAATTTGGGAACCTTTAGCTTTCTTTTCGAAAAAGTTCTCCCCCTCACAGCGGAAGTACAGTGCATATGACCGTGAGCTCACGGCCATGTACGAAGCTTTTAAATACTTCTCATTTCTCGTTGAAGGCAGGGACTTCAAGATCTTAACAGATCATAAACCCCTCATTTATGCGTTCATGCAGAAATCCGATAAGGCTTCACCGCGTCAAACGCGTCAGTTATCCCTTATCGCACAGTATACTACTCAGATTGAGTACATCAAAGGCACTGAAAATACAGTTGCTGACTCACTCTCTCGGGTAGAGTTCATCCGACTCCCCGTAGAAATTAACCTTAATGAGCTTGCCGAAAAACAGGAAGCTGATGAGCAGCTCAAGGCCATTCGTGAATCTTCTGACTACCCACTCTCCTTGAAGCGTATTCAGTGGGGTCCTGCTCACACTACTATTTATTGCGAAATCACTGGTGAAGCCATTCGTCTGTATATCCCTGAGTCCCTTCGTGAGATGGCCTTCCATATGTCCCATAAGCCTGCTCACCCAGGTCCCAAAGTCACCGACAGACTCATTTGTCAGCGTTATGTATGGTCTAATATGCACCGTGATATATCTCGCTTTTGTAAAAACTGTTTGGATTGTCAACAGTCAAAGATCTCTCGCCATGTAAAACTTGTTCCTGATAAATTCGTTGCACCTGATGGTCGTTTCGACCATGTTCACATTGATTTAGTCGGTCCCCTGCCCAATCGCAATGGTTTCGAGTACGTACTCACCATGATCGATCGTTTTTCGCGTTGGGTTGAGGCAGTTCCCTTGCGTGAAACTTCAGCGCAGACGGTAGCTAGAGCGTTCTACGACACTTGGATTTCGCGCTACGGTGCGCCCAAGGTTATCACTTCAGACCAGGGTTCGCAGTTTGAATCGCGCCTATTCACGGCCCTCTTGTCCCTAATAGGTTGCGAACGCATTCGCACTACTGCGTATCACCCGGCGGCGAATGGCCTAATCGAACGCTGGCACCGTAGTTTTAAGGCAGCCATTATGTGTCACGTGGACAAGGACTGGACCCGTACGCTAAGTACAGTTTTGTTAGGTTTACGTTGTCACCTCCGTCAGGACACGAACGCGTCTCCTGCGGAGTTCGTGTTTGGAATCACCTTACGTCTTCCAGGTGAGTTTTTTCTCCCTGAAGACTTTACACCCGATCCGAATTTCCTTATTGAAGAATTTCGCGAATATATGCGTCAAGTTCGTCCAGTCCCTGTCGCACACAATTACAAGAAATGTGCGTTTTGTTTCAAAGATTTGTATAGTTGCACACATGTATTTATGCGTAACATGGCTAAAAAGTCATTAGAAAGGCCTTACACGGGCCTGTATAAAGTATTAAAGCGTCCGTCTGATCTCGTCTTTGATATCCAAGTCAACAGCACGTCGCGTAGCGTGTCAGTTGAACTTTTGAAACCTGCGTACTTGATCTCTGATAGTCTTCCCGATATGCCCACCACTGTTGATCAACCGGTGTTAAAAACTTACACTAGGAAGAAGGTAACTTTCTCTCCTGCAACTAAAGCTTAACTCGACTGTGATATACAGTAAAAACAAATTGGTGTGCGATAGGACAATTCTGACATCAAATTCGGATTCCTTGCATCAAACACTACAGGAGTACATATTTTTTTTATCGAAAAAATTGATAGCCAGGAAGTCTACAATGAAAAAGCCGAAAATACGTTATTTATTCAACTTTTATTTTTCATTTCCAAGGTCACATGGTCAAATGATCAGTACTGGACTATTTTTCCTTTATTGTACATTACTTCAACTTTAAAATGCAGTTGGATTCATCCGGCTATCGATATCCGTTCGCGAGATATTTCATTTTGTCCATTTTTTTTCAAAATAGAACACTGTGTGGCGTACCCGTCTACCAGCGCAGATTCAAATCATGGTCATTAATTTCAAGGAAGAAGCAGAACTTCTCAAGAGTGCGGACATGGCTCACGATGCACTTCAACAGTTGCACAGCATCAACACCTTGAAAACACCCAACTCAGCTTCTGCAGTACCAGAAGAAGGTGTTACCCAAATAATAGCGGCCATCCAAGAATTGGGCAGGCGTTTCGATAACAAACGACGCCCACGCTCGAGCTCCAGGAACAGGCGCGATTCTTCACCCGCAAGATCAACGTCCGGCTCGCGGGACAACAAAAAAGGCCTTTGCAGATATCACCACGAGTTCGGCAAAGAGGCCCGCAACTGCCTCCTTCCTTGCGACTGGAAACGCGGATCTGGTCAGGAATATAAAGTCAAGAATCCTGACGCTCCGGCCAGTCAGGGAAACTAGAGCAACCTGCTGTCGCGGAGACTGACAGCCGGACAGGCATTACTGCACGTCTCCACGTTAAAGATAAATTTTCCGGTGAAGTTTTCTCAATCGACACGGGTGCCGACATCTCGGTCATCCCGAAACCTAAAAGCTGGCGAGGAGGCCCAGCTGAAGTAAAACTATACGCCGTTAACGGATCCACGATAGACGTCTTCGGCGTCGCACGCCTTCAGATAGACATAGGCCTACCTTACAGGCTCACTTGGAACTTTACCATAGCGGACGTTCCTCATTCCATAATCGGAGCTGATCTGCTCACTCACTATCATCTCTTACCTGATCTAAAACATAAGAAATTAGTAGACGGCAACCAGTTCACACATGCACCTGCGTTTGTCAAAGCAGTGCAATCCTTTCAAATCTCGTTTTTGGCTCCGCATCACAAATACGCGAGCATCATCAACAAATATCCCAACGTCTTCGGACCAGCTCAGTTCCGAGCTGTCAAGAAGCGGGAAGTATTTCACTACATACTGACGACAGGACCACCAGTCTCGCAGAGTCGTCGCCTCTCACCCGCCAAACTCAAAGCAGCTAAGAAAGAGTTTAGCAAATGGTGCGAACTGGGCATCTGCCGCCCGTCAAACAGTCCTTGGGCCAGTCCATTGCAGATGGAGCCCAAAAAGAACGGTGATTGGCGCCCTTGCGGTGACTACCGCAAATTAAACACGGTCACAGTTCCAGACCGTTATCCAATCCCCCACATGCACGATTGCATGACCTTGCTGCATAACAAGAGCATCTTCTCAGCTCTTGATTTATGCCAAGCCTACCACCAAATACCGGTAGCCCCAGAGGACGTGTCCAAGACCGCCGTCATCACGCCTTTCGGACTTTACGAATTTCCAGTCATGACGTTTGGATTTCGCAACGCTTCCCAAACGTTTCAGCGATACATCAACTCAGCACTAGGCGACCTAGACTTTGTCTTTGTCTATTTAGACGACATTCTGATTGCTTCCACTTCAGAAGAAGAACACAAGCAACATCTTGACTTAGTTCTTTCACGTTTCAGTGAATACGAGCTTCAAGTCAATGTTGAAAAATGCAAATTCGGCGTCACAGAATTGGTCTTCCTGGGCCATCTCATTACGCCCAATGGCTTCAAGCCTAACCCAGAGAAGGTCAAGGCAATTCAAGAATTTCCTCTACCACAGACCATCCAAGAGCTACGTAGATTCTTGGATCTTGTGAACAGTTACAGGCGTCTGCTAGCTAACGCAGCTCACACGCAGCGCCCTCTCAACAAATTCTTGAAAGGTGCCAAGAAGAAGGACAAACGTCCAGTCGCCTGGACCAATGAAGCCAAGAACGCATTCCAGAAGTGCAAGGACGACGTTGTCAACCTCACGTTCTTACCACGTGAGAACGCGGAATTACGTCTCAAGACAGACGCCTCAGATTTTAAAATGGGAGCAGCCCTAGAGCAACGCTCCGGCAACCTGTGGCAACCTTTAGGATTCTTCTCGCAGCTCTTTACACCTGCGTAAAAGAAATATTCCACTTACGACAGGGAGCTCACAGCTATCTATGAGGCAATTCGCCATTTCCACCACTATCTAGAAGGCGTGGAATTCAAGATCTTCACAGACCACAAACCGCTAGTCTACGCTCTACAGCAGAACTCGGACAAAATGCCAGCTATCCGCTCACGCAGGCTATCCGACATCACTCAGTTTAACGTGGAGATTTGCTATCTCCCAGGCGAAGAGAATGATGTTGCGGATGCTTTATCCAGAATCAACACTTTCACCTCCCCGGCACTTTTCGACTGGAGCGATTCCTAGCTGCTAGCAGACCCTCAGGTCAGGAAGATTCTTGCAAACATAAACGCCTTTAGACTTCCGACGTTCTTCGATCCAACGCAACTCAGTCAGGAACAAGCAAACGACGAGCAACTCAAAGAAATCCTGAACACCCCGGCTCACCCTCTCAAGCTTCGCAAGCTTACGTGGGGCCCTGATCACACGCCGTTCTACTGTGATTTCTACGAGGATTCCATACGGCCGTACGTGTCAGGAAAACTACGAAGGATAGTTTTCGACAGCTATCACCCACCTTCGCACCCTGGAGCTAAGGTAACAACTCGTCTCGTTCACCAACAATACGTTTGGCCTAACATGAGCCGGGATATCGCCACTTGGTGCAAAACATGTGCTGCTTGTCAACAATCCAAAGTTACAAGACACAATAAATTTTTGCCCAAGCACTTTGTTACTCCAGATGCCAGATTCGATCACGTGCACTTGGACCTCGTTGGACCTTTTGCCAACAGCCAAGGTTTCACTCACGTCCTCACCATCATCTATTGTTACTCGAGATGGCCTGAGGCAATTCCAATCTCTGACACCACAGCACCCACGGTAGCTCGTGCCTTCTACAACGACTGGATTTGTCGATATGGTGCACCAACCACGATCACGACGGATCAAGGCGCCCAGTTCGAATCCAGATTGTTCACCGAACTTTTATCCATTTTAGGCACCAACAGAGTCAGAACCACCTCCTACCACCCGGCATCTAACGGCATGGTGAAACGCCTTCACAGGGACATTAAAACAGCCCTCACTTGTCACGGCAACAATCAGGAGTGGGTCTATCTGTTACCCACAGTCATGCTAGGATACGCACACGCATCCGTTTAGACACTGATGCCAATCCAGTTGACTTAGTTTTCGGTAAACCTATGCGAATTCCTGGTGACTTCTCGCCCCTTACAGCGGAACAACCAAACGTTCGCACCTTTCACAACGAATTCCGCGAATTCATGCGTCAACTGCGAACCGTTCCAGTTAGCCACAAAACCGCAACCAAACCATTTTTACACCAAGGCTTAGACACTTGCACTCACGTCTGGATGCAAGAGAAGCCAATCAGACCAGCTTTAACACGGCCTTACACTGGCACGCACAAGGTGTTTTCGCGCAACAGCGACAATCACACCTTCAATATAGATGTGAATGGCAGAACCAGGACCGTAAGCATCGAAAGCTTGAAGCCTGCGTTCACCCTTCACGAGGACCCTAACAGCGCTAAGGATAACACTCCTGAACCGATCACCCCTCCATCTCCAATTGCAGTGCGTACCATGCCTAAACCTGCAGGCATTCTCAAGCCTTCACAGCTTCCAGCAGCGGACGAGCCACCCTTACCTCTCACCCCTCCTGCCAACAGACATTCTACTCAGCTCATTCCTTCTTTACCCAAACCTAAGCGCGTAAAGTTCGTCCCCAATATTCTTAAACGGAACAAAAAAGACTGAGTCGACTCATTTGCGCAGATGTAATTGTTCATTTTGCGAGAGGTGCAGAGACCAAACCTACGTTAGTTTAATTTATCGCACTACGTGACCTGCTGTAAATCTTTTTGTAAATACGTTTTGTTAAGCTTAAGTCAATCACGAGTAACTTGCACGTTACTTTCGATCTCACAGATCACAACATTATATTATTTTTACTACGTTGCGCAACCAAAGACTATACTATAGCCTTATGGAGTCAAATCCGAACAAACAATTGTTATTGTTCCTATTACAAGCAAACACTTGTACAATCATTATTCTGTGATTCTAGATCTTAAGCTATGCTCATTGCGCACTGACTGCACTCTCATTTCACGCACTCTTGTAATCTCTCTCATCAATCAAGCGCTACGTCGCACCTGTAAAAAAATGATACTCATTTTCTCTCCTTTCGGGGGGAGTACTGTAGACCCCCACCGATAGGTGGCGGCACTAGATAGTGTTAAGAGAGAGAGAGAGAGAGAGCAGCGCATGCTGCGAGCGAGCGCCGCCGACGTCGCCGCTCAGTTCCACACTGAGCTCCGTGTGAGTCAGTCAGTCCAGAGAGAGAATCAATAAAACATATACTAGGAAGCACGTGTGTCATTCTACGACCCCACCACTTCCTACAGTTATGTAGACATGAAAAAATAAGCAAAACAATTATTTAAATAATTTTTAAACCAAAGCAGCCGGGGGATATGAGGTCCACGCATATAAGGGAGTCACGCAGACATGAAAAAATAAGCAAAACCATTATTTAAATCATTTTTAAACCCAAGTAGCCAGGGAATATTGGGTCCACACATATAAAGGAGTATTGTAAGCAAGAAAAAATAAGCAAAACGATTATTTAAATAATTTTTAAACCCAAATAGGCGGGGGACGCGAGGTCCACGCATATTAGAGAATTTCGTAGACGTGCAACAATAAGCAAGACAATTATTTAAACAATTTTTAAACCCAAGTAGCCGAGGGATATGAGGTCCACGCATATAAGGGAGCCATGCAGACATAAACAAATAAGCACAACCATTATTTAAATCATTTTTAAATCCAAGTAACCGGAATATATGGGGTCCATACATATAAGGGAGTATTGTAGATATGAAAAAAATAAGCAAAACGACTATTTAAATAATTTTTAAACCCAAGTAGCCGGGGGATACGGGGTCCACCCATATAAGGGAGTCATGTAGACATTAAAAAATAAGCAAAACGATTATTTAAATAATTTTGAAATCCAAGTAGCCGGGATAGCGCATATAAGGGATTTTTCGGGTCTGCATGACTCCCTTATATGCGTGGACCTCATATCCCCCGCCTACTTGGGTTTAATAATTGTTTAAATAATTTTCTTGCTTATTGTTGCATGTTGACGAAATTCCCTAATATGCGTGAACCTCGTGTCCCCCGGCTACTTGGGTTTAAAAATTATTTAAATAATCATTTTTCTTATTTTGTCATTTCTACATAACTCCCTTATATGCGTGGACCTCATATCCCCCTCCTACTTGGGTTTAAAAATTGTTTAAATAATTGTCTTGCTTATTGGTACTCGTCTACGTAATTCCCTAATATGCGTGGACCTTATATCCCCCGGCTACTTGGGTTTGAAAATTATTAAAATAATCGTTTTGCTTATTTTTTCATGTCTACATGACTTCCTTATATGGGTGGACCCCATATCCCCCGCATACTTGGGTTTAAAAATTATTTAAATAGTCGTTTTGCTTATTTTTTCACGTCTACAATACTCCCTTATATGCGTGGACCTCATATCCCCCTCCTACTTGGGTTTAAAAATTGTTTAAATAATTGTCTTGCTTATTGGTACTCGTCTACGTAATTCCCTAATATGCGTGGACCTTATATCCCCCGGCTACTTGGGTTTGAAAATTATTAAAATAATGGTTTTGCTTATTTTTTCATGTCTACATGACTTCCTTATATGGGTGGACCCCATATCCCCCGCATACTTGGGTTTAAAAATTATTTAAATAGTCGTTTGGCTTATTTTTTCATGTCTACAATACTCCCTTATATGTGTGGACTTCCTATCCCTCGCCTACTTGGGTTTAAAAATTATTTAAATAATCGTTTTGTTTATTTTTTCATGTTTACAATACTCCCTTATATGTGTTGGACCCCGTATTCCCCGGCTACTTGGGTTTAAAAATGATTTACATAATCGTTTTGCTTATTTTTTCATGTCTGCATGACTCCCTTATATGCGTGGACCTCATATCCTCCGGCTACTTGGGTTTAAAAATTATTTAAATATTCGTGTTGCAGTTCTATGTAACTCTTTTACATGCGGGGACCTCGCGTCCCCCGCCTACTTGGGTTTAGAAATAATTTTGATAATTGTCTCGCTTAGTTTCGCACATCTACGTAACTTTATTGTATGTTTAGTCCTCGCGTGATCCGTCTACTCGTGCGCTCGCTGTTTGAACGCGCGCGTTATACTCATGCCGCTATAGAGCCACTCGAGCGCCCAATCGGCGAAGGCCTCTAGTGCGCAGGCGCCAGAAGACAGTAAAGTATCGATGCACTGCCCCCACCAAGCGCCCATTAGGGAGAATGTACATAAGTGCCGCGCTGCGCTGCGCGGTTCTCTGCTTGCGCTGGTCAAGATAAAAAAAAGCCAACATAAAAAAAATTAGAAAAATGTATAATTTCATTAAAGTTATTGAAATTGTTAAAAAAATTAAGAAAAAAAAACAACAATCTTGCAGAAGGTGGTGGGTTCGACCACATTTAGCAATACCTCAAAGAAATATTCATAGTGCTTATAGCACTTTATTTAAATATTTTGCATTAAAGGATCATGAAGAGTTTTATAGATTTATTAACATGAGTTTTAATCAATTTCATCATTTATTTGAACTGGTTAAAGGACATCTCATTATCGCCTAATTCCATCTTATTCATCAATAGCTTCATTTTCCAATGTTCTAATCAATTTTATAATTCATAGTATATCATATCAATTGGGTCTTGTGTTTTCTTTCTCGGCTTAAAATACTTTTGTACTTAAACTGTCCGTCATATAAACTATCCCTTCATTTATTTAACTTTTCATTTTGGAGCAGATACACATCGTCCGTGATTTACAAATATCATAGACATGCAACTGCTCATTTTTTTCTAAGAATATACGAACGGAACGGCAGAGCTAAGCTTCAGCGCAGCGGCAGCACGGCGCAGCACGGCGCGGCGCAGCGCAGCGCAGCGCGGCGCTTATGTATATTCTTCCTTAGAAAGAGAGAGTATGGGCCTTTGCACGCTAAAAGCATAACGCGAAGGAATAAGGAATAAGAAGGCATAAGGTGGACATAAGGTACTTATGCTCCGCTTATTCCTCTTATGCCCGTGTTGTGTACGCAACGAAACGTGCATAACCTCTTGATTTTTTTGGAGTAAAGTTTTCGAAATGAAATAGCTTACTGTAATTATTAATTGACTCTAATTGGTTACAATGTAAAAATTTGACAAAATAATAAAACTTGAGGGGCTTTTGTATTTTATCATTTCAACGTGCAGAAGTGAGAAAAGTTTTCTTCTTAATCATTTAGTGATTATTTTTATAATAATTTATAGTGTAGACATTTTTTAACAATGGATGAAGAGGTAAATGTTTACTTGCAATTTATTATTAAAAAACTTACTCCAAAACAAGCAATTTAGGGGTTATGCACGATCCGTTGCGTACACAACACGGGCATAAGAGGAATAAGCGGAGCATAAGTACCTTATGTCCACCTTATGCCCTCTTATTCCTTATTCCTTTGCGTTATGCTTTTAGCGTGCAAAGGCCCTATCACCACAGCTATTGCACTCTCTCTCTACCGACCCCCTCCCAGCCAACGAGAATTGTCCAAATGAAATAAAAAAAATACCAAAAGATAGGATTTAAATTGCTCCTTCCAAAAATATTTATTATGAAAACTGCTCCCTTTTAATTATTGTAAAAAAAATAAAATAATTTAATCATTTTTGCATCTTTAATTAACTCGATCTTGCTTAATTAAACTGCTCTCAATAAAATAAAAATAGCAGTAATCTGCTCCTAATCAATATTAAATTGCTCCACCATCAGATTTTTTATAAACATTCAACTTTTCAAGATAAAAAATAAAAAGCGTTTCATATGGCTAACCTCCTTTCGGCTTTCTTCCAACTTTTTTAATTTTTCCAAGTGCGTTAAGACAATTGACTAAAGAAATAATATCCTTGTTAGTGTAAAAATTATAAATATCGACATTCAGTGGGATATTATTTCTTTAGTCACATATTTCATCGTTAAAGATATAAAACAATTACCAATTTATTTAATTTTTTTTGCAATAATTAAAAGGGAGCAGTTTCCATAACAAATATTTTTGGAAGGAGCAGTTTAAATCCTATCTTTTGGTATTTTTATTTGTTGGATTTTGGCAATTTTCATCGGCTGGAAGGGGGGTGGTTCTCTCTCTTGCCTGGCTTCAGCGCTTTAGGGAGAATCCACAAATGCACTGTGCCCCCCTGCGCTGCCCTGCGCTGCACCGCGCTGTGCGATCCGTTCCGCCCCAGAAACAGAGAAGCCCTTCTATGTTCATGGTGTTATTCTAGGCGCATGAAATCAACCTATATAGAGCATAATTCATGGACATAGCTCCATTTTGGTTTGGATATTAAAATTTGGAGCATGATGATGATGAAACTCCAAAATTTTGTAAATGTTCATCCGAAAAGTAATTAAAAAATAAAATGAAGAAGAGCTCTGAAGGCAAGTATTTATTATTTTACATTAAAATAGGTGTTATATCATTCAATTATGACATTTCGTCAACTGCAAATTATATCATAGGCTCCTAAACTACTCCGGATTTGTGGATACAAATGAGGTTTCGTCCACCACCTTGTAATTCTTTTTTTTTAAATGTCGAAGATTTATCATCAACTTAATTAATGTTTGACAAATTGCTAAACATTTCCTTGTTTTATCAAGTTCCATATTTAAATATAGCAAAAAACACAAATTAAACACTTCTATTTAAATAGAAATTGTCTTGAAATGCCATTATGAAATCTAAAGGTAAACTGAAAATCAAATTCAAAGTCAACATATAAAAATGGAACTATATCCATGAACATAGATGAACTTCCCTGTTTCTGGGGTGGAACGGGCAGCACATCGCGGCGCTGCGCAGGGCAGCGCAGCGCAGGGCAGCGCAGTGCAGGGAAGCGCAGTGCATTTGTGGATTCTCCCTTACACGGGAGCACGCAGTCTATGAGTATAAGTCTATGGTTGGGATGCGCAGTAGCGGTCGAAAACGAGTTTGGTGTTAGGGACTCGCCACAAATGGGACCGTGCCGTCGCCGCCCGGGTGCCGGTGCCATAGCGTGCCGAGCGCTTTTCGAATCGGAGTGCGCCGTCTAAGAGTATTGCTTCCGTGCTCCAAGCCCTTTTGGACATGTGAGTTTGCCATCTGCAATCTTTGTTTATGACGAAAAAAATCAAGCATATTATTAAACAGTATTAAACAAAAAAAAGGTGTTATAACATCGTAAAACTAACATAATGTTGACATTAACAAAATTTACGATAATTTAACAATGATTTTACCTGCAGAATATTTCGGAGCAATCCAGGCTATGCTTGATTTTTTTCGTCATAAACAAAGATTGGAGATGGCAAACTCACATGTCCAAAAGGGCTTGGAGCACGGAAGCAATACTCTTAGACGGCGCACTCTGATTCGAAAAGCGCTCGGCACGCTGTGGCGCCGGCACCTGGGCGGCGACGGCACGGTCCCATTTGTGACGAGTCCCTAATGCCCTAATCACATAACCGCGTACGATCGCGTACGTCTGCGTACAACCGCGTCCGACGTTGAGGAAGAATCTAGTGATTTTCGCTGTTGCCAACAGCGGCAATGTCAGTGCAATAACTAGTACTTTCGAGGAACAGACCTACGTATACGAAAGTCGGCTACTACACCAACGACACAGACATAAACAAGCAAGCGTTACTCCGATCTACTGCACTTCGTGTGAGTAGGTCTGTTCCTCGAAAGTACTAGTTATTGCACTGACATTGCCGCTGTTGGCAACAGCGAAAATCACTAGATTCTTCCTTAACGTCGGACGCGGTTGTACGTAGACGTACGTGATCGTACGCGGTTGTGATTAGGGCATAATGCTGTTTATACAATGTACCGAATTTTTTTGGCGTATCCGCCAAAATCACTAGAGCATGTTGGTAACATTTACGGTGACACCCTTCCTAAAAAGTAACCGCAAAGTATCTAGCATACCAGAACACACCTATACTGATGATCAAAACAAACGAGTTTCTGCTTTCTGCAAGCAAAGTACTTAAACTTAAATTTTCTCTAAAAAAGTGACTGCAAAATGGAGCATTATAATGTAATTATTGAACTATTGGAGTTAAACATTAATTATATTCGATTACGACAACAATTAAAAAATCGAAGAAAGAAATTTAGAAGGTTGCAGCAGTTCCATTCACTTTGACATTGTTTTTGTAGTCATAGTTTTGCAATAACATGCTATCTTCTTGAGCCTTCTTTGAAATAATAAATGATTTTAAAAAGAACAATTTTTGATATAAGCTGTTTTCTAAATATGTCAAAGTTTCTTTCTTTTCTACTTTCTTAGTCGCTGTAATAAAACTATCACAAAGGTATTGCCATTTGTCACGGATTTGTTGAACTATAACAATAAAAAATATATAATATCCATTTAATAAAAAAATAGAAGTAAATATATATTTTTATTATAAATACCTGAATAATTCACATTTCCTTCATATTCCAAAGCTCTCTGGATGTCATTATATACTTTGTTTTTTTCAATTTCACTACATTCTTGATTATTATACATAAAAGTATTCGCTGAGTAAAATCTGACTATGATTTTTTCTGACGGAGTCATTGTAAAAAATTAATTCAGCTATACAGAAAATCTAGATAAGTAGTTTGTTTTGATCTTTAGTATATAGAGGTTAGGAGGGTATATAGATGTTGGTAGATAGTAAGAGGTATAGGTGTGTTCTCGTATGCTAGATACTTTGCGGTTACCTTTTTGGAAGGTTGTCTCCGTGAATGTTACCAATACGCTCTAGTGATTTTGGCGGATACGCCAAAAAAATTCGGTATATTGTATAAACAGCATAAGGGACTCTCGCCACAAATGGACCGTACCGTGCCGTCGCCGCCCGGGCCGCCCCGTGCCATAGCGTGCCGAGCGCTTTTCGAATCGGAGTGCGCCGTCTATCAAGAGAATTAAAAATAATAATTATTAATAATTAATTAATAATTATTAATAATTAATAATAATAATGATTAATTATTAATAATAATTATTATTAATTATTAATAATAATTATAATTAATAATTAATTAATAATTATTAATAATTAATAATAATTATTATTAATTATTAATAATAATTAATTAATAATTATTAATAATTAATTTATTAAATTATTATTTATTTTATTACAAACGAGGACACAACAGTTTCATGTGACATACAGTAGGTTAAGAGTTGCTTTTTTATTTTAATCTATGCTATTCCATGCTATTAAACAAAAAAAAAAGTGTTATAACACCGTAAAATTAACATAATGTTGACATTAGCAAAATTTACAATGATTTAACAATGATTTTATCTGTAGAATATTTCGGAGCAATCCAGGCTATGCTTGATTTTTTTCGTCATAAACAAAGATTACAGATGGCAAACTCATATGTCCAAAAGGGCTTGGAGCACGGAAGCAATACTCTTGATAGACGGCGCACTCCCATTCGAAAATCGCTCGGCACGCTATGGCACGGGGCGGCCCGGGCGGCGACGGCACTGCATGGCACGGTCCATTTGTGGCGAGTCTCTTATGGACTGCGTTCGCATGGTCGAGTAACGTAATATTTAGGATCGTTCTACAATGATATTTCAAAGGACCCCGCACACAATGTATGGAAAAAAATCATTTGGCCAAATTTTGGGGGGTTTTGCCCATGAGAACTTTTGTTCAGGACCTCAAGATCTATCTTTTCCCCAAGTTTGATCCAATTTGACCGTATGATTATTTTCCATACATTGTGTGCGGGGTCCTTTAAGAGATTAATTTCAAAATAAATATCAAAATAAATAACCATTTGAATAACAAACGTATTGAAACGTATTACTATAAAATAATAATCCCGATATAGATTTTAACAATAAAATAATTGATTCATTTAATTCATCAGATATATAATTCCAACCTGTTCCATAAATAAATAAACCGAATAGAAATATATGATTCCAGTAATAAATAATAATTCCTTACGTAATTAAATAAATAATAACCAGGTGATCGACAATTAACAATTGATAGCGAAAATAAACGTGATAATAATAATTAATAATTGAAAATAACAATTGAATAAGGGAGCTCGCTCAGGGTGCAAAGCTCTTCCAAGAATTATTTACTGCTCTGAGATTCTAGGAAATCCTCAAGAACAAGTAGCAACGGTCAAGGCATTCAAGGATAAAGAGGGAAGGTAATCAAAGCCAACATACTAAGAAGCCAAATTCCAACGGTCAAAAATCACTTAAGAAGGAAAACAATCCAAGGTTAAAACAGAGAGTCAGCATTCCGAGAAGTGTAAACACTTCTGAGAATCCATTAGCGAGGAGCGTAAACACTTCCGAGAATCCATTAGCGAAGAGCGTAAACACTTCCGAGAATCATTGCGTAATGGAGCGCAACGGCCCAAGCCCAATGGGCCCGAGCCATCGTCAACAACCAATCACGGACTAGCAGCGTCCCACGCCACTGGACGGAGGCGGTTCGTCACCCGCTGCTATTACTCTCGACCCTATTTTTTGGTCAAGGGCCCCTCCAACGCCACTCTGCCTACTAGGGAGTGGGGAAGGCTTTTGAGGCAACCTGGCGCCCTACAGCCTCTGCACCATACTGCCTCCCACTACCAACCTGAAGCTCCACCCACGATCCAGAATATAAATTGGGCCACAGCGCCGGCATCGAGTCAGTCGCTACCGAGCACATGAGAAGCTCTGTAGTCAGTTGCACTAGTGCACGAGCTCTGACCACGTCTCTGAGTCAGTCGCCATTACGATTAAAATTCGAGTTAATTGAATTGTATAGAGTCACGGTCAAAAGTCTATCTCTTTGTTAAAATTCATAAAGTATTTAATTAATTTAATAAACCTCGATTTAAAGTTATTTCTCCGAGTTCGAGTTTTATTTCAAACTTCCCGCGACTCCTTGCGCTTCAGCGCTTAATTGAACAACGAAATCCCACATTCTTATTGGTCAACTTGGCTACCATTGCAGAAGTGACTTTCTGCTCGCAGACCCCGACTTGGGTCGTAAAACTGACTAGCGAGCACACTGGCTAGCGAGCACACATAAGGCTGTGTCTACAATAGGATGTAAACGCTAGCGTAAACGCGGGCTTTAGTAATTTCTAGTGGAAATTAAGTAAAAAGCTAGTAATATAGGTTCAAAATTACTAGATATTACTTGATTTCCACTAAAATTACTAAAACTTACGCATTTACGCTAGTGTTTACATCGTATTGTAGACGCAGCCTATGAGCCTTCTACAACCTCACGTAAAAACTGTGCGTGCGCGCAAATTTCACTAGATTTCGCTAAAATAAGGAGGGCAAACAACCTTGATTAAAAATCAAAACTGTTGTCTAACCTCAAACAAACAATTCTTGGATGGTTTTCTGGAGACAAAGTGTATCAATTTTTAGTCAACGTTGGTTGCAAAACTAGCTCTAGCAAAATCTAGTGAGATTTGCGTGCACGCACAGCTTTTGCGTGAGGTTGTAGATGGAGCAATAGACATAAACTGCGCGCTCTTACGGGCGGCGTGAAGCCCATGATGGCGGCGCGTGGTCGTGCTATCTCTCTCGCACACCTACAGTGGTGGGGGTAGAGGGGAAACGGTGACGGCTGAAGAGGAGAGGGCGTTGAGGGGAACACTTTCCCCCCACCAAGCGCCCATTAGAAAGAGAGAGCATGACCACAGCTATTGTCCTCTTTCTCTTGTCCGGCTTCAGCGCTTTACACAGGAGCGCGCAGATTCCGTGTTTAGACTTCGGCCTGTGCGATCGACTTTCGCCTCGCGCTTCCTCTCTTGGTTTTCGTTTGGTGCTGCTCAGGCAGAATTGTGAAGATGGAATCCTTGCCAAGCATATTTCAAGTTCATCTCTTTCTAATTATAATATTTTGGAAGGTTTTTTTCTAAACGGTTCCTGATGAGAGCTTTTCTCTTCGATTCAATCAGAGGTTGGGGAGTCCTTATGAAGATGGAGAGGTTCTTCTAAAACAGATCGTATGGATTCTTCTCATTGTTCTTGAAATCTTATTTGGGACTTTATATCCCCTACTGAAAAATCTCACGTGAGATCTCACGTGAGATCTCACGCCAAAATCTCATCTGAAATTCTGATCCGCGAGCTGTTAAAATCCCTTGAATGATAAAAAATCAGTTTCTGGAAATTAGGAGTCGCCTATTAGGTTACGCCACCCCCCAGATTAGTTTAAAAATCCATATTTTGAAGCGATTTAGCCATTTTTTACATTTTTAGAAATTTTAAACATGAGATCTCACGTGAGATCTCATCTGTCAAATTTCTAAAAATGTTAAATATGGCTACAACGCTTCAAAACGTTGATTTTTTAACTTATCTGGGGGGCGGCATAACCTAATAGGCGACTTCTATTTCCCAGAAACTCATTTTTTATCAATTTCAGATGAGATTTTGGCGTGAGATCTCACGTGAGTTCTCACCTGAGATCTCACGTGAGTTTTTTCAGTAGGGTCGTATTAACGGGTGTGAGAGACCTTGTGGAGGTCGAGGTGGCAGTTCTTCGTCCACGAATACGTTATGAAGTATTTTTAATTCTTGTTAATCTATTTTTCTTATTTTTCCTAAAGGGTGTGAGAGACCCGGTAGGTGTCGGAGTGGCAGACCTTCATCTACGAGGATTTTGGCTTTTCCATAGAATTTGTTCTGATAAAATTTTGTATTATCTTTAGGACAAAGCCAAATATCAATCTTTTAGTTTTTTAAGTATTTGTGTTTTTTTAATTTTTCACTAATATAATATATCATATTATCATTTGATATTGTTTCCTAAAGGGTTTGAGAGACCCGGTAGGTGTCGGGGTGGTAGATCTTCATCTACGAGGACGTTGGCTTTCCGCAAAATTGTATTTAGGTCAACACCAAACATTAAATCGTCTCGAATTGTTATCTTTAAAAAGTGTGAAAGACCTAGTGGTTATCGACGTGAGAAATCTTTAATCACGAGGTCATGGGAAGCTTTATATTTTCTTAAAAAATGTTTATTTTCTTTTAAAAGAAATATCTAATAATTTTGACGAATTGTTTTTAACTTCGGTTTTGTATCTCATAACAAATTTGTCTTTGACCTTGCATCTGGCAGTATTTCATAGTAGGTATATATCTTCTAATCATCAATACTCTAGATTTATTTATTATTGTAATACATATCGTTTCAAGTTATATCTAATGGTATGATATTTTGAATTAGTTTTGTTTACATTTTAATTTACATATGACTCATGCTTGAGTTTAATCTTTGTTTTGGATTGTTCTGGATGTCGAATTCTGAATCGAAATAATCTTACTGATCAAGTCATTTCGATTTTGTAATTTTGATATTTATTTTACATCACTTGAACGAAAATTTCTCTCATCTAATGTTTGTTGTTTTTTTCTATTTAGATTAGATTGTTGATTGATATCTTTGCTTTTTCTCAATCTTATATTTTATATTATAATGAAGACGAGAGTTCCATTTTCTCAGGCGCGAAAAGTTTGTGATATTTACTATTTTTAAGAAGAGTTAAGTTCATTCCACACTGTTCGACATAGTGAGAACCAGGGGATTTCTGCTGATCCAGCGAGTATCCATTTATCAGTTCCTTCTTTTGATAAACGCCTATTTGCTGAAAGAGTAGATACCCCTCGACATACACCAAATCCAGTCAGAAGAAGACATGCTTGTCCAATAGAACAGAATCAATGGAACCAAAAGGATCGTCGTAGTGAGAATCAGGTCGTAACCCCAGTGCAGTGAGGATCTTTCTTACGTCAATTATCGTCCAATCTATAAAGCCCACTGCCACGGGAATCCGACTAAATATTGTGACGTGGTAAGTCGTCACCATTGCTTTTTCTCTCTCTCAAGCTGCGTTGCCGGGACACAACCGTATAAGACGTCATTATTGATTTTTCGAGATCTTTTTCTCTGTTTCGGTTATGTTTATCCCGGCGGGTATTGTGGCGGAGGAGAGTGAGGCCGAGAAGAAAGAGGAAACTCAAGCATCGCGGTGGGCCCGCAGGCACGTAAGTATATCAGAGAGTATATCAGAGTTTGAATTTCGCGCAACTCCGTGCGACCGCGGAGTTGGAGAGCGAGGTGGCAGCACCTCGCGGGCGAGTGTGCGCGGTCGCACATTGCTACAGCGGGGAGGCGCTCCGCTGACGGGCACGGCCGAGAGAGAGATAGAAGAGCCACGTGCGAGGCATGGGTAGCGCCGATCTGGCGATGCAACCGGTGGAACGCCTGCGCATGTGCGGGGGTAAGAGATACGGCGCGCGGAAAAGATCGGCAGTGCCGTGTGTGCAGTTGAAGAGCGAGGTTGTGCGAGAGAGAGCCAGAGGAAGAGGTACGGAGAGTGGTGCGAGAGAGTGTAGAAGAGACGACGACGAGAGCCAGGAGGAGGCGTCCAGGGCGTCCCGGAGGACGATTTCGGCCGACGGCAGGAGGAGAACGACGGTCGTGGAAAGGCGAGGGAGAGAGCGAGAGCGAGAGAAAGACGAGACCCGGGGCCGTGGACGGAGAGCCGGCGCTGAGGGCTGCTCATCGTCGAGGTAAGGGGGACGCGATTTAAGAGTGGAGAGAGAGTCACGGGAGGGTAGAGCGAAAGTGCGGGTGTGAGAGAGAGAGAGAGAAAGAGTGTCGCGGGTAATAATCGAGCATCGCGCGGCGATGCCTTTTGTTTGTGCGTGCGTCTAACGCCGGAGGAAAGAGAGAGATAGCGTGTGTCGGTTCGGGGCTTGCGTCGCGGCGATCCGGGTGAGTGTGCGTGTGGAAATTCGTGGAGAGAGAGAGAGAGAGAGAGAGAATTTGCGTGCGGCGTTTCCGGGAATCGCATTGCGGCGATTCCTCAAGTTCGGGCGTACGATTGGCGCGGAGATTTAGAGCGTGGAGAGTAGAGAGAGAGAGAGAGAGAGAGAGATTCGCGTACGCGGCGATTTTCCGAATCGCGTCGCAGCGTGTTTTGGTTCGTCGGCGAGTTTCCACGCGGTGTGACGACGGGTTTCACGAGAGTGAGAAGAGTGAGTGTGCGCATGTATGCGAGCGTGGAATTAGCTTTTTGTAGTAGGGATTTCTTTTCGTTTCAATAAATTAAGAGTTTACTTGGAGTTGTTGTTTGGATATTTATTTAGCGATATTACCCTTCCCAACCTTTTCAGCCTCGTAGCTTGCCCAGGCACGACGTCACTGCGGAATCTCCTTTTGGACGGTAAGTGTGTCGAGAGCGAAGATTGAGAGAGAGAAAGAGGTTAATAATTCTCTTATTTGCGGGTGTTCGGGCTCGGCGATTCATCGCCTAAGTACACCATCGCAATATATAGATGAGAATTCAACACATTCCCTAGAATCGACGCAGTGAGAACCAGAGTTATGCCCACAGTGTGGGAATAAGGGCCTTTGCACGCTAAAAGCATAACGCGAAGGAATAAGGAATAAGAGGGCATAAGGTGGACATAAGGTACTTATGCTCCGCTTATTCCTCTTATGCCCGTGTTGTGTACGCAACGAAACGTGTATAACCTCTTGATTTTTTTGGAGTAAAGTTTTCGAAATGAAATAGCTTACTGTAATTATTAATTGACTCTAATTGGTTACAATGTAAAAAGTTGACAAAATAATAAAACTTGAGGGGCTTTTGTATTTTATCATTTCAACGTGCAGAAGTGAGAAAAGTTTTCTTCTTAATCATTTAGTGATTATTTTTATAATAATTTATAGTGTAGACATTTTTGAACAATGGATGAAGAGGTAAATGTTTACTTGCAATTTATTATTAAAAAACTTACTCCAAAACAAGTAATTTAGGGGTTATGCACGATCCGTTGCGTACACAACACGGGCATAAGAGGAATAAGCGGAGCATAAGTACCTTATGTCCACCTTATGCCCTCTTATTCCTTATTCCTTTGCGTTATGCTTTTAGCGTGCAAAGGCCCTAACCTCTCAAGGAGAAAAAAAAAACAGGAGCGCGCAGTCTATGGCCCATTAGGGTGAATGTACATAAGCGCTGCGCTGCGCGGTTCTCTGCTTGCGCTGGTCTATAGTTCCGTTTCTATATTCCATTGTTAATGGTACAATTCTATAGATCTATATCGTACATCTATCATTTTCATGGTCATGATCATGATTGAATCCAAAATAAAAAAATTAGAAAAATGTATAATTTCATTAAAGTTATTGAAATTGTTAAAAAAATTAAAAAAAGAAACAACAATCTTGCAGAAGGTGGTGGGTTCAACCACATTTAGCAATACCTCAAAGAAATATTCATAGTGCTTATAGCATTTTATTTAAATATTTTGCATTAAAGGATCATGAAGAGTTTTATAGATTTATTAACATGAGTTTTAATCAGTTTCATCATTTATTTGAACTGGTTAAAGGACATCCCATTATCGCCTAATTCCATCTTATTCATCAATAGCTGCATTTTCCAATGTTCTAATCAATTTTATAATTCATAGTAAGTATATCATATCAATTGGGTCTTGTGTTTTATTTCTCGGCTTAAAATACTTTTGTTCTTGAACTGTCCGTCATCTAAACTATCCCTTCATTTATTTAACTTTTCATTTTGGAGCATATACACATCGTTCGTGATTTATAAATATCATAGACATGCAACTGCTCATTTTTTTGTACGAATATACGAATGGAACGGAACGGCAGAGCTAAGCTTCAGCGCAGCACGGGGGCCTTTCTACATATGTGTGTTCTGTGTGTTCTGTGTGTTCCCGACAAAGACAGATAGATCTGTTCCGTTTATGTAAGACAGAGACAGACATAGAAAGAAGTTGTCTAGAACAGACAGAACACACATATGTAGAAAGGGCCCAGCGCGGCGCAGCGCAGCGCGGCGCGGCGTTTATGTACATTCACCCTTACATGCAAAAAAATACAAGGAACAGATACAGAAATAACATGGGTTAGTTAGTATATATCTATATATTAAGGGCGCTACAGGCAAAAAGAAAGAGCAAAAGGACAGGAACAGATATAAGAATAACATGGATATGTATATCTATATATATGAGGAACAGGAACAGCTACAGGAACAGATCTAGGTGTTCCTTCTAGCTGTTCCTGTTCCTCATATATATAGATATACATATCTATGTTATTCTTATATCTGTTCCTGTGCTTTTGCTTTTTCTTTTTGCCTGTAGCGCCCTTTATATATGAGGAATAGCGCTTATTCCTCGCTGTTCCTCATATATATATATATATATATATAGACATACTAAGCCATGTTAATTTCTTATATCTGTCGCTGTTCCTTTTTGCGTGTAACGGGCCTATCTCTATAAGTCTATGGTTTAAATCTATATAATCTCGAGAGCGAAGCCTGAAGTATAATTATTATTAATAGTTATCACGCGTACTTTCCTAATTATCGTGCAATTATCGTTGTTAATTACTAACTTGTTTACGGATTTGATTAATTCATAGTTTTACTGTTAAAACTCTATCGGACTTATTAATTTGCGGCAATACATTTATTATTTAGTTGATTGCTTTATTTTAATTGAAATGAATTAATATTATCTACACTCCCAAATCTTCCAATTATTGTAGAATGACCCTGAATATTCGGACGTCCAAGTCCCGCCAGGTGTCTCTCTCGTTGCATCTCTAAGGTATAATACCAAAGTCACGTGATGTATGCGAGGCAGGTTTGAACTTGTAAAATTCTATTTTTATGAAATGCAATACTTTGTAAATGATTGTATATATCTTTGTATTGATTAAATATTTTTCGTTTTTTCGCTTTTGATTCCATTTTTGCGTAATTAAAATTAATGTAATCTATTTTGTATGGAGTTAAGGTGCGTTTGTTTACCGCTGACTAGTGTGAATGCTGTCAGCTGAGAGCTGTGACTCTGTGAGCTGTCTCCTGTCTGCTTAGGAATAACTTAGAGCAGTTCTAATTTTTCCCGCTAGGTGTACCACTTTTGCTTTGACGTCCGAATAGCATTACTTGTCTATGCTAACAGCTAACGCAGTTCATAACGCTGCTCGAGATAAGTCAAATAGACTCGCCGCTCGCGGCAGCGACAGCGGCTGGTGTGGCGGGCGCCAGCAGCCCCCACGACCCAGGTCGTCACATAGGACTCTAGCGCATGCCGTGAAATCTTAGAAGAATAGTGTAGGCAGAGAATATAGAATATATTATTATTCAGAATAGAAGGCCAGATCGGCCGTTTTCGTGAAGCCAAAAATAAGCGTTAGTTCAGCCCCCCATGAGGCAGGCGGCGTTACGTTCGCCTATGCTTAAGCAAAACGGCCGATCTGGCCTTCTATACTGAATGATAATATATTCTATATTCTCTGGTGTAGGTACTGTACCTACTAAGGTACACTAAGGGCCTTTGCACGCTAAAAGCATAACGCTGTTACGACCCGAGTCGGGGTCTGAGAGTAGAAGGGCTCTTCTACAATGGTCGCCGAGTTGACCAACTAGAACGTGGAATTCGTTGTTCGATTAAGCACTGAAGTGCATGGAATTGCAGGAAATTGAAATGAAAACTCAAACTCGAAGATATCACTTTAACTCTGGAGTTTATTCAATTCAGAAATTAACTTTAGAACTTTTATAAAAATATAAAGACTTTCAAACGTGGTACAATTCAAAATGACCTTGAATTACGATACCCTGAGGCACTTGCACAGAGACCTCGGAGAGACTGCTGAGGCCGGTGAGGAGGCCCTATTTATATTCTAAATTGCAGGTGGAACTCCAGGTTGGTGGTGGGAGTGGAACCAATCAAAACTATTTCCCTTCCTAGAGTGGGAGTGGCTTCGCTGGAGAATTCTAGTTTAATCCGGTTTTGTCCTTGAGAGTGGGAGTGGCCTCGCTGGATAATTCTAGTTTATTCTGGATCGTCCTCCAGAGTGGGAGGTGGCCCTGCTGGAGAAGTCTAGTTCCTTCGAGAGTGGGGGTAATTGCCGTTAGAACCCGTTGGCCTTGGTGCCTCTAAAAATAGAAGGTAAACAGGAGGAGGGAGAGGGAATTTCCGTTGGGATCTTGCCGATTCGATCTGGTTTCCGCTGACCTCGAGAGCTTCTAAAAATAGAAGGTAAATAGGAAGAGGGAGAGGGAATTTCCGTTGGGATCTTGCCGGTTCGATCTGGTTTCCGCTGACCTCGAGAGCTTCTAAAAATAGAAGGTAAATAGGAAGAGGGAGAGGGAATTTCCGTTGGGATTTTGCCGGTTAGATCGGGTTTCAAGGGCTTCTAAAAATAGGAAGAGGGAGAGGGAAAAGAGATAAACAACTCCAGGAATAATATGGAGTAAACAACTCTAGGAATTATATTTTTAGAAAGGAATGAGCGTTTCCCTGAGCGAGTTTTATCCTGTTTATTTAATCAATATGAATAGACTCCTAATTTATTATTATTAATGCCTACATTAATTGTTAGTAATCTATTTGAATCGCAAGCTATTATTTATTAAATTATTGATCACCTGTCCATCGTTTATCTAGTGACGTATGGAATTCGTTTTTATCGTCGGTCATTTATTTCTATTCGCTTTATTGTAAATTCGGTTATTATTTATTTATTATAATTATTTCTCTGGTTGATCAAGTGAAATTAAATACTTATCGGAATTATTTTTATTATTTATTTTAGAATTAATCTTTTAAATCGGAAATATTATTGTAGAATCGGCCTAAATTCTATGCTAGTCGTTCGCGAGAACGCAGTTCATAACAGTTCCCCCCTTCTTTTAAAACACGAACCCATGATTCGGGCTTTTGTATTTTAAATATTCGCGCCCTTTACTGTGTCCTCCTGCGCGAGTCGGGTTTGGCTTGTCACCGTTAGATGGTGCCACCCGCCAGTGGCCGGGTCCGATCGCTAAATATTATCGTCGTCTGCTACAGAGCTGTCAGAATAATGCGCAATAGGAGTCTGAATTTTTCTCATAAATGAAGGTTGCACCTTTCTCAAAGGGAGTTGTGAAGGAAAAATGAGGGAGAAGAAAGGCTACCCTCCTGTTATTTTACAAGGAAAATAGCAAGAGAACCCCGTTGATCGATCAGATAAGTACTTAATTAAAAGGGAACAAAGATTCTTTGTGGTGAATTTGTTGTTCTTTTTCTTTTAGGGAGCAGGAGTATAAGAGGATGCATGTTGCAGGAACATATATTAGTACATTAATAATAGTGGCGATTGCTGCCAGCTCAAAGTGAATGCTTTAACTAAGAGGGATGCCCAAGGGTTATAATTTTTAAAGCTCAGATGCCAATAACTACCTGTGAAGGCAGGATCCAAGGAACCAGCATCAATGCGACTCATCCTATTATGAGAATGTTTTTTTTTTTTTTTTTTTTTTTTTTTTTTTTTTTTTTTTTTTTTTTTTCATACTTTTTTTATTTTTTTTAAGATGTTATAGTTTAGCAACTGCATCCATTCTGCCTGACGATAAGCTCTTGATGCAATACTTCCCATGACAGTTCACAGGAAGATAACCGTTCCATGAGGCCTATAATTGTAGGGATATCATCCCTCATGACAACAACAGGACAACTGTGTTTACTGAAATAGAATTTACCTAAAATTATTAACTTACCCAAATGTTCTGAAACCCAATTGCTCTTTGCCCATGGCTCCCAGGCATAGAATCCATTCGATAAGGGTCATTATTTGCTATACATCCACCCCAAAACCATTAACTATTCGTCTTTTGTGAGAAGGAAATCCCATTAACCAGGAAATACCATTCCCTATTTAATGCTAAGCAGCAAATATTCACCAAAAGCTACTATGTTATCCACTTCCTATAATTTGGTTCTGCAAAAATGTGGTGAGAGATATAGCGAGAGTGTACCGAGTGATTTGGGTTGTGCATATAAGATGGTGATGCTTCCAGCCCGACAAGCTAAAACCATTGAGACCTTAACGAAGGGATCGGATAATATCACCAAGAAAGAAGAAAAAATATATCTCAACACCATTCTTTATTTACATGAAAATAAGAAGGGAGAAAGAGGATGAAATGAGCTGTACAAAAGCCTTAGAAAATACAAGGATATCAAAATTACATGAAAGTATAAAAAAAAAATATAAATATGCAAAGACACAAAGTTAATGAAATACGCATAGTCATCTAAATTGGAACCTTGAACACCTGTCCTTCCTGGATCTCTTTCCTGTGGTATGCAAAGATCACTTGGCATGTTTCGCATCTAGAGAAAGATCTGGCAACCAGTGGGCTCTCTCCACATCCTCCTGGACACAGTGGTAGACGTAAAGCCCTCTCTAGACCAATGCAGTGGCAGGTCATGATCTCCCACTCGCCTGTGATGCCCTGGTAGCACTTAAGACATCTCCATTGTTTGGATTGAGGATCCCTAACGTAAGTTCCTTTCAAATGTCTGGTAGTTCTCATGAGTTCTCCTCTTAATGGCATTTTCTTGTAGTGGACTCTCCATAATTTCTCTGCCTGTCCGGGCGTTGTTGCTGGCTTGGGTCCGTTGAAGGGCTTAACCCCTTGTTCGGGATCCAAGTGAGGGGGCATTCCCTGAGGCATCATCCTTATGAGGGGCTGCAACGGTGCCCTCGGCGGGACTATCCGTGTCCTTTGAGGCTCCGTCCATGCACCAGCTATTTTTAGCTGGGGCAGATGCAACCCGTGCGCAGGCTCCATTCCTGTATTGGCGTATGGGTGCTCTGAATGCCCGACTCCGGGGTGAGCGGCCATACAGAGAATTTTGGCCCCTGTCTGGGTAACTGTATTTGTAAGAGCCACCCAGGAAGGCTGTTTGTATGGTCCCCGAATCTGGCCTTTATCGCGTGTCGTTCCTGATGGTCCTGGGAGGGCCATAGAGAGGTTAAGTGGAGACGTTGGGTTCTTTTCTTCCTTGACCTTAAAGGTCCCGACTGTCCTTACGTGCAGCATTATGCGACGGTTTTCCGGGTTCTCCTCCATTTCCTATAGAGAGATTTTTTTATATTCCTCACTCTGGTGATAGGAAAAGGAGGGAGGAAAAAAAAAGAGAGAGAAAAAAGAGGAGAAAAAAAAGGGGAAGGAGATGGCCGATTTTACCTTGTCAGCATAGCTCGTCGAAGATCTTTGAATAACGAGGGAATGTAATCCCTTAGACGACAGATTTGATCACTTGGGAGACGTGAGGCTCGACGCTCGTGTGCCGGCACGAGCTGAGGATAATTACCCCCTTTTTCCTTTTTTTTTCAGATTTGAGGATGAGGCTCGACGTCTTGAAAATCTGGCAGGTACAAGGTTTCCCGCGAGAATGCCGGAGAGCCGAAGCGGAAAAGACGAACGACCGAGAGGGGAGGGCAAGGCGGAAGGAAGAATCGACTGTAGATGGCGGTGGTAGTGCTAATTTAGAGAGGCGAAGAAGACGAATTATTTTCTTTTTCCTATCAATCCGGACTGCCGAGTCCCATAGAATGAGGAAAGAGAGAGAGAGGAAGAGAGAGAGAGAGGAAGAGAGAGAGAAATTAAATATGAAGGTTTCTCTCCTTTTTTTTTTTTTTTTGAAAATAGGAAGGGAATTTGCTGTTAATCACTGATGCGGAAGTGACGCAGTCAACAGGAAGATCAAGGCTTCTTTCCATAAAAAGGGTTTTTATTTTATCAACCATTCTGATTTTAAGGGCGAATTTATCACGGATAATTTTAAAATTCTGGATAGGGGTTATTCTTTAAATAATAATTATAATTTTCAAGAAAATATAGTTTACTAGGAAGCGCGGTTTTGATCTTAAATAAATTCATTTTATAAGGGTGAAGTTACAATGGAACACGGGTTTAATTCAAATAATTTCATTTTTCAGGGTGAATTATTAATAAGTTTAATTTTTTAAGAGTGAATTTATAATGGAATACGGATTTAATTTAAATAATTAGGGTAAAAACGCGGGTTTAATAATTATTTTTAAGGGCGAATCTACAGTAAAACGTGGATTTAAGTTAACTAATCAAATTTAAGGGTGAAGCTTTTAATAGGAAATTTCGGATTTTAAGTGTAAATTTCAACGAATAATTTTGATTTTCTAAGGGTGAAGTTATTTTTTTTTTTTTATTCTAAATAGTAAATTTTCAATAAACAAATTTTAAATTTTAAGGGTGAATTTACAAGAAAACGCGGGTTTAGATTAGATAATTTAAATTTTTAGGGGTGAAGTTTTCGTAAGTTTGATGCAACGCGGTTATTTGCTTTGTTATTTATTCACGGATTTTCCTTTAAATAATTTAATTTTTTTTTCAGGGTGAAGGGAGCCCCTGCCATCGCTCCCTTCTGTGAGATGCTACCTATGGCTCGCCGGGACCCATCCTTATACAGTGTATCAGGAGTACTTCCGGTTTCCCATCTCCAGGGCAAAAAGGAACTAAACTTTAAGGCGAGCCCTGGCCATCTCTCCTATAACCCTTATTATTTTATTATTTGTCAATTTAATTACAAATAGGATACATGAAGTTACAATTTGGTCGCACGTGGAATATAAAAATATAAGTATCGCAATGAGGTAACATTTGCATACCGTATAGAGAAGTAAGCAATGAATAAATTTAATTAGGTCGTAAACACGCGTGTTTTAACTTATCTACATGGACTATTTTGGTTTTATTATTTCCTAAATCTATTTTTGCATTTCTATCATCTATTAATTCTATTATTTTATACCGGCCTGCATACTGCTCATCAAATTTACCTACTTGAGGTTCTTTTAATAAATATACCTCTTCTCCGATCTTGAAATCTTTCGCATTTAATTTTTGATCGTAATATCGCTTTGATCGTTCTTTTGCTTCCAATAACCGCGCTTTTGCCATTTTTTGAGTGTTATTTAATTTAAATATTAATTCATCCAGGTACATTTCGTATGTCTTTTCTACAGTCCTTGTTTCAAACTCGGAAGGTAATCGCGCCTTTTGTCCAAAAATTAGCTCGTGGGGAGTAAAACCGTGTGCCGAATGAACAGATGTATTATATGAAAACATAGCCATTTTTATCCAAGTATCCCAATCGGTTTTATCCGTGTACATTTCTAAATATTCAACCAAGGAGTGATGACTTCTTTCTAAAGAGCCCATGGTCTGCGGATGGAAGGAGGTGGATCGCAATTGTTTAATTTTAAATAATTTCGCTACCTTTTGCATTAAACTACTCTGAAAATTGCTGCCCTGATCGGTTTTAATCGCTTCGGGACAGCCGAATCTAGTAATGAAATCGTGGACTAAAGCGGTGGCAACCATCTCAGCGGTCATATCAGGAATGGGAAGGGCATCAGAGTATTTGGTTAAATTACATTGCAAGGTCAGGATATACTTATTTCCGGATACGGTTACGGGTAAGAGGTCTACTATATCCATTTCCAACACTTCGAACGCTCTACTGGGGGTAGTCGTGATTCTCATTGGCTGCTTTGTTTTCACTCGTACTAATTTCTTTCTCTGGCATTCCGCGCAGGTCCTAACATATTCGGAAACGTCTTCCTTTATTCCCGGCCAAACGTATTGCTCACGGATTCGATGATAAGTTTTCGCGATGCCTTTGTGTCCCCCAATAGCCGAATCGTGGGCCTCGCCAATAATACCTAGTCTATCATCGGGAGGTGGAACAATTACTTCCCCCGTGCAAATAGTTAATTTCGGTATCGCTGTTTTCCAACGCGCCCGTAGGGTAATTTCGATGGGTAACCAATGGTTCTTTTCCAACCCATCTCCAAATTTCGAGATGCTAACTGAATTTACTTTTTCCTCGATCATCGCGGTCCGGAGGGAATCTAAGCATTGAACTATTATAGCTGCGGTTGCCACTTCATTCGATTTTTCCTTGACAAATAATGAATATATAATTTTTCCGTTTGATAAATTTGTCTGTACTACCGCGCCTATGCCGATGGGTTCTGTTTTTAATTTTTCAACATTTATCATTTCTAAATCTACTAATTGTTGGCAAATAGGGGTGCTTATTTTGCAATCTACTGACATAAAATGAGCGATATTATCTTTTCTCATTAAAAGTTGGTCCCGGGAGTATTCGACGGAAGTTATGACTAAGACCTGATCTATTCTATTCGCGATAGTCGGAGTCAAGTCTAGGTGGGGTTGGTTTTTGTGTATCGTATGTGTTAAGTCCATTGAGGACGGTGTTTTATGTATCAAGTTGTCCACATAGGACTGTATGTCATTGTCTACATAAGACTGTGCGTTGTTGTCTACATAAGACTGTGCGTTGTTATCTACATAAGACTGTATATCGTTGTCCACATAGGACTGTGTATTGTTGTCCTCATAAGACTGTGTATCGTTGTCCACATAGGACTGTGTATTGTTGTCCTCATAAGACTGTGTATCGTTGTCCACATAGGACTGTGTGTTGGGGGATTCACTCGTGATAGCAGAAGACTGAATCTCATAGGTTTTTATTCCAATAATTTCATTCTCTAATTCATCCCCAGAATCGTCGAATACACTATTGAGGTTATCTGTCATTGGTTCTTGGAGATCAACCTCCCCTTGAACCCTTGTCTGCGTCCTTTCAACCCTATTTTCGCCTGACGGGATTTCTTGATAGGAATTTTCCTGTAGGTCCCCGGCTCTATCATTCCCAACGTGTATGGAAGTACTTCGCTCCAGGAACACATAGCCCCCGAGCCCCCCAGCACACGTGAGAGCTTCGGTTGTACTCCTCGTGACAGTTGCCTAACAGGGTTTCTTGATGGGAATTTTCCCGTAGGCCCCCGGCGTTCTCTTCGACACGTGTGAGAGTACTTCGGCTTGGCGGGATTTCTTGATAGGAATTTTCCTGTAGGTCCCCGACCCCCTCAACACGCGCGAAGGCTTCGGCCACCTTGCTTGTGGCCGGTGGACTCCTAACACTAACTATCCCATTTTTCAGGGATTCGGCCGCGATATCCACGTCCGGCCTATCTACTCTATTCTCCTCTCTCTGGAGGGCTTCAGCCACGACCTTTACAACCGGTGGTCCCCTACAGCTACCTCGGTCATGATATACGATGACCGCTGCCTCTTCCATTGAAGAGACAGTGCTAAGTCCATCGGTCGGTCCGTCAGTGTTTATTGGTCTATCGTCTTGTCTAGTCGGGGTATAGGAATGATCGAAATTCTCTGATCCTTCGGAATCTTATCCCTTATGACCTGATTCAGCATGATTAATTAGGAATAAATTTTCGATATTAGTTTCTGGGAACAATTCCTCTGGATCAGAGTCAACGGAATCGATGGCTATTGGAAGAGTTGGTATAGGGTTTCTGGACAGTGCATCCGCGTTCATGTTTATCTTTCCCGGTTTATGAATAATGTCATAGTCATATTCCCTTAACAAAATTTTCCAACGTCCTACTCTTCCGATAGGATCTCTTAATTTATTTAGCCATAATAGTGGTCTATGATCGGTCACTAATGTAAATTTCCGGCCATAGAGATACGGTCTAAACTGCTTCACTGTGTGCATTACAGCTAGTAATTCTTTCTCCGTGGTTGTGTATCTTATTTCTGCGCTAACTAAAGCCCTTGACGTGTAGGCAATTGGGAGATCCCTTCCTATCGGGCCCTGACTCAAGACACCACCCAAAGCATAATTGGATGCGTCGGTCGTTACAACAAATGGTTCATTAAAATCTGGATATTGCAGGATGGGGCTGGAGCAGAGTGTTTGTTTCAGGGTGATGAAAGCATTCTCTTGCGCGTTATCCCATAAAAAGTGTTTATCCTTTTGCAAAAGTGAATGGAGGGGCCTAGAAATTTTAGCAAAGTCAGGAATGAATCTACGGTAATACCCAGCTAAACCTAAAAATTGTTTGATATTTTTAGCATTCTTCGGACGCGGGAATTCCGAGACGGCCTGAATCTTACGAGGATCGGGTTTCACCCCCTGTTCGGATATGATGTGCCCTAAGTAAACGACTTCTTTCCGGAGGGAAAAGCACTTATCGGGCTGCAGGGTGAGACCGGCAGTTCTTAGTCTCCCAAACAATTTCTTTGTCTTCCGAGTATGATCCTCTAAGGATTCGGCGTATACTACAATATCGTCCATGTAGACGAATAATTCAATACCCTGCAACCCGCTCAGCACCTTATCCATGAGAGCCTGAAACGTGGATGGGGAGCCCTTCAATCCCATAGGCATTCTTTTATATTGCAAATGATTAAATGGGGTTGAAAACGCGGTCTTAGGAGCGTCTGAGGGATCAATTGGCACTTGATGAAATCCCGAAGCTAGATCAAGAGTTGAAAAATATTTACTTCTTCCTAATTGATCGAGAATTTCCGTTATATTGGAAAGGGGATAAGCGGAAGCGATGGTTTTCTCGTTTAGAGCCCGAAAATCTATAACCAAACGCCATCTTTTATTTCCCTGCGAATCAGGTTTTTTGGGAAAATCCACAATGGAGAGTTGTAAGGTGATTCGGATTCTTCTACTATGTCGTTATCGATTAATTCCTGAACCTGCTTCTGAACTATTTCCCTTAAGTGAGGCGGGTACCGGTATTGCTTTACATTAATAGGAATATCATTGGTAGTAGGGATTTTGTGGGTAACTGTAGTAGTTTTACTTAACTTATCCTTGGGCAAATGAAACTGGCAGGGAAATTCTGACACGAGTTTAACTATACTATCTCTTTCTTCCCGATCGAGATCTTTTAAATCGAGTAATTCCAAAATCTTATCTATTCTGAGCTGTAGCTCTGCCTCGGTTTTACTTTTATTCGTTGTTCTAATGACGCGCACGGATTTTAAAGTACAATCATAACCTTCCAGTTCAATGAGCGGTATAATAATATTCATGTCTTCTGTGGTAGTATTGATCGCGAATACATTGACTTTTCCGTTTTTATTAGTGACCAGGCATTCTCCAATGAAAACCCCGGGCCCCGCGTTTATCTTAGGTATATAACCCGTAGATCGCGTGGAATTCTGAACGGAGATCTGAATTAGAGATTTAGTTCTAGCAGGTAGGTAGTGAGTGTTATGATTAATAAAAGAAACTGAACCGCGTGCATCTCCGTAAAGGAGTACATCATCATCAAAAGATAAAATTGCTTTTTGCTCCTTTAAGAATTCCACCCCAAGAATTCCATCAGCTCTTATGGGAAAATCATCCGGTACAATATTAACTCTACAAGGGATCCCATCGAGCTTTACCTTAACGTATCCCTCTGTCAGAACCAAGCCTTCGCTTATTCCAGCCAATCGGTATAAGTTATCTTTATAAATGGGCATTTTGTCTTTCAGCAAACCACACTTAATAATATTAAGTTCTGACCCCGTATCAATAAGAAAACGCGGCCTATTTATAGCTAGATCATTACATTCGATCGCGACAAGGGGTGAATTTACCTCCTTAGTGGAACCGGTGGCAATGATAACAGCGCGGGTGGGGACGCTTGATGATTTGAATTTCGAGGGTTCGCCGTCGCGCCCATGTGACGAACCGCATTCGAGTTTAAAGGATGAGTATTATTAACGGGCCCCTGATGTTGAGGATAGTTAGCAATAGGTAAATAATTCCTGTTGGGAGGATAGCCTTGGCCAATGTTTGATGAAACATTATTTCGTCGCCGCGTTCTACATAAGTCATCGATATGACCCTCGACTCGACAATAGGTACAGTAAAGACCTTTATCAGCCCTCTGCTGACAATTTCGCGAGACATGACCTACCTTACCGCACCTATAACATTTAGGTTTCTTTCTTTCCGGTTCATCCCTGGTTTCTGGTTCCGCGACGTGACAGTAAGACCGTTTTCTATTTTCGCCCAAGATTTCCCCATGCAATTCCTTTCGCTGCTGTACATACCTTTCGCAAGTGATGGCGGTGCTAATTGCTACTTCGAAGGTGGAAAATTGTTTCCCTATCATTCTTGTGGCTATATCTGATTCTAGACCTAAAGTGAAACATTCGATGGCCGTGTTTGTTGTTCCCTCGATCATACCACGAGCGACAACAGTATTAAAATTTTCGTCTATCAATTCACGAGCCTTTTGCAGAATCCGAGTGACTCTTAACCCGTATTCAGAAACTTTTTCCTGTGGCTTCTGCCTTACTCGTGCTAAATCAGTTTGAATCTGAGGCAAATTTTGAGTTGGGGCGAATACCCTTTTTAATTCTAAAAGGAGCTCATCTAGATTGCTAAAATCCTTAAATTGTAAGTAATCATTAGCGTCGCCGGTGACTCGCGATTTTACCAATTTTAAAAAGAAACTTTGGTCACTCGGATTTACAAAACTTTCGGCCTCTTTACATTCCCTTATGAACCGATTTATAGAGATATTCTTTCCATTAAATTCGGGGAGTATATGCACTATCTCATTAATCTTTTTGTAACTGGATAAAGAACTCGATGTAACGGATCTATTAATTATGGAATTATTATCGAAATCATTACGCGTAATTAAATCGTCTCTCATGTTCCGGAAATCCGGCGCAGGATTAAGCGGCGGCCTAATTGATGGTATACTTGATTCATCGCGATTATTTATCGTTAAATCCAGCGCTACAATACCTTCAGGTAGACTACTTTTCTCCGTTAGACCGGAATTTTCTGAAATTGACCATGAGCCGGACGCTTGCTCGTTATCTATCGACATTTTTATTTTAACCCTACTCGCTCGCTCAGGTACTTAACTTAGGATATTTGGAGGACTCGTAGATGCTCCTGGTGGTCCGGGTAAGGCCTCTCAATCGTGCTATCTTTGGCAATGCTTGCAGTTGGGTGGTGAAGATAGGCAATGACCTGATCGCAGATGGCGTCGGGAACGAATCTGATAAGGTTGTATCCTGGGGGAGGATCGTCATCTTTGGTTTGGCCTTGGAGGTGTGTCACCTGCCCCACTCTCGCGTCCTAGGTCCGGGGTATTTTCTCTCGGATTAAGTGGAGTTCTATCGTTGGCATTCATGAAGTCCTTGATGATTGGTTGGGGATTTCCTCTCTGATTTTCTGCTGTGGATCCAATATTCCAATCAAAAATGCTCCGACATTCGCCCGCGTTCCAGGGGAAACCACAGCTTAAAACCCTGGACGAAACACTATACTGAACTTCTTCCTCCTCTCCTGGGATTCTTTTCCTTGGCAATTCTTCGAACTATCCCACCGCTGTCACCAAAATTGTTACGACCCGAGTCGGGGTCTGAGAGTAGAAGGGCTCTTCTACAATGGTCGCCGAGTTGACCAACTAGAACGTGGAATTCGTTGTTCGATTAAGCACTGAAGTGCATGGAATTGCAGGAAATTGAAATGAAAACTCAAACTCGAAGATATCACTTTAACTCTGGAGTTTATTCAATTCAGAAATTAACTTTAGAACTTTTATAAAAATATAAAGACTTTCAAACGTGGTACAATTCAAAATGACCTTGAATTACGATACCCTGAGGCACTTGCACAGAGACCTCGGAGAGACTGCTGAGGCCGGTGAGGAGGCCCTATTTATATTCTAAATTGCAGGTGGAACTCCAGGTTGGTGGTGGGAGTGGAACCAATCAAAACTATTTCCCTTCCTAGAGTGGGAGTGGCTTCGCTGGAGAATTCTAGTTTAATCCGGTTTTGTCCTTGAGAGTGGGAGTGGCCTCGCTGGATAATTCTAGTTTATTCTGGATCGTCCTCCAGAGTGGGAGGTGGCCCTGCTGGAGAAGTCTAGTTCCTTCGAGAGTGGGGGTAATTGCCGTTAGAACCCGTTGGCCTTGGTGCCTCTAAAAATAGAAGGTAAACAGGAGGAGGGAGAGGGAATTTCCGTTGGGATCTTGCCGGTTCGATCTGGTTTCCGCTGACCTCGAGAGCTTCTAAAAATAGAAGGTAAATAGGAAGAGGGAGAGGGAATTTCCGTTGGGATCTTGCCGGTTCGATCTGGTTTCCGCTGACCTCGAGAGCTTCTAAAAATAGAAGGTAAATAGGAAGAGGGAGAGGGAATTTCCGTTGGGATTTTGCCGATTAGATCGGGTTTCGAGGGCTTCTAAAAATAGGAAGAGGGAGAGGGAAAAGAGATAAACAACTCCAGGAATAATATGGAGTAAACAACTCTAGGAATTATATTTTTAGAAAGGAATGAGCGTTTCCCTGAGCGAGTTTTATCCTGTTTATTTAATCAATATGAATAGACTCCTAATTTATTATTATTAATGCCTTCATTAATTGTTAGTAATCTATTTGAATCGCAAGCTATTATTTATTAAATTATTGATCACCTGTCCATCGTTTATCTAGTGACGTATGGAATTCGTTTTTATCGTTGGTCATTTATTTCTATTCCCTTTATTGTAAATTCGGTTATTATTTATTTATTATAATTATTTCTCTGGTTGATCAAGTGAAATTAAATACCTATCGGAATTATTTTTATTATTTATTTTAGAATTAATCTTTTAAATCGGAAATATTATTGTAGAATCGGCCTAAATTCTATGCTAGTCGTTCGCGAGAACGCAGTTCATAACAACGCAAAGGAATAAGAAATAAGAGGGCATAAGGTGGACATAAGGTACTTATGCTCCGCTTATTCCTCTTATGCCCGTGTTATGTACGCAACGGATCTTGCATAACCCCTAAATTGCTTGTTTTGGAGTAATTTTTTTAATAATAAGTTGCAAGTAAACATTTACCTCTTCATCCATTGTTCAAAAATGTCTACACTATAAATTATTATAAAAATAATCACTAAATGATTAAGAAGAAAACTTTTCTCACTTCTGCACGTTGAAATGATAAAATACAAAAGCCCCTCAAGTTTTATTATTTTGTCAACTTTTTACATTGTAACCAATTAGAGTCAATTAATAATTACAGTAAGCTATTTCATTTCGAAAACTTTACTCCAAAAAAATCAAGAGGTTATGCACGTTTCGTTGCGTACACAACACGGGCATAAGAGGAATAAGCGGAGCATAAGTACTTTATGTCTACCTTATGCCCTCTTATTCCTTATTCCTTCGTATTGGCGTTATGCTTTTAGCGTGCAAAGGCCCTAAGGCACGTAATTTAACAAGTGTTGTCAATAATCGAAAAATCAAAGCGCTAGATATCGCGGAACAGAGATAAGGATATTACTAACGAAGTGGTGATAAGCTTATGAATGATCCATGAACTCTGGTAATTCTTTCTTCTGCGAATGTGATGCAGGCTTATGATGGTCTTAATTCACACTGGACTAGGTGAGATAATAGACTGCTTAAGCAAAATTGTTTAATCACTTCTAAAAAATTTATTTCAATATTTTTACAAGGATTATACTTTTAATAAGACAACAATGAATTTGAACAATCGTGTTTGTAAAAATTTAATAATCCATTTTTACCATTTTAGAAGAGAACGATTAAAATGGGGCGTAATATTGTTAAGCGGAACTTGCCTAGTTTATGCGTCAAGAACATCAGTACCTTTATTGGTGCCAATCATTGGCAAAGAAAGAGGATGGAGCAAAACAGACTCTGGAACTATTCTTTCCAGTTTCTTCTGGGGCTACACAATGACCCAAGTATTAGGTGGATATGTGAGCGATCGCATTGGAGGACAGCAAATCATGTGGATTGCTGCAGTAGGTTGGGGAATATCAACATTTTTCTTACCTGATGTTATTAGATTTTTTTCTATGGATGGGTATGCAATAGAAATGATAGCATTTGCTCGAGTTATAAATGGAGCATTTCAAGGTATAAAAAAAAGTACAATATCAATATCATATTTCATTATTTTGCATTAATAAAATTTATATTTATTTCAATCAGGAATGCACTTTCCTAGTATGATTAGTCTAACAAGTCAACAATTAAGTGAAAGTGAAAGAGCATCTTTTTTTAGTTTGGTTACTTCAGGATCAGCTTTGGGAACACTGTTAACAGGAGTTTTAGGATCATATGTTTTAGAAAATTACCAGTGGGACACTGTTTTCAGAGTCTTAGGTAATTTTGTTTCACAAAAAGTACTGTAAGAGTGGACAAAACGAACGTCTGTGTTAAGTAAACCGAGCAGATTTTAAAATGACATTAAAATTTAGAATATTACAAAAGATATAATCAGAGATCGGCATTATTCGTCCGCAAACTTTTTTCGAATATTTCAGTAAATATTTGTTGCGATGAAATAATTTTAATTAAGGTGATGTGATACCCACACTATTACTCAATTCTAGGTTTCCCGTTTTTCTTCTTTAATTTTAAAGTTTTTGAAAAAAACTCTTTGACACGTTTTAAGTTTAATAAAAAAAACTATAACGTATCAAAGAGTTTTTTCCTTAAAATTAAAAATTGAATGAGAAAAACGGGAATCCAATTGTGAGTAATAGCGTAGTTATCGCATAAACACGTCTCATAAAAACTGGGCCTTTAGAAGTGTTTTGAAAAACTATTCTAAAGATTGACAAAACACTTTTAAAGGCCCCGGTTTTATGAGAAAAGTGTTTATTAATTAAAATAATTTCATTGCATCAAATATTTAATGAAATAATATTCGAAAAAATTTTGCAGACGAATAATGCCGATTCTGGATATAACTATAGTTTTCCACCTATTGATTGATGCCCTTAAAAACTGCATAAATAGATAAAAAATATTTTATTTTATACAAAAATTATTTGATATTAAAAAGTTGTTCTGTGTGTCCCCACAGGTGTTTACTTTGTTCTTTTTAAAGTAGTAAATTAAATGAATGTCTGCAATTTTAATAACATGAAAACAATAATATATTAACAATAATATATTAACAATCAAACAAATTACTAGTACTTCTATTTTACAGGATGTATCAGTATTGGCTGGACCTTTATATTGTTATATTATTCTTCTTTCTTAAATGCTCGTCCAATTACCTATAAACAATCATCGAGCAACAAACTACCAATTAAAGAACTTATTACAAAAGCACCTTTCTGGTAATCATGGTACATGAATAATAATGCACTTTTGTTACATTGCCACCATTTTCAAATAATCAGTGAATTATATATTATTTTTAAATTTATACTATTATGAATTTATAATTTAGATCTAATATGGAAAAATGTTTACAGGTCTTGTGTGATAGGACATGCATGTCAAAACAATTGTTTTTTCATTTTATTGTCCTGGATGCCAACTTATTTTCATGACACCTTTCCTGATGTCAAGGTAGCTTACATTTTCCATGATAACATATCATAATTTATATAGTTTCAATTATAGCATATTTAAATTTAATTTTAAGAGTTGGATAGTAAATATGGTGCCCTGGCTTGCATCTGTACCATCTATATTCTTAGGTAGGGCCATTTCTGAAAAACTTATCAAGACTGGATATTCCATCACAGCAACTCGTAAAATAATTCAAACGACATGCTTTGCCATACAAGCTGTGAATTTATTATTTTTAGGTTTGTTAATAATTTTTCTTAAAAATTATCATGTAAAAATCTAAATATATATAAAAATGTAATATATTTAACAAATCTTATAGCTGCAACAGACACATCTGAGAAAGCAATTTTATATTTAACTTTAATAATTGCTGGATCTGGTTTTCATAATAGTGCAATTGTTGTAAACCCTTCAGACCTAGCACCAAAACATTCTGGTAGTGTTTTTGGTTTTATGAATACTGTTGGTGCCATTCCTGGTAATGAAATACATTTCAAAGTATATTATAAATATGATATACCTTGATATTTCTGATTTGGTTTTTAGGTTTCTTGGGAGTTTACTTTGCTGGACATATTTTGCACCTGACTCACAGCTGGGCTGTTGTATTTATTTATATTTTCGTCATAGAAATAATAGGATGTGCAATTTATCTCATTTTTGGTTCTGGCCAAGCAATTTTGTAAAAGAACATTATTCATTTATATAAAAAGAATTTATTATTAAAGAGATTTTGACATATATGGTCCATCTAATTCATAACCCATTTTTCTATAGTAATTCCTTGTGCCAACACCTGCAACATAATATTAATATATCATTAAATCTCATTTAGATTATTTGTTCATTCTCTTTTGCTTTGAAAATATTCTTTGGTACCTGAAATGACAGCAATCTTTTCTGAACCATGTTCTTCCCTTGCAATTCTCTCAGCTTCTTCCATCAAAAGCATACCAAAGCCTTGATGTTGAAATTTGGATGGATCTCTAGCATTGACAGGTACTACACTTCCATATACATGAAGTTCTCGTACAATTGAACATTTTTCTTTTAGCTCAGCTCTGTAAAAAATTTTATAAAATAATGTAGAAATTGAATGTAATAATATAATTTTAATAAATTACCTAAAAGTATCAGTTGAGCATTTTCGAAGTCTTAATAAGCCAACTAAAATATCCTGTAAAGGGTCTTCATATGATAAAAACGTTTCCCATCCATTATTTGCAGCATAGTCCCTGCGAATTAACTCAACCTCATAGGGTTGCACTTTGTTGTGTATTTCTTGTATTCCAACTTCTCTAGTTCTTACATCTCTGCATGTTACACCTAAGTCTTTCATTCTATCCAAAGCTAGTTCTCGAAGATTACCATGTTCTACTCCAGAACTGTAATAATAAAAATAAATTTGACATAAGCATAAAGTATCAAGAAAATTTTATTTAGTATTTATAGTTATACAAAACATTTTTTGCATTACGATTTCGAAAGCATTACCTTACTAAGGGCATGGGAATATCTCTTTGTACTCGATATACACGTGTCCATGGAGGAATTAGAGCTAAAACTCTAGCAATAAGATCTATAAGTACACTGGGAGGATAGCTTTTATATCTCCCCGTCTTCCACAGTTCATATAAACCAGTACCCCTAATAACTAGAGTGGGATAAATTTTTAATCCATCTGCTCTAAATGCTGGATTTTCGAAAAATTCCTATGCAAAAAATAAATTATAACAATTACTGTAGCTAATGTTATTTTAAATTTAAAAATAATTTCTTACAATAAACTGTTCGATATCTCTCTCGATATCAACATTTGGTAAGTCAGGCATCATATGGGCAATAACTTTGAAGCCAGTATCTTTAGATAATTGAAAGTTTTCACATACTGCTCGTACCGTATGTCCTCGGTTTGTATCTCTAGCTATATCTTCATAAACAGATTGTACTCCAATTTCCAAACGTGTGCATCTATTGATCAATATATCAATTAATAAATTCAAATTAAAAAATTCAATGGCAATTTTTTTATTTGACGTACCCATAATTTAACATATCTGATAAATGTCTTTTAAGACAGTAATCTGGGCGAGTTTCAATAGTTATCCCAATGCACTTAGTTCGGCTTCTTTCAGAATATTTGACAGCTTCTGCTACATTATTACTCTTATGGCCTGATAAAGCATCATGCAAATTTCTTATAAAATAATCTCTATAATCTTCAGGTAATGACATAAAAGTTCCTCCCATAACAATAAATTCTACTTTATCTACACTATGTCCTAATTGTTTTAACTATAATTTAAAGAAAGATATATTTTTGTATAGTGTACTCTTTAAATCAATAATTCTGATAAAAAATATAATATTTTAACCTGTTCAACTCTATGTCGTGTTTGTAAAAAAGGATCATAACGAGCACGTATGGCTCGCATTGATGTTGGTTCATATCCCGTATAAGATTGAGTAGAATATTCAAAGTCTGAATCTGGTCCTCCTGGACAATATACACAAATATTTCCTGTCATATTGATATGTGGACATCTATGTGGTTTACACATAACGGCAACAACTGCAATCTAAATAATGAAATAGTTTAAAGAATAAATTTACTGCAAAATTTATAGCTGTATATATTTTTATAAATAAACATACACCACTAGCAGTCCTGATAGGTTTTGCTTTAAGTTTTGGCAATAAAATATGTTTCACATCATATGGAACCGCAGCAATGATGTCAACTAATCTTGGTGATGAGGATAGACCATATTTGGAAGAAATTTGTGTTTTTAATTTGTTTAAATCAACATCTTTATTAGCTTCATGTGCATTCAAAAGTTCTCGAATTATTTCTCCAATTGTCATCATCATACGTTCTTCCTTGCTTTGAGTAAATTCTAAAAACAAAATGTAAAAATGGTGAATTTGTGTAAAAAGAATTTATTAATTATGCATGAAATAAAAATAAAGTTTATAAATATACTCAGTATTTGTCACATTTCCATGCATATTCATAAGTGCGATCAATATCGTTTACTTTATAACATATCATAAACTAAATTTTTTACCTTTTCGTTTCTTCCCCATTATTATTTTTATTTCTGAAGCACTTGACAATAAATAAATATACTATACTCCTTGTAATAAAAATGATTTTATAACTCCGCAATAATATGCATTCGTCGCCTGCAAGCGCAACATGTGTACGAATTGCTTGTGTTCTTTTAGCCGTACAATGTTATAGCCAATCATGAAGCGCAATTTTCCTTATATATATCACATCATCACATATCAAAATATCACGGGCACAGGACCCGAACTGCAATGAAAAATCAATGCCCAATCCACATTGCATGCCGTACCTATGCGGTAGCAGTAAGAAGTTGGCATCCCCTATAAAAAAAACCATCAAATATTATTATATGATTCGATTGCGCGTAAAAAATGATTAATAAAAACGCAAAGTAGACGTTTGCGCGTCTTTTCGTTTTTTAGACAATAAAAAAACGTTCGGGTGCTAGAAAAATTAAAAGTTTTAATTATATCATAGAAAAATTGATAATGAGACAATTGTTTCAATGGTAATCGATAGTTTTTAACAAGCGCAAACAGCCCCGTAATTAGTTTTGCAATAGACCTAATATTTATATAATTATCAAATTGGTACTTTTAAAAAGATATAGTCTCTTTCATCAGAGTCTAGACAACATGACTAAAGAAATAATATCCTTCTCTGGGCCCTTTCTACATATGTGTGTTCTGTCTGTTCTAGACAACTTCTTTCTATGTCTGTCTCTGTCTTACATAAACGGAACAGATCTATCTGGGGCCTTTCTACATATGTGTGTTCTGTGTGTTCCCGACAAAGACAGATAGATCTGTTCCGTTTATGTAAGACAGAGACAGACATAGAGAGAAGTTGTCTAGAACAAACAGAACACACATATGTAGAAAGGACCCTGTCTTTGTCGGGAACACACAGAACACACATATGTAGAAAGGCCCCTGCGTGGACAGTATTGTTATGACTCGAGTCGGGATCTTCAAGCAGAAGGGCGTTTCTGCAATGGTCGCCGGGTTGGCGAATTAGAATTTGGGAACGTTGCTCAATTAAGCGCTAAAGCGCACAGAGTTGCGAGAGGTTTAAATAAAACTCAAACTGAAGAGATTTAGAGTTTATTCTGTGTTTATTGAATTAGATATCACTTTAATTAATGTCTTTAACAATTCTTTCGTTAATGTGTTCGTGACTCGATATAAACTTTAACTGACAGTAAGATAAAGCCAGCTTGCGCGCGCTGATGCAATAACCGTTAACAAATCGGATTTCGCGCACTGATGCAATACTTGTTACGAAGCTTTAAGAGTACTTGGTAACTCTCGACTAAAAGCTCAACGGCGCAACATACACGGTAACAAAGACCAAACTAGTTGGCAGCTGACTGTTAGAGCTTCTGGGCGCAACATGCACAAGTGCAGCAGAGTACCAAGCGAGTTGGTAACGACCCAGGTCTAAAGCTACGAAGCGTCTTATGTGCTCGGTAGCGACTGACTCTGGCGGCCCGGGGCTCTTCTTTTATATCCTGGACGCGGACCTTAAACCGTTGACGAGAGGGTATGGGAGGAGCCAGTTCCTCTGGTGACGAAAAGCTGAATCTTCTGGAAGTCTGTTCCGAGGCCTGTAGGTACCTAGGAGGGCCGAGAGCTTCCCTCTCTTCTCTTGATCATGGCGAGCTTCGTGGTGGGGGAACACCTGTGGATGCTCAGATCCTGGCCGAAAATCCCTTCTTGACTTGCGGCGCTTGTGCCTGCCTCTTGATTGGTTCCCCTCTGTAGGCCGTTACGTTGTGATGTAGTAGCTCCCGGTTGGTAGTGGGGACAGTACGATGTAGAGGCTGTAGGGCACCAAGTTGCCTCAGAGGCCTCCCCCACTCTAAGGTAGAGAGAGTGGAGAGAGTGGCGGTGGAGGGGCGTCAGACCTGAAAATAGGGTCGAGAGCGCTGAGCGGCGAATGACGGTTGGCGGCGGAGAGGAGTTACTAATCTCTGATTAGCTGCTACTCTGCCAGCCGTTACGCTCGTAGCCCCTCGAGTTGGTTGCGTCATGGACCCACGAGCTGATGCAACGTTGCCCAACGAATTCCAAGAGTTGTTGACTGTTGATGACTCATAGCTCGTTCCATGCCATGTTCAACCGTCGTGCATTCCAGAGGCCCTTCGCTAATGGCCCTTCTCTGAATTGTTTGTGCGCTGCTGAGCCGTTGGCTAATGGATTCCGGGAATTGATTGTCCGTTGGTTGTCGTTGCGCTGGCTAATGGATTTCGGGAACTAATTGACCGTTTATTGTCGTCGTGTTGGCTGTCCTCCTATAAATAGAGCTTTACCCTACCTGAGCGAGCTTTTCCCTAGCTATCATTATTATTACAGTTCGTTTCATAATTATTATTTATTATCAGAATAGTTATTAATTTAACCGTAGATTACTATCGCTATTTATTGCTAAATCCCAATTTATTCGTTAACGCATCGCTATACGGGCGCAATTATTAGTTATTAAAGGTAATTAATTAATAAATTCATTCTCGCTTATTTATCCTTGATTCCTATTCGTGTTATTGTTTATAACTTGGTTAAATTAATCAAAATATACCATTAGAGTTTTAGACCGAGATTGTTATGGGAACGCATTCAATTATTATTATTTAATATATTATTTCATTTAATTTTTATCAGAAATCAAGGTTCCATTGTAGAATAGCCTTTATTTGTCGCACGACTCGTTCACGCAAACGCAGCCCTTATAAAAATATCCTATAGAAAATCCTGTAGGAAATGCTATAGAAAATCCTGTAGGCATTCCGTAGAAATCCTATAGGAATCCTATAGGATACTCTATAGGCAGTCCTATATGAAATTCTATATAGGAAGTTCTATAGGAAATCCTATGTGAATTTCGCGCTTTTCCTGTAGGAAATCCTATAGGAAATCCTATAGGAAATTCTGTAGGTAATTCTGTAGGAAAAACTGCAGACAATTTTACATGGAAAATCCTGCAGGGAATTCTGGAGTATTTTCGTGAAAACAGTTTATAGAGGTTTAGCATCTTATTTAGCGCTGTAACATCGCACAGCAAAATCAGTGGCAAACAGTCCTAGGTAAGGAGTTGCACCTAGGGACTGCCGTGCCCAACGCCGGCGCTTACCGATTAAGCCCAATGAGCTTAGATATCAAAATCAAGGTAATCCTTGTCACATTGACTCTCCGTAAAGTCGTTCAAACGGTTGAATCTCACGGCTTTACATACCTTCACGGTTCCAATGTGTTTATGAGAGTCCCGACTGTTGCGCCCCATAGCGGCATAGCAGCGAACATACATAAACGAGGCTCTGGAGAAGCAAGCTTCTACCGCATGCCGCAGCGCAGCGCAGCAGTCGGGACTCTCATAAACACATTGGAACCGCGAGGGTATGTAAAGCCATGAGATTCAACCGTTTGAACGACTTTACGGAGAGTCAATATGACAAGGATTACCTTGATTTTGATATCTGAGCTCATTGGGCTTAATCGGCAAGCGCCAGCAGTCGTGCACGGCAGTCCCTAGGTGCAACTCCTTATCTAGGACTGTTTGCCACTGATTCTGCTGTGCGATGTTACAGCGCTTAATAAGATGCTAAACCTCTATAAACTGTTTTCACGAAAATACTCCAGAATTCCCTGCAGGATTTTCCATGTAAAATTGTCTACAGTTTTTCCTACAGAATTACCTACAGAATTTCCTATAGGATTTCCTATAGGATTTCCTACAGGAAAAGCGCGAAATTCACATAGGATTTCTTATAGAACTTCCTATATAGAATTTCATATAGGACTGCCTATAGAGTATGCTATAGGATTCCTATAGGATTTCTACGGAATGCCTACAGGATTTTCTATAGCATTTCCTACAGGATTTTCTATAGGATATTTTTATAAGGGAGTTCATAACAGTATTAAAGAGTCGGTAACAAGAGGAATATTATTTCTAGTCAAGGACCGCAGTTTCTAACTCTCGATTCCCGCGCATGCGCATGGTCAAATACGTGAGTACGAGTTAACGAGTCATTGCGTGACTGAGAATTTGAAACTTTTTTTATTGCATAAATAATTGGCCTATGATAATAGTATATTGTGTGCCAAGGGCGTAAAGTGGATTTTTTTAGACCGAGTGTGGTGCGTCTTCGGTTCGCAAACGCACTCGCCTTCGGCTCGTGCTAGCTGACCTTCGACTCGTACTGCAACCACACGAGGTCAAAAAACCCACTTAGCCCTCGGTATACACCATATTTTTTTTACCGCAAGTATAAATTTTTGCGTTTTTTTCAATTTACTAAAGTGTGGCTAACGTGAATTGCTTTTAAGGGGGTTCATCTGATTTTGAGTTTATTTGGAAAGTCTTCGAAACGTTCGTCACACGTACGCGACATCATTATCTATATCATATCCTTAAAAAAAAGAGCCTAGCTTCACCATTATCAAGATATTAAACGGCAAAGTTGAACATTTTAACATGGCGTCTTATGGGACGCGTACGCGCTAAAGATCGTTACAATCTATAACTTCGAAGATACATTTGGCGTTTGTCTTTATAACTAATATATTATTAACATCAATAATTAGAATAACATATTAAAAGTTCAGAGATCCTAGCTTCACCGTTTTTAAGATATTGTAGTTAAAAGTATGGAATTTTAGGTGTACGGCCGCACGCGCAGGCGCGGTGGGGGTATACACAGGCGAGCACGAGCACCGCTCTGTGTTCGCGCTCACAGACGGCACGAAGCTATGTGTGTGTGCCAGTCCCGTATAAACACGCGCTCCGACTGCGGGAGTGGGCTGTGGGGGCACCATGCGAGTAAATCTGTGCGCGCGGTGCGGGGTGACATTGATTCTTGATACGTTCCTCGTCGGATGAACCCCCTTAACTCAAGAACCAAGATTGTATTAAATATTTTTAGCTTTCATATTTGTTATTTTTTCAAAATATCGATTTTTAAACAATCTTGAAAACTCCATTCAAAAACGATAGCGGGCGTTATTCGATTTTTACCGCCCGCTACGGCGAGCAGCGGGCGGGAATTGTACATTACACTACCAGTGCGGGAATAGTATATTACGTACCTAGGCCGGGAAGTAGGATATTACATTCGCGTGTAGGTTGCCGTCCGAGGCGAAGCCGAGGAGGACGGCAGACACGCGAATATGACATTCTATTTTCCGGTCGAGGTGCGTATACTATTTTTCTTCATACCCTGGCTCGAAAGTTCGCCAAAACATGCACATTTTGCGGCCGGGAAATTGCAGGTTATAGTCACGTCATATACTGAAAACACGCCCTACTCAAAAAACCCTTGTGTGAACCCACATGGGTTCTTACAAGAGTTCCCATAAGCGTTTCCCAATGAGTTCCCATGTGGTTTCCCACATGGGAAACCATCTGGCTAATTGACTAGGGATCCCATGTGGGGACCTGTATGGGATCCCCGGAGAGTTGATGAAAATTAGTTTGCACACAATTTATTTAAATTAAGTATTATTTAGTCATGCCTTAAATATTGTATAATAATAAATTTTCGGATACCATTTTATGCTTTATTAGATAACAAATTTTTAGTTCCCATTGTAAAGGGGATATCAAAAACAAGGCAAGCCTTGTAATTCGGACTCTTCGTAAAGAGTCATTTGCACGTTTGAATTACACGGCTTATATACTCTCGGCCATCCCGTGCATCCACAGAAAGCACTACCGAAGCGCCACATAGCGGATAAATAGCCGAAGCTTCTTTACCGAGAGCCGCCTATCACAAGTTCTCCTTTGTTGCCGCTATGCTGCGCTTCGGTAGTGCTTTCTGTGGATACACGGGATGGCCGAGATTATATATGCCGTGTAATTCAAACGTGCAAATGACTCTTTACGAAGAGTCCGAATTACAAGGCTTGCCTTGTTTTTGATATCCCCTTTACAATGGGAACTAAAAATTTGTTATCTAATAAAGCATAAAATGGTATCCGAAAATTTATTATACAATATTTAATGCATTACTAAACAATACATAATTTAAATAAATTGTGTGCAAACTAATTTTCATCAACTCTTCGGGGATCCCATACAGGTCCCCACATGGGATCCCCAGTCAATTAGCCAGATGGTTTCCCATGTGGGAAACCACGTGGGAACTCATTGGAAAACGCTTATGGGAACTCTTGTAAGAACCCATGTGGGTACACATTTGGGTTCACACAAGGGTTTTTTCAGTAGGGCGTGACTAATATGCAACTTCCCTGCCGCAAAACGTGCATGTTTTGATGAACTTTCGGCCGGGGTATGATGAAAAGCAGATTTTCGTCTCTGTAGTATAGGTAACTGTATTACCGACGACCGTGATATGTATCAGATGAACCAAAGCCCCGCCGTGTCAGTCTTGCGTAGACCACGATCCCGAGCGGATGTGTCTTGCCCATATGTAAAGTACAACCGATTCCTTTTATAAGAAACATCTTATTAATTATCTCCGTCTACTCTCATTATTGTCTCGCTCAAGATACATTACAGTCTCAAGATACATTACAGAGATGAGAATCTCTTTCCCACACATGTATCGTACAGAACTTTTTGATACGACGTGTGGAAAGTTCGATTTCGAGCACACGCTTTTTGCCGAGCGTGCGGGAAATCGAGCTTTGCGCACGGGAGTGTCGAAATAGTATATTACGCACCAAGGGAGGAAAAAACTTGGACAGTCCTCAGCTCGTGTAAATTGACGTTTACGCGTATTGAAAACTATAAATTACCATTGAAACAATTGTCGCATTATCAATTTTTTTATGATAAAATTAAAACTTTTAATTTTTCTAGCACCCGAACGTTTTTTTTATTATCTAAAAAACGAAAACACGCGCAAACGTCTACTTTGCATTTTTATTAATCATTTTTTACGTGCAATCGAATCATATAATAATATTTGATGATTTCTTGTATTGTCAACTTCTAGGAGCTCTATGCGGTGTGAGTTTACTACTCGAATACTTCCCCACTGATTGGTTGTTTTGTAAAGCTCAACTAATCAGCGCGGAAGTCTACAACCCGGTAGAAATGAAATACGGCGTGCCGTAGGTATCACACTTTTATTTTAAGGTACTTGCGTTTCTGCCGTACGATAAACTCACTTACAATTAGCCTTATCCGGGCCGGTATAACGCCGTGATATTTTCCGGATAAGGTACGTGTCATTTTTTCGTTATATTGTAAATACAAATAAGTTTCCGACTTTTTTTTATAAAAATTATCAATTTATTGTAAAAAAAAATATACGTTACATTTTATTCAAAATATTGTCCCTCATTGGCTACTACTTTTTGCCATCTTTCTGGCAGCATTCGGATGCCACGTCGAAAAAACTCTTCATCTTTTGAGGCTACCCATGAATCGACCCAATTTTTGACTTTTTCGTAAGAAGTGAAGTGCTGCTTGACCAGGGCGTGAGTCATTGACCGGAACAAGTGGTAGTCCGAAGGAGCAATGTCTGGTGAATACGGCGGGTGGGGTAAGACATCCCATTGTAAAGCTTCCAAGTATCCTTGACGACTTTTGCAACATGTGGCCGAGCGTTGTCGTGCTGAAAAATCACTTTGTCATGTCTTTTGGCATATTGAGGGCGTTTAAGCTTCAATTCTCTGCTCAATTGCAACAGTTGCTGTTGATAACGTTCTCTAGTGATAGTTTCGTTAGGCTGGAGTAGCTCGTAATAGATTACTCCGAGCTGATCCTACCAAATGCACAACATTAACTTTTTGCCATAAATATTCAGTTTGGCCGTTGAAGTTGGTACATGGCCGGGCTTACCCCATGATTTCCTACGCTTTGGGTTGTCGTAGTAGATCAACTTTTCATCCCCCGTCACTATTCGATGCAAAAAACCATTTCGACTTTGTCTTTGGAGAAGTTGTTCGCACGTGAAAAGACGGCGCTCGACGTCTCTGGGTTTCAGTTCATGCGGAACCGAATTTCCTTGCTTTTGTACCATACCAACGGTCTTGAGACGGTGTAAAATCGCTTGTTGAGTCACTCCCAAGCTTTCTGCGAGCTGCTCTTCAGTTTGGCATGAGTCTTGGTCTAATAATGCCTCTAACTCAGCGTCTTCAAACTTGACTGGCCTTCCTTCGCGTTCTTTATCTTCCACGTCAAACTCGCCGTTTTTAAACTTTTGAAACCACTCACGACAACTTCTCTCACTTAAAGCAGCATCACCGTAAACTTCTACAAGCGACCGATGCGTCTCAGCAGCAGATTTCTTTAAATGAAATAAATAAATCAAAACTTCCCGCAAATGACGCTTATTCGGTACAAAACTCGACATTTTCGAACAAAAAAAATGTATACTGCCAATACAAAGTCAATAGTATTTTAAGGTTATATTGTTGCCAGGTGTCCAAACTTTCTATGTGACATTTTACATCTGACGATTTCAAAGTAACATTGTCGGGGAAGCCATCTCTTGAAAACGGCGGAAACTTATTTGTATACCCAATAAATGCATCTAATTCGTGGTTTAGGTGTGCGGGTTGGCCGATGGTGGATTGTAGGTGCTGCGCTCCATGGTTTTTTGCCTCTGGGTGTTGGAACGCATCGAATGCCTGGTCTAGGTCATTGGGGTAGCCGATGATGGAGTCTAGGTGGTGTGCTCCGTAGTTTTTACGTCTAGATATCGAAATGCATCGAATGCGTGGTCTAGGTGTTCGGGGTGACCGATGGTGAAGTCGAGGTGATGAGCTCCATAGTTTTTTGCCTCTATGTGTTGGAACGCATCGAATGCGTGTTCTAGGTCATTGGGGTAGCCGATGATGGAATCTAGGTCGTGCGCTCCGTAGGTTTTTACGTCTAATAGTCCCTATAGCACCCAATATTGGAGCAACATTGCTCCAATATTGCTTTGTCATATTCCCCATATTCGCCAATATTCCTTCAACACTTTTATATATAGATGCTATATGGGAGCAATGTTGCTGCAATCCGTGATTTCCGTTTCACCATTGCTTTTTTAAAATGATGAGTCAGGCTCTCTGTTATAGCAATTTTGAGCCAATATTTTTCAACACGAAAGGAATATTATTTTTAAAATTATATTTTTATGCTGGTTTTTCTGATGACTTTGCAATATTGCAAGAATATTTGTACAATATATATGAACACTGGAAGAATGTTCCCGTTTGTCCACTGATTGTTGGAGCAATATTTCCTCAATGTTTCTTTGACATATTCGCGTCATTCCCCTTAAGGGGAAATTCACTAATGTATTTTGGAAATTGAGGCAATATTACTCCAACAATCAGTGGCCAAACGGGAACATTCTTCCAGTGTTTATATATATTGTACAAATATTCTTGCAATATTGCTAAATCGTCAGAAAAATCAGCAGAAAAATATAATTATAAAATTAATATTCCTTTCGTGATGCTAAAATTGGCTAAATATTGCTGCAATATTGCTATGACAGAGAGCTTGACCCATCATTTTAAAAAAGCAATGGTGAAACGGAAATCACGGATTGCAGCAACATTGCTCCCATATAGCATCCATATATAAAAGTGTTGAGGGAATATTGGCGAATATAGAGAATATGACAAAGCAATGTTGGAGCAATGTTGCTCCAATATTGGGTGCTATAGGGGCGATATCGAAATGCATCGAATGAGTGGTCTAGGTGTTCGGGGTGACCGATGGTGAAGTCGAGGTGGTGCGCTCCGTAGTCTGTTGTCTCTAGATATTAGAATGCATCGAATGCGGGGTCTAGGTTTTCGGAGTGGCCGGTGACGAAGTCTAGGTGGCGCGCTTCATAGTATTTTGTTTTTGGGTGTTGGAATGTATCGAAAAACGTGGAGGGCAATGAAAACTACGGAGCGCATCACCTAGACACCATCACAGGCTATCCCGACCACTTCGACCACGCATTGAATGCATTCCAACACCTAGACGCAAAAAAATACGGAGCGCATAACCTAGACTCCATCATCGGCCACTCAGGGTACCTAGACCACATATTTGATGAGTTTCAACACCTAGAGGCAAAATCCTTCGGCTACCCCGAACACCTACATCAAACGTTGGATGCGGTTCGACAGCTAGAAGCCAAAAACTACAGAGCGCACCATCTAGACTCCATCATTGGCCACCCCGAACACCTAGACTACACATTCGATGGGTTCTAACACCTAGAGGCAAAAATTTACAGAACGCACCACCTCTAGACAGTGTCGTCGGCTATCGCGAACACCTAGACTACTTATTGGATGCGTCCTGATATCTAAATAAGAAACTACGAAGATTATTAGTAGATAAGCTATGGCGGTTCTGGAGTCAGGCGGTTCTGGAGTCAAGGCGGTTCTGGAGTCAGTATGCTTTCTGCAGTCAAGCCCGACTGCAGAACTGCGGTCAGCTTTTTGACCGCAGAAAATATACTGACTCCAGACCGGTGACTCCATGTGACTCTAGAATCGTCAGCGGCGAGCGGCAGGCGGCGAGCGGCCGGCGGCGGGCAGCGGCTTGATAGATTATCTACTTATAAATATTTGAAACTGTTTATAACCCCTCCGGTTTTCGAAAATTCCGTCAACGTCGTTCGATAGTATATTAAAAGTATGTCCTCCCTATTGTTACAGCCCCAAAATTTCGTCCGTTTGTCGATCCGAGCGCTCCTTCTCGAGTTATAAGCAAAAAACCAAAATTTCTACCCCCACCACCGGTTTTCGAAAATTCCGCCAACGTCATTCGATAGTATATTAAAAGTATGTCCCCCCATTTTTACACCCCCAAAATTTCGTCCGTTTTTCGATCCGAGCACTCCTTCTCGAGTTATAAGCAAAAAACCAAAATTTCTACTCCCACCACCAATTTTCGAAAATTCCACCAACCTCATTCGATAGTATATTAAAAGTAGATCCCCCCTATTAATAGACCCCCAAAATTTCGTCCGTTTTTCGATCCGAGCACTCCTTCTCGAGATATAAGCGAAAAACCAAAATTTCTACCCCCACCACCGGTTTTCGAAAATTCTATACTTATCTGAACCTAGGCATATGCCCTATTTTTCGAAGTGTCATCCAATTGCTGCTTCCAAATTTGACAGCCCCATATACAAACAGTTTATAAGAAAATTATAAAAAATGGCCTCGTACAAGCGGCCGGCCATATGCTCCCACCACCGCGCGGCGTCTCGCGGAGCGGCAAGCAGAGAGCCGGCGCGCGCGGCGCAGTGGCGGAAGAGCACTATGCTAATATAGCAGCCAGCGACCGAACATACGCTCCCACTACCGCACAGCGGCGCGGCGGCTCGCGGAGCGGCAAACATAGAGCCGGTGCGCGCGGCGCCGATTCTCAGTCGGCCCCGACACCTGGAGCTGGACGGATCTTCCGAATAGGAAGGCCCGAAAGGATAGGAGTCGGCCGGGGTGGCGTACCCGAACAGGGCAAGCTGACACCCGGGTGGCTGACCACTCGTGCTCACGCACGGCTCGTTCCCTCGATCCTCTCTTTCCCTCCAGCTCCTATTCCTACCTAACCTCTGGTCGACCTCGGCATCCAACGCCATAAGGACCTTTCCGAAGAGGAAGGGTTCACCAGGTGGAGGATTTGAGGAATATCCGCACAGGGTTGTAATGGACCGTAACTTCCCTTCCTTTCCTTCAAGCAGAGGGGGGCTATGACGCCTGCCCCCTCTTTTTTGTACTAGCATTCGGCCGATGTACGCTAGGTGGTGTTCGGGATCGCGTCGCGGAAGAATGACCCTCCCGGCTATATAAGCCCGGGGGAACTTGGTCACTTATCCGGTGCTCGACTTTGGAACTTCTTCCAATTACACTCAACGTGCTCCATTTTATACTTGTCGACAGAGCACCGCCGGCGCCGCTCATACGCTGATTGGTCGAAAATTCGAAGAGAGGGCATCGAGAGTAAAGATATAAATATAACGAGCGCGCGTGCGACTTCGTTAGTTCGCGAGCACGCCTTCCGGCTCTCGCACCTTCGCTCTTCACTTATGGTTTCTCGCGCAACCGTCTGCGGGATGCATGCAGTCTTTCGCCTCTCAGTAATTAAAGGACCTTGGCATTAATGATCGACAGTACGACGGAAAAGTCGACTACGGTCAGCCTTCGTCATTTTCTTTGAACGCGATCACATTTAAGAGAGAGATTGATTTGCACGCAAGCGCATAAAGACATAGCTGCCCTCAGGACGGTGAAGCAGACTCCACGAGGAATTCTAGCGGCGGAAAGTGAGTCGTGTGAGGTTAGGTGAGTACACGCATGTACTCGATCGCTCGCGTCATTTCTTAGTCGCGCGAATATCGGGGATACACGCTTTATTTCATATTCTTTGCTGTTGCTCTCTCAACGCAGGAACAAACATAAATATATTTTGGGCAATAGCAAAGAATCGCGCGCATACACGCAGTTTTTATTTGTGCATGTGTTTCGTTCTCTCCTCTGTACGCAAACAGTACGCGCGGGTTTTTATCGCTTATTCTATCTGTCGCTCATATGCAAACAGCTGGTCTTAAAGCCGGAATTGTATACGAGTGATAAGGCATGGTAGTGACAAAATTCTTGTGGTGGAAAGTAAGTCGAGGGGGAGAGGTTAGGCAAGCACATGCGCGTTGACGTGTGCCCGTGCCTTCGCGTGTCTTTCGTTTTCTATGTCCACGCTTCGTTCTTTGTGCTTCGTTTTTTTTCTCCTCTGTACGCAAACAGTACGCACGAGCATTTTAACAGTGGTTGCAACTATCGCTCATATGCAACCAGCTGGCGTTGAAGCCGGAATTGTATACGAGTGATAAGGCATGACCATGACAAAATGCTCGTGGTGGAAAATAAGTCGAGGGGGAGAGGTTGGCAAGCACATGCGCAACGTCAATTACCCGCGTTTCGTCGCGTTTTCTGTGTGCGCGTTTCGTTCTTTTCGTTGTGTGTTCTTTTCGCGCGTGTGTTTCGTTTTCTCTCCCTCGCCGCGAAACAGTACTCGCGAGTTTTTTACTGCTATTGTTTTGCTATCACTCGTATTCACTTAGCTGGTCCTGAGGCCGGAAGTGTATACGAGAGATAATGTACGATAGCAGCAAAATTCTAGTGCAGGAAAGTAAGTTGAAGGAGAGAGCGTCGGCGATCGCTCGCGAGTGTAAGTATGATGTGCTCGCTCGCGGTGACAATTCTTTTTTTCGTTTTCTCTCCCCCGCTGCGCAACAGTACTCACGAGTTTTTTTACTGCTATTGTTTTGCTATCACTCGTATTCACCCAGCTGGTCCTGAGGCCGGAAGTGTATACGAGAGATAATGTACGATAGCAGTAAAAAACTCGTGAGTTCTGTTGCGCGGCGGGGGAGAGAAAACGAAAAAAAGAATTGTCACCGCGAGCGAGCACATCATACTTACACTCGCGAGCGATCGCCGACGCTCTCCCCTTCGACTTACTTTCCTGCACTAGAATTTTACTGCTATCGTACATTATCTCTCGTATACACTTACACGAACCATTTAGCCGAAGATTCGGCTTCTTCTCCTTCTTGCCTGTAGCTTTTATATTCAGAAAGACTGTTGTCGTAGCTACATTTAACAAAGTAACCCACACTGAATGGTTTGTGACTTTGATAAGCTCGTTCATTGTCAATGACCGTCTCTAATATGCGTTCGAAGTCTGCATATATTACGAATGGAACTCGATTTTTACAGCCAAAATTTTTAAACTGTAAAATACTTTTTTTTCGAAGTGAGCGTAATTTTACACTTATTAATTTTTTCACAATCAGCCGTATGCTTCGCCAGCTTCTCTTCAGACCAGAAAAAATGTAAACATCTGTGACAGATGTAACTTTTGTGAGTGTGAGCAGATACCTGACTTCGTACGAGCCTTGATAAATTTTTTATCCATACATAGTGATTTTTAAATACTATGTCAAAACTGTCACGAGTCTCTTCCTCCTCCTCCTCTTCATCTACGTAATGACTTTCAACAATAAGTAAATTGACATGCTTTTCTTTTTTGCAAGATGTCAAGTGCCGGGGTAGGATGTCAAAAAATTTTCCCTTTTTCTTCAAATAATAGAGATTTATCGAAACATCATTTTGTTTTTCAAATTTTTCAATTTTTCTGGGATCCACTGGAAATTCAATCCCCTCAAAGTTGAGTTCATTTTTATATGAAAAGTATGAACCTACTCGATTTGGATTGACATTATTAGGATGCAGTGCTGACAAAATAGCCCATCGAAAACACTCGTCATCGTCATTCTTTACGTTGACACATGTCTTCTTGTTCTTGATGAATGGAGGCAATCAATATACGAGCTTCCCCTCATCGGATTGTACTTATATATATTTATAACTAAATTTAAAATAGATTTGAGGGTCCAGCCTGACTCACGCTCTTGAAACTCTTCCATTTCCGTGTCGATAGGATGCTGCACATTCATGACGAACCACTCATTTAAGTCTGTCGTTGAATAGACGGGGACAGTCTTTGTATTAAAATATTTAATGTCGACGGTTTCCTCATCATCCTTCACTATTGTGTATTCATCAGCTAACACCGCATTAACTTTCAGAGCTGGATATTCCTCGAGAGCTTCAGGGACTTTCGTAATGAACTGCTTCTTAGCATCGTTCATGAAAGCTAATATATCAAGATGCCTTCGGTTAGTAATTACTCCCGTTTTTATTCGATTTTCAAAGGCCGACTGGACGTCATCCCAAACGACTATAGGATTATTCGCGGCTGTATCATTATTCTCGTTTAAACCAGCACCTACGTGATGTTCACTCAACAGATGTAGAACGCTGTTAATAAGAGCAACCCCCGCTTGAAGTTTCTGCTTATCGGGCACTGACAAGTTTTGAGATGAATTTTGGGCTTTGAGTAGAGCGGCATGTCCCATCTCTATGTATGTGTTTATATCGTCAACAGTGTGACTACCAAGTATGGCTTGATACGCTCTCCATAACGTATGAGCTGTATCCTTACAATCTTGAGCCATGTTAGAATTGTTTGAGTTACTCGGACCGGCGACTGCATGATTATTCGCGTTAACTCTTACGCGACGTTCTCTTATCAAATTCATCACGTTTTTTATAAGCGTGACAGCGACTTCAAGTTTCAGCTTTTCGTCCTCTGAAAAGTCTCGTGATGAATTTTGGGCTCTGCGTAGAGCGATATCTCCCATCCATAACCATCTGTCGTCATCTTCATTAGCAACATCATTCCGAGTGTTCATGTACACTTTCCATAGGTTAAGACCTATATCCATAAACTCTTGTGCTATCTTGATACGACTGCTCTCGATTACTCCGAGCAGAGGACTGACTTTCCGTTGTCAACGCAGCGCCTTTTATCTCTGAGCTGTGACGAGAGCTCGATTGTGATTGGTTATGAGGTATAGGGTGGGGGAAAAACAATGTGATTGGTCAAAAACGAGCGGTGGAGGAAAAGCGCTAACGAGAGGGCTATAAAAGTAAACACGCGAGATAAAAAATCTCATTCGCTTCTCCGCTCTCGTTCAAGAGCATTCGCACCAGTCGCAGCAGTCGCAGCAGTTGCACCAGTTGCACCAGTTGCAGAAGCACGATGAAGTACATTGTCGACGTGCAAGGATTCAAGATTACCTTGAACGAATTCGTTTTCAAGGAGATAGCCGTCGTCCCTCTCGAGGAAGACCCTACGTCGTCCGTCTTCCTCTTCAAACCACCTCGTGTTTGGGAAAAGCTGTTGGACAAAAATAAGTCCGAAAATAGATGGCTTGAAGAGAATTTCCGCGGAATTATGTGGAGAGCGGGCAACATCCCGTACGAAGAGCTTAGCAACACTCTACGTGGCGTACTCGATGGGGCAGAGATATATGTCAAAGGATTGGAGAAAACAAAATGGATGCAAAGATTTTTCTCTGACCGGTTAGTTATTAAAATGATGTTTTTCAAATATTTTTTTTATAAAAGAGAAATTCTCAACAGTCATTTTTTTTCTTTTCAGATCAGTTTTTAACATCGAGGATATGAGTTGTCCATCTTTAAGAAAGCTCCCAGTGGAACCTCTTTCATGCAACAATCATTTTGGTTGTGTCTTTTCCGTATGTGCCCTTCTAAATGCAATGGCCATGAAAAAGTGGATGCTCGAGCAATGTGATAAAAAAATAACCGAATCGTTGCATTTAATGTATAACTAATAATGTAAATTAAATATTGTATTAATATTGTGAATAAATTTATTTTCAATATATAACTTTCGTTCCGCAGAATTTATTATAAACTTCTTGAAAAAATAGATGAGAGAAAAAAAACAGCCCTTTTCAGGGCTTCAAATTTTTTAAACGTAAAACAAATATTACAAATTAATAACATATAGAAAAAATACTGCAAGTTTGCCTTTTTCAGAATATAAAAATTTCTAGGGAGGTCATTTCTCTGTAGGGAGGTAATCATCCTGCAAAACATAAAATTTTTTTTTTCATATGGAGGTTATTTGAGGTAGTAAAAGTTCTTGGTTGCCAAGATTTAGTAAAATCGTTGTAAGGATAACAAAATAGTTTATTCCTTGGACTGAAAATCAGAGTGAGAGCGATAAATGATAAAGAAATGACATACATGGTCGCGAAATACTCGAGTACAAAATCACTAACGTGAATGCATGTTCGATCTATACTGCGCGATCGCCTACGCTCTCCCCTTCGACTTACTTTCCTGCACTAGAATTTTACTGCTATCGTACATTATCTTTCGTATACACTTCCGGCCTCAGGACCAGCTGGGTGAATACGAGTGATAGCAAAACAATAGCAGTAAAAAAACTCGTGAGTACTGTTGCGCAGCGGGGGAGAGAAAACGAAAAAAAGAATTGTCACCGCGAGCGAGCACATCATACTTACACTCGCGAGCGATCGCCGACGCTCTCCCCTTCGTCTTACTTTCCTGCACTAGAATTTTGCTGCTATCGTACATTATCTCTCGTATACACTTTCGGCCTCAGGACCAGCTGGGTGAATACGAGTGATAGCAAAACAATAGCAGTAAAAAAACTCGTGAGTACCGTTGCGCGGCCGGGGAGAGAAAACGAAACACACGCGCGAAAAGAACACATAACGAAAAGAACGAAACGCGCACACAGAAAACGCGACGAAACGCGGGTAATTGACGTTGCGCATGTGCTTGCCAACCTCTCCCCCTCGACTTACTTTCCACCACGAGCATTTTGTCATGGTCACGCCTATCACTCGTATACAATTCCGGCTTCAACGCCAGCTGGTTGCATATGAGCAATAGTTGCAAACACTGTTAAAATGCTCGTGCGTACTGTTTGCGTACAGAGGAGAGAAAAAACGAAGCACAAAGAACGAAGCGTGGACAGAGAAAACGTAAGACACGCGGAGGCACGGGCACACGTCAACGCGCATGTGCTTGCCTAACCTCTCCCCCTCGACTTACTTTCCACCACGAGAATTTTGACACTACCATGCCTTATCACTCGTATACAATTCCGGCTTTAAAGCCAGCTAGTTGCATATGAGCGACAGATACAATAAGCGACAAAAATTCGCGCATACTGTTTGCGTACAGAGGAGAGAACGACACACGTGCACAAAGAAAAACTGCGTGTATGCGCGCGATTCTTTGCTATTGCTCAAAATATATTTATGTTTGTTCCTGCGTTGAGAGAGCAACAGCAAAGAATATGAAATAAAGCGTGTATTCCGGATATTCGCGCGACGAAAAAATGACGCGAGCGACCGAGTACATGCGTGTACTCACCTAACCTCACACGACTCACTTTCCGCCGCTAGAATTCCTCGTGGAGTCTGCTTCACAGTCCTGAGTGCAGCTATGTCTTTATGCGCTTGCATGCAAATCAGTCTCTCTCTTAAACGTATATTTTACGTCGTACTGTCGATCATTAATGCCAAGGTCCTTTAATTACTGAGAGGCGAAAGACTGCATGCATCCCGCAGACGGTTACACGAGAAATCATAAGCGAAGAGCGAAGGTGCGAGAGCGGGAAGGCGTGCTCGCGAATTAACGAAGTCGCACGCGCGCTCGTTATATTTATATCTTTGCTCTCGATGCCTCCTCTTCGAATTTTTGACCAATCAGCGTATGAGCGGCGCCAGCGGTGCTCTGTCGACGAGTATAAAATGGAGCACGTTGAATGTAATTGGAAGAAGCTCCAAAGTCGAGCACCGGATAAGTGGCCAAGTTCCCCCGGGCTTATATAGCCGGGAGGGTGATTTTTCCGCGACGCGATCCCGGACACCACCTAACGGACATTGGCCGAACGCTAGTACAAAAAAGAGGGGGCAGGCGTCATAGCCCCCCTCTGCTTGAAGGAAAGGAAGGGAAGTTACGGTCCATTACAACCCTGTGCGGGTATTCCTCAAATCCTCCACTTGGTGAACCCTTCCTCTTCAGAAAGGTCCTTATGGCGTTGGATGCCGAGGTCGACCGGAGGTTAGGTAGGAATAGGAACTGGTGGGAAAGAGAGGATCGAGGGAACGAGCCGTGCGTGAGCACGAGTGGTCAGCCACCCGGGTGTCAGCTTGCCCTGTTCTGGAACGCCATCCCGGCCAACTCCTATCCTTTTGGGCCTTCCTATTCGGAAGGTCCGTCCGGCTCCAGGTGTCGGGGCCGACTGAGAGCCGGCGCCGCGCGCACCGGCTCTATGCTTGCCGCTCCGTGAGCCGCCGCGCCGCTGTGCGGTAGTGGGAGCGTATGTTTGGCCGCTGGCTGCTATACTAGTATAGTGCTCTCCCGCACCACTGCGCCGCGCGCGCCGGCTCTCTGCTTGCCGCTCCGCGAGACGCCGCGTGGTGGTGGGAGCATATAGCCGGCCATTGGTACGAGGCCATTTTTTATAATTTTCCTATGAACTGTTTGTATACGGGGCTGTCAAATTCGGAAGCAGCAATTGGAAGATACTTCGAAAAATAGGGCATATGCCTAGGTTCAGATAAGTATAGAATTTTCGAAAACCGGTGGTGGGGGTAGAAATTTTGGTTTTTCGCTTTATCTCGAGAAGGAGTGCTCGGATCGAAAAACGGACGAAATTTTGGGGATCTAACAAGAGGGGGGACATACTTTTAATATACTATCGAATGACGTTTGCGGAATTTTCGAAAATTGGTGGTGGGGGTAGAAATTTTGGTTTTTTGCTTATAACTCGAGAAGGAGTGCTCGGATCGAAAAAGGGACGAATTTTTGGGGGTCTAACAATAGGGGGACATATTTTAATATACTATTGAATGACGTTGGCGGAATTTTCGAAAACCGGTGATGGGGGTAGAAATTTTGGTTTTTTGCTTATAACTCGAGAAGGAGCGTTCGGATTGACAAACGGACGAAATTTTGGAGCCGTAACAATAGGGGGGACATACTTTTAATATACTATCGAATGACGTTGACGGAATTTTCGAAAACCGGAAGAGTTATAAACAGTTTTAAATATTTATAAGTAGATAAGCTATCAAGCCGCTGCTCGCCGCCGGCCGCTCGCCGCCTACCGCTCTCCGCTGACGGTTCTAGAGTCACATGGAGTCACCGGTCTGGAGTCAGTATATTTTCTGCGGTCAAATAGCTGACCGCAGTTCTGCAGTCGGGCTTGACTGCAGAAAGCATACTGACTCCAGAACCGCCTTGACTCCAGAACCGCCTGACTCCAGAACCGCCATAGCTTATCTACTATTATTTAGAGACAATAAGCCGCGTGTTGCCCGAATGAGGGACGGATCAGGGCCATATATATGTTTTACCGGACGTACGGATATCGGTAGGTAAAATCATCCGGCCCTCATAAGGTTCAGCGTTACATGCCTCGTCTGACGCGGATCAGGAATCACGGCAGCTGGATCCGTCCCGCGTCTTTGCCGTTTGAAAATTTCTAGTCGGGAAGTAGTAAACTTGTGGCAGCTCAAGCTTCACAGCTCTGACACCAGAGTTCGTGTCAAGTTTGAACTCTCGCAAGTGACAGAATCGAGTCCTTGGTTAGTATATATAGAGCGTCTAACTTAGTAAAGACACCCAACCGCGTCTAAGGCAAGGTTAGCATCAGCCTTACTGATGAGTCCACGATGGTAACCTGGGACGAAACGCAACCTTCCGTACCGACACCTCTCCTTTCACCCTCCTCACACTCAACCCGCAAGATGCCCCTCGAGGCGCTGGATGCGCAGCACCCCGAGGCGGCATGAACTCATACCACATGCGGCATTCAGCATGTAATGTCGTGGATTGGTAGTCATTCTGGAAATCTAAAAGGTTACAATTGTGTAATACCTATACTTACCCTTATAAAAATATCCTATAGAAAATCCTGTAGGAAATGCTATAGAAAATCCTGTAGGCATTCCGTAGAAATCCTATAGGAATCCTATAGGATACTCTATAGACAGTCCTATATGAAATTCTATATAGGAAGTTCTATAGGAAATCCTATGTGAATTTCGCGCTTTTTCTCTAGGAAATCCTATAGGAAATCCTATAGGAAATTCTGTAGGTAATTCTGTAGGAAAAACTGCAGACAATTTTACATGGAAAATCCTGCAGGGAATTCTGGAGTATTTTCGTGAAAACAGTTTATAGAGGTTTAGCATCTTATTTAGCGCTGTAACATCGCACAGCAAAATCAGTGGCAAACAGTCCTAGGTAAGGAGTTGCACCTAGAGACTGCCGTGCCCGACTGCCGGCGCTTACCGATTAAGCCCAATGAGCTTAGATATCAAAATCAAGGTAATCCTTGTCACATTGACTCTCCGTAAAGTCGTTCAAACGGTTGAATCTCACGGCTTTACATACCCTCGCGGTTCCAATGTGTTTATGAGAGTCCCGACTGTTGCGCCCCATAGCGGCATAGCAGCGAACATACATAAACGAGGCTCTGGAGAAGCAAGCTTCTACCGCATGCCGCAGCGCAGCGCAGCAGTCGGGACTCTCATAAACACATTGGAACCGCGAGGGTATGTAAAGCCATGAGATTCAACCGTTTGAACAACTTAACGGAGAGTCAATATGACAAGGATTACCTTGATTTTGATATCTGAGCTCATTGGGCTTAATCGGCAAGCGCCGGCAGTCGAGCACGGCAGTCCCTAGGTGCAACTCCTTATCTAGGACTGTTTGCCACTGATTCTGCTGTGCGATGTTACAGCGCTTAATAAGATGCTAAACCTCTATAAACTGTTTTCACGAAAATACTCCAGAATTCCCTGCAGGATTTTCCATGTAAAATTGTCTGCAGTTTTGCCTACAGAATTACCTACAGAATTTCCTATAGGATTTTCTATAGGATTTCCTACAGGAAAAGCGCGAAATTCACATAGGATTTCCTATAGAACTTCCTATATAGAATTTCATATAGGACTGCCTATAGAGTATCCTATAGGATTCCTATAGGATTTCTACGGAATGCCTACAGGATTTTCTATAGCATTTTCTACAGGATTTTCTATAGGATATTTTTATAAGGGTAGGCAATCGCATGCGTTCCGAAAAATTCAACGAATTTAAGCCCGTGAGAGCGAGAGAGAAAGCGTTCAAACGTAAACACATGTGATTGCACCTTACTTAACCAATACTAAAAATATCATTTTTTATTAACAAAACTATATAATTTGATTTTTAATTTATAGTAGAGACTTCTAATAGAGACGTCAGACTGTTGGAGACATAAGCATAATTATGTACAAGGGCTTGATTATCTATCTCGGTGAGCGATACACGCGAGACAAGAGGTTTAGACCAATCAGAGGGCTTCTTCAAAAAGAAAAACGGTTGTCTCGTGAGCGACACGCTTAAGAGAATCAAGCTCCTACTTGTGCACATTTCTATCCACATTGCATGCCGTATACGTATGCCGGTTTTCCGCGTATGAGCTTAGTACCCGAAGACTTCCCCGCTGATTGGTTGAGCTTTATTACCCGTGAACCAATTAGCGGACGAGTCTACGGGTACTATGTTCATACGGCAACCGGCATACGGCCGTAGCATGTAATGTAGATTCACCAGTCACCACTGTTACGGTGTGTCCAGGAGCCTTTCTACGATATGTTCAGTTCAACTGGTCAGTTCCGTCGAATACATTATGAATATATCTATATATACTTATGTATATAGATATATTTACAATGTATTCGACGGAACTGAACAACTGAACTGAATCTATTGTAGAAAGGCTCCAGAATAGGACGGAAACTGCTCGCGCAAATATATGCTTTAGTAATTTCTAGTGAAAATTTAGAGATATCTGGTAATTAAGGTTCAAAATCTCCAAATTTTACTTTGAGAGAAGCGAGCGCGTGCGCTCTTACCGCGGCTGACCGCGGCCGACCGCGACCACCCGCAGCCAAACGCGAGCAAACGCGCTTATGTGTCTAGGGCCTTCTACTCGGGAGGGTGTGTCCAGAATAGGGCGGAAACTGCTCGCGCAAATCTATGCTTTAGTAATTTTTAGTGAAAATTTAGGGATATCTGGTAATTAAAGTTCAAAATCTCCGCCTTTTGAACCTTAATTACCAGATATCCCTAAATTTTCACTAGAAATTACTAAAGCATAGATTTGCGCGACCAGTTTCCGTCCTATTCTGGACACACCCTTAGGTGCTGTCCACATAACACCATGCCATGCCTTCCATGCCGTTGATACCGTTGGTCCGTTTCACTTGTTCGTTTGTCTTGTACTCGTATAGAGTCTATATACGAGTGCATTCTAACGATGCGCAAGCCAAAACAAACGGTATAGAACGGACCATGGAACGAACCAATTCCGGAATCAACGGCACGGAAGGCATGGCATGGTGTTATTGCCCTAATCACATAACCGCGTACGATCGCATACGTCTGCGTACAACCGCATCCGACGTTAAGGAAGAATCTAGTGATTTTCGCTGTTGCCAACAGCGGCAATGTCAGTGCAATAACTAGTACTTTTGAGGAAAAGACCTACGTATACGAAAGTCGGCTACTACACCAACGAGAACAGACATAAGGCCCCCGCTACATAAGAGCGTATGCGCGCGGGCGCACGCGTATGCACGCGTAAGATAACTAGTAATTGTCGATGCAGCCAACGTGAAAAATTTAGTGCCTCCAAAAAAAGCAGAGAACAAACAGTTTTCTTTGGAAGCACTAAATTTTTCACGTTGGCTGCATCGAAAATTACTAGATATTCCCTAATTGCATACGCGTGCATACGCTCTTATGTAGCGGGGGCCTAAACAAGCAAGCGTTACTCCGATGTACTGCACTTCGTGTGAGTAGGTCTGTTCCTCGAAAGTAAGTTATTGCACTGACATTGCCGCGGTTGGCAACAGCGAAAATCACTAGATTCTTCCTTAACTCGGTTATGTGATTAGGGCAAATATGTGGACAGTCCCTTAAATCAACCAAATGAGTTGTCTGTGTGTGACTTACCACTGGTGGGTACGTATAATACGCTATGTCGTAAATTGTATTTACGAAACGTCGCAAATCAGTATCGCAAACGTCACAAACGCAGTTGAATTTGATACGCGCGTATAATACGCGTATGAATGAAAAATTCGAAATATTCTATTAAAACTACTTTTATTAAGTAATTCATTATACTAAATTACATATTGTTATTTAATAATAAGTAATAAAATTATAATGTCAAATAAACTTATTTATTAATTTTTAATAAATAAAAAAGTACCAAATTTTTTGTATTTTCTGAACTACTCTCAATATTAACTTTTTTATCTACAGAAAAAGCTGGAATCCTCAATAATTTTACGGGAAATGTAAGTAGCTAGTTTTGTGTGCTTTTTTCCAGTTGCCTTCCAAAACGTTTGATAAGAAGAAGAATTTTTTTTTGACAATATTTCAAATATGTCACTGTTATCTTGATAGTCAAAAAAACTTATCATTTCATCTTCATCCAATCTATCAATAACGAAAGGGATCCATTTATCTCCTAAATCAAGAATTGTTAATGCATTTCTTCCTCTGTACGTTGGATGAAAAAAATTTGCAGTTATTGTTGCTATAGGACTGAAAACTCTCGTAAGAGTTTCTTCCATTATTGTTTTACAATTCAGCTTATTGGCAATGCTTGACAAATTAATCCAATGTGAAGGTACGTTTGTGGACAACAGGTAGAGTTTTTAATAAGATATTTCTTAAGCCCCAAATAGGCAGGGGAAGCGAGATTCACGCAGAAAAGTGGAGGTGCGCAGACAGACCACATATAAAATTATTAATCAAATAATTTCTGAGTCTAAGTAGGCAGGGAAAGAGAGTTCTATGCAAGAACGTGGGGACACACGATCTAGAAAAATAAATCCTTTATAAAGTAATCCAAAACCCAAAGAAGTTTCGGGGACGAGCGCAAGGGTGAACCGGAGACAAAGAGCACGGGTTGGTGATTAGTTTTTAAAGTAGGAGACACTTTCAATATTTTCCTGCGTGGATCTCGTTTCCCCTGCTTATTTTGATTTCGAAATTATTTAATTGATAATTGTATATGTAGCCTGTCTACGCACCACCACTTTTCTGCCTGGATCTCGCTTCCCCGGCCTATTTGGGGTTTAAAAAATATCTTATTAAAAGCTCTATCTGTTGTCCGCCGTCGTACCTCCACTTTCCTGGACGAAACTGGCTTCCCTCTCCTATTTTGGCCTAGAAATTATTTGATTAATAATTTTATATGTGGTCTGTCTGCGCTCCTCCACTTTTCTGCATGGACCTCGCTTTCCCTGCTTATTTGAGTTTTAAGAAATATCATATTGAAAATTTTATCGGATGTCCATCTGCGCACCTTCACTTTTCTGCGTGGATCTCGCGTCCCATGCCTATTTTAGTTTAGAAATTATTTAATTGATAATTTTATATGTAGCCCTGACATCGCGCCTCCACTTTTCTGCGTGGGTCTCGCTTCCACTGCCTATTGGAGGTTTAAGAAATATCATATTAAGGGGGTCCGAAAGTCAATTAAAAATTCAAATTTCGCGCCACAATACAGCAGACAAAGAAATAAGTAATTTGCCTATAACAAATAGTAAAAACAATATTACGGAAAGCCAGGACTGCATTACCCTCCGTTACATTATTATCTATTATTTTACAAAGTTTGCAGTTTCTATATAAATATTTCGCTGAATGGCATTTGAATTACTTGATTTTGAGACATTATTCAAATGACATTCAGTGAAATATTTATATAGAAACTTCAAACTTTGTAAAATGATAGATAATAATGTAACGGAGGGCAATGCAGTCCTGGTTTTTCGTAATATTGTTTTTACTATATGTTATAGGCAAATTACTTATTTTTTCGTCTGCTATATTGTGGCGCGAAATTTGAATTTTTAATTGATCGGATGCCCGTCTGCGCACCTCCACTTTTCTGCCTGGATCTCGCCACAGCCGTCTATTTTTCTTTAGAAATTATTTAATTGATAATGTTATATGTAGCTTATCTGCGCGCCTCTACTTTTCTGCGTGGATCTTGCCTCCCCCTACCCCTTTTGGTTTAGAAATTAGTTGATTGATAATTTAATTAGTAGCCTGTATGCGTGCCTCTACTCTTCTGCGTAGATATCGTTCCCTCTGCCTATTTTACTTAAGGGGATGTGAGTACGGACGTTATTTTTCAAACGAACATAACTCACGCAAATATCAATAGAATTATTCAGAAAAAAATCTGCATATAGTGTTTGCGTGTACGGAGCGCTTGACAGACGTCTTTTTCCAAAAAAATGATGAGAATTTATTGAATTAAATAAAAACCGTACTGTCGGTAAGTAGAAATCTACAATTGACCTACTTTTCAAACGAACATAACTCAAGCAAATATCCATAGAATTATCCAGAAAAATATCTGAATATAGTGTTTGCGTGTACGGAGCGCTTGACAGCCGTCTTTTTCCAAATAAATGTTTGAATGTTGATTTTAAAAAATATTGAAATTAGGGTTGCACATGCCCTTAAGAAAATATTTTATCGATAATATTATAGATATAGCCTGTCTGCGTGCCTTCACTTTCGTACGTAGAACTCGCTCCCCCGCCTATTTGGTTTAGAAATTTATTTAATTGATAATGTGTAACCTATCTGCGCGCCTCCACTTTTCTGCCTCGATCTCGCCTCCCCCCCCCCCCCGCCTATTTTGGTTTAGGAATTATTTAATTCATAATTTTATATGTAGCCTATCTGCACGACTCTACTTTTCTACTCGGATCTCGCTCCCCCGTCTATTTGGGTTTTAGGTTTTAGGAACGAAGCAGAATTATGGAACAGAGCTGAGCAGCGAGGAACGGCGCCAGAGAATATAGAATATATTATCATTCAGTATAGAAGGCCAGATCGGCCGTTTTCGTGAAGCCAAAAATAAGCGTTAGTTCAGCCTCCCATCAGGCAGGCGGCTATGTTCGCTCATGCTTAATTAAGCATAGTTTCACGAAAACGGCCGATCTGGCCTTCTATACTGAATGATAATATATTCTATATTCTCTGACGGCGCTTACGTTCATTATGCCCCTTACTTCAAGGTTATATTAATTACTATTAATTTAAAAATTCTTTCGTTTCATTCCAACGTTGCAAACTTCAGACTCATAGAAAAATGTATAACATTAGGGAAAAAATCAAATTAATTACAGTTGATTTATCATTTTAATTTTTTATATTTATTTTTCAATAAATCTATATCGCAAAGGACTCTATTAAAATATTTACTTATTTAATTTTTAAATCTCGCGCGTTTTTAATTTATTACGACGTTTGCGACGTCTGCGACACCATTGCAACATATGTACGCATCGCAATGAATTATACGCATATGATGTCGTGTTATGAACTGCGTTCGCACGGACGAGTGGCGGAATATTTAGGGGCGATTCTACAATAGTAATTTGGAACTTGAGGAATTAATATTAGATAGCAAACGTAATTATACGCAGTTGATCAATTAAATAATAAACGTGGACATAGGTATTCAATAAGAGATCGATTAAATAATAAATATAATTAATTGGATAGCAAACGTGATTTAAACGTATAAAACCGTCAAAACGTAATTAAACGATTAATTGAATGATAAACGTAATCAAACGTATTCCCATAAGATAAAAAACCGATGAAGATTTTAACTATAAAACCCTTATCTTTAATCAGATAAATTATGTTTAACCGCTCCGTAAATAAATAATAATAATTAAACAATAAACAACTTAATACCGCAATGATTAATTTTGTTAATAATAATAATAATAATAACATCCCGAATAAGCAAATAACTAACGGCTTGCGATTCTAGTAGAAATACATTATTTAATAATAAATAAGAATAATAGTTAATAATTTAATAATAAAATATAACAGGATAAAACTCGCTCAGGGAAACGCTCATTCCTTTCTAAATATATAATTCCTAGAGTTGTTTTCCCCATATAATTCCTAGAGTTATTTACTCCATATAATTCCTAGAGTTGTTTACTCCATATAATTCCTAGAGTTGTTTACTCCTCATTATTCCTGGAAATATTTACTCCATATTTTCCAAGAGTTGTTTGTCTCTTCCCCCTCTTCCTGTTTCCCTTCTATTTTTAGAGTCATCAAGGTCAACAGAGGGAGCCAGATAAATCCAGTTATAACTGACCTAGCTACCCCCACTCTCGAGGACGATCCAGATTAAACTAGAATTATCCAGCGAGGCCACTCCCACTCTCAAGGACAAAACCGGATTAAACTAGAATTCTCCAGCGAAGCCACTCCCACTTGAGGAAGGGAAATAGTTTTGATTGGTTCCACTCCCACCACCAACCTGGAGTTCCACCTGCAATTTAGAATATAACCGGCCTCCAGTAGTCTCTCTCAGGTCTCTGTGCAAGTGCCTCAGCATTGAAATTCAAGATCATTTTTGAATTGTATCGAGTCACGTTTGAAAGTTCTATATTTGCTAAAGTTCTAAAGTTAATTTCTCAATTGAATAAACTTGAAAGTAATAATTTAATTCTCTTGAGTTCGACTTTTCATTTAAAAGTTCCTGCAATTCCTTGCGCTTCAGCGCTTCATCGAACAACGAATTCTACGTTCCTGTTGGTCAACTCGGCGACCATTGCAGAAGCGCCCTTCTGCTCGAAGATCCCGACTCGGGTCGTAACAGTCGCAAATTGTTTATACGCCTCATTCACCCACCAATGGTACTTACGCATGCGTAATTGCGTAGCACAAGCACAACTTACATGCGACAGTGTGTGTGTGTGTGTGTGTGTGTGTGTGTGTGTGTTTGTATGTGTGTGTGTGTGTGTTTGTGACTGTGTGTCTGCGTGTGTGTGTGTGTGTGTGTGTGTGTGTGTGTGTGTGTGTGTGTGTGTGTGTGTGTGTGTGTGTGTGTGTGTGTGTGTGTGTGTGTGTGTGTGTTACACCGATTCGGTAAGTACGTATAGTGTAGCCAGTGCGTCGATACTTTACTGTCTTCTGGCGCCTGCGCACTAGAGGCCTTCGCCGATTGGGCGCTCGAGCGGCTCTAGCGGCATGAGTATAGCGCGCGCGTTCTGTAAGGAACTGACGTTCCTTGGACTACATAACCGACATAGACCCAAATTCTTGGCCCCTTTGACAATGAGTGCAATCGATCGAACCCTTTTACGAAATGATTGGAAATAATAATAATAGGTTAAAAATTATAACAAATACGGAGATTATTATTAATAATACTACAAATGCTATTAAAATCTTGGGAATAATTGATGTTCTGATAATCATTTAAATAACAGAAGCAACGCTGTCATAATTTCAGGTTAAGAAACAACCATATAATAATAATTAACAAATCATGAGCATCACCGTCGCTGATAATTGACTGTTAAAATATAAAGCTTATAATTATTTAAGAATGCGCGGTATTGTATAGCAAACGTTGCGCGACGTATAATCGGAGGATAATAACGTTGTGCAACGTTGTGTAAATAAACAAATATAATAACTAAAAATAGTTAAGGAGTTGATTAGCAACAATCATCATAACCGACTAAGGATATTAATAATATTAATAACAATAATTTATCACAAGAGCTAAAGATAAACAATAAAACGCAATTATAGATAATTAACAACAAATTTAAGAACAATCTCGAGTTATCCGGATAATTGGCTATTCTTGGAGGTACTGACGTGTAATAACAACAATTGTTTATAATTAAGTAGTTTTCCGGGACAATATTAACCAAACGTTGCTCAACGCAAATTGAAGGTTAATAATATCATGCAACGTTATAAAGTTAACGAACTACGACCAATCCGAGAATGATTAATATCAATTGCAATAAATAAATAAAGCCATTATTATGCGATTATCAACGGTATTTACTAGAAAATTAGGAATTGTGTAATAAAACGTAATTTGAACATACAATTAATTAATAATATCATAACTATTGGTTTATTGATTAATAATGTTAATGGTACTGATAAATAATACTAAAAATAATTGCAATTGGATAGACAATTAAGACAATATGCAACAATGTTATGCAACGTATAGTTAATAATGATAACATATAAACCTAACTTGAGAGGTTAATAAAGATTAATTAAAACAATTAAACTGAGTAATTAATAAAGTTATTAGCGATAGTTTATCAGTTAGTTAACAATTTATTGTTTTGAGCACTTTTCACTAATAAATTGAGATCATTATGATTAATAAGGAAGAGACCGGATAAATAAATAAAGTAACAATAAATTACCGGTGATACAAGTTGCATAATATGTTGATTAATATTATTATTAATAATACGTCATTAAACGTAATCTAACATACATGACAATCTGTTGCAGAGTATTCTAACGGACATTTTATTCCAAGAACCCCTAGGTAGTAAACAATTCCATGAAATTACGTAATAGGTAACCGGCCAATAGGGGAACCAATGAGAGAAGCAGTATCTCCTACCACAGAAGAAGGGGCGGAGCCTCCTTTCAGATTTTGAGGTCCTACAGCACTTCCACAGGCGATAGATGTATTCAAGTTTTCGCCACCAGGGGAGAGGGATCATCCTCAACGGCTTTCAGGTCCGCGCTCACCATATAAAGGGAGCCCAGCACACCGACAGGCAGTCTCGCTTAGAGAAATAATCCGATCTTGTACCTATCAGCACCCACGTATCTTCAAGAATTACGCTGAATATATATAGTTATATCAAGATCAACGTATTTTCAACGATTTTATATCAAGTTTCAACGGTTTTCATCAAGTGTTAACTGTTAACAAGTATTAACAAGTTTCAACAATCTTCAACGAGTTTCAACAAGTTTGAACGAGCTTTAACCAGTTTCAACGAGTTTGGACGAGTTTCGAGAAGTTTCAACGAGTCATCAACCAGTTTCAATTACTTCGACGATCTTTCGACGAGTCAACTGCTTTAAACAACAACAAGTTAACAACAACGAAAGGATCAACAACCTCACCAGAGGAGGGAGAGCTGTCCTACCCAAGGTTTTTGAGGCTGTGGTTTTCCTTGGGACTTCAGGGTGAATACCAGGACAACGGGTGATTGAAGTTGGGTCCACGGCCGTCCATATCGAAGGAAGAGCCCCAATCAACACCGAATCCGACGGATAAATCAGATAACATATAAATATATATATATATATATATATTTGCAAATCGTCTCGTCATTAAGTCGATTAAGAGATTCGAGTCATAATAGCGAATTTAAAGATAGATAATTTACAAATTAATTCACTCTTTATATTTAACTCTGTGTTCTAAAGAATAACGAATTAGATACGATCTTAAGAAGTTAAGATTATTAAAATTATTAAGATCAATTAATATAATATTTATTTATTTCGGCCTTACGGCCCAGAAATGGACTTGGTATACATCTAGTACTTAATCAATTACAATTCATGTCACACATCTCTCACACACTTTATACTCCATTAATTATCTATTATCACAGAAACAGTAATAGTTTGGCCCTTGATACTTCATACTTATACTACGCAATGATACAACAATACCTTTAATCAGGTCCCTTACTTCACACGCCGTATTTTACATATTTACATATCCCTACTATATGATACACGAATACATAATTGCGCGCAGTATTGCCACACTCATACCTTGCGACGCCTCCGCGTTTTTGTTTTACAAATGTCCTACCTACAATTACCTTTCCTATAAGTATCCGCATGCGGCCTATTTATTTTCCTTGTGATCCTACCTGCACAATTTTTCATTCCTATCCTTTTCAATTGTTCTAAATATTTTACCTATTTCGTTGTTTCCTACCTCGTTTGTTATCATTTTAATTTTCTGCTCCGCGTTACCCTCGAATCGCTCGAACCATTTTCTCGTAATTTCGCATTCCTCTACTATGTGTGTTAAATCTTCCCTTCCTATCTCGCAGAATTTACATACTTTTTCCGTGTCCTTAAGCCAGTATTTATTGCATCCCTCAATGTTACCGCATCTAATTCTAGCGAATACCTCGATATTCTTAATGCCTTTTCTTAAATACGCCGGCAGTCCCTCCACTACTATATCTTTGTACCTTCTGTTATATCTTGCTTCTCTAATCCTGCCGTTCACAATTTGGTCCTCTATGTCCTTCATCTTTAGTGTCACAAGTTTTATAACATCTACTTCTCTTTGTTTCATTTCCTCTACTGCCACTGTGCTAAATCCTAAACCATTAAAATATTTTTCTCTCTCCTCACTATACAATTCCTTATCCTTTTCCCTTCTTTTTTCATCCCAACATATCCATGTGAGTCTATCTTCTCCTAGATTTTTAATCTTTTCCTCATATTTAATTGCCCTTTTTGCTCCATATTTCAAACATTTTCCTCGTATTGGTTTCCTTGCGCACTATATACCTCGGAGTACAGAAGTCTAGTTTTAGTGTCCATCGCATGTAGTCCGCCTGTACTTTTTCTAATTCCTTTCTCTCTAGCCAACCCCATACCTCCGCTCCATATGCCATTACACTTCTGACCAAATAATCAAACAGCATTTTTCTTCTCCTAAAGTCCTCTTTACATCTTCTTTCTCCAAGCCCCCAAGTTTTCTTAGCTGCCATGATGCCTTTATTTCTCAATTCCTTTATGTGCTCTTTGTAGTTTCCTTGCGCATTGAAGACGAAGCCCAGGTATTTAAAAGACTTTACTTCTTCCAGCTCTGTTCCTTCCCAGTTCCATTTTTCTTTTTTGCTGTTGCCTCCTCTATTAAACACCATGACCTTCGTCTTTTCTACGCTCAGAATCAACTTGCGTCCCTTTAAAAACCTTTTCAAAGTGTCACACATGTCCTTGAGCGCATCTCTGTTTTCAGCTAAAATTACCAGGTCGTCTGCATACGCTAACGAATATATTCTCATTTTGCCTACCAGTGTGCCTCCGATATTTCTTTCTTCAAAACTTTTTTCTAATCCAGCTATATACAGGCAGAAGAGTAGGGGGCTCAGAATACACCCTTGTCTTAGTCCTTTCGTCGTCCAAAATTCCTCTGACAAACCTTCCTCTGATCTTACTCTTACTTTTGTTTCTTTATATATGCCTTTAATTCTCTCTATTATGTATTTGCTGATACCCATTTCCTCCAGTATTTGCCACAGTATAGTCCTATCCACGGTATCAAACGCCGCTTTTAAGTCAACAAACATCGCATATATTATTTTGTTCCTCACTTTTGCTCTCTGAATTATGTGACTTAGTACATAAATGTTATCTATCGTTGACCTTTTTTTCTGAAACCTGCCTGTCCTTCTGGTAACAATTTATTCTCCTCAACTTCCTCCTCTAATCTTCCTAGGATCACCTCCGTGTACAGTTTGTACCCTGTGGACAGCAACGATATACCTCTATAATTGCATGGATTGTTTACATCACTTTTCTTGTACAGCGGTACAATAATGGCCGTTTTCCAATCCTCTGGAGTTTCCTCTCCGTCCCATACCTTTCCTATCACAGAGACTAGGTTGTTCACCAGGTCCTCACCTCCATATATCCATACCTCATTTGGGATTTCATCTATCCCCGCTGCCTTCTTCTTTTTCAATTTTCTAAAGTAATACTTTATCTTTCTCGCGGTTACTTTTTCTTTTTCATCTGCTATCTCAGGTGTATCTCTATTTGCGCCTACCTTTTTTTCTTCTGTTCCTTCTAATAACTTTATAAAATGATTATTCCATTCCTCTTTTTTAATATTATTTTCTATTGTCTTTCTGCCTCGTCTTGTTTTGTTTAAAAATTTCCATACCTCGCTCTCGTTTTTTAAACTCCGTAACTCGGCTGCTTCAATTTCCTTAAATTCTTTTTCTTTTTCAATGCAGTGCATTCTATATTCTTTTCTTATCTTAATATAAGCTTCTTTTTGCGTTATTCCATTTTTCCATTTCAAATATTCCTTTTTTACCTTCCTCTTTTTCTGGAGCACGTGCCGTCCCACCATTTCCTCATGCCAATTTTCCATGTTTTAATTCTCAATTCCTTTTTCTTTGCTTTTTCCTTGACTACGTTTTTTATCTCTCCCCACCTGTCTTCTGCCAAGTCTCCCTCTTGTTTTCCTATATCTAAATTATTCGTTTCCTCCCTAAACGCGGTTTTGTCTTCTTCGCTCCAAGAATAGATCTCTTTCGTCTCGTTTTTGCTACTGATATACTTTTCTCTCTCTTTACACTTGCCGTCCTTACCTATTATCATTTTCACTCTTAACGGCATGTGATCCGATTCGACCCTTTCGTCTACCTTAAATTCCTTTATTAATTCGTGTGTTTCTTCATTTGTTATAACGTAATCTATAGTCGTACTTCCTCTAGCTCCCACATAAGTGAATTCACCCTCTTCATCTCCTTTTTCGTATCCATTCAATATTATCCATGCCTTGCTGCCTAGAAAATCAATCATTCTTCTGCTTCCATTACCGGTCGTTTTGTCTTTACTTTTTCTCCTTTTCGTACTTTCAGTTTCTCCCATTTCTCTGTCGTTGCCTTCCTCTCCTACTCTTATATTAAAATCTCCACCTATAAGCATATTTCCTTCCTTTATAAAATCCCATTCCTCTAAGTGTTTCCACGTCGCCTCAATTTCCCCGCCGTTGTAAATGGACCAAATTGTGAACAGCCTGCCCTCATACCTTACCTGAGTTTTAATTAACCCTTCCTCGACCTGCTCTGCTAACTTTATTATCTCCGCTCCCCATCTTTTATTTATGCCGATCAAAAATCCCCCTTTCGCCCTACCTTTCCTATGTTCCCTACTCGCTGGTATTATTTCCCACTCAAATTGCTTTGGCAGCTTTTGTTCCAGATATTTTTTTTCTTTTTCCTCCACCCACGTTTCCGACATACTTATGAACCACATGTTACTCACATACCTCCAAAAGTCTCTGTCTTTGTTATTTATTCCAGCCACATTCCAAAATAAAAAATCTTTTCCCTCTGCCCCTGCATTTTCTACTGTATTATTCGTTTTCTTATCTCGCTCGCTCCATTTCTGACCTATTAAAAATTCTCTCCCGTTGCTTTCGCCGCTTCTTTGGTTTTCTCATTTTGATTCTGTTCTTGCGTTTTTCGGTTTCTTTGTATTTCTATTTCTTCATTTATTTTCTTTTCTAGTGAATCTATTTCCGCCCATCCCCACCAATGGCCTCTATACGCTACTTTACCTCTACCTGCTCGCACATCCATTCCCAATTCTCTCTTTTCTCTTACCCACCGCTGAATTTCTACCTGTTTCTTTCTATCTTCGAACGTCAAATCATTTTCTATAAAAATCCTAGATCCTACCAACTTATTTTTATTTTTCATTACCTCGTTTTTCTGTTCCAAGCTACCTAATTTAATTATTAACACGTTTCCGCTTTTTCTCGCATTATGTATTTCTACTTCTACTCCTAACTTCTTTTTTAAAAATTCTTGTGTCCAACCGGCCAAATCTTCCCCTTCTATTCTCGCGCCTTTAATTACAATGTTTTCCTGTCTCTCTTTTCTATCCTGCTCTATTGCGATTCTTTTCAGCTGCCATAATTCTCTGTCCGACAAACTTACTATGCTCGCTACGCTCGCACCGCACGCGGTGCTCCCCCCACTTCTCATACTTGCCTTGCTGTACAGGCTCCATGCCGAGCCCCTGGCGCCACCTGCCGCCTCGGACAGTGAAGCTTCCTCCGCCTCCTGGGCGAGCGCTTCCATCTTGGTCGTAACCTTTTCTTGGAATTCGTCGAATTTCTTCTCTAGCATTTCCAAACGTTCTAACACCTCTGCATACCTTTCATCTATTTCAACTTTGATTTTTTCAACCTTGAGTCTTTCCTGCTTTACCTTTTTCACCTCCTCCGTCACCATATCGCGCAATCGCTTTTCCATTTCCTCTTTCTCTTTGTCGCTCATCGCAAAGTTTACCTTTTTTACATCCTTGTCCAGCGTTGTTTGTCTCTTCTGTTTCGACATTGTTTCCGCTTTACCTGCTTTAACACGCACCTTATAGTCCACTAATCACTTAATGTTTCTAAAACCACAGCAAGTCTTTTCACCGGGTGCCACCCGTCCTATAGTTTCTCCTATCTGTCGCACACTATACGCTTGCTACCTAACCTCAAACGCGCCTACTTACTATTTAACTAGATTTCTATTACTTTACCTTTGATTTCGTTGTCCTAAAATGCCTATACTGATTCGTTCTTACCTTATCCACCTCTCTCGCTACTTTCTTCAATTCTAAACGCTAATCTAACCACTTAACTACGAAGAATTTTACGGAGGCGTCGCGCACACGTCCACTCACGCTCACATGCACTAACCAAGTCTTAAGATCAATTAATATAAATTAGACTTTATTTTTAAATATTTCAAATCATAATATCTAAATTCAAGGATAAATAATTTAAAGTATAAATCAATTAACTCTGTATTTTGATAGCATAATAAGGTAGATAAGTCTTTGAGAATTTAAGATATAAGATTAGTAAGATTACTTAATATAAATACGTAATAAATTCTCTTTATTAATTTCAATTAAGGATCTTGAATCGCAATAACAAATTCAATTCATTCAATTAACTTTTATATTAATTTTCGTACTTTTTACATAGCATCTAGTAAAAGATAGATAAGATTTTTAAGTTAACCAGTTAATAATTAATAATTTTATGTAATAACTAATACCATCCACGAATGTAACATCAATTATATCTTTGATTAATTTTATTTAAATTTATATTTGTGCATAAGACGATAGCGTAGCCTTTAAATCAAAATTCAAACTATAAAGTAACAATTTATATCACTTAATTTATAATTTGAGAAAGTGTAATAAATTTATTTCTTGTGCTATTTGTACTTTTGTACTTAATTGGACGACGATCCCACTACCTATATAAAACCCTAGGGCCATTCTAGAATTTCAATTGTCAAACATTATATTCCCTTGCCGCTCTATATTAAAGACTTTAGTTTATGGCCACTGGGTTCGTAACAGTTCAAACAGCGAGCGTACGAGTAGGCGGGTCACGCGAGGACTAAATATACAATGAAGTTACGTAAATATGCGAAACTAAGCGAGACAATTATTAATATTATTCCTAAACCCAAGTAGGCGGGGGGCGCGAGGTCCTCACATGTAAAAGAGTTACGTAGAACTGCAAAATGAATATTTAAATAATTTTTAAACCCAAGTAAGCGGGGGATATGAGGTCCACGCGTATAAGGGAGTCATGTAGACATGAACAAATAAGCAAAACGATTATTTAAATAATTTTTAAACCCAAGTAGGCGGGGGATATGAGGTCCACGCATATAAGGGAATCATGTAGACATGAAAAAATAAGCAAAACTATTATTTAAATAATTTTTAAACCCAAGTAGGCGGGGGATATGAGGTCCACGCATATAAGGGAATCATGCAGACATTAAAAAATAAGCAAAACTATTATTTAAATAATTTTTAAACCTAAGCCGGGGGACGCGAGGTCCACGCATATTAGGCAATTTTGTAGACGTGCAACAATAAGCAAGACAATTATTTAAACAATTTTTAAACCCAAGTAGGCGGAGGATATGAGGTCCACGCATATAAGGGAGGCATGTAGAAATGAAAAAATAAGCAAAACGATTATTTAAATAATTTTTAAACCCAGGTAGCCGGGGGAAGCGAGGTCTATGCATATTAGGGAATTTTTTAGACGTGCATCAATAAGCAAGACAATTATTTAAATAATTTTTAAACCCAAGTAGGTGGGGGATATGAGGTCCATGCATATAAAGGAGTCGTATAGAAATGAAAAAATAAGCAAAACAATTATTTAAATACTTTTTAAACCCAAGTACGCGGGGGATATGAGGTCCACGCATATAAGGGAGTGATGTAGACATGAAAAAATAAGCAAAACGATTATTATTAATAATCAATACATTGAAAAATAAATCTGGAGGTGTAGACAATATTAACGCTAAATCATTGAAAATTCTCTCTGAATATATATGTGTGCCCTTAGAATATATCTTCAATTTATGTATTGTGAAATCTATCTGGCCTGACGCGCTCAAAAATGCTGAGGTAGTCCCTATCTACAAGGCTGGTGAAAAATCTAATATCAATAATTACAGACCAATCTCTTTAATATCGAACATTGCAAAAATTTTTGAAAAAATAATTTATAATAGATTATACCACTTTTTTGAAAAACATAACATAATATCAGAAAAACAATACGGCTTCGTTAAAAATAGGGGAACTACTGACGCATTAAATTATATATCAAATATCATATACGAAAACTTAGATAAAAGTAAACCAATAATTGTTGCTTTTCTAGACTTAGCCAAAGCATTTGACACTGTTAATCATAGAGTTCTATTAGATAAGCTTGAACGATATGGAGTAAGGGGTAGTGCCTTAAAACTGATGACTAGCTATCTCACAGATAGGCGGCAAAGAGTAAAAATTCAAGACTGTAAAAGTGAATATAAAGAATTTACCACGGGTGTTCCCCAAGGAACTATATTAGGACCATTACTTTTTATACTTTATGTCAATGACTTACTAGGAAGTATGCAAAATGACACAATCATGTCCTATGCTGATGACACGGTTATCATATCAAGTGATAACATGTGGTCCTCAGCTCAAGAAAAAATGTGTACTTACCTTAATCATGTGGCCAAGTGGCTTGCACAAAATAAACTGTCGCTAAATATAGATAAAACGGTCTATATGACTCTCGGAAACTACTGTGATAGTGTACCTGGCACACTAAACATCAAAATAGGAACGCAATTAATAAAAAGAGTTGAAAGTCATAAATACTTAGGGCTGTATTTCGACTACAATATGAAATGGGATAAGCATATAAGATATATCATTAAAAAAACCAAATACCTAATTTTTGTCTTTGCCAAGATAAAAAATATGATGGATACAAAAACATTAATGATAATATATTATGCTTTCTTTCATAGTCTAATCAATTATGGGGTAATTGCCTGGGGTGGTGCGTACGATAATAATATGAAACTAATACAATCAACACAAAACAAAATATTGAAAATCATAAATAAAAATAAATTCTCTCAAACTAATCCACCTCTTGAAATAAAAAAATTATTCCAGTTAGAGTCAATATCCTTACATTATTCTACATTAAGAAATAAATATATAAACAGTGCGAGCAAGACCAGAAACAAAACAATTCAATTACCTAAATGTGATAAAAGAATTAGTGATAAAAATAGCTACAATGAAGCTATAAGGGTCTTTAATGGGCTATCTAAGGATCTCAAAGTTATGAATTTAAGTAGACAATTAATGAAGAAAAAATTAAAAATGTTTATAGTAAAAGATGCAATATAATTTCAAAATAATAATTAAATCTTAACCAATATATCTAACAAATTATTTAACTGTTATTATGTACTACAATGGATTTTATCGATGTTAACTAACACTACGCACATAACATTATATAGTTTTTTTTAAGAATTTTGTAGTTTGTAATATTTTTTTAGTTTGTAAGTTTTCTGTGTACCAGATCTACACACAGGCAATAATATTTGCCTCAGTAGGATTTACTTACTTATGTATATTTCGTATATAATAATGTAATGTAAATATTTTCTGGAAATAAATAAATAAAATAAATAAATAAATTATGTAAATAATTTTTAGATCCAAGTAGTCGGGGGATATGAGTGTCACGCATATAAAGGAGTCGTGGAGAGATGAAAAAAAAGCAAAACCATTATTTAAATAATTTTTAAACCCAAGTAGCCGGGGGACGCGAGATCCACGCATATTAGGGAATTTCGTAGACGTGCAACCGTAAGCAAGATAATTATTTAAACAATTTTTAAACCCAAGTAGGCGGAGGATATGAGGTCCACGTATATAAGGGAAACATGTAGAAATGAAAAAATTAGCAAAACGATTATTTAAATACTTTTTAAACCCAAGTAGGCGGGGGTAATGAAGTCCATGCATATAAGGGAGTCATGTGAACACGAAAAAATAAGCAAAACGATTATTTAAATAATTTTTACACCCAAGTAGCCGGGGGATATGAGGTCCACGCATATAAGGGAGTCATGTAGACATGAAAAAAAAAGCAAAACTATTATTTAAATAATTTTTAAACCCAAGTAGCCGGGGGACGCAAGGTCCACGCATATTAAAGAATTTCGTAGACATGCAACAATAAGCGAGACAATTATTTAAACAATTTTTAAACCCAAGTAGGCGGAAGATATGAGGTCCACACATATAAAGTTGTCATGTAGAAATGAAAAAATAAGCAAAACGATTATTTAAATACTTTTTAAGCTCAAGTAGGCGGGGGATATGAAGTCGAGGCATATAAGGGAGTAATGTAGACACGAAAAAATCCCTTATATGCGTGGACCCCATATCCTCCGGCTACTTGGATTTAAAAATTATTTACATAATCGTTTTGCTTATTTTTTCATGTCTGCATGACTCTCTTATATGGGGGGACCCCATATCCCCCGGCTACTTGGGTTTAAAAATGATTTACATAATCGTTTTGCTTATTTTTTCATGTCTACAATACTTCCTTATATGCGAGTACCGCATATCCCCCGGCTACTTGGGTTTAAAAATGGTTTAAATAATCATTTTGCTTATTTTTTAATGTCTACACGACTCCCTTATATGCGTGTACTGCATATCCCCCGGCTACTTGGGTTTAAAAATTATTTAAATAATCGTTTTGCTTATTTTTTCGTGTTCACATGACTCCCTTATATGCATGGACTTCATTACCCCCGCCTACTTGGGTTTAAAAAGTATTTAAATAATTGTTTTGCTAATTTTTTCATTTCTACATGTCTCCCTTATATACGTGGACCTCATATCCTCCGCCTACTTGGGTTTAAGAATTGTTTAAATAATTATCTTGCTGACGGTTGCACGACTACGAAATTCCCTAATATGCGTGGATCTCGCGTCTCCCGGCTTAGGTTTAAAAATTATTTAAATAATAGTTTTGCTTATTTTTTCATGTCTGCATGATTCCCTTATATGCGTGGACCTCATATCCCCCGCCTACTTGGGTTTAAAAATTATTTAAATAATAGTTTTGCTTATTTTTTCATGTCTACATGATTCCCTTATATGCGTGGACCTCATATCCCCCGCCTACTTGGGTTTAAAAATTATTTAAATAATCGTTTTGCTTATTTTTTCATGTCTACATGACTCCCTTATACGCGTGGACCTCATATCCCCCGCTTACTTGGGTTTAAAAATTATTTAAATATTCATTTTGCAGTTCTACGTAACTCTTTTACATATGAGGACCTCGTGTCCCCCGCCTACTTGGGTTTAGAAATAATATTAATAATTGTCTCGCTTAGTTTCGCATACTTACGTAACTTCATTGTATATTTAGTCCTCGCGTGACCCGCCTACTCGTGCGCTCGCTGTTTGAACGCGCGCGCTATGCTCATGCCGCTAGAGCCGCTCGAGCGCCCAATCGGCGAAGGCCTCTAGTGCGCAGGCGCCAGAAGACAGTAAAGTATCGACGCACTGTAGACTGTAGTGTACCTTACATTTTTTCTATACAGTTCTTCGTGCTTTCCAGTGAAAGCACAAATCTCCTTGCATCAGAAGAAATATTAAATTTTCTTAATATTATATTAGATTACTTAATGTATGTTAGATGGAATTACGGGAATGGAAGTAAAAACAAGTAGAATTTATCAGATATAGGCTAGGTGAAAACAATTGACGGATCCATCAGTGCATATTGTCAAAATTCACTGTCAACCCCCGTTCACATTTTACTGCTTGAATAATTTTTACAAAAATGGGATTACAGGATGCGTTAAATTATGCTTTTTTTACGAATCCTATTAGTGCAAGCACTTTACATATGGCTAAAGCAGCAGCAAATGGCGTAAGTGAGAAGTGAAAAATAACCTCTACTTCGATTAAAAAGTTAATTCTTTAAATATAATAAAAGTTTATTTTATTGGCAACTGGAATTTAGGATTCAATTATGAAACATATTTGCGATTAATTAAATATTAGCTTCGAAAAAAATGCTTTCCTTTAGGTAACATTTTTATATCTTAAAATTCCATTTCTAACAAAATCTAATGTTTATGTAGGTGACAGACTACATAGGGTTAAAACCAAAAACGATAGAAACAATAAAAATGGTTCCCCCAGAACCACTTTGGAAATTGGCAAGGGCAAGTGGGCCATTTGTTCGGTTAGCAGCTATTAGTGGAGCAGCTGCTGTTGTGTTAGGAGCTTATGGATCACATAGTATGGACTTATCTTAAAAATTTTTTTAATTTAGTAGTAAGTTAATGAGGTTTGTAATACATGTCATGCAATGTTTTAGTGACTTACCCTAAGGAAAAAGGTCATGAACAGAAGCGAGTATTCGATACAGCATCACGATATCATTTTATACATACGTTAGCATTATTAGGTTTACCAATGTGCAGAATGCCAATCGTGGTAAGAGATTATACTTTTAATAATTATTTCAAACAACTTCTTTAACAAGCTTGTAAATAACTGTTATTATAAATTTTGTACAGGCTGGCACTTTCATGTTATCAGGAATAGTTCTCTTCTGTGGTACCTGCTATTTCTTTGCATTTACAGGAAACAGTTCCTACAGTAAATTAACTCCTATTGGAGGCACTTGTTTTATTCTTGGCTGGCTTGGGATGTTGATATAAATATTGTTTATGAAAAAGAGTAAATGAAGAACGACGCTTGTCTTAATAACTTCGTGATATTAAATGTAATTTACAAAAAAAAACTAAAATATAGAAAAATTGTTTCGCAAAAAATTCAACTTAAATGTATGAATATATAAATACTTTCTTATTAGAGTAAAAAAAAAAAAAATTATGATTGAATTTGTAAATACAAAATATTATAATTATTACTTTGATGATTTTATACGTTATTATTTATAAAAAATTTCTAATGCAATAGTATAAATAAAAAATAAAAACATCTCAGTAGTTTTCTTATTTTATAGTAGTTTAATAAATTAGAACGTCTAACCTTCGTATCTCACATTCTAGAAGGACATAGAAGCTGTTATAACTGATAACATATCAATATTGAAATTCATTGTTGAAGAAAACCACGAAAGTAAATTACTGTTATACACAATATGATACTTTCTTCTCAAATATTGAAGAGATAAATTAAAAAAACTATTTTTAATTCAACTGCAGTGAAAAAGCATGTCAAATTTTAAAACATTTTTACTAGCCAGCCAATCATCAACTTACCAAGTCAAGAATTATTTGATGTTTGTTTAAATGCAAATTAGTTTTAAGAAATTAACGAAAAATTGATGTTTACAAGTTTTGTGTTTCTGTTTTATGTATAATTATTTTTATTAAAGGAATCAAAATTGTAATAAAAAATCCAATTAAATAAAATGAAACTCATTTATGCTAAAGGATTGATATAAATATAACTTTCGTTTATAATTAATAATAAATTGGGTTTGGATCGAATCCAGAACCAACACGCACTTAATATGATGTGAATTTTGATACTTTCTACATCAGTTAGAATCTTTTTCGTAAAACATTTTGTGTATCACTGCCTCCCATTCTTTTTTGAATGTTTCAATTCTTTTCGGACATTTTTGTGTTACTTTATTAGAATACATTAAGAATAATTAGTTTTTTTTTTTTTTTTTTCAAAATGACTATAGAATAACATATTTATTAACATTGCCAAGTGTAATAAACACCGTCATACATCATCAGACCACAAGTATACTTATCAAGAATAGCACTGATTTCTATGCTATTTTTTTTTTTTATTTTTTTTTTATTTTATGATTGTTAAAGGAACTCAGTATCTCCAATTAATACTTGTTTTTAAATTCACCTAAAGAAACCTCATGAAACTTTAATAAGCAAAATTAACTTAAATATTGCGTTATATTATTAACATTTGACAAAACATTTTTATACTTTTAATGTAATTAAACGTGGTCTGGTGATGCTGGCCGCACCCTTACACAACTAAGTAATAATCAAACTATCTGGCCTACAATAGAAATATCAAATAATAATTGGTGATACACAGAAAAAAATTAAATATAGTGGTTTGCACGTCGACTTGTGCATCGTATGTGTAACCGCTGCTCGCATAAAAATTAGCAACGGTATAATACGCAAGAGATCGATTACAAAAAAAGAGACAAAAATAAAGAGAACAACGAACAAGACACGATATCATTCACTATCATATAATTATATTATGTACGTTTGGGTTTGGTCGTCCTCCCAAGCCCTTTTCTGATTATGCACTAACTCGATGTAGCACACACCTTAACTAACTTTTTAACGCTTTTCTCTCCATGTTGCTTGACGAGGCAGGGGAGATGGGCGATTGATGCACGGAGACGCAAGATGCATCGATGATATAAAACTTTTTTACTTACACCTAGCGAACGTCCTCTCTTATCTTAGCTTACAGTTTAATTAGTATTGGTTTATATAGAGTGGTACCGCTTTTTCATTTTTCGTTCACTATTATATAAAGTATTTATATAGACTTGTGTATATCAAACTATGTCGAGATAATATACTTCATATGTACAACTTTTTTCTTTCTTGTTGCTTCCATTTTTTTTTTTTATTTTACTTGCAATGCACTCTTTCTCTCACTCTTTCACACCAGAGTTAAACCATTGCCTGTAAGGAGTCAGATCACTAGCTATGTTTATCTGGCTCATGTTCAAACATTTCCAGTTGCAAATTCTCGCTCTGTTCACTCTTTTGTCAGATAAAATTATTGTATATCACAACTCCAAATTGTTACACGTACAAAAATGAACACTAAATTGGAATTCATTAAAATGAAATATTGACAAGTAAATAAAAACAAAGTACGAAGATGTTGATTTGTTTCAAAAGCAAAAAATTCTTGTAAAAAGATTCATTGTCTTCAGTACGGTCTCTGCTATTTTTATATTTCTTTTTTTTTTTATTAGATTGCTTATTACGCTTTTTACTAGGCAGAGCCAGCAGTGAAAACAAAATAAACTGTGATTCGCGTTGTCCATTTCTAGGAAAGGTGGAACGCATGTTGGCCTTCATGTGCAGCTATTCTAAGTTTTTCCCGCATGATATCCGAAGTCGTATAATCCGGCAGTTTTAGATAGTTAACACAAGTCATTACTGATGGTAAGAATTCGTCTGGTTTCATCGATACATCAAACGTCTTTCGTACTATTGTTAAAGGTGGTGTCAAACTCTTGAAACCTAAAAAGTTAAATATACATTAATTTAAAATTCTATATTTAAACTCTGTATTTATTACTCATAAATTAAAAGCTTTAACGGGGTTCCATAGTCCTACCATTACCGACCGAGCAATTCACACAGTTTCAAGCTGATTAAAAATAAAATACGTCGAATCACAAAAAATCAAGAGAACACTTCGCTGCGGTTTTGAACGTTCTATCATCCAGTAAAAGTTTGGAGTCGAAATATCAAGTTTTTGCAAAAACTTTGAACAAAACAAAATTCGGTTTCTTTCAAAGTTTTTGCAAAAACCATTTGATATTTCGACTTCGAACTTATACTGGATGATAGATCGTTCAAAACTGCAGCGAAGTGTTCTCTTGATTTTTTGTGATTTTATGTATTTCATTTTTAATAAGCTTGAAACTGTGCCAATTACTCGGTCGGTAATGATACGGCTATGGCACCCCCTTAAGGGGATGCCTTACTCGTACTATTACCGACCGAGCAATTCACACAGTTTCAAGCTGATTAAAAATAAAATACGTCGAATCACAAAAAATCAAGAGAACACTCTTCTGTGTTTTTTAACGTTCTATCATCCAGTCAAAGTTTGGAGTCGAAATATCAAGCCGTTTTTTCAAAAACTTTGAACGAAATTAAATTTAATTTAAAAAGAAAAAATCAATCAAAAAAATCCTGAATATAGTGTTTATATGTACGGAGCGCTTGACGAAATTTTTTTCCGAATAAACGCTTGAATGTTGAATTAAAAAATATTGAAATTCATGGTTTCACATGGCCTTAAATAAAATTTTTACTTTGATTCTTTATTCAAAATTTGCTCACCGACGTAAAGTTTGAACATTTTAGAATATAAATTTTAAAAGGGTTTTACTTTTAATCCATTTTTAAACCACTTAATTAAATAACAAAAGTTACAATTTCCTTATTCGTTCCTTCACTGGTGAAGTCACCCTATTTGCACAAAATGTAAAATTACACCTGTACTTGGACAATAGTGAAGCATTACTTTCATTGATAAATATAATAACAATATATATTGCATAGGAATGTTTATGACATTATAGGGTTGATTATTATAATTGAGTAAAATCGAAATTTAATCTTGAGTTTAGTCTAATAAAAATATATTTTTATATTGTCCCTCTATTTTCATATACCAGTAGTTAGACATGTTTAAAATTATTGTCCAGCAAGTACTGCGGTTTTGAATAGTGAACTACTGGAATTTTTAATATAAAAAGATTTTTACATATCTTTATCTTCATATAAATTAGTAAAATAGAACCTGAATTGATATTGAATTTCAATACTTTAGACAAATTTCGTTTGACATTAAAAATACTGTTTGCGCAGAGTATGTGTCAAAAGTGTCCAAGTATTGGGTGTTTTACCTTATAACAGTTGTAATTTTTTCATATTTCTTTCGTATTTTAAGTTGTTGTAACACAAGTTACTTTATTTTATTAATTAATTTTGTTAGTACTAACGTTTGAAGTATATTATTTGAATAAATAATAAAAAAAAGATTCAATAAAGGGCAAACTTACCACCAACAGGTAACCTTGGAGATCCAGTGACGAATTGAATGAATTGTCTTTGTTCTTCACTGTTATAATTTGACATGATCTCGTACAAGAAACGTATCGCTCGTGAGTCAGGTGTGTATCCATGATCTGTTCGACAACATTCAGATAATATTTTCATTTCCCATTTATCACCCGATTGTGCGTGGCCGCAGAATACTGCTTCCAATTCCTCTGGGAAGAAAAGTCGTAATTGCGTAAGTGGGAAAACAGATTCGAAACCTTCTCGGAATGCTTCCATTTGCCTAAACACGCCTTCATAAAGATACCAGTGTACGACAAGCTGTGAAATAAGTTTATTAAATTAGTAAATTTTCTGAATGTCTTTTTAATTAAAACGCAAAAAGATATTATATATGTACCTTAATGTATTGATCTAAATTGTGTATTGTAACATTAATATCACTTCCACCTTTACGTAATTCAATATTGTCATAGCCAGGTAATTGAAAAACGAGCCCAAGATCAACAATTCGACAACCATCTAAATCCAATGCGTCGATCATTTGAGCTTTTTCGCTAACTCGTAATGTCTGATCTCGTTCAAGAATTTCTTTCCGTCTTGCAACGTCTTGTAATTTACAAAGGGATTGATATACGTCTTTATCAATTTGCCCAAGATCTGTTAAAGTAAGTGCGTACTCTTCACCAAGTAACCACCGATAAAAGGTTAAACTGAACGGGAGATCCAACTGTAAGATATAAGAGATAATTTAAATATACTATTCTATGTTCAATTACTATTGCAAAATTATAAATAGTTTCTATAAAACAGTGCAAATATCTTTTACAATAACTTACCATTCTTGAATCGTAAACAGCTTTAGCCATAAACTTTCCTAAAAACTTGAACTTCGTTTTCAGCTTAGCAAGATTCGAAACTTTTGTATTCCATGGAATCGGAGCAGGGAATAATCCTTGGTGGATATGTACATAACCTTGCTCTGTAGGATTTAAACTACCATGCCACAATTCCAATTCAGCACGCTGAAGTTCTCGTGAGACTAAAGCGTAAAACTCTAAAGTAGGTCCGAGACCTGTTCCAACCTGAAAACATTTTATGCTACGTTAGATTTGTCGAATAAAAACCATAATAAGCTTATAAAAAAATTTAAATATACCTCATTAATATATTGCACTTCTAAAAGAGCTTTACTTGATGCTAAGTCTTGAATAACTTGTTCAGCTTGTTTAAGAATATCTGTTCTTGAAATGGTTCGCTTCCTCCTCTCTAATCTTGGTGTCACACGTTCCTGACTATCGGAGCCGCTTAATTCTGGAGCAGAGTCAAGCAGACGCTGCAAAGCTCTGTCGCGATCAAAAGACGTGGCATAAAATAGTAACTGTCTTGTTTCAAACGGGAATAAAAATGGGCTGTACAGAATTTAAATAAAAAGATTTTGTTAGTGAATAAACTTGTGTCATAAAAATTTACATCCATAAAATGGATACATACCATACTGTAGCAATTTGTTGTAACCAAGACGGAAGATTTCCAGTCATAATAACAAGAGGATCTTGGAGCTGTCTACTAGCTTTGGCTGCAATTTTGTTGTTAATGAATTCTTGAGAGGATAGGAGGTTGACGCTTTTTACATGTGGAAAAAGTACACCCCAATGACGATTCAGAGCATATAAAAGACGCAATAAACAAAGACCATCTAGAGAAGCATCTTGAATCGTTACTACTGGTGGTAAACTTGGCATCAAGAATGGTGTCAAAGGACATCGCTGCTGAGGTATAGATCCCTCAAGCCACAAACTATCTTCTTTCCTCTTTGAGCTAATCTTTGTACTTTTACCTTTGCCTTTGCGACTACTGGATTGCGAACTTGAACCCGGTTTTGATGATACAGATGATTCTTCTTCTGGTACTGGCCTGCATTTTTTAATGTTTATAAAAAATTTGTGAATATTAAAATAACAATATAATAATTATTATATAATAATAATAATAATAATTGAATAATAATCGTTTATTTTTTAAACGATTTTACAAAGATTTTAAAAATATAACATTTATATAGTTTCTGCAAACTCGTATGGTACATATAATTTAGTTAATTTAAAAATAACTGACATTTATCAATGTATTACCTGTAATAGATTGTATGAGTTTGTACCCAAACTGCATCATGACCAAGAGGGGGTTCGCTATCAGCGTCAGTCTCTGATTGATCAATGCCTGAACAACTAAATTGTCTTACTGCTTGATACACCGTCATATTGAAAGGCAGGACTTCATCTCCAATTAGAAATTGTAATTTGTGCTTTGCTGAACCTTGACTAATAACTACAGCTGCCTGCAAAGGAAAGATTTTAATTAAAAATGTTGCATTATATTTCTTATTAGTTAGATAATTTAAGTTTCATAAATTGAAAAATGCTGAAAAGTTTTTATAAAAATAATGGTTACTTACGAGGGTGTCATCTATATCATCTTCACTGTTATCATCATCGCTAACCATAGATTCTGCGTCTCGTATCCTTCCGTATCCTCGAACCATCAAATAACGTTCGATAGTTTGTACAAGAGCAAGAGGATCTACTTTGACAGTGCCACCTTTCCACTGCTTAAGATTGTTGCAATCAGGGTGACGTTGCAGATTGCACTATAAAACGTTATTAGTAATTGAATTAATATATTAGAATTAGAATTTAATTAGTGGAATAAAATAATACCTTTAGTTGGTGAGTATTGAAGAATTTCAAAGCACTTGTACCACCTCTACCAGCTCCAGAGCCAGCTGGCAGATCATGTACTTTAACTGGAAATTGCTCTAACTGTGAGACACAACTGTTCAGTTTAGAGACTAGAGCACCAAATGCGCCTGGAGAAAAGTCCGTTACATCCTTATGCAGCTGTAATATGAAAATGTTAATTGATAAACATCAACATATAAATTAATTTAAATTACACACTATTTACCGTAGATTCTGCAAATAATTTCCAGAACATTTTGAGACGGTCATATCGACATCCAGGTGCATCCGTCGTAGTGAGGTAGTTTAGCAATGCTTTAATCAGGCCACTGTGATTCATTTCAAATGGAGAGATGTCACTTTCCAAGACAACATCACGGAGTTCACTAAGAGCAGAGTACATTTCATCCAGGTCCTGTAGAAAAATTTTTTTATGTAAAATATAGCTCAAGTCATATGTAATGTCGTAATAAAATATTTTTCAACTTATGGAATAGTTATAATTATTTTGTATAGAATAATTTTTTTAATTCTAATTTTTAATTAATATAATGCTAATAATTCGCGAATAATTAATTAATATAATACTAATAATTCGGGAATAAAACTTTTATTTGTTTATATTTTGATTTTAACATAAAAAGTAATATAAATGAATTCTGTTAAAAAATATTTATTCATCTATTTTAATTTTATATACTATGAACTCACGTGAGACTGGAGCCGTTGAATGGCAGCTGTAAGTCTTGAAAGTACTGTAAGTGCAGGGTGTGTGCAAGGTGCATCCAATTGATATCTGCCCAAAAATTGCTGGGATTCATCTCTCACCCAATTTTTGGCTTTTTCGCGATTGCTACCAGTTAAACTTGGATTGCTTGGAGGTTTTGACAAACTTGTCGATGAGCTGGAATCGCGTTTGTCACTTGCACTATTTGGTGAAGATGATTTTTTGCCCCATCGAGCTGGATTAAGGTTTCCAAGAAAACGACTATTTTTAGGTGTGAAACCAGTAAATAAAGATTCCGGCTGCTGAGTCTGTTGAGGCGAGCTGCTGCTACTACTTCCCAAACGCGAAAATCTGCTCTTCTTATTCTGTCGTTTTCGTTTAAGCACATCACCGATTCTTCTGAAAGTAATCAAATTATTATTCGTATATACTTTATAGAGTATATAATAAAAATAAAAGAAATTATATCAATTTAATATTTATTTTTTATAAAAATTTTTATAAAAATTCTTTCGCTTGTATATAACTCTGTATTGTTATACGAATGAGAATGCAGTTTAAAGTGAGCTCTGAACCATTCGGAATTTGGAAAACCTCGACAAAGGTGTTAGTCAATCGCCGACGCAAAGATTTGAACTCGGTCTGTTTGAATAAAGAAACATTGGAAGTCGCGAGTCCGATGGTTTAGATGGTTTGGCTACTGTAGGTCTAAATTTTTTCCATTTATTTTCAAGATTTAATTTAAAATGTTGGTACAAGAGCAAATTTAATATTTTTGTTATTATGAGAAATAATCAAATGATATTTATGGGAGACGTAGTTCTAGATACTCACAAATGGGCATTTGGCGGTGTGGTTGAATCTTCCATGTTAACGCTTAAGTCGGTTCTACTGCGGGTCTCCATTGTGGCAGCAAGATTTGGCTTCATTTGGCTCGAAGCGAGCGAACCAAACAGAATGTTGCCATTCGTTGTCGGAGAAGCAACAGGAGATGTGGCATTGCTAGAAGACAACGCCATGGTGGAAGAAAGAGGAGTATTCGATGGTCCTGGTTGTGGACTTGGTAATGTACCTGTACAGAAAAGAAAAGGAACACTTTTAATGCAATCTTCTTTTAATATTCAAAATACTTTATTACGAATATTTATTGATTTGACATACCAGAAGGGCACTTCGGTGGTGATACTCCAAGAGGAATATCTGGATCGGCTAGTTGACGTACTTGATGCAATACTCCCTCGCGATGAAAATGGACTCTAAACACATGAGGCAGCCTTGTCATCAAAATGTTTGCCATTTGAAGAGCTCCAATTACTATTCTTAAGTCTTGTGAAGCCAACATTCCTGCTATATGAGATGAAACCACTTGATTTTTTAGCATCTCCTAGAAATAATAATAGTTCAAAAAATTAGTAATGTAAATAAGAAAGGAGTCAATATACTTAACAAAAGAAATTAACAAAATTTAATTTATTGCTTAAATATATACTTACCTTTAGAAGATCACTTGGAGAGTAATACAGCATTCTCAATAATGCCCGTAAGCATTTACATTTGACAGCAGGTCCAGCTGAACTGCTATAGACTTCGTACAGCACTGAGAATAATGTCCGTATAAAACTTACGACCCATTCATTAATTTTGACTACAAGAGGTACAACGTACGAGTTGCTGAAAATAAACGAATAAATTAGAAAATGGTTCTTGAAAACTATTTAACTGAATAAGCTCAGAGATAATTTAATTTTTTCAAATTATAACTGAATTTTTATAAATAATAATAAGTATTTACTTGGATGATGAAGGTACGTTTTCACTTTCGGTAGGTTGTGTGTTAACTCTACGGAATATACTTCTCGCAACTCCAATATCTTCATTAATTTGTTTCATCACAGTTAAGTCTATTGTGTAAGTTCGTCCAAGTGTGGACAGGCAGATTTCATCCTCCCCATTTTGAAAAGCCATCTGTAAAATGAAAGTACGCGATTATAATTCATGCATAAAAATTATTTATGACAAAGAAAATTTTATTTATCTACCTCAATGATTCTGGAATCAATGGCGCTAAAGGGGTGACAGCATTGCCTCTCATCGCGCCACTCCCACTGAACAGTTTCTTGTTGATTATTAGATCTATCAAGTAAACTATCTACATTGAATATACCATCTGTTGGTAGTGGTGGCATAAGCTCTTCAATGAGGCTAGTTATTTCAAACAATTCCTGTGGGGATCGTGGCACCAACTCAACATCTTCTATTTTAATATCTAAAGAACCAGTCAAAAGATAGCTAAGAGTAAATGCTATATTTTGCTGGAGAAGTAATATCGCCAAGTCAGCACAGCGATTAGATATCACAGAAAGCATTCGTAGTACAGTTATGAAGTTGCCAACACTATTTACTGGTGGTGTGATCATCAACTGAAAGTAAAAATATGTTCGTTAATATTATACAAGATTTGTTCTTTTATCATTTTATCAGAGTTGAAAACAGTTTAAGTTCTATTAGAGGGTAAATTTTCTATTAGTAATAGAACATTTTTTTTAAATCTACACTTACCAACTGTTGTAGATTCTGCAGTAGCTCGGCATTAACAATTTTATACAGCATTACTTCATCGTGTTGAAAACTATCGACCAGTCGACTGAATGACTGGCACACACATTCAACACTTTTCTTGTCCTGATTAGTCAATCTGCTTGTTAAAAGGGAAAGACTCTCGACGACAAGATGGAAATCATCTGGATGCAGATTTTGACAACAGTTTGCCGTAATTGTTAATGCCGCTCGTTGTGCGGTGATATTGAAGAAGTCGACGAACTTCAAACATGCTGATACACCACCCTATAAAAAACCAAAATAAACAAAATTAGTTTGATGGACTACTATGTTTGAATTATCAATACTAACCGCGTGAAGTATGGTTTTGCTGTGCCTTCGCGAAAGCATAGCCAAAGCGGTGAGGCACTGCTCAGCCACATCCATGCACTCGATAGATTCGAGTTTCTGGAGGAAGACTGGCACAGCATCAACAACGACAGACGAGGAACGCGGCAACGCTTCCATCATGTAGGTGAGTGCCCGGCAGGCGTGAGTCATTATCACGAAGTTGTGCTCAATACTCAGAAGATTAATGAGCGCGGCGACTACCTGCTTTACAGGGAAACCCGTGAGCGTGTCCTCGTTACCCATCACGAGAATCTCGCCCATACTGATGACTGCCTGGAGCTGTTCGCCCTCGTCGTCGACGGCTTGCAGGCCGGCTAGCAATTGCTGGGCTTTCGCCGCTGAAATTGACATGTACATACCTAAATAGTGACAAATTCAAAACAGAAAAAACGTTTGTGACGTGAGTATTTGATTGTGTGCATGAGCACGAGTTATACGAGAGTGCAATTATTTAATAGTATACCGTGTCTTATTTTCTTTAAATATATTTTACGTTTACAAGCAAATACGAGTTTTCTAGATTCAAGTAAATACTTAATTTATTAGTGTGTTAATGGTTCAATGAATTTCCGAAATGTACTCACCGGAACTGGCACCCATGCTGCGGTTGAGTAGATGCTGCATCCTTGGACCGAGCGCGCCGAACACGTGTGGCGGTAAACCACGCGCCTCGAGCAAAGCTTGCAGTCTGCCCACCTCGCCATCGTCGCTCTCGCTATCGGCCGCCGCAGCCGTGCCACCCGACATGCCGGAGGGGCCACCGCTGCCGCTGAGTCCCGTGGGCGCGGGCTGCGATCCCGCCGACGAGTCGTCCTCGAGGCCGGGGCCTGCCGCTCCCGGGGCAGGCGGGGCCGGGGCCTGGCCGCCTGCCGTCAGCGACGATGAGATGGAGCCCGTCGCGGCCGCTGCCGCTGCCACTGCCGTCGCGCCGCTGCTACCGCTGCTGCTGCTGTTGCTCACCGAATCGCCGCCGGACATCGCGTGCCCACTGCTGGAGCCGCTTCCACCTCCTACGCCGACCTCTATCACCGGCTTTCTGGCGCGAGACGACGAGCGGTGCCTATTAAACATCAATTGCGTTGCCTCACACTGACTAATGTATTTTCACGTAGCGCGCTGCCCTCTATCTTTGACCCTTTGACTACTGCGAGTACCGATTCACATTACTGTGAGCAAAATGAATCTCTGAGCAGTGTAACGCATCGATTAGTAAAGTCAAGCTCGGCTTTCTTCGCTTTTCGAGCTCCGGAAAACTAGCAGATTTTCTCTGCAGCATACACTATGATCCCCCCCCCCCCCAACGCTCGGAGAAAGCGACTGAGCACGTCACGCTGCTGCCTAGAAATGAAGGGAACCATTCCATCGGAACACACGCTAGAGGCCCTATCTCTGCAGGGAGCGCTCAACCAACTGCGTCACCGAAAACCAGCTGGCACGCTAGGAGGGGTCTTGCATCGACCATTCACCTTTCTTCAAAACGCTCGCTGCGCGTGGGACGCGTAAACAAAAACATGGCTACGGAACAGCACTTTTTCCACTCCCAATGACCGAAAAAAAAAAAAAAAAAGACGATTTAAAACTTTGACACATTTAGGAACAAGTCTTTTTTTATACTTTATTAAATACTATAGGATTTTTATTTATCAATTTCTTTCTTCTATGAGGACTTACAATGCTTTTTTTATTATTATGCATGCAGAAACTTTTTTTTTTTTTTTTTTTTTTTTTACTGTTTAGTGAAGTCTAGTGAATTTCACGCAAGCTACGTCCGTGAATCGTCTGTTTTCTTAAAATATTAACCTCATTTTAATTTGATAATAAATAAACAGCCTGAAGCTAGCTTTAATAATTTTCAACAATATTAAATCGATTAGAGTGAATAAAAATTTAACAACGCATTTATCCTGCATTTCAAAATCGCAATGGTATTTTACTGGTAGAGATAGAAATAAAAATGTTATGCCCCTACGTATCTTGGATTATTGCTTAATATAATTAAATGTTGAAATTAAATAGTATATTACGCACCATGGGAGGAAAAAACTTGGCCAATTTTACTTCCGTGGTGAGTGTACTATTTTTCCTCACATCGAGGCCGAAAATGCCATATTTCCGTTTCGGAGCCGGGCGGGAATAAGGTACTTTCGGCCCGGTGTGAGGAAAACTATAGAAAGAACACTATTGAGAAGGCAGACAAGCATATTTAAATCATTAATAAGTTAATAAGTTAACAGCGGGAAATATCGTTACTAAACCCAGCACGACTTTTGCTACAGAGCTTCTCTCGTATTTATGGCCGGTCATGTTCCTACCTGGGAGATGGAGAGGTTTCGCATTCGGAAAAGGTTGGCAGGTAAGGATATTCCCATTAACAGCATTTGGAGGGAATTTGACTTATTTTCCCAAAATCTCTATAAGAATTTGCGAAAATAATTTAACAATTTTTATGTAGTTTTTAATAAATCATAAATTAGATTATATCGCGCGTGGAATTTTTCATTTTAGCCATTGACTAGTAAAAATTTCATTGCACTTCTGCAATTAAAAGTTTTGACTGTCTTTATATATTTTCCGCTTACGACCTTTTTACTAAAAATAAATAGTACGTAATCTTTGATCTATAATGAGATTGTAAAATGCGATTAGAATTTTTAAACACTTTTATATAGCGCGATTTACGCAATATATTAAAATATGTGTAGTTGCGGCTTACACTAAATTAAATTACAACTTTTGATAAAAATCAAACTCATAAATTTTCTTTCTTTTAAACTTATGCTAAATGTAATTACTTAACTTTTTCGTAAATATTACCGACTAAAAAATCTTGTTCCATAATGTCTTTCTTTGCAATTTTCAACGTGTGAAATGAACGAAAAAAAATCTTTGAAATCCATATGAATAATCGTATGACAAGGCTAAAACTTGACGTTTGCTATATAAAAATTCGTGATTTAAATTTTGCATTCAACGCAGTGGGAATGAAAGAGGCATCGTTCACGAAGCTGTACGTATTTTATGAGATTTATAAAGTTCGACTAAATTGTCTTATAGAATTTTATGTAGAAATTTATGAATTTCTCGTTCGAGTAGTAAAAGGTTATCAGCTACTGAGTTGAAAATATTGAAAGCCCTTCAAAGTTTTAGGCAACGAAGGTAACGGTGAGTTTATCAAATGTTAAGCAGGTCGCATCGAAAGTGCCAAGATTGAAAGGGACTAGCCAGACCTGCCCGTGCGCAAGTCTTGCCAATTCCGCTCAGCGCACGCACGAGACGGGCGACTCTAAATTTCTCCGTGTAAAAATACCGCCGTCGAGCGCGAGTTCGAGTCCGCAGAACGGTAGAGAGATTGTATAATTACCTAGAGCCGGAGCAGGCGCTGGCCGAGCCGTCCTTCTTGTGGTACTTGCCCTGGCTCTTGGCGGCGGCCGGGCCCGCGGCGAAGTCCTTGATCTGCTCGTTGCTGAGCTTGACGCGCGAGCGTAAGAGGTGCTTGTGCTGGGGCGGCGGGTGCGAGGTGTGGACCGCCGCGGCGGCGGCTGCAAAGTTGTTCGCTCCTCCGAAGCTGCCGGCGCTCGCGTTGCTGCCACCCGTCGCGGAGCCCGCGCACGCTGCGTTGCTGGCGGCGGTGGCGGCGGCGGCGGCGGCAGCAGCAGCGGCGGCAGTGGTGGTGGCAGTCGAGGCCGCGTAGCCGCTGGTGCTCGCCGCCGCTCCCCCGTCATGTGCCGTCGTCAACGCCCCCCCGCTGCCGCTCTCCGCCGAGTTGCTTACCGCGTTACCCACTCTGATGCTGGCCTTCGCACCCGACGCCTGACCGCTGCCACCCCCGCCGCCCCCGCCGAGTGCACCCGAGCTGCCGTTGACGTTGTTGACGTTGTTGCCGCAGCCGCTGCCACCCTGGACCTTGGAACCTGAACACACACCACAACCGACCCAGATTAGTCTATCGCTCTGATGCGCCCCCTCCTAGCCGGACTGCTGGCACGTTTTCTAGGACCTGCACTTTTTCAAAATACGTTTTCAGTACTAGTCCTGAAACCATTCGTCCGGTACGTCTCTCAATGTACGTGTATGTGGATAAGGAATAATGAATATTAATGATTTCATGGAGCGTATGTAACGGAATTATATTACGTTTTTTATTGACTGCATCAACATTCTTCAACTCTTTTCTTAATTCTATAGAAACATTTTTTTTTTGTTTTTTACAACTCACGAGTACAATAATTTCATAACACAATCACCTAATACAAAAACTTTCATGCAATTTCTGACTTTTACAAACATTATATATAAGGTATCACGTAATTTGAACATGTACACAGGACTATTTCGTTATTTACAAGGAAAAATACGTATAGATTGAAATGTTTCTTTTTATACTAAAATATATCTCAGTTAAAATAAAATAAAAAATGGAGTAATAATAGATCATTGGGTAAAAAGTTTAATTCATTGGTGTTGATGCAAGAACTGCTCTAATGGGGCCACATAGTCAAAAATAGTACCAAGAAAAAAGAGAGCAATACCTAATGACATTATCACATTCTATTTTTGAGTATAAAATTTTATTTCCTTATTAAGGTTGAATTGAAATAACAAAATAACTTCATGAGGGCTACAAAGAAATTGTTTTAGAGTAGAATTTTGATACCAATATTATAGTTTAAAATTTGTTATAACATTTATGGGGGGGGGGGGGGGGGGTCAAAGTTTCGACGATTCACTATAAAATCGAGCCAACTAACGATTTTTATAAATTTGACATAAGTCGTTATCGAATGTACATAATTCCGAAATTTTAAATGACAAAAAAAGTATTTTCGAATGTAACAATTTACCTACTGTTCAAAATATCTTTATTATCTCCTTATTAAAATTCTGTAGGTTGAAATTCGATATTTTAGACAGTAGGTAAATTGTTACATTCGAAAAAACGTTTTTCGTCATTTAAAATTTCGGAATTATGTACATTCGACAACAACTTATGTCGAATTTATAAAAATCGTTAATTGGCTCGATTTTAAAGTGAATCGTCGAAACTTTGGATCCCCTCTCATTCATGTGATCTGAGGAATAATACTAATTAAATGAAAAAGCCCCTAGGATGGAAAGATTTTTGTATACTTATGGCTTTTCATGCAGGTTTCAACATACTTAGACATGTACATGTGTGCTCAATGCTGACATTGAAAAATGTGATGAATCGTACAAGATAATAACATGGATTAATGGTAATTTGAATAAATTTTTAAAATAATCATTAATTGTAAGGGTTCCTAATTGTGCTATTAACAATCAATAATTTATCTTTCTAAGAATATATATTATCTTTACACAATAATTGTCATTCAAAATAATATTTAATAAGTTTCAATTCTTTACATTTAGATAATAAGTATTCTTTAATTTTATAGTATATTACGCATCTAGGGAGGAAAAAACTTTATTTTCCTCCTGTAGTGCATATACTATTTTTCGCCATACCCGGGCCAAAAATACCACATTCGCATGTTTGAGCCGGTAGCAAAAGTGTTACTTTTGGCCAGGCTATTGTGAAAACAAATTTTTATATATAAGTCCAATTGAAGATTATTCATCAACTTCATCAAATAAATCAGTATTATTGTGTATTTTTTCTAATATTTTTATGATTTTTTTTCAATTAACAACAAAAAATTGATTTGTAAAAACAGAATGAGAAAACAACTTTTTTGTATGAAATTTATCAATACTAATTATAATTAGCGCAAAGAATAATGTCAAAACTGTCTTAGTTCAAAGAGTTTTAGTGACATGCAAACATGACGAAACGCAAATTAAAATTCACGATCAACAATACTATTGTTCAATGATATTTTTTGTCAAATATAAATTCTACAAGTTGGTGCAATGTCTGGACATTTACAGGTATATAAATTAAACAATATATTTCACTGCATATAACATTCTTTTTCTGGTAGCTTCTACTCACAAAACGCAGAGGGTAGAGGTATAGAGCAGAAAATGCGATTATGAATTATGTTTTACCGCAGGCTTACCTTCTTGATGATAGGTTTGTGCTGATATTGGAAAAAGTGCTTTGACAGCAGACACAAATCCTTCCAGACATTCGCTCATCTTCGTGCCTAATGTGATACATTCCGATTTGACTCTTTTTGTTTATTTGTATAAACCTAACACTAATATTTTACAATCTAAATTGTTTTTCGTTACTTCCTAAAAGCGTTTGAGCCCTTGCAATTATTACGTATTGAAATTACGCTACTACCACAACTTCTTACAATTAATATTACTTCGAATGATTTGTGAAAGATTCATTTTTATAAACAACAATTTATACACTGTACATACAACAACTTAAAAACGAATACTGATGTGTTATTAATGTGAGATCTTTCTTTTTAATTGAATATCAGGTGTCGGAAGTGATACTGCATATTATCATGATACATGATAACAGCTGATAATCCATTTCCTAATCTCGAATCAGACAACATACAAATGGAGAATATCACTTATATGTGTCTGTACATGTGTTGTAATGATTCAAGTAAGTCTTCTAAACATTGCAGTTTATATATTTATACCACTCTAACCTCAAAATCACAACTTTGATATGATTTTTCGGTGCTCGTGGTATAAAATACCGTTCGAAACTAGTGCGTAAGTCGACTATTTAGGTGGTGTGACTTTTTCGCACTCGCTTCGCTCGTGCAAAAAGTCACACCAGCTAAATAATCGACTTCCCCACCCGTGTCGAAATGTACTATAATAGATAGTTAGTAACAGGCGTGAATGTTTCTTTATCCATACAAATAAAAGCTCCAAACCAATTTCCTTGTACCCCAAGACATTTCCCGATAATGATCTAGGACTCATGCTTGTACAAAAAATGTAGGGGGTAATGAAAGATTTTTGTGTTGTATTGCCAAATGCCCACCACCTCTTTTTAAGTGATAATATGGAACTCTTGTTGCAATACTGTTATTAATCAAAATAATTTTTTTGATGCATCAAATGTTTATAAAGTAAATATTAATGGATTTTTTATTAATTTTCATAATACTATATTATTAATGTAATTTAATAATTTTAATATATCAAAGAACCTTATAGAAATCATTGCGATGTAATGTTAAAGTGAACCACGAAGTATTATTTTATTTATTTCTTGTCCCTTTATTGGTAAACTTTCTGGTTTTATATAAATAAGATAGTAAGTATGAAGAATGCTTTATTAACCTTAAGTTTTTAGTAAATAATTAAAACTGTAAAAAAAAAATGATATTTCATGTACTTTTGCAACAATTAAAGCATCATTGTTTCTCATTAGTCTGGTACTGTTTAATCATTGATATTTAGTTGTTAATTATTTTGAATTATTAAAGTATTGCATAAGTAGAATAATTGATATAAATTTAATTAAAAATAAAATCTGAACTAACCTCTGCTACCTTTAGATGTTGAAGGATGACTTGTGAGTGGAGTGCTAAGAGTCAAATTGTTATTTGCTAAGGACGACTTTCTACTGCTACTTCCGTAACCACTGGACAATGTAGAGTCAAAACTACTATTGATTCCTTGAATGTAGGCTTGTGGATTTTGAGGAGTGCGAGATCGAGTGCGTGAGGCCACGCAGTCGATAGGTGCTGAGTTTAATTCTGGTAAACTAATTCTTGAACTGCGTATTCTTGTGTTGTTCCCACTGGAGTTGTAATTAGTCTGGTGCGTTCTTTGCTGCTGTCTCCAATCTGTATCTATCAAACAGATAAGAAATATCAATGTCATATATAAATTTTTTCATTATTTATGATTAAATGATAATTCAGATTACATTTAAAAATGTTAAATTTTTTTTTATTTTCATCCATAGAAATATATGAATGAAATAAAAGCATGGTATTATCATTAAATTTGGTACATTAATTGTTTTTATTATTACGATATAAGAATTTACTAATATTCAATCTATTCCCAATGTTTAATAGGTTAAGCATGATAGTATAAAAACATACTGAATTTCTTGATTCTTCAAAATTTTTCAATTTTTGAGCCTTAAAAAAGCTTGTTTAAAAAATTTTTTAGAAAATAATTTTATATATGTTTATTTGAAATATAATGGATCGATCCGAAGGAGGCAGGTAAAAAGAAAAAACAAGTTTTTACTTTAAATTTGTGCAACGTTTCGTTGGCATGTTCCGCCAACCTCTTCAGGCTTATTTTACCTAGCACATAGTCAATGTCAATTGACGTTATTTTACCTGCCTCCTTTGGATCGATCGACATAACGTCAATTGACATTGACTATGTGCTAGGTAAAATAAGCCTGAAGAGGTTGGCGGAACATGCCAACGAAACGTTGCACAAATTTAAAGTAAAAACTTGTTTTTTCTTTTTACCTGCCTCCTTCGGATCGATCCATTATATTTCAAATAAACAATTGGAGAGCAATATTCATATTTAACTCAAAATTTCATATATGATTTATATCCCATCTCAGAAAAAATTCAATTATGTAGGTATATTCAATTCTAATTTCATAACAATTCATTTAAATACTTTTTCATATTATATTGTTCTTTAATTCGAACAATACTCAATCATGGAAAGTTTACCATATAATAATTCTATTTTTTTTTTTATTTTGAGTAATTTTAGGCAGCCTCAACAACTATTTTATTTTTTATATATAAAAAAACTATTTTGGACTTGAAAAGTTTTTTAGATTTTAAAAAGTAGTTTACAATATTTTCATTCAGAACCAAATGTTTTGATATTAACAAAAACGTTTGTTTTGTGTGAATTTAAAGAATTTTCAATGATTTTAAATGTTACTTTTATGACTTAAAAAATCCTTAAAATCTAAAATAATTTGACAAATTTTAACAAAAATCATTAAAAATAAATTTTTTGAAAATGTGGATTTTTCTGCTTAAACATTTACATATGATTCTACTCTATTTCTAATGTTTATTTGAAATCACATACATGTACTTTATCAGAAATCATTAATCACTAAAGGTTAACAAAAATTGTTTAAAAAAAAAAGCAACAAGATTCACATACAGTTTTAAATTAAACAAAAACCTATCTTTTTTTAAATTTATGCAATAAATAAATGGTTAAAGTAAATTTATTTACCGAATAAGCATTCTAGACCAGCTCCATTACTTCGACGTTCATTCCTTGATTTGCCTTCTCCTTTAGAGAATTCTACAGCGTGCTGATGCTTATAAGATGGTGCCTGTGGAGGTTGCGGGTCACCAATGATTTGCCTACGTCGCTTTTCTTCTAGAGTAACTTGCACAGCGTTGTTATTATGACGCTTTCTGTACCCACCACTACCACCACTGCTTAAGCCCTTCCCCTTAACTTTAGAGGTGTCTGCTGAAGCACTGGCCTTCTCTACAGACCCCCCGGACGACGATTGATCTTGTTGATCTGCCATAGATTAATCGACTCATGCCACTATTCTATCTGTAACAAAAGAAATTTGATACTGTTAATAACACAAAACGTTATTAGATAAAATATCATAGTATCTAGTATGGGTTATTGATAGTATTTGAAATAAATTTTTACTGAAGTTACATAAAGTGACCAAAAAGACTTTATAATGAAAAGTTTTGCATCAGCTTATATAAGTATACTACTAAGAATATTATATATTTCTTTCTTTTCGAGTGATATTTCTTTCTTTTCGAGTCATATTTCTCAGATCTCATGAAGGATATATTTTACATTTTCAGTAAAAGTGTTCTTTTAGTTTCATACTTTCGTTGTAAATTATTTTTATTGACAAAAATACAATTAACCTTAAAGTTTTGTGAAAATTATCAAGTTACTCAAAAACACTATATTATTTCTATTCACAGATAGTATGCTAAATTTATTGGATAAAGTTTAAAAATAGGATATTTAATTACAGTAGGTCTACGGTAATTTATTACTCAAATGATAACTATATACTAAAGAGGACAAAAAAATTGTGCTTGACATGCACATTGTTGTGCAATATTTCGTAAATTGACAATTTTTCCTTTAAAATAAAAACTTCTTGAATTCCTCAGCAACACTTATGGGCCACACAACGAAAATCGTTTATACCCAAGCCGTCACGAGAAAATCACAAGACAGACAAAGAATCAACAAAAACTAACCAACAAATATGAAAAATCCTGGATTCGTTGACACGTTGCGAATATTACACGTGCAACTGACATCCAATGCAATCCTTATATATTGTCAGAATCTGAGGAAATTTATTTTTATAAACTCTTTATATCAATTTCAGTTTGTGCACGAAGAATGAAATATGCGTGTTCACGGGCGAACGATGCGCAACAGACTGACGCGCACACTCGAATAACGATAATCAGAACCGTGAACATTCTACATCTCGAGAGCGCGTTTGTAAACGAATAGCATATAAGTATAGGTATAAGTACAACCACAATAGGCTGAAAACCTTTGCCTATACTTAGTACGAATTTTTAAGTGTTCCTTCGCTTTCCCCTCACCACAGTATTTACGTGGACTGTTGGAGGCTTGGACACGCATGCCTATAGGTACTTTATCCGCGTCCATCGACGTTCCAGGAATTACTGCTACTTATACTACGATGAGGCATCTGTCTGATACGCTGAACGGCCCGGACAACTCACGAAAATTTCTACGAAGCTGGCGCATAGATAGTAGCAAAGAATATAGACGCATATAGAAGAACACTTCTTATGGGCGTGTGGTAGGGCACAGATCGTGCAACACGTAAAGCCTATACTAAACTGTAGATGTTATTCACAGATTACATTGGGAGGACCTATCTCGCACTATACATGTTATCCAACGATTTCGTCCGAAAATTAAGGCGTACTCTTCTATATGCGTCTATATTCATTGGTAGTAGGTATATCACGAGATTTTGTCACCGAGGTAAAAAAAAACGAACCAACTGACCTGAATCTAAACAATTCCAATAAAACATTTGCTCATGGGATAATTACTAGGTTATGAGAATATGTGTTCATTAACCTTTAGAGGACGGGATGGCCCCTATACGGGCCATGCCCATGATCGACCCTTTACATGTGTTAGTTTTGAGATGTGAGACATCACAAAAACTCGATTTCTATAGAAAAGTGAGAGAAAACAGTAAACCCAAATCCCCGTCCTCTAAAGGTTAAGGGCTTAAATTTTCATCTTTTTGAAAAAAAATACAATGAATAATCGCTGATTCACCAGACGATAAACAAAACTGTTAGTATACAAGAAAGTATAGATAGTTTAGTGCGCCATCATTAGTGAAGAACTCAAAGTTTCGAGAATGTTCCCGAAATGAATGAAGTTTCGAAAAAAGACGGAGTTGACGGTTGACGATAAGACTTGATTTTGATACTTTTGTAGCAAGTAGCGATGGAGAAATAACCGAATCCAATGTTTATATTTCCAAACTAAACAACTAATTACAGTGACTGCGAAAAGGTATAGATAAAGTTTGAATTTAATCAGTCGAAAAGAGAGCCATTTTCATTGCATTATGAATTTCTGGACAATCAGATTCAAGTACGAGGGTCAAATTACTACCGAGGCATGCGCAAAGGATAGCGAGTTTAATGTTTAGGGATCAGCTGATTCTAGTATATGTGACTCAAAAATAACTATGAGGGAATAAAATTCTAATTTTCAACTGCGTATACATATCGAGTATATAGTACAGATACGTCATACGTCTTAAGGGTATGGCTTATACCATCAGAGTTCTCTGCCGTACCGACCACAATGCTTTTAATTAAATATTAAGGGGATGCCTTACTCGTACTATTATCGACCGAGCAATTCACACAGTTTCAAGCTGATTAAAAATAAAATACGTCGAATCACAAAAAATCAAGAGAACACTCTTCTGTGTTTTTTAACGTTCTATCATCCAGTCAAAGTTTGGAGTCGAAATATCAAGCCGTTTTTTCAAAAACTTTGAACGAAATTAAATTTCGCTTTGTTCAAAGTTTTTGCAAAAATGACTTGATATTTCGACTCCAAACTTTGACTGGATGATAGAACGTTAAAAAATACAGAAGAGTGTTCTCTTGATTTTTTGTGATTCGACGTATTTTATTTTTAATCAGCTTGAAACTGTGTGAATTGCTCGGTCGGTAATGGTACGAGTATGGCACCCCCTTAATTGTTATAAGCTTTTCCTTGAATTCTGAGAGTCGACGCACGAAGGCAAACTTATTATCTAATTCCTGGTAAAATTTTAGATAAATCTATTGGAAAATAAAGACTAAATTTGAAAAATCGCAACGTCGCATATTATTATATTAACCTCAAAATATGACATCTTGCGATTTTTCAAATTTCGTCTTTATTTTTCAATAGATTTATCTGAAATTTGACCGGGAATTAGGTAATAAGTTTGCCTTTGTGCGTCGACTCTTGAAATTAAAGAAAAATCTTTTAATAATTAATATTTAATTAAAAACGTTGGGGTCGGTACGGCAGAGAACTCTGTCGGTATAAGACAATCCCTTAACGGGGTTCCATGATCCTACCATTACCGACCAAGCAATTCACACAGTTTCAATCAGATTATAAAAAAAATACGTCGAATCATAAAAAATCAAGAGAACACACTTCTGTGTTTTTTAACGTTCTATCACCCAGTCAAAGTTTGGAGTCGAAATATCAAGCCGTTTTTTTAAAAACTTTGAACGAAATTAAATTTCGCTTTGTTCAAAGTTTTTGCAAAAACGACTTGATATTTTGACTCCAAACTTTGACTGGATGATAGAATGTTAAAAAACACAGAAGAGTGTTCTCTTGATTTTTTGTGATTCGACGTATTTTATTTTTAATCAGCTTGAAACTGTGTGAATTGCTCGGTCGGTAATGGTATGAGTATGGTACCCCCTTAAGGGGGTGCCATAGTCGTATCATTACCGACCGAGCAATTGGCACAGTTTCAAGCTTATTAAAAATGAAATACATAAAATCACAAAAAATCAAGAGAACACTTCGCTGCAGTTTTGAACGATCTATCACCCAGTACAAGTTTGAAGTCGAAATATCAAGTGGTTTTTGCAAAAACTTTGAAAGAAACCGAATTTTGTTTTGTTCAAAGTTTTTGCAAAAACCACTTTATATTTCGACTTCAAACTTGTACCGGGTGATAGATCATTCAAAACTGCAGCGAAGTGTTCTCTTGATTTTTTGTGATTTTATGTATTTCATTTTTAATAAGTTTGAAACTGTACCAATTGCTCGGTCGGTAATGGTAGGACTATGGCATCCCGTTAAGCATATGAACAATTACTGTTGGCATTTATTGAAATGAAAAATACTTTTTATTTTATTTTTCTCAAATAATTTATGTAGAATTAATCTTAAGTAATAATATTTTAAAAAGCACTTTACGAAATTTGAATTTAAACATTTTTAAATTGAATAAATAGTATAAATTAATAGAGAAATCATTAAAAATATAAGAATTAATTTGTGTTTTAATTTAATTTTTATTTAATTTTCTAGTAAACTTAATAATATAAAGATACTAATGTGTTAAAATTCAATTTTTTTTGTCTCCTCAAATACAAATGGCAATGTAATGAAGATAATTTCAATTTTATTTTATTGAGAATTTTACTGTGTTTAAATGAAGGTAGCAGATGAAACTTACGGAAAGATATAGTTGAAACCTTCAACTTTCGATTACCGTAAAGAAGAAGTGGGATCAACATGCAAATTATAGCGAGAAAACTAAGTTTCAAACAACGAAAAATAACATGTAAGCTTATGAGAGTAAAAATGGTATCGTCTCATACTTAATTCTAAAAAATGAGATGGGTCTGAAGTTTGCATCGTTGGAGTGCAACGAAATAATTTTTTTCAATTAAATAAAATTATTAAACAATGGAACTATTATCTAAACCTCTGTTATAAAGTTATTTTATACTATACAATACTAAATCCACGTGAAAAATTAATATTAATTAGTACAAACTTGAAGTAAAATCATTTTCTTTTTATTATTTCGTTGCACTCCAACGTTGCAAACTTTAGACGCATAAAATGAGATTTGGTTAAACGAAATATAAAATTAAAGATTTTTTTTCCGGCGAATTTAATGGTGTCTCTGCGATTATGGGTCAACGATGAAACAAAAAAGATATTGTTGAGTGATTGTGAATAGGCCCTTCTGCGCATGCGCAGAAAACAGCTGATTCAACGAATTATCGTATTTTTCATACTTTCCGACTAAATTTCTTTGTTTTTTCGTATCTAGGAGTAAAATAGTGTTTTAAGTTACATTTAACTAAAATATTTTAACCAAAAGTAAAAAAAAAAAATAACCTCCCTGAGTGAAGGGGATAATGAAACCGACACATACTATACAGTTTATTAAAATAATTTCTGAAATAATAATGAAAATTTGAAAAACGGTAACGGAATATACGAGAATAGGAAGAAAAAAAATCAGCCATGGCACAATGTTCATCTTTTTGCATAATTTTTTACTCAATATCATTTTGTATATTTTTACTCAAATATTTGTTTTGAGATTGGGTGAGGTTCCCGTACTGACCCTAAGTGATAGACTGCTGATTGTATCGAGAACCTCTCGCACAATCCGGGAGAATAGTTTCGGATCTTCGCTGCCGAAAAATCCGGGGGTTCGAACCCATACCCCTAAGCGACGTTTGTTTCCGAAGACAAAAGAATCTCCTGTTTTTTTTATTGTATATTTTTATTGGCTTCCGCCTACTAGGTCATATCAATCATGGCACAATGTTCATTTTCTGTATAATTTTTTTAACTGAATAATCATTTTGTATATTTTTCTCAAATATTTTTTCAGATTCGTCGAGGTTCCTGTACTAACTCTGAGTGATAGACCGTTGATTAGTGCATTCACGGAAAGAAATTTTGGAACGTATAAGTACAAAATTTTTTGAACTAATATACTTTAAGTACACTTGATTAATTATTACTATTTTTGAAGTAAATTATGACAAATCTTGTACCATAAAAGTTCAATGTATTTTGAACTTTATGATTTCAAACAATTGCTGAATGCCGTCCGATTTTGGTATTACTATAGTTCAACGCGCATTGAACTTCTATAGTCAAATGTTCGACGCGGCACACTTCGATGTTTCGACTCTCGCGGTCCAAAGCTTTGAAGTACCCGAGTTCAGACACTACTGAACTCATACAAATCAATTTTTGATATTTATGAATTAAAACATTTTATAGTTTATAATTTTTGCACTTCATATATAAATGTCAGATATAAAAACTCATTACTCATTTTTTATTTTACATAAGGGTAATTGAAATATCTAGTTATTAAATGCCGAAAATCAGTTTACATAAGTTCAATAGTGTTTGAACCCGGGTATACTTTAAAGCTTTGGACCGTGAGAGTCGAAACATCGAAGTGTGGCGCGTCGAACATCTGAATATAGCAGTTTAACGTGCGTTGAACTATAGTAATATACAAAAATCGAGCTGCATTCAGCAATTGTTTCGAATCATAGAGTTCAAACACATTTGAACTTTTATGCTACGTTTTTTGACTCATGAAAAATCAATCTATGTCTTGATTTAGTCCAACTACACTTTGAACTTCCATATTCCCAAACCTCTAACCCATATTATTCCTAAATTTTTTTCCGTGTTCAGAGCATCTAGTTTAACCAGCCTATCACAGGTCGTATCGAGAACCTCAAGCACAATCCGGGAAGCGAATAGCTTCGAATCTTCGTCGCCGAAAAATCTGGGTGACCCCTTTTTGAAAGTGCTGCCAAAAAATTCGGACCGACGAGGATTCGAACCCACGCCCCTATAAGCGACGTTTGTTTCCGAAGACTAGCACCTTACCAACCGATCCAAACACCGCTCAAGAGAATCTCTTCGAAAAAAATTACGAAATGGTATATTTTTATTAGCTCCGACAACTAGGTCATTCAGCCATGGCACAATGTTCATTTTTTGTATAACTCAATAATTCACTTGTATATTTTTATCAAATCTTTTTTCAGTTTGGTACAGGTTCCCGTACTGACCCTCAGTGATAGACTGTTGATTAGTGCACTCAGCGCATCTAGCTTCACTAGCCTATCACAAGGTCGTATCGAGAACCTCAAGCATAATCCGGGAGCGAATAGTTTCGAATCTTCGTCGCTGAAAAATCCGGGAGACACCTTTTTTTGAAAATGCTCCCGAAAAATTCGGACGGACGGGGATTTGAACCCACACCCCTAAGCGACGTTTGTTTCCGAAGGCAAGCGCCTTATCATCTGAGCCAAACGCCGCTAAGAATCTCTTCTTCTCTCTCTCCCTGGTGTCGTCATCCAGTCTCTTATATTTGATATGTGCAAAAACGTAGTTTTCGCACGTGTAAGAGGCATCAAAGATTATTATAAAAAAATTATTAATTACCATAATGAAATAAAAGCGTACCTATTTTGTAGAGAAAAATTCCAATTGCGGTGGCGAACTCCAAAAAAGCTGCCACCGAATTTTCAATTTTTCTCTATAAAATACGCTTTTATTTCATTATGGTAAGGTGGCCCTTAAGGTGATGTTATATACCGACATAATTTTAAAAAGAGTACATCTCATGAAAATACCAATAGAATCATCCAATGGGTCTGAAGTTTGCATCGTTGAAACGCAACGAAATAATTTTTTATCATTGATTAAACTCATTAAACAATGGAACTTTTTTCTATACCTTTGTTATAAAGTTATTTTATACTATAAAACACTAAATCTACACGCAAAGTTAATATCAATTAGTATTAACTTGAAGGAAAATGAATTACTTTTTTTATTTCGTTGAACTCCAACGTTGCAAACTTCAGACTCATATCATCCACAACAAATTCTGAGTATAGTATTGACATATACGGAGCACCTGACAGACGTGTTTTTCCAAAAAAATGATCAGAGTTTATTTAATTAAATAAAAACCGTACTGTCGGTAAGTAGGAATCTGCAATTGACCTATTTTTAAAACGAGCACAGCTAACGAAAATACTAATAGAATCGCTCAAAAAAATTTCTGAATATAGTGTTTACGTGTTCGGAGCGCCTGACAGTCGTCTTTTTCCAAATAAACGTTTGAATGTTGATTTAAAAAATATTGAAATCAGGGTATCACATCACCTTAAGGAGACTCTTCCTTAAGGTGATGTGAAATACCGATATAATTTTCAAACATGGATATCTCATGAAAGTACCAATAGAATCGTCAAAAAAAAAATCTGAGTATAGTATTAACATATACGGAGCGCTTGACAAACGTGTTTTTTAAAAAAAAATATGAGAATTTATTTAATTAAATAAAAATCGTACTGTCGGTAAGTAGGAATCTGCAATTGACCTACTTTTGAAACGAACATATCTAACGAAAATGCTAATAGAATCACTCAAAAAATTCCTGGATATAGTGTTTATGTGTACAGAGCGCTTGACAAAATTTGTTTTCCGAATAAACGCTTGAATGTTGATTTAAAAAATATTGAAATTCACGGTTTCACATGGCCTTAAGCCTTTCCGCAACTCCCTAGTCAAATGAGTACTAAATGAAGAGGTTACCAAAAATTAAAAAAAAAAAAACCATAGTTGTAATGTGATTTATTTATTTAAAATGATAGAAATGATATGATAGATAGTCAATGTATTATAAAGTGTATTTAACATGAATAAGATTACTTTTTTTACAAAATGTCGATATTTTAAAAACTAGATATTGTCACTGCAAACAATTATCGATAAATTACTGGAATCTTTTTTGTTTCTTAACCAATTTTAGTTTTCAAGGTCTCATTTTGTTTCTTAAGTAATAATTTCATGGGGACTTGCCAAAAGAAAAATTGAAAATTATTCAAGGCCAAGAAAGTTACAGCCAATTAAAAAAATTATTTTTATAACCTCGTTCACGAATTTATGAACAACTATAGCTATAACTCTGAGTTTTGAATAATTTTCAATTTTTCCTTTGGCAAGTCCTCATGAAATTACTTAAGGAACAAAATGAGACCTTGAAAACTAAAATTGGTTAAGAAACAAAAAAGATTCCAGTAATTTATCGATAATTTTTTGCAGTGACAATATCTAGTTTCTAAAATATCGACATTTTGTGAAAAAAGTTATCTTAGTCATGTTAAATACACTTAATTTATAATACATTGATTATCTCTATCACTTTAAATAAATAAATCCCATTACAACTATGGTTTCTTTTAATTTTAGGTAACCTCTTCATTTAGCACTGCTTTGACTAGGGAGTCGCGGAAGGGCCACCTTAATAACAATTTTTTACAATGCTAGCATAATCCAAACGGGCTGCGCACGTACTATTTTGTTTTTGAGGTTATGGATGTATAATTTTTCTGATAGGATAATATAGTACTATCACGTAAATTATCGCATGTTTCTGTACGTCTGCGTCCACTAGCTACGTTTCGGTACGTTTGCTTTTGTTCGGAAACGTACCGAAATGTACCGAATGTACCCGGACTTACGGAAACTTACGAAAACCTACAGAAACGTATCGTGACATGTACATGTATACGTACAAAAACTTGCATAGGAACATACTTATATCTACGAAATTCTGTAATTACACACACACACACACACACACACACACACACACACACACACACACACACACACACAAACACACACACACACACACACACACACACACACACACACCCAAGTAGGTAAGCTAGGAGAGTTCTGCCCCAGTCTTATACATGGGCAGTATATCTATATATATGTATAGTATTTCCCCTAGACACCACTGCGCATGCGCGTACTTTCCCGCGTTGGATTCAAATATCTGCGCACACTGATTTCTGTAATTTGAGACGGTTTTGTTGGGATAGTATATCTATATATAGTTTTCCCCCAGATACTACTGCACGTACCCCCTACCCGCGACACCCTCGTGCGATTCACATTATCTCGTTCTCTCGTGTAAGATATATATGAGCACTATATATGTGTGTGTGTGTGTGTGTGTGTGTGTGTGTGTGTGTGTGTGTGTGTGTGTGTGTGTGTGTATGTGTGTGTGTGTGTGCGCGCGCGATTTTGTGTGTGTGTGTGTGTGTTAGTAATATAGAATTTATTTATCAATTGAAGGAAACAGTGATATAGAATATTCATGAAGTTTATTAAACATAATTTTTACAGTTTTTCATGTTATATTAGCATTACATTGAATACAAGTGATATATAAGATAACTTCTTTTATTTATAAACCTACATTTACAATCAATCATCATTAATTTCAAGAGTTTTATAGTGCCCCCAAGGTAAAGTATCTGTTTCCCCAGGTATTAAGTATCGCTTATCATCGTAGGGACTTAAAGCTAACTTTTTTTGTCTTACAGTTTGTACTACATGTGCTTTAGATTGTATTATACACTGCTCTCTGTGTTGTGTTGACATATTTAATAAACAATCAACATAGTTATCAAAAGTAATGGTTCTATCAACAACTCCAGTTTTAACACCTTTAACTTTTTTAACATGATCTTGGCCATTTACACGAATACTATACATTTTAGTACGTAACCCAACGAACTCTGTCATAATTTGGTCATTACATTCATCTTTCATTAGGCCTACAACTTTCTTATTGACTTGAGGAATTCCAAAAATGTTATCAACTGGGTAGTCAGAAGTATCAAAATTTGAAATGTCACGTTTTATCACTTTATATATATCTTCATCATTTATTTCATATATTAAACTATCAGTATCGGTATATAACAGTTTGCAGCGATCCCCGAATTGCTTCTTCATGTAGTTGTAGTGAAAATCATATACCAAAGTCTTTGATAAATCCAATACACAAAGATCTACATAAATTAGCTTATTCATGTATACTTCTGTCTTCTCTAATTCTATGAGAACAAGGTTTTCATCAATGATTGTACGGCTATGGAATTCTGGTCGTGCAATAAGAGCTTCTGCTCCATATCGACCTTCCCATTTGGTCAGTAATTTAACATTAACTCTTTTTCTTACATTTTCCATAGTCTTTCCGAAAACAGCATTGTTCATTAATTTGTAGAGATTTTTCTCAAAGTCATTTTTAGCTCCTTGTCTCATTTTACTATTTAGATCGATATATTCTTTTAGCCAGGGTCTTTGATTAAATTTCATTACTCTGTGAATTTTTGTTAGTTTTAATCCATTTGCAAGAGCTTGCTTTAAGTTACGATAATGAAGTACATATCGCAATTTTGTTTCAACAGTTGTAAGCAATTTAGCTTGTGTGGAGCCTGGTGGCTTCTTATGCTCTGCACATAATGGTAAATCTTTGTGTACATCATGTAAATTTTCTGGATATTCCAAATCAACTTCAAGTATATAGCCTATTGGAGCATCATCTGGAATATTGAAATTTATATGCTCTATATCTTCAATCCATTGAAAGCCGCCATATGGTAAAGACTGTTGCATAGCCCAACCATAAAGATTGTTTACATCGAAATACATGAGGTGCTTAGAGTTTTTATCTACATCATAGTCACTACCCATGTATTTGTTATTAGCTCGGGCATAACGATTTGAACACTGACTTATTCCACCTCGTATTCCACGCTCAATAAACATAAGTTGATCAATATCAGTGAGCAACTCAAGCTGTATATTTGTATACTTCAACATGGCATCCCAAGTTAGGCCTGGAGTTGTATAATAGTGTGCTGGATCTAAGCCATAGGCTTTAAGACAGCTGTTGCGAAAATTTTCAAACACCTCTGCCAAGAGTAGTACATCGGTTTTTAAGTACAAATCTGCATATTCACCTAAATTTGTTATATTAAATGCTATCCAAACATTTTTGGCATGTTCATAATCTTCATCAGATATGTGACTGCTATTTAATTTGCTATAAAAGTCATCTTTCGTTGGCAGTCTTGAAACTTCAAGTTTTTCTTTAGAGTCTAGATAATCATAAGAAAAGACATCCTTTCTTCTCAACAGTTGAAATTTTTCTTCAGTTAATACTTCATCTTTAGAGAACTCTTGCCGCAAAATTCTAAGTTCCTCGAGGTATGATGATAGTTTATCCAGCGATGATGCCATCAATCGGTAGGAGTCAATAAATCTAAAGTTTATGTCACTTCCTTCGATGTGCTTGGTAAATGAGATGAAACGTTCTTTATTTAACGGTAAAAGATTAACCCGACCAGGAAAACCTTAAGCAATAGCCTTGATGAGAAAGTGGGAATCATAGCCAGTTAAATTGTGGAATATAACCGGAATACTGCATGATTCTTGGTAATTAAGGTTACATTTTTCATGCGCTGCTCCTCGATATCTGAAACATATAACAATAATAAATTAAAGTAATATGTTTAAGTAATAAGGATGCATATTTAACCTTACCTTCCAGTCAGATGACAGTGATCTCGAACACGCTCCTCGCCCAAGGGTTTCTCACAAATATGACAAGTTTTTGTGCATTGGAATGCTTGTTCTTGTTCCAATGTTAACATTTCCATAAGTATTGCACATTCTAAGGCAGTCTCTACATTCTCAGCTAAAACTTGCAATTCCCTTGCAAACCATTCGGCAGGGCTCGGTCCTCTGTAGCTACGGTAATATGATAGAGAGTTATCATAGCTACATTTTAAGTAGTACCCCACACTGAATGCCTCATGCTTTTGATAAGCGTTCCCAACTTGTATAGGTTTCAAGAGACACTCAAAATCTGCATAAATGACAAATGGTACTTTCTCTTTATTATTATAATTTTTAAATTGTAAAATTTGGTCTCTTGGTGTAGGTAAGTTCACTCTACACTTATTGATTTGCGCACAATCTTGTTCATGATATTCTAATTTAGAGATATCTCTAAAGTAATGTAGGCATCTATCACATAAATATTTTCGGCCATTACGTTTTGAAAGTTGTGAAGATACCAAGCGAGATAAGTCTTTGATCCAAACATAATGAGATATAACTGTAGTATCTTCCTCCAGCTCTTCTTCTTCATCCTCATCCTCATAATTATTTTGTATCAGAAGAAGGTTTACATGTGTTTCCTTCTTAAATGTTGTTATATGCAGTGGCGCAACTTTAAATTTTCCACTACACTTTTTTAAAATGTAAATATTCGTCGAGAGATTATTTTGTTTTTCAAACTTTGGAATTTGTTTTGGTCTTACAGGAAATTCTATTCCTGTAAAATTTAATTCGTTCTCATATTGCTTATATTCTTTCACTCGATCTGAATGGTGCACAGAATGCAAGGCCGATAGTATTGCCCATTTGAAACATGCATTGTCTTCATTTTGCACATTAACACATGCTTTTTTCCTTTTTATAAAATCTGGTAAGTCAATGTAATAACTTCCATGAATTGGATTAAATTTATTTATATGTACACTCAAGTTAAGAATTGTATGAAGCGACCATCCTGAATCTCGCTCTTCAAATTCTTCCATATCTCTTAATATGGGCTGTTTAACGTTTGTTGTAAACCATTGTTTTAAATCTGTTGTTTGCGAAATCGATTCAGCTTTCGTATTAAAATATTTCATTTCAATTATTTCTTCATCAGCTTGCGTTATCACATATTCAGCTGCCAGCACTGTATATACTTTAAGATTATTTTCTTTCTTCAATGCATTTATAATTCGAATTTTAAACAATGTCTCAGCAACTTTCATAAATCCAGTAGCGTCTAAGTTCTTTAAGTTTGTAATAACACCCGATCTGATTCGTTCATTAAATGCACATTTAAGATCTTGCCATTTTACTCTGTCTAGTAATCTTTTGCGTAAACCCTCTCCTCCTTTTAGTAAACTTTTTAGTTTCAATTGATGAGATTTCAATAATCCAATCGTAGATAAGTATTTTTGTTTCTCTGGAACTGTAGCTTCAACTTTTCGCAATAATTTGCTCAAAAATTTGATATTTTGTGTTGTATATTTTATCAATTTTGGAATCTCGCTTTTATCAATTTTACCACTTTGTAGCAGTTGCACAACTTCTCGCGTACGCTCAACGATTTTTTTACACTCGTAAGCAGACATGTTGATTTTTCTAAGAACAGTTGTCAACTATTCGAAAACGCGTTGTGTGCGCTCTTTTATACTTTTTACTAGTGTTAATTTGCCTCTCTTCGCTGTTTCTCGATTTCTGTTGGGTTTCGAGATCGATTCGAGATTTCGAGATACCTCGCAAAACCGAACGAATATCGATCGCTTAAGGAAATTCAATAATAATGATAATAATCCCTGAAAGAGATTCTCTTTTACACTGAAAGAATTGGAGCAGCTACGTCGTATTTATAGGGTCTGTATGACGCAAAAATTGATTGGAATCTCTGATAATCTCGTTCTAGAACCTTACAGAAATAAATTGTTTACAAGACCCCCTTTTAATTTGATATCCTTTGCATACATCCAAGAGACACAACCTGCAAAATTCTAAGAAGTGCGTTATACCCTTTGATATACCGCAAACACGTGCAAATGCTTAAATACAGAAGAGTTGTTGACAGGAAACGGCTGTAATTTGATACCTCTTCAATATGCCACACTTATTTATCATATAGAATTCTTCGCAATATTTCTTTTAACTTGATACCCATACACTTGTTATCTACAAGTCAAAGCATTGGAACGTTTACCCTTTGATATACCGCAAAAATTCTTTAAGCAAAGACTTGTTGACAATAAAAGGTTGTAATGTAATACCTCTTCGGTATATTGTTATTGTTCCAAAATTCCAGGAACTATTAATAAAATTAATATAAATTTAGTAATATAATAAGAAGTTTGGATGAGGGGATTATAATTTCGAAGAATTAAGTTTATTATGTATTGTATGAATTTCATTGTAAATTAAAGTGTGTGTATGTGAAAAAGAATGTGAGCATGAGGCATTCAGTGTGGGGTACTACTTAAAATGTAGCTATGATAACTCTCTATCATATTACCGTAGCTACAGAGGACCGAGCCCTGCTGAATGGTTTGCAAGGGAATTGCAAGTTTTAGCTGAGAATGTAGAGACTGCCTTAGAATGTACAATACCTATGGAAATGTTAACATTGGAACAAGAACAAGCATTCCAATCCACAAAAACTTGTCATATTTGTGAGAAACCCTTGGGCGAGGAGCGTGTTCGAGATCACTGTCATCTGACTGGAAGGTAAGGTTAAATATGCATCCTTATTACTTAAACATATTACTTTAATTTATTATTGTTATATGTTTCAGATATCGAGGAGCAGCGCATGAAAAATGTAACCTCAATTACCAAGAGTCATGCAGTATTCCGGTTATATTCCACAATTTAACTGGCTATGACTCCCACTTTCTCATCAAGGCTATTGCTCAAGGTTTTCCTGGTCGGGTTAATCTTTTACCGTTAAATAAAGAACGTTTCATCTCATTTACCAAGCACATCGAAGGAAGTGACATAAACTTTAGATTTATTGACTCCTACTGATTGATGGCATCATCGCTGGATAAACTATCATCATACCTCGAGGAACTTAGAATTTTGCGGCAAGAGTTCTCTAAAGATGAAGTGTTAACTGAAGAAAAATTTCAACTGTTGAGAAGAAAGGGTGTCTTTCCTTATGATTATCTAGACTCTAAAGAAAAACTTGAAGTTTCAAGACTGCCAACGAAAGATGACTTTTATAGCAAATTAAATAGCAGTCACATATCTGATGAAGATTATGAACATGCTAAAAATGTTTGGATAGCATTTAATATAACAAATTTAGGTGAATATGCAGATTTGTACTTAAAAACCGATGTACTACTCTTGGCAGAGGTGTTTGAAAATTTTCGCAACAGCTGTCTTAAAGCCTATGGCTTAGATCCAGCACACTATTATACAACTCCAGGCCTAACTTGGGATGCCATGTTGAAGTATACAAATATACAGCTTGAGTTGCTCACTGATATTGATCAACTTATGTTTATTGAGCGTGGAATACGAGGTGGAATAAGTCAGTGTTCAAATCGTTATGCCCGAGCTAATAACAAATACATGGGTAGTGACTATGATGTAGATAAAAACTCTAAGCACCTCATGTATTTCGATGTAAACAATCTTTATGGTTGGGCTATGCAACAGTCTTTACCATATGGCGGCTTTCAATGGATTGAAGATATAGAGCATATAAATTTCAATATTCCAGATGATGCTCCAATAGGCTATATACTTGAAGTTGATTTGGAATATCCAGAAAATTTACATGATGTACACAAAGATTTACCATTTTGTGCAGAGCATAAGAAGCCACCAGGCTCCTCACAAGCTAAATTGCTTACAACTGTTGAAACAAAATTGCGATATGTACTTCATTATCGTAACTTAAAGCAAGCTCTTGCAAATGGATTAAAACTAACAAAAATTCACAGAGTAATGAAATTTAATCAAAGACCCTGGCTAAAAGAATATATCGATCTAAATAGTAAAATGAGACAAGGAGCTAAACATGACTTTGAGAAAAATCTCTACAAATTAATGAACAATGCTGTTTTCGGAAAGACTATGGAAAATGTAAGAAAAAGAGTTAATGTTAAATTACTGACCAAATGGGAAGGTCGATATGGAGCAGAAGCTCTTATTGCACGACCAGAATTCCATAGCCGTACAATCATTGATGAAAACCTTGTTCTCATAGAATTAGAGAAGACAGAAGTGTACATGAATAAGCCAATTTATGTAGGTCTTTGTGTATTGGATTTATCAAAGACTTTGGTATATGATTTTCACTACAACTACATGAAGAAGCAATTCGGGGATCGCTGCAAACTGTTGTATACCGATACTGATAGTTTAATATATGAAATAAATGATGAAGATACATATAAAGTGATAAAACGTGACATTTCAAATTTTGATACTTCTGACTACCCAGTTGATAACATTTTTGGAATTCCTCAAGTCAATAAGAAAGTTGTAGGCCTAATGAAAGATGAATGTAATGACCAAATTATGACAGAGTTCGTTGGGTTACGTAGTAAAATGTATAGTATTCGTGTAAATGGTCAAGATCATGTTAAAGAAGTTAAAGGTGTTAAAACTGGAGTTGTTGATAGAACCATTACTTTTGATGACTATGTTGATTGTTTATTAAATATGTCAACACAACACAGAGAACAGTGTACAATACAATCTAAAGCACATGTAGTACAAACTGTAAGACAAAAAAAAGTTAGCTTTAAGTCCCTACGATGATAAGCGATACTTAATACCTGGGGAAACAGATACTTTACCTTGGGGGCACTATAAAACTATTGAAATTAATGAAGATTGATTGTAAATGTAGGTTTATAAATAAAAGAAGTTATCTTATATATCACTTGTATTCAATGTAATGCTAATATAATATGAAAAACTGTAAAAATTATGTTTAATAAACTTCATGAATATTCTATATCACTGTTTCCTTCAATTGATAAATAAATTCTATATTACTACACACACACACACACACACACAAAATCGCGCGCACACACACACACACACACATACACACACACATACACACATATATAGTGCTCATGTATATCTTACACGAGAGAACGAGATAATGTGAATCGCACGAGGGTGTCGCGGGTAGGGGGTACGTGCAGTAGTATCTGGGGGAAAACTATATATAGATATACTATCCCAACAAGACCGTCTCAAATAATTCAATGTAGTATGCTATTCTTTATGCGAATACTTTATGAGGTAATATTATAGTAAAAGTACCGAAACGTACGAAAAAAAAACGTTCGAAATAAATCATTAGATACAAGTTGTATTCATTTTAAAATAGGATTGATGAAATTCAATGTTTTAGATAGTAGGTGAATTGTTACAATCGAAAATCCCCCCCCCCCCCCCCAATGTTCGAAGGAATTCTGTTCAAATTAATTAGATTATAACAATTTTATTTACCTTCGGTAGGTTACTGTAGAATATTGCACCATATGGTACAGCATATGCTGTACGTCGGTAAGTTTCCGTACATTTCAGTACGTTTCAATACGTTTTCGTACAAAAAAAAGGTGAGGGTGGCAAACACGAGATCCTGACTGGCTAATTTTTTAGCCTAGCGGGCCGAAAGTACTACTTTTGCTCCCGGCGCCCGATCGCGAAGGTTGTATTTTCGGCCTCGCTAGGCAACAATAGTATATTACGCACTACGGGAGGAAAAAACTTGGACAGTCCACAGCTCGTGTAAATTGCCATCCGAGCCGAAGGCGAGGCAAACATGTCAAACATGTGCTCTGTGGTGGCCTTCTTTATCCCCGTGTTACGTACACGATTTTTTTGCCTGGCGAGGCCAAAAATACAACCTTCGCGATCGGGCGCCGGAAGCGACACTGGTACTTTCGGCCCGCTAGGCAAAGTAGTACATTACGCACCTGGGAGGGAAGTAAGACATCCCAACCCGCGTGTGATATTAACGCCCGAACCGAAGGCGAGGGCGGTAAATACGCGGGTTGAGATGTTTTACTTCCCTCCCGTGTTGCGTATACTATTTTGTCTCATGTATTCCCTGGAGGAAAGTATATTATTGTCTTTTCACCCTGATCTCTGGGTCTTAAGTGCCACATAACCTCACTCCTAAAACTGCGAGGCTTATGCACGTTTCTAATTTTCTGCCGACTAGCGCCGCCTGCAGGTGATTTGGGGCCCGAGCGGCAGCGAGGGCTGCAACACGCAGGTGGCGCCAGCCGGGCCGAAAATTAGAGAAACGCGCATGCGCGTCGCAGTTTCTAGGCGTGAGGGAATGTGGCACTTTCGGCCGTGAGAGCTGGGTGGGAAGACAACACTTTCCGACAGGGTATGAGACAAAAGATAATTTTTCAAAGCATGAAAAAATTAATCTTTTAATTCTAATTTGATTTAATTATTTAGTTTTAAAGAGTTTGTGGCAGTTCAAGTTTCACAGCTCTGCCACCAGAGTTCGTGCCAAGTTTCAACTCTAGCAAGTGGCCGAATCGAGTCCTTGGTTAGTATATATAGAACTTCCAAGATTAGTACAGACATCCTACCCGAGTCTAAGGCAAGGTTACCATCAGCCTTACTGATGAGTCCACGATGGTAACCTGGGACGAAACTCAACCTACCTTACCGACCTCTCTCACACCTAACCTCAGCTTTCTCCACAACCTTTCTGCTCTCCCCACTAGATGCCCTCGTAGAGTCGCACTGCGGCTTAACGAGACCGCACACTGGTGACCCCGACGTGATATGAACACGCAAAGCAAAAACCTTCTGATACAATCCAATCCGACAAACCACAAAAGAGACTCCTCAAGGCGTGCGACAGATGACGCCTCGAGCGAGCGGTACAGTGGTAAACCCAATCCTCGAACCGTCGTCATACATGGCAAAAATTGGCTAGGTGACAAGTAGACGGCATTGCCGGCCGGGATGCCCGGAGCCCGATAAACCCATTCTCTACCTTATCGCCGCAACATGGCAACAGACCGAATGGTAACCATGCTCCGGCTCCACTCTTCGACATCCAAACCCGTATCTCCACCAAGCAACGATGGCGGACCTGCTGCAACCGCCACAGCTGTGGAGCTCTTGGGAGCAGTAAAGCTTAGGATGCAGGCAATCACGCAATCCACACTTCCTGACCTGTAAATCACACATCCTCGCTGTCGGTAACCTCGTCCCCACTAACATCAATTAAGTTTTCGCCTCCGCTCGGGCACTCACCCCATCTTCTCGTTCCTCGCTTACGGCCTCGGCACTGGGGAGGGCGCCTGTGGCAGTTCAAGCTTCACAGCTCTGCCACCAGAGTTCGTGCCAAGTTTCAACTCTCGCAAGTGGCCGAATCGAGTCCTTGGTTAGTATATATAGAACTTCCAAGATTAGTACAGACATCCTACCCGAGTCTAAGGCAAGGTTACCATCAGCCTTACTGATGAGTCCACGATGGTAACCTGGGACGAAACTCAACCTACCTTACCGACCTCTCTCACACCTAACCTCAGCTTTCTCCACAACCTTTCTGCTCTCCCCACTAGATGCCCTCGTAGAGTCGCACTGCGGCTTAACGAGACCGCACAAGTTAAGAATGAAAATTCAATTTAAAAAATTCAAATGTACCGGAAGTAGCGAATTTTCGCGCCTATTCCTTACAGACCAATCAAAATCAATCTTTACACGAGTGAAAACTCCGGGTTGCATAGTTAAGGTGGTTCCGTTGCGCTGGGCTGAATCTATGAGCCCCCCCCCCCCCCGGACCAATATTTTTTTGTCAAACAATTTTATGATGCATAAAATAACCATAATGCATGCGATATATGTACGTGTAAAGAACATGATTTTCTGTTTTTATGAAATTAAATTTAAATTTTGCCGGTGACGATATTTTCATTACAGAAAAAGGTTTTGTAACTCAAATGCTATACTCTCTAGGTGGTTTTATGAAAAAATTATCTATTTTCATGAAATGACGATCAAAAATGCCTTTCTCTCCATAAGACCTACTTTAAAAATTTAATTTTCACAAATTCTCTTTTCGGTAGTTCATCAGGTGACCACTTGAGAAAAAAACAAAAAAAAAAAGTTCAAATTTGTACTTTCAGTAGGTATTTCTCTTATTTATCTACTTCGCTAATTGCCCGGAGCCACCTAGGCATATTAAATAGGTGAAATTAATACTGAGGTATAAAAAAATGTTTTTGAAGACTAGATGGCGACACCAGGAATAGAGAGCACTTTTAAGGGGATCAAAGTGTCATAGCTGTGTACCTACGTGTTTAAGACTAATAAAAACTCTACTGTACCATACTATACTACTTTTAAGGGGATGTTGGAACCTATAAGGAATTAAATACTTTCATCATTTTCATATTTTTCCTTCTTTTTTATAATTTTTTACTTTGTTAATTATTTTTGCCACATTAACTGTTCTATAACTTATTATCAAGATAAGATCATTGATATACTTTTAAAAAACTTAAAAACAAATTCAAATAACAAAAAATTCTATGTAGGAATTTGTAATAGCTTCGACATCTACTAAGGGGATGTCGGATACCGATGCGATTCCTGTCTTACCGGTATCACGGTTATTAATTAATAAGTTCATTTACAGAAATTTATTTCAAAAAATTTCAACTTCAGGCCCTTGTTTTACATGTAAACAATGATCAGATTTTTTTTAAAGCGATTCTATTAATATTGTCTACACAGATTCATCTGTTCAAATATCAAAATATCCTTAAGGGGACAAGCCATGGTTAGGGGGTCGAAAAATCGATTTTTTTTTTATTTAATATTTTGATAGCAAATTTTCCGCTGAATACGATGCTTCCAACCGCATTTCGAAATTCGATTTCGTTTAGAAAATACAGCTAAAACCGTGAAGTTACTTTTTTGCATATTTAGTGATTTTACTCAAAATATCACTTTTAGATATTAATACTATTGTTAATCTTATATTATTTTATACTTCACAGCATACACGATACAATACTAAATGTATAACGTAATGTACATTAACATTGTAGAAAAACTTAACTTGAGGTATAAATCTCGTGTATTTTACTCTTAGGGCTCTTGCACGAATAAAGGAATAGCGAGTAATAATGGCTGACAAACAATCACAAGTGAGCTTTAAAAAGACTTGTTTCTTTTTGAAGGAATAAGAAGCAATCACAAGCTTGATTGGTTTGCGTTCCCAACAAATTCTTGACATCTCTATCAAGAATAGTTTCTGCAAAGCTTGCATGAAATGGGAAAATAAAGAGGGCACAGAAGAATATGAAGACTGGTACACGGACCATCAAGCCAATTGCTCAGCAAACCATGAAGGAAGTGCCGGAAAGATGGAAGTGGATGGAATTATTGAAATTTTCAAAAATTCCACGGAAAAATATGGTGTAAAGTATCATCGCTACATTGGAGATGGTGATTCAAAAGTTTTCTGTGATTTGTGTAAAGTTAAACCATATGGAGATGAACTGATAGTAGAAAAAAAGGAGCGTGTTGGACATGTTCAAAAGCGAATGGGTACAAGGCTGAGAAATCTAAAGAAGAATTCTGGCAAGAAGAAGGTAGCTGATGGAAAATCCATTGGAGGACAGGGACGCTTGACTGGTAAAGTTATTGATCAGCTCACCACCTACTATGGTAATGCCATCAGGGGCAATGCGAACTCAGTGAAAGATATGAGCAATGCGATATGGGCCACTTGTTACCACAAAATCTCCACAGATAAATCACCTCAACATCATTTGTGTCCGAAAGGAGAAAATAGTTGGTGCAAGTGGCAAAAAGCGAAAGCCCAGAAAAAACTGAAAGGCTTCCACCATACAGGCAGTATTCCAACAGTAGTGATGGAGCAGTTAAAACTAATTTATGAAGATCTCTCTCGACAGGAACTGCTTGAAAGGTGTCTTGGTGGTTTTACACAGAACAGCAATGAAAGCTTCAATCAGATAGTTTGGAAGCTCGTTACCAAGACATCTTTTAGTGGTGTGCATGTACTCAATACAGGTGTATACATTGCTATCACTTGTTTCAATGATGGAAGAATTGGTTTCTTGGAAATAATGGATGCCTTCGACATCAAACCTGGAGTAGCTGCAATTGAGTGGGTGAAGAAGAGCAATGATAAAAGATTATTCTATGCTGAAAGGAATGCTGAGGAAAATACCTTAGAAAGTAGAAAAAGAAGGAGAGTACGACTTCAGTTACCAGAAGAGTCATATGAACCAGGTTCTTACTAGAGTAAGTAATTAAAAGATTTTTTTGTTACTTATACGTATAAAAATAGTTAATATTTATTGTTTTTCTTTTTAGTTAATTTGTGATTGGATCTGTCACCCGGAATAGATGATTTTTGTAGGTTATAGACTGCAGCATCAAGGAATAAAAATATTTTAGTCTAATACGAAAAAAAAGATAAGAGCTACAATAATGTATTATTCTAAATAATATAAAGATGTCATTAAGCTAATTAAACCTTTTTTTTACAGATATTTAATGAGACTAGACATGAGATGATTAGAGTGTCCGTGCCAAAATAACTGTCATATGGATATTCCATTTTTCATGTTTAATCAAAGTATATTATACAGAATTGTGAAAAAGATTTTTGTAAGTAGTTTTGAAAAGCTTACCATAAGTTATAAGAAACTCAAGTTTCAAACATGATTTCTGAAAAACTTGTTTTTTGTGTTTACAGGGTCATTGCCGTAAGTTTATTTTTCACCAAGTGAACGAAATGACTTGAAATTTTAGGTGAGCATTCCTTTTTACATTAGCCACAAGGAATGTGCGCTACTTTTTTGAAAAAAGCTTCAGAAAAAAATTAAAAAAAATAAAATTATAGAACTTTTGATAAAATATACAAAAAATTGAGATTTTTCATAAAAAATAAATATTAAAAAAATTTTTTTAGGAAAAGTAGCACAGAAAACTGGTAACTGATGTAAAAACAAAGATCAAGCCATGAATTTCAAGTCATTTTATTTAGTTGTTGAAAAGTAAACCTACGGCAATCAATAAATCAGAGTTAAATCATTAATAAAATGTACGCAAGAGTCAGATGTATATTATCAACTAACTACAGGCGGAAATTGTAGGTAATAACACTACTTATTAGTGGGAAAAATATTAAGTTCAAAGATTACACCTGGAATTTATTATTAATCAAATTATTTATTCTTATTTTTTTCAGTTTTAACCATGGCTTGTCCCCTTAAGGTAATGTGTACTTACCGAGTCACTCGACAGATAAATCGACAACGGCGACAACCACAAACTTTGTAGCTCACAAGAGCGAGACACAAACGACACGACAAGCTTGTCGATGCCGTACATATAAACGACAGAAGTCACCACAGCTTAGAGGATACGGACCCTGGTAGAACTGTTGAGCATCATATGACCATAATATGCCGTATTTTATGACGGATGACCATTTTATGCCGCATATTATGCTCACAAATCCTGTCACCTGACGACATAATTATGGCCATGATTATGCTGAAGGGATAACGAGGTTAGAGAGGGATTGAGTTAACTAATACATTATAAAGGACTGAAAAATGACGTATTGCTTTATCCAACTTTTGCAGCTTGCCTTTTTTGGAGTAAACTTTTTATCGATTTCCCTTCATTTTATATGAAAAATCCAAACTAACCTCGAACAGCTAACGGTCGCGCGGTACATATAACTACGCACTACGCAGTAGAAGATTGTTTGTGTATAAGGTAAAAGAGGTAGTGAGAGCTAGAGAAAGAGAGATAGAGACAGGGCTAATTTCTAACAGCTAATGGTCGCACTGTGGTACTAATAGCTATAACGTACTACCAGAGCGGAGACTGTGTGTGTGTGTGTGTGTGTGTGTGTGTGTGTGTGTGTGTGTGTGTGTGTATGTGTGTGTGTGTGTGTGTGTGTGTGTGTGTGTGTGTGTGTGTGTGTGTGTGTGTGTGTGTGTGTGTGTGTGTGTAAGGTAGTGGAACCAGTTCTCGATAGCGTAAGACGCAAGGTAATGTTTTGTTCCAAAAACCAATATTTTTATTAGAGTAAACAATTATTTTTTTTTATAGAAAGTTATAAAACAAGTTCAAATGAAATGAAAAAAAGTTCAGATTTAATAAATATTAAGGGAGAAAATAATTATTAAAAATATAATGTCGCCGGAGTAGTTCTCGATAACTAGTTTCGGCCCCAGAACAATTCTCGATACGTTGGTGACACAGTTGTCGATAGTTTGTGAAATGTGAACACAAAATCGAGGTTAGAAACTAAAAGTTACAATTGGTTTACTTTTCTAAAGTAATAAAACAGTAAATTGATAACTCTTTGACATTACTTATTTATAAATAGAACTGGTCACAATGTAAATAAATTAAGACCATAATTTATTATGAAAAATCCACATTTATAAGTACTTAATATATGCTGGGTGACTTTACCACTGGACATATTTGGACCCGATGGATCAAATGACTTTATATGTGATATGATTCTTTGTGACTATAATGGTTAAGTATAATGTTTTTGAAAACAAATTATTGTAAAATCAAAGAAAGTGTATGTTTTTATAAAATTGTTATGTTAAGTATAAATTTTATTTGGAAAAGTAATACGTACATGCCATAACTATTATAGTCAGAAGGAATAATATCAAATATGGATTAAGTCATTTTGTCCATGTGGTTCCAATATTTCCTGTGATAAAGTCACCCAGCCTATAAGTGAGTTATCGAATAATGAAAGTTGTAAATATTGTATACTAATAGGTACAGTACAGTCTATAGCTACAATTTTCACAACTTGAATGTTGATTTTGGTCCCATCGCTTAGGAGATTCAGTTACTCGTTGATGGATTTAAAACTTGGGGTGTCTTTAGCGTAGGAAATATTTGGACCCAATGAACTAAATATAATATTGTAGATCTTTTATACGAGAGGACAAAAATAAATTTTGATTTTGTGTAAATTATAGCTAAAGACACTACCTATAAGTATACAAAATTTTCTCTTATTAAATAGAATATTTTGTATACATTTTCGCTACAATTTTCACATCTTGAAAGTTGATTTTGGTTCCTTTGAATAGGAGATCCATAATTCAGTTGCTCGTTGATGTAGATTTAAGACTTTGGTGTCTGTAACGTAGAAAATATTTGGACCCAATGAACGAAATAATCCTCTCTTAAAAAAGTGATGGAGGAAATCTGTCATCACAATAAGACTGTTTTGATTGGTTGTTGCTGGCTCATTTGATTAGTCTACATAGAATAAGCGCCAAAATCGAGTATGTTTGAATTTTGAAGATTGGATTCTTGACTTTGAATATTTAAAACTGAATAGTATAAGAAAAATTTCATGATTTTATTTATGAGACTTACGTTATTATCGTATAATTTAAACTATTTAAAACAAACTTTTAAAATGAAACTTGATCATGTTCATAACCTCAAAAACAAAAAACAAATAGATAAATGATACGCGCGAAGTGCGCTAAAAGTAGCTAGTATTGTATATGTCTTATACATGAGAGAACACTGGGAGAAAAAAACAGCCAGAACAGCTTGAATCTCCGGTCAAAATAAGCGGAGTGGTCGGGTAAGACATTAAGGTTAGAATTGCCAAGCGCTGGGTATAAACAGCATGAGCGACGAGCGTGACGGAGGTCACGTGACCATTGTATACGTTTGTCGATCGTTCAGCATCTCGTTCACCATAATTATGGTCATAATTATGACGAATTCCCCCGTCATAATTATGATTAATTTTCTGGTGATACTTATAACCATCGACCATTTCTTATGCTGAATATTCTTGCAGGGAAGCTATGTTTTTCTTCTTGAAGTCCCGGTTTTGATGAAGTGATACTATTACTTTCTGTCATAGTTAATATGGCGCTCATTTCTCTCAAGGTAAAAATAACCATTTTCAATAATTTTTTTCTTAAAAATTAGGTCGGCAACCTACATAAAAAAAAAAATTGTAAAAAATTCTTTGTTTTTTAAAAAATTGTAATAAAATTTTTTCGTATCTTAGTACCATTTTCACGAATATTGAGGAACTAACTTAAAAGAATGATAACGGAAATGTGAAGCCGAAATAAAACCTTCGCGGTTGGTTAAGCCCGTTTAAAAGTAGTCTGTGATTGGTCGTGGCAGACGTAAACTTTTTACTTAGGGCGATGCGAAACCCCCTTGTTACCGACGATTGCCCGGACCCGTTTTTCTCGTTCAATTTTGAATTTTGAGGAAAAATCTCTTTGACCCGTTGTGGATATGGTAATGAGCTACAACGTATCAGAGCGAGATTTTCTTAAAATTGAAAACTAAATAAAAAAAAAAAAAAACAGTCTCTGCAATCGTCGATAACGGGTGGCACTCACATAGCCTTAAGGTATAATCTGATTGGTTGAGAAACTAATCTATACATGAAATGATTTAGGTTTCATATTTTGAGTCTTATCTTCTTTTTAAAAAATGATGACGGAAAAGTAATAATCGACTTATTCGTATATTCTCGAATGCCTGATGAGTTTGTGTTCTACGACTTAAAAAGACGTATGATAAAATGTCTAACCTAAAAATGTGTACTCTCAGAATTGTAACCTCAAAAATTTTGTATGTAAAAAGGTATTATTAAAATTAATTATAATATAATTGGAATATAAGAAGTCAGTAAGTAATTGCAAAAGTTGCGTAATTAAAATATAAGAATTAATATAAAAGGGTTTAAAAATTCTGAGCATGCTTTACGTGTACGCTGAGGCCCTAAAGTTGATTTTTTTTTTATAAGTGAACTTATTGAGGAGATTATCGCGATTTAGCAATTTCTTAGGAAATTTTTGATAACCTACGCATACATCAATTATTGTGGTGCTATTTGCATCATATAAAAATTTCAGAAGGCCTAGCGTCACCGAATTAAAGAAATTAATTCATAAAGTTGATCGCTTACATAGACACTTATGGAGCATTATAATGTAGTACGTTTTTTTTTACGAATTTTTCGAAAAACTAATATACTACTTGAAATTGTAAGCGTAATAACATATTAAAAATTCAGGAAGCCTAGTGTCACCATTCTTGACACGTAGCAATTTTAAGTTTGAAGTTTAATACAATCAGTATATCTATCTATATTGTGGTACAAGCAGGTTGAAAATGTATGTTTTATCTGATTTTTATTTACTTAGTCAAGTATTTATAGAATATATACATATTTTTTATTATAAAATACATAAACTTACATTCTAATTACGAAACAGTCTATTATTTTGCGATTTAGTGAAAAATCTAGGTAACTTTTTAAATAGATTGTAACATAATAACCCCCTTAATTACCATGGTACCGATAAAGTCAGAACCGCAACGGTAATTTTTTAAAAGTGATTCATTTGGATTATAATACATACTATTATTTCTTTTAATTCGGTAGCGCTTAGTAAAAAAATATAAAAAAAAAAGAAATGTAAACGATATAGGTGTGTCTTAGGTACTAGAAAAATAATTTGTAAATTTAAAAACATATGAAAATATACCAGGAATTTTTGCATCCCTCAGCCTTTGTTAAGGACGCTTGCTCACAAAATGAGTTTCTATAGAATCTTATGAAACTTGCAGGGTAGATTCTTATTGTTATTATGTGCAACATCTGCAAACTTCAGAAAGCCTAGCAACACCGTTCATGAGATATAAGCTATCAAAGTTAGACAATTTAATACGGTGTCTTATGAAAAAGTCGTGAAAAAATGAACGTTTTCATTAATAACGCCAAAAGTTTTCTATAGAATTGAACGAAAAAGAGATATTTTACTAATGACGATATTTTAAATAAGCTCTCCAAAATCCAGAAAGCCTAGCAGCACCGTTTTCGAGATATGGGAGGGCGGGGCACGTGTGACACCCTAACTTTGATTAAAAATAACAACTAAACCGTGTATTATTTCAAAATGTACAAAAACGGAATAATTAGATCAGAAAAAAATAAAATAAACTATTAACTTTTTTTTTCATTTTCTTTTAATTATTGATAAAATACAGAAAAGAAATTCTGAAAAAAATGCTCTACGTGCCCCACCGGCGGGTGGATTGTGGCACCCGACGGGGCACGCATGGCACGGTAAAATTTAATATTTTATTATAGGTATTTTTCAATTCTTTTTTCCAGTAATTAATACTTTAATAATTATGCCCTAATAAAACTTTCAAAAATCAAATAATTAATCAGTCTATTGAAAATTTAAAATTTTATTTTTATTAAGGAACATAACAATTTTTATTTTAAAATAAATTATTACATTTTAATAAATGATTTTATATTACAAATTCCTTCTTATAAAATATGATCACACCATAATACTTTTATTTGATTAACAAATTATCATTATTATTACAATAAGTTTAAATTTAAAGATTTCGCATCATTTTCATCTATGTAGCATATTTGAACTACCTGACCATTGAAAAAGGCAGTTTGAGTATCTACAATTGATTCTTCAGGTATTAACTTCTCTAAAGTAATTTTCATTATTTACGGAAGCTGAATTATTATTAACAATGGATAAATCAAGCTGATTTGTGTTTAAGTCTTCAAGTACGGCTTTTTTCTACTTTAAATATAACTTAATACGCAGTCGAAATAATCGTTATTTACTTATTAATGTAATAATTGAAACTAAAAACTACTTAAAACTAAATTATTGCACTGCGTAGTTGTTAACCCATCTTGCTCCGTTTTTGGTTTGTAGGGTTATATCACTTCGCTCGGCGGCCGCCGCGGCGCACTGATACGCTCGAGTGTGACACGCGTGCCCCGCCAGGGTGCCACGTCATGCCCCATTTTAATACCATTTTCATTTTTTAATTATATTATTTATAAAGATTTTCTGAAAATAACAAAAACAGGGCTTGAAAGATAAAAGTTGAAACTATCAAATAGGTTTGGCCTCATTTAGAAAAAAAATCATTTTCTCGTTGCTCCAAGCGACTTAAAAATGAAGTCAACCTTGTTTCTAAGCACCGATTTTCAATCTTATTAAATTAAATGTTAAACATTATCTATAATCTCAAAAGTATAGAGGAAAATTCTAAAAGCATATCTAATTAGGTTTACGTAAAAATTACATTTTTTACATTCATTAATATTAAAAATATGAGGGTGCCAAACTTACCTACCTGACACGTCATGCCCCGCCTTCCCTTACAGTCCCTCTGTATAAAATGCAACCAGACGTGTTCGGCGCCATGTTGATTTTTTCTCGAAAATCTCGAAGTATATCTCGAAAATCTCGAATCGCGTCAATTGCGTCTGCTAAAGTTAGAGGGACTAGAGTTTTAAATGCGAACTAGATTAAGTTTTGAATACAGATATTGTAGTAATATGTAAATTGTATTTTGTATTATGTTGACATGTTGTTGTATATTGCATTATTGTAATTATTGCATTTGTAACATAATAATATTAAAGAGGCGTATACATTCAGATGTTGCGCTGGGCCCTTTCTACATATGTGTGTTCTGTCTGTTCTAGACAACTTCTCTCTATGTCTGTCTCTGTCTCACATAAACAGAACAGATCTATCTGCCTTTGTCAGGAACACACAGCACACACAGAACACACATATGTAGAAAGGCCCCCGTGTTGCATGCGCAGAGATGTAACGTGACTGTGACGCGCGTCATAAGACGGTCATGCGACCGTCTTAAGACCGTCGCAAGACCGTCGAAAATATGAAGCAAATGACCATACTTTGTCAAGTTCCTGATGACGCTTATCGCCATTTTAACTGATTTGATATTGATAAATGCAACACATATTTGTCTAAAGTTTTTAAAACTCGTATCGTATATTTCTTAAAATAAACTTTTTATATTTAAACTATTTTTTTAATAGCAAAACTTAGATTAAAATTAAAATTCATGACGTGACCAAAACTTTTAAGACGGTCATTCTACATCTATATAGATTTATAGGGTTATAGATTGGATAAATGCAATACATATTTGTCTAAAGTTTTTAAAACTCCTATATAGATATACATAAACTATTTTTTAACTATCAAAATTACAATTTAAATATATTTTATTACAAGAATAAAAGTTACAATCACAAAATAATTTATTAGATTAAATTAACTTTATAATGACAAATATTAAATGTAGCTCCTATTACACTATACTCGGGACTACCGCTTTCAAATGTAGCTCAATCTGAGATACAAAATACAACAAACTTGCGGTTTTTATAGGCGATGATCACGAATCTGATATAAAAAATAATGTAATAATGAATTTGAACAAAATTATTTAAACAAATTATTGAGAAATATAATTTTTTGAAACTATAATTACGGAACTGTATTATGTTTTGTTTTTGGGGTTGCCAATCACGAATCTGATATCAAAAATAATGAAATAATTAATTTAAACCGGATTATTTATTTAACAAACTATTACAAAATAGAATTTTTTGAAACTATAATTACGAAACATGTATTAGTACAAGTAGGCGGGGGATATGAGGTCCACGCATGTAAGGGAGTTATGTAGACATAAAAAAATAAGCAAAACGATTATTTAAATAACTTGTAAACCCCAGTAGTCAGGGGATATGAGGTCCACGCATGTAATTTGCCCACCACTAAGCATCGAAGCCGAAGATTGGCTCCGATTGGCTGAGAGTTGGGTACCTTAATGCACAAGGTACATTATGTAGATACTCATGAATGACAGAAATTTTAAAACGGTAATTTCTCGAAAACACGTAAAATGTAGTTACGTCGTCATTCCTGGAAGCCACATATATGTATTTGCATAAATACTTGACCATTTTGATAGCTTTATTAACAAATTATTAGCAAAATAAAAAAAAAAGAAAATCAGCGCGCGAAGCGCGCGTGTCGAACTCTAGTTGTTTAAAGTAGGTAACTTCGGCCGCGCGTGTCCTTGTGTACGTGTAAACAAACCAATGGCGTGCCCGCGCGCTACGCGTGTGTCTACACAGACGGAGCGCTTCGATGTGAATGTACACACGATGAAGCGGCGCCATGTGTACGTGTACAGTCTCGCGTGAAATTTTGAGAGTGGGGAGACCCGAGAGAGCGCTAGGCGTACGGCGTTCGACTCCGCGTACTTTTGGCTACGATTGCAATGAGCAAGCGTCCTTAAAACTTCAGGACTCGTTTCGTTTAGTCAACAATTTCATTTAGGATTACTAAGGGGAAACATGTGAAAACTTGCTGTATTAAGTATTATGGCTGATTTATACCTACATTCCCGGTTTATAATACGCATTTCAACTATGTTCAAAATTCAAATTAGTAACTTAAAATATTAAAAATACATATAATTTTGTTCGCTTTGTTATGTACAAAATAGTATATTACGATACATGTGACTTAAGTGGCCCATTATTGCACCCTCGCTACGCTCGGGCGCTAACATCACGCCGTGCTGTGGGCCACTGAAGTCACACGTATCGTACGATACTTTATAGCACGTTTACCTAAGTCCGCTGTCACGCCTATCCGTGTCATAAGCAGTTCATTATTGCACCGTGAGGTTAGCGCACGAACGTAGCGAGTGCGATAAACACGGTGCAATAATGGACTACTTAAGTCACGGATAGGCGTGACTTAAGTGCGGACGTAGGTCACGCCGTGCTATAATAGAGCTATTAAAGAATTAATGATATTTTCAAATTATAAGAGTTGAACGTTTGTATTACTAGTGAAAGTTGAAGTATTATTTAAGTACTGTAACTTTGTAAACTTATAAAGATTAACTCAAAGCTGATGTTCTTTATACTAAAGCAATTGAGATACTTTAATGAAATACTGTCTTTTTAATTGAAATAAACAACACACATATTTAGAATGAACAGTAACATTGTTGTTCGCAAAAGGAGAGACATTTTTCAGATTATAAATATTAATTCTCGGGTTAAAAACGCATCGAATTTATGCGTTCGCTAGTCAAACTTCAGAGTTTCGTCAAACGCAATTTCCAAGTGTTAAAAAAAGAAGCATAATAAGCCCGTTATCGTATCGTTGATTTCAATGTTTACAAGTATGAACAGATATTCGCGTAAGTACCACGGAGGCGGAGAAGCGAAAACGAAATAAAGGAAAATGGAAAGATAAAGTAGCTACTGCTGCCTTCTCAATCGATCGAGTCTTCGTATAATCCAAATCCGAACAAAGCATAATTTACTTGTGCTTTTTGCGAACTACGTCTTTCCTCAGACTTGAGTGCGTTTCGCGTACAGATGTAGGAATCGTCTGGCCGAACAAAAGCCCCGAGGAAAAGCGAAAGCCCGAAAATCTAGATATGCGCAGTGATGTAAAATCCCGTTACTGCGTGTGCGTGTGTGTGTACACACAGGTACATCATGAGAGCGTGGGGAGCGGAAAGCGAGAAGAGAAAAAAAAGAAGTAAAGTAAGCGAGATGGAGACAGCAGATAAGGGACCTTCGAAAAGAGTGGAAAATGCACACGGATGTGCGCGCACAGAGAAAAGCTTGCATATGAGCGAGTCGCGCTGGTGGTTCGGTCCGATTGATCAACTGCGCGTGCGATGCACATCGCCAGCGTTGTGTTGTCATCGTCGTCAGCGTCGTTGGGGGAGACGAACTTTTTCGAGTGCGTTGCCACACGGTCGAACAGACGCGCAGACCACGCAGAGGGATATAGAGCCGACTACGGAGGAAGGAGAGAAAGAGAGATGGGAACGAGATATTGGGGCTCGCTCTTCTCCGTCTCTCTTTCATTATCTCCGTGCCCGTTCCATGGGAATAGAGAGAAGACAGAAAGCGCGCACGCACACACACGCGCGCGCATACATGTACACGTTGCTGTGCACGTCGATAACAAAGGCGAGTGCACGACAAACCCAGAGACTGACTGCGCGTATGATGACTCTTCCGCGCGCGAATGCACACTTGTATACACATACGAAACGCGAGCCCGCCGCCCCCCCCCCCCCCCCCCTGCTCGCGTGCAAGGATCAGCTCGCGAAGATAGAGCTGTATGGTAACCACTCTTTCCCGATTCTCTCGCTTTCTAGGTGTGTGTCTATATATATATACATATGTACATGCACTCGCGAGACAACAGTGGGGCAGCACTCTCGCGCTACTACTGTACGTATAGCCTCGTACTATAAGCACACAAGGGAATGCAGAGGACGATGCTTTGTTTACCATTCACCGGAGGCGAAATGATCGTCGTCTCCTGTCAGAAGAATGAGCAGCCACTCGCAGGGCGATCCGCTTGGCATCGGCGCAGCAGGGCGACGAGGAGACTGGCCGAATGCACTGCTGCTCGCCATCGTGCACCTTCCGCCAGCCACTCTCACTCTCTCGCTCCCGACGCGCGGAGGAAAGAGGACCAAACGAAGCGCGAGCTATGCGCCTCTGATGTCTGGCAAGAAGCTCGCCCCGAGAAAAGCAGGCCGAACGAAATGCTGCGGATGCAACGGCCCCCCGGACTACTGTATATACACTGCGAGAGCGCAGCACGAAGCGGCCACCACTAGCGCCGAGTTAGCTGCGAGCTCCGCTGCTACTGCCTCGCTGCTGAGTAATGGAGGCCGCGGCTGCCCTCGTCGACGGCTGCCGCGAGAGAGATAGAGAGAGAAGAGAGCACCGTCTCGCTCGCACTCATGGCATTACACACACTCCCCCTCTTTCTCTCCCGCTCGCGTACAGTCTCGCCTAACCGTGTTGCTGGTGCTGCTGCTGCTGTTTTTATGTATAAGCTTTGTCTCGCTGGATGCCCGTCGCGTCCTCCTCACTTTTATCGGAGGCCCGATTTTTGAGGCCCTACACCGTCCGCTCCATTATATCGACGCTCGCTACCAGGGGCAGGGGAAACGTGGCTTTTTTTTAGAACGACCGACCGCGATTCCTGGGCGCAGCGACGCACTGCGAGACCCAGATTGACAGAGAGGGGCAGAGGTGTGGGCGAGAAACGGAGCGGGAGACAGAGCGAGACAGGCGCGCGCGCGCGTGTACGCGAACATAAATAAATAAAGAAGGGAAATAGTCGCCTTGGCGCGAACACACTCGCGAGCGTATAGGGCCAGGGGGAGAGGGGAGAGAGAGAGAGAGAGAGAGAGAGAGAGAGAGAGAGAGAGAGAGAGAGAGAGAGAGAGAGAGAGAGAGAGAGAGAGAGAGAGAGAGAGAGAGAGAGAGAGAGAGAGAGAGAGAGAGAGAGAGAGAGAGAGAGAGAGAGAGAGAGAGAGAGAGAGAGAGAGAGAGCAGAGCTCCTAGGTTTACACGTATAGGTACTTACGAGAGAGAGAGACTACTTTCCAATAATCGCGAGCGGACGAGCGGGAGAGGAAAAAAGAGAGCCGTTACGCGAGGAAGAATAAGCAAGCGAGCGAGTGAGTGAGCACGGAGAGAAAGTGAAGACGGGGAACGTGGTGTGCGTGCGCGCGAGCGGACAACAGTTACCTGAATGACGGGAATCGTGCTCTTGCAGCATCGCGCTAACCAGGCTTCTGCGCAGAGCCCATCGAAGAAGGCCCTCCCAGTTCGTCCGTCCGCGCTGCTGCTGCGCTGCTGCTGCTGCCGTCCTGCTCCGTAGTATACGCAGCACTGGCTGCGCCTCGCACGAGCACTCACACGTACAACACCAGACGTTTTGTTTATTTTTGTCCAGTCCGTCTCGCGCTGGTATCTTTTCTCGTCGGCGTCGTCAGTCCCCCAAGGGCCTCCTCTTCGCGTTCTCGCTCCCTCACTTGCGTACGTGAGGGGAGCAGAGAGATGGAGAATGAGAGAGAGAGAATGAAGGGAAAAAGCCTGGCGAGCTGTGAGAGAACGCGACTCGGAGCAAGAGTCGGAGTGTATACCCTGCACTGTGCTCTCTCTCCTCTGAACACACGCGCACTGGCTTTTTTAGCGCCTCACGATTATACGTGTGTGCCTTGAGCAGACACGTTTCACTTTGTCTCGTTTCCACCCGCGACGATCGCTCGTTCGTTCGCTCTCTCCCTCTCTCGAGCCAGAACTAGAGGTAGGTTCGCCAACACACGATACGTGCGCGCGGCTGTGTGTGTGTGTGCGTGCGTGTGTGTGTGTGTGTGTGTGTGTGTGTGTGTGTGTGTGTGTGTGTGTGTGTGTGTGTGTGTGTGTGTGTGTGTGTGTGCGCGCGTGCGTGCGTGTGTGTGTGTGTCGAGACGTCGAGAGGCAGGCGTTACGGGTACGTATGCGTCGCGAGGCCCGAGTCTTTCGCTTCTCGGCTATAGGTTAGGTTGTCGTGTGTGTCTGCGCAGCCACACTCTGCTCGCTGGGTATAATGCAAGTATATAAGTACAACACAGCCAGTCGCGTCCCCTCACTGTGCGTATGTGCGCGCACGTGAGCAACGCAAGCTCGCGCGGCTGCGGTGCTCTTGTGTGCCGCATGCAGCGCGAGCGAGTGCGTGTTCCATACGCTGCCGAGGCCCTGGACACTGGCGCACAGCACAGGTTACGCTCACTATCGCATGCACTTACACAATCTCCCACAGCCAGTCTCCCTGTATATATACGTGCACACTGCTGCATGTGAATAGGCCTCGGTGTAAACTCGAATAGTGTGTGCGAGGACAGTAGCGAATGCGGCCCAACTTTTTATCAGTCAATAACATTCGATTTTCTGGGGTTCGTAAATAAAATTTGTGCTGAATATGATGCTTGACGCGTACGCGCGGATGAGAGATGTAATAATTCTTCTATATACGGGAAGATATGCGACAGTCCTATTTTACCGCTCGACTGCCAAATGTTCTTCAGAGCTATTGCAGAAAAAGCCATTTCTCACTTAATCCTCACGGAAAAAACCAAGAACAAAGTAGTTGGTTTCTGCGTTGGCAGAAAATTACTAATGCCCTAACTTTCGTTAAGAAGGAGAAGTAGGAATCTGTCAGTCAAGTGTATTTTTCTTTTAAACGGAGCATTCTCTTCAAAATGAAAAATAAACTTATAAAGATGAAAGAAAAATCGATAATCTTCAATTCCATTAAGTTATGATTTCTTGTTGAAATTACTATGTAGCGGATAGATATTTTTTCAAAGCTACGAATGATTATTTGAAATTATCGAGGTTTCCTCGGCTATTTAAGTTGAAGTCTATTATCACGTTTAGTAAAAAATCGTGTCTGTAAATGTCTCCTTGAATATAAAACATTAAAAATTAAAAAAGCTTATATCAATAAGCACTAGAAGACGTATAATTAAAAATAGATACCGGTGGTGCAGTTGATACATTTCTGTAATTTATTATTGTCAAAAGCATTCATTTTGAGAGAATGTCATACTATATACTTTATTACTACAGACTGCTTTATCGGCTGAACGTGTTAAAATAATTAATATAAATAAAATTTAGTAATTCGTCATTCACCAAAGCTCGAAGGCGAAATAACGATGGCACCTTTATTCGTAACGAAATTTTGTTAATTTTGATTTCGTACGGCACCTAAATTATATCAATTATCTTTACACGTCCAGCCGATAAAGCAATGTTAGTAGTAAAATAGGATGGTAACACCCTCTTAAATGTATTTAAAGATAAATTTAATTATAATCTACAATGATATATAAAGTCGTAAACAGATAAAAAACTCTAAAGTATAATGCACGGTATAAATTACTAGACACCATTTGTACAAATTGCATAATAAATTAACTTAATAAATTTAAATGTACTTTTGTATAAAAAATAATAATCAATAACTTATTTTTCAAATTGTAATTGTAAAATATTTATATGCTAGTTGTAATAACTTTGTATATAATTTATTTATAGACATTATTTTGAAGTTTCTAATACAAAGACTCTACTTACGTAATAGTAATTTGATTGATAAGAAGCTTGTAAACAAATGAATTGAAAATCGACGCTTGATAATAAAGATTATCAAAATTTATCTGCGCTCGTTTAATAAACTATGCAGCAAAAGTAGATCCTGATAAGATTATAAGTTTATACTTTCGTTTTTCAATAAAAATATTATTCCAAAATTATTCACTTTTATTTTGAAAAGTATTTGAATATAGAAATCTTATAAGTTATATTGTCATTTTAAATAAAATAAAAATAATTATATTTCAACTTTTTATTGAATTTATATTTCTAAAGTTATTCTGGAATATTGATCGATCATAACGTATATTTTTAATCACAAAAAATAACATGTCAATTGATAAGGAACTGATCTAATATGTACGATATGATATAGGGGACACGCTGCGAACGTTTTTGTTATAGACTACGAATTTAAATGTTGAAAAAAGCTGTTTTTCAACACTAAACCGTTTAATGAAGAAACATTCGACTTTTGAATTATTCTCAGCTTGGTTTAGAAATTGTTCCGTAATCCTAATTGACTTTTCAAATATTTTTAATATACCCGATAAAGCAAATCCGTAATAATCATTACGAGCGTATATAACAGTAACTGCAGCCTACAATAGAAAATCATAGACATCGAAATATTTCTAGCTAGCGTGTATACGTGTATACGGGTTGATAGAATAAGGGAAGACTAGCACGTTTCCTGCACATAATACACAGATGCATATACGCGCGCCTGTCCATAGATCCACGGCAGAGGGGATTGCCCGTGAGTATGAGAGGGAGCCGGCCAGTATTCCGATGCACAAACACACGGACATGGGCGCACAAACCAACAGGCACCGGTCAGCCGACGCTGGACTGGACAGCCGTGGAAAGCAAATGAGCGGAATACCTCGTATATATACTGGCAAGCCATGTGGGTACGCGTATGCATGCGCTACTGACTGGCCCCCTCCCCTTTACACACGTGCACGTCCCTCATGTATATATATACATATGTGCGCATGCGTGTGTATCGCTTGCGTTGGTGCGCGCAGCACTACACCCACACAAACAACAGAGAACGCGCACCGCTGCACTCGTGGTGTGCGCGCTGACTCGGTTAGGCTAGGTCGGAACGAAGGCCGAAGAGCGGCGACTAGCTCCGCCCCCGTTTTCACGGATACACGCGTCCCGTATACGCGCGCACGTGTGTGCGCCAGTCAGCCAGCCAGCGAGCCTGGGCTGCTTATCGGGACGACCTACGGCCAGAGAAAGAGAGACAGAGCTTTCGATGTATGCGCATGCACTACTGCTCGGGGGTGGAGGGGGCAGCCAAAGAGAGCGACTCGGAGGGCTTTTAAACTACCCGCCTTTTTAAATGCCAGCTACGGCCAGCCGTGTTGAGGCTTAGTACGTGCAGCGCGTAGTTTTTCGCTCCCCTGTTCGCCCCACGCGGGAGGGCTTTGATATTCTTTCGGTCGCCTCGGATTTTTGTCTCGCCAGTCCGTAAAGGGGATAACGCAGCCTACGCCCTTCCTCCGCACGATCTAACAATTCCAAGAGACGATTTTCTCGGGCACAGCTCTTAAAATCAGCTCTGGCGATATACGCGAACGCGCCGTTAGATGAAATATTCATAGGGCGTGCGGGATAGTCTATCCGCTGCGCTCCGCTTTCAATCGCAACGCTCCGGAAATCCCTTTAGCCCCGTGTGTCCGCACTCGCGCCCGCGGCTTAGTTTTTCTCTTTTCGCGTTCTACTTGGTCGTCGTCGTCAATGCCACGCACGCTCGAGCGCTGCACCGTCGAGTCTACTTAACCTAGAAAGATAATTTTCAGGAAATAAAAGGGGGAAAAAGGGAGCCGGGGAGAGGCGAGGCCAGCGTAGGCGAGCCGCGCTCGAGAGGACCTAAGAATAGAGGTGTCTCGAGCGCGAGTGCGCCGATGTCGGGAAGAATTAGAGAGAAGAGCGCGGAGAAAGTAGAAAATAGCAGAAACGAAGGGAATGAGGGAGGGGGAGCGGGCTGGCCCTATGCTAATAGTATATGAGAAAAAGTAGCATGCGCCGTATTACTGAATTCATGGTACTCCTCTGGCTCGCCGTCGTCGCCGCAGCAGTTGATTGCTTCCACTCGAGCTTTTCGGTTCTTATTATGTCCCTCTTCGCGTACGTATCTTTCAGAGCCAAGGAGAAAGAGAGCAGACACACTCAGAAGCCAAGCGTGAACGGTTCTCGCGCAGCAGTTTCGAGCGGCCTCATCCTCTGCCTCTCCTTTGACTTCTCTTGCTTTATTTTTCTCCTCCTTTGCCGCCTCTCTTTTTCTCTCGCTCTCTCGTCGATGACCGCGGTACACACGTATATGCGCGCGTGCGTGCACACACACACACACGCGCAGAAGGAAAAACAAAAAGGCGAGAAACGACGATACAGCGACCACTTTTACGTCTCGGGCAGCGAACGGTTACACTCCTCGTATCTCGGCCGTCATTTTCGAAATGTTATCTATCTTATTTTTAATTACTCTACACGTTAGCGGCGAGGCAGCCACAACAGTCTGCTTTTTTCGAGGCTGTACGTGAGAGGCAAAAAGAGGAACGAGCGAGGGCCGTTATACGCGACGATACTGCTGATGTAGAAGCCGAGGACTGAAGTTCAAAAAGGCAGGCTGGCAGGCAGGCAGGCGGGCAAGCACGAACAGACAGCAATGCCGAGCTGTAACAACTGCAGCAGCAGCACCAGTCAACACGACACAGCAGTAGCGGAGGCGGCTCTCGTGTGTGCGGCACACGGCACACGCGCAGCGGCGCAGGTCCCGACAAGAGAGGAGAGAAAGAGAGAGACGGCGCGAGAGAACGCGCGGCGTTGCCAGGTCGCGACTCTATTTTCGACAGCCGCGAACTGCCACGATTTTCAAAGTGGCGCGCTGTAGACGAGTGCATTTTCCGACGTCGCCAGCACTTGTTTCCGAATGGCCTTTCGATCGCCGATTTCAAGTATTTCCTTTTCATTTGCTCCCCTGTGGCGGCGCCGCTGCCGCGGCTCGTGCCGACCCCCTCGCCCCGGGTATTTGGCATTGCTGGATGGGCTCGCTGGATTGCCGATCGATTCGCTACGTTGTGACCCTACATGTTTGAATAAACACTTTTTATGTGGATAATCCTCGATAAACGCTGTACTTTATCACGTTGTATTTTCATTTCAAAGTGCAAATTCTTTTTTAATTCACCGTGTTATACCTAATCAATTTTTCACTTTTTACATTTATCGACATAATATCGTCTCCATCTTCCTGCTATTAAAATAGAAATCGAAGATTATTTTTCACTATTTAGAGAATTATATATTTATTTTTTTAAATATAGCTTACTGTGTTTGGCACGTACTTAAGGTGGTGTAATAGTCCTACTTTACCACTAACCCTGTTTTATCGGCGGAATATGTCAAAATAATTAATATAAATAAAAGGATAATGATTTGCGTCTTAAACAAATTCACTTGCCCTGCGTAATCCTCTAATACATCGTTCTACGAAGTTTTGAGACAAAAAAACGACGACACCTTTGTTTATTTTTGGAACGAAAATTAACCAAATTTCGTTCCAAAAATAAATAAAGGTGTCGTCGTTTTTTTCCCTCGAAACTTTGTAGAATGTTGTATTACACCATTACGCAGGGCAACTGAATTTGTTCAAGCCGTAAATCATTATCCTTTTATTTATATTAATTACTTTTACATGTTCCACCGATAAAACAGTGTTAGTATAGTGCGACACCCCCTTAAGATAATGTGTACTTACCGACAAATTTTAGAACATGTATATCTTTTGCAAATAATAATTGAATTACTAAAAAAAAAAATTGAGTATAGTATTTATATAATTTTTAATATAGTATTTAAATAATAATCGCCTTAAGGCGATGTGAACCTCAAAATCAACCCAATTTCATTATTTAATTCATAAACATTCGAACGTTTATTTGGAAAAACAATTCTGTCAGGCGCTCCGTGTATGTAAATACTATGCTCAGATTTTTTTTTTGTGCGATTCTATCAGCATTTCCATGAGATACGCTCGTTTTAATACTGGCAAAATTCGAAGTATTACAGATCCCTACTTATCGGCATTGCGGCTTTTATTTAATTAAATAAATTCTGAGTAGATTTTTGGAAAAACAGCTCTGTCAGGCGCTCCGTATATATAAATACTATACTCAATTTTTTTTTTTAGTAATTCAATTATTATTTGCAAAAGATATACATGTTCTAAAATTTGTCGGTAAGTACACATTATCTTAATGTTGCATATAGAACTGAATAAAACTGAAAACTAAGTTATCTCTAGAATTTCGTATGTATCAAACATTGATCGTCAATTCAAATTATTCTTTTCGAAATTATGGCTAGAAATCAAATCCGGATTTCAAAGTTTCGCAGAGAAAAATTTTGACATCTACTTCAGTGTTCAGTTAGTAGATACAGAATTATTTTAGAGGTATCATAAGTAAGGGAAAGTCCACACAGGACCTGTACCCCGTATGAATAACCAGAGATGTATATCTATACATATTATATGTATAGATATACATTTCTGGTTATTCATACGGGGTACGGATCCAGTGTGGACTCTCCCTAAGAGATTTGCAATAAATAGGGGTGAGTATTTGCTGTAAAATATACCGGAATTTGTACATATATACGTAATTAGAATATTCAAATATTTGAAAGGTATCAATGAATAAGTATAAATGGAATAGATTCAAATTTTTGTCTTCGGATTGTTGTAATTCCTTGGAGGAGGGGGCTGATACTTAGACGATTCACTATAACACTTTCCTACGAAAAACTACTGAAATATTGAGTGTTTACAGCCAATTTAACCCCACTAATATTACTAGGTATATATATGAGTCTGAAGTTTGCAACGTTGGAGTACAATGAAATAAAAAAAATAATTCTCGTTACTTCACGTTTATACTACATAATATTAATTTTTCGTGTAGATTTAGTGTTTTATAGTATAAAATAATTTTAAAATAAAGGTTTAGATAAAATCTCCATTGTTTAATAACTTTAATTAATCGAAAAAAAAAAATTATTTCGTTGCATTCCAACGATGCAAAGTTCAGACCCACGTATATATTGTCAGAAATTACACTCAATCGGAAGTAATTTCGGACATATTGAGTGTTTTTTTCGTATGGGTTAACGTCAACTCAATGAATTTATTTTGCAGTTTAACTCATGTATTGAACATTGTTCTGGATTTTAAAATCCTAAATCACAAAGATCATATTTTCGAATGTAACAAGTACTTACTATCCAATATATCGAATTTCGTACTAGAATTTGAATGAGGATATAACGAAGGAATTACAAAATAAAGCATTAGAAACTAGTTATATATTCGTATTAAAATTAAATCAAAAGAACAAATGTTTGATATTGAAATTCAAAATATCAAAAATTTAAATTTCATATGTTAATTATTCAATTATATAAAAATATGAATAAGAATTAGTCTTCATTTTAATCATAGTACTTATTTATTTACACATATGCGAATCATTTACTTTGGGGTGGAACCAATTATAAGTTTTAAGACACCCTGGTAGAAATCTTATAAGCATATTCTAGCTATAAATTGGCTAGATTTTCAGAATAGGGTTAATTTTTAGCTAAAGATTACCTAAAAACCCTGGTAATAACGCACGCTTTTAGCATTAAATCTGGCTAAAATAGGCTTAAGCTCTGGTAGAAATGTTAACCATAAATAACCTATTTTTTAAGCTAATTTTATGGCTAAGAACGAAATACAAGAATATATTTATCGTGTTTAACGTGTGTAGTAGGCATCGTCAGATCGTATGAGTTTTCGTTAAAAATAATTGTATCTTAATGTTAGATTTTGAATTATTATTAATTTTTGTGAAGTGAAATCAGACGGAAGAGCCTGGAAAGAATAGAAAGAAGAACGTGTTCTCATTGCGATGATGTGCTACCTAACCTATAAATTCAATTTTTCTTAATTTATTTTTCCCCGGTATCTTTGGTTGATAATATTAGGGATGCATGAGTATACTCGAAAATCCAAACTATTTGCTTCAAAAACTCGACGAACTCGAGTCAAGTCAAACTTTTTACTCGATGTATTGAACTACTCGAACTTTATCGAATAGTTCGAAGTGATCGAGTAGTTTGAACTTCGATTGAGTAGTATGCACTTTGATCGAATAGTTTAAAATGATAGGGTACTTCAGTGATGAATAAACTATAAAAGAATTATAAATAATAATTACAAATAGTTTTAAATAATCTTATGATTATTGTAATTATTATTGCTAAGTAGTAGAAAAATCCGTGAATGACATTCAGCTTAATTATATTATTTTATAAGAGCCAACTGTCTCCAAACATACTTATTTTGATAGAATTATATATGTTGTTATGTAACATATATTTTTTTATTATATAACAAGAAATATCCACATATACTGTTGTTATCGTATTTGTACACTTACTTTGTTTACAACAAATTATAATTCAAAATAAATGTCAAGCATTATCCATACGTACAACAATATCAGATGAAGATCTCAATATGCGCTATGGCACACAAAAATTTCATTGCTACGGATTTTTAATAATAAATACCTATACACTGAAAAAAATTTCACGTTGTAAGAACTGAAAGTACGGCTCTGACAACAGTACTGTTCGGCTGATTTTCTTTCTGCTGAATTTTATAGATATAGTAAAATTATTCGTACAGTTGTGAGAGCTGTACAAGATACACTGAAAGCACTAATGTATAGAGTTTTTTTGTCGGAGCATTAAATAGGTTATGATTCGCCATGCATACACATTTTTCATTAAAATAATCTCGATTGATAAGTACACTGATTACAGATGAAATACGCAAAAGCGAATTGCAAACATGCGGTTGATGTGGCCAGTCTCTTGAGTTTTTTAGGTTAGAACATGAACATCGGATTCGCGTTGTAGCGTTGTCAACAAACAAATACCGGCGGCAAAACTAAATCGTACTGCTGTCAGAGCTGTACAAGTACATTTCCCGCATCTGACCAATAGTGTCGTTACATTATACAAATGAATAGCTGCTTCAGCCGTCTGTAAGGGTAAATGAACACTATAAATAGTGTTAGTACAGCAAATCGAAACTATGGTTTCTACAGCCTAAAATTTTTTTCAGTGTACCTACCCAATTACAAAAAAGATGACATTTGTTAGATTAATTCGTAAAATTTTATTGCAATAATAAACATAGTAATCAGAAAACTAATGAAAACAAAAGAGAGAGAGTGTGTGTGTGTCAAACGTAACTATATATTATGAAACATAAAACAACACACCAAGGAGTGCGGGAGCTTTAAAGAAAGAAAATACAATAAATTTTGTCATTATTTTCAATAAAAAGAAACAATTTAAAAATTTTTTTTTTTAAATTTCGTATCGTGAGAATTTTAGCACCACTTATGTGTACCATATTTATGGAATTAAATGCGCGACAATCGTGCAAGTATATATCTGTAAGCTTTCGTGAAACACTTTTTGCAATTGCATCGGATTCTTCATATTAAAAAATATAAAAGAAAATTTGAGTTAACATTAAGATTTTAAATTTGACTCAACTCCTCTGAGCTTCCGGATTTTGATGTCCTGATCTAGTCTCTTAACGGGATGCCGGAATAACAGAACTAGTTTTCTCTATAAAGAATTAACCGACATAGCTGAAATTTTGGGAATCACTTCAAAATTTGTATATCAAGTGCGGACAACTCTTGGATTTTGGAAAATTGTCATATTTTTTTATTTAGAAAATAAAATATACTACAATACTTTCATATAATAATACATTAACTGCGGCGTTCCCTTAAACCACTTTTTTCTTTTCATATATATCTAATACTAAAAACACAAAAAATATACTTAAAACACAAAAATGCAGTTTTACCGCGTGTAGTTTTTTTTCAAATAATAAAGCACTGAAGTTTTTTTTTCAAATAATAAGAAAATTAGTCAAACTATGTTAAGTAAGAATACTTAATTTTATTTTTGTACTTTATTTTATTTTATTTATTTTTAAATACTCGAAGTCGAAATTTGATTTTAAAATTTAAAAAATTGAAACAGAGCCGATTTTGGTGCCTTTAAATACTTTACAACATCCGGCCATCGTTTTTAAAAGAGAGGATCATGAAACAAAGTCATTTATGTAGAGAAAAATTCAAATTTTGGTGGCAATTCTTTGAAGTTTACCACCACTATTTGAGTTTTTCATTACATGCAAAATAAGGAATTGTATCTTTTTTAGAAAGAATGAAATTCGTTTTGAAATCAATGAAAATATTAAAATATACTATTTTAGAAGACTACCTATATAGATGGCAACGTCTGAAGAAGAGAGCATTTATAACACAGCTATTGTTAACCAATTTTCTATTAACTCATAAGTTAAACAAATATATTTCATGAAATTTTTATAAATTTTCCGAAAACTGATTCTGTTCGTTAGTACGATAGTATGTTATTGGTTCGGTAAATTTGGTAAATTACATGAACCACAGCGAATGAAAATGATTTATTTAACAATATAATAATTCAATTTCTGAAATGATGACACATCTAATTTCATTTATAATTCAACGCCACAATTTTGTGAGGTGCGCATAGAAGGTATTTCGGAAAGGTATTTTAGAATCGACAGGGGCATTACAGGAAACGCCTACATTCTTAAGAACTCCACAATACCAGGTGCTCCGTGACCTTACGCGAACCAACATTCACACTAGGTATGTCCTTGTTAACGAAACTTTGGAGCAAAGAATACAAGTGACGAAGTTTTATTCTAGAGAGAATTTTCTTAATTGAATCATTTGATGGAGTCTATTCATTTTTTTTCTTCATTAATCATTAGTATCATCAGAAAATTGAGTGCTTTTCATAACAATTTATCTCTCATTGGAAATATTTATGACTAAAAATTATTATACAAAAGAACAAGTGTGACAAGAATCGCATTTGTGAACTTCTCTTGTTCATTATGCTACGGAAACAATCGGAATATTCAGCAACAATCAGAAACATTAAGGATTCTGTAGTTGCAGATAATAATTAAAAAAATAGTTAGATTGATCTGAGCTTGTATATGTAGAATGTTACAACGTCGCCGCGTTGAAATAGTAAAAGTGTTCGCGCACACGAACCCAGAGATGCTCAAAGACTTCATTGATTTTATGCATACGGAAGAGGGGAAGAGAATACGTGGAGAACGAGAGCAAAACAATACGATTCTCAACAATGTATACCCCGTAGCAGGTAGATTTTCTACTTGAGAATGGAATCAGTAAACATAGGGGCGCCTATACAGCCCGTGAGGATGAAAAACCGGAGCCGGAAAAACGTACGCTGTTTAGATATTTGGGAAATTTTTCCTTCGATTTCCTACACGCGCAAAGAATGTCTTGCGCTTGCATAAATTACATTTTATAAACGAAGTTTCCGTTTTCTACTTACGTTATACAATAACTGCAAAACTTCCATTATGACGTCACGATATTGTGTCCCTCTTGATATTGTGACGCTGATAAATACAGTGTAACGTATTTTTAGAATGCATTGCGTTTTCATCAATTTTCATGCTCATAAAAAAGCGATGTCTGTATAATATATAATACAAAATCATTATGAAGATAAATCTGATAAATGTTCTTCAGATAAAAGTAGCCTTAGACAATTTTAACATGATAATTATTTTGAAAACAGAAAAAACGTTTTACTCGACATGAGTTCGTTAAATTAGTTTAGAAGCTTTTAAAATACTTAAACGAATTTTCTAAGAAGCTTTAGTCTATTTATTTTTGTAATTTGGGTTGCATGCTTGAATGCTATTGAAAGAAAACTACAACAACGGTATCGTTAGATAAAATGCATCGTGATGTAAAAGAAGTAATCGACGGTTGTACAATCATTTAAAAAGATTGAACTTTCTCCGTGTTATGCATTAAGTTTTATTAGAAGTTTTAATAATAAAATAAAAACATGTGTTAGAAAGTTATAAATCTTATAAAATTTTGAAAACCTCGTCAATTTAGTGCTTCATTTCTAAAAATTTAATGAAAGATTTTTCTTGACATACTTTTCACGCACCGGAAAGTCCACATCAAATAATACATTACTCTGAAATTTTGTCGGCATCGATAGCTGAGGTTTAAAAAGTATGTAGAAAAAAAAATTATTTCATATTCGAATATTGAATAACTCTTTGGTGTAAGAAAATTTTCCATGATTCTTCTAGGGAATTTTGAAAGGCCCTTTTTGAAAAGGACGAGCCCAAGGGATAGGTATACGCAGTATAGAGTTTATTGTTGTAGATAAAGCTTGGCAAAGGAATGAAAAGTAGAAACCAGTGTCTGTCGTTCCAGATCCGAGCTCCACACAACGTGCCCATGGATACAACAGCTCAACGCTCTCTCGCAGCTCAGGGAATTACGAGAGGCTCTCATTTCGTAAGGCCGCGCGGAGGTGGCAGCGGCTGCCAGGCTTGCTCGATGTAGGAACGTGTGAGTGTGAGAGCGCGCGCGCGCGCGCGTGTGTGTGTGTGTGTGTGTGTGTGTGTGTGTGTGTGGCAGGGCTCGGAAGAAAACGTGGCAACGGCGGTTTTGAAACAGCTGTTGGAGAGCGCGAGCAGGTTTTCATTTAGCTTCGGCCTCCGTCGATTGGCTCTGGCCGTTCCCCCGCAGCTCGATTGGTCGCTGATAAAAAGCCCAGTCGCGCGTGCGCCTCTCTATCAGCCCCCACCAGAGAACACAGCAGGGTTCTCTTTTTGCCCCCTACTTAACCTCCCACCATCCGAGCACGCTAACGTTATTCACACACACACATGCGCACACTCGCGCAGGTACTTCTATAATGCACGCGCAGGAAAAAAGCAAAGCTCGCTGATACTATCATACGCGAGCGCGCGCACGACTGGCGCGAGCTTCCTCGGGGAAAGACACTGTGAACTGTGAGAGTCGCTCTACGTAGGTTCAGGTATGAGGCGGGTCACGAAAAAAGGCGGAAGCTCGCTCGCGCGCGCGCGCCAATTGTTGCTAACAGAGTAGGTATTGTGTTTATTGTTGTTATCGGGAGCGTGTTTCGAGAATGTGGAATACTCACCGAGATGAAAAGGAGCGAGACGGGCTCCTCCTTCGCGGGGGCTGTTTCGTGTCTTAACGAATAACAATTTCCTGCTCGTCCTCTTTGCTCTGCACTCGCTGTTCGTGTCTACGGCTGTATAAGCTGTATGCACCTATACGGCGGCAGCGCGCGCACCTCAGCTGGGCTATAGTCGGCTGAACGCTGCGTGCGTCTGTCCGTTGGCCACCCGCGTTCGACGGCGATGAGACTCTACTCTTTTACTCTCTTTCACTGATGCGCTTTTATGTAGGTACTTACTCTCTTTCGCTCCTGGCCCGCAAACCCGCAATATTACGCAATTGCGTTTTGCGTGCTCTGCCGTGTTGTATATCTCTCGCGCGCGTGTTGGCGAATTTTCGACGCCCGGACGAGTATACACACGCGCGGCAAGTGTAGGTATAAGTACTCTGCGCTCGCGCGCACTCTCGGAAAATCGACTGCGTGCACGCGCGCCGCGCTACTACTTGTGGACGAAGCACGCGAATTTCCGCGCGGGACTGTCGGAGTATACCTATTTAGGTAGAGCCTGTCCGGACCTGCTCTCAGACCTCGGTTGTCCTCTCGCGCGGACCGGGAACCTGTTCACACGTGTTTATGTATATATGTATATATAGCATCGTGGAGGTGTGTATCCGAGCGACTATATAGATATTCAGCGATTTCAGATTATTTCCGAGGACGATGATCACGGTTTCTCTGAATCACTCTGGCTTCTGATTAGTAGTCCTTTCTTGATATTGACAATAAACGATCTTTGAATAAACATTTTACAAATTTAAAAGATTACGTTTTTAGAGATGACTTGTACAGGAGCTGTTACGCATAAAGAATATAGATAAGCAGCCTATTTTTGTAAACATAGAATGTATAGTTGTGCGTGTTTATTACTTTTTTTTTAGAGATAATACGTTCGAATTGTACATTACAGACCGAACAAATGAAAGAGTAAGATTCAAAACCAATGTGTCATTTGTTAGATTTAATTGTTTATTATTCTATAATAATAATACCTATAATAAATAAATTAACACTGCACAATGTCATTCTTTTAAAATCCCCTCTTCAAAAATAATATATCTTCTCTCCAAGAAAGTATAGATTAATACAAAAAATTGTTTCTTTTTTTCGATTATTTGTGGTAATAGTGGGTTTTTCAGTATAATTTATACTTATTCTGAAAATCAAATACCCATATGATTTCTTCTATAAACTACTAAATTAGTATACGATTTTGTTTTTCCGAACACTTCATGTGTGTTTACGGAGTAGTTATTTTTGCGTGAGTTGAAAGGAACCATTTTTAAAATCAATAATTTTATTTTGTAACATGGAATAATGAAAAATTTCAACACCTACAATTTTTTTTTATTGAAAATAAACAGAAATACAAATAATGTGAATAAAACTATATGTAGGTATAAAAGCATACTTAGCATTCTGGTTTTTTGTTTTACTGTTTCGCATACAAAATGTTGTCATTTATTTATAATTTTTACATAAAGAATTCTATTTGGAGCGGCATTAAGTGAAAAAATATATAAAACTAACTTTTTACTAACATTATATTTGCTTAAATCAGTTTAAATAAGTAAATAAAATACTTTACAAAGAATAATTAAGGATTGTAGATATTAAACGAAAGTGAAAGTATTGTTAAGGGTTTCATTAAAGTTTTTTCAAAATGAAGACGAGAGTCTGGGAAGAGGGAAGGGAAAAAAAGAAGCCAGGTAGAAGGGGGAGGAGCGATTTGGTCCCCCTTGAGGTCTGAGGCAATGACCCCAGCTGTAAGAGCCTAGCCGTCGTCCTTGTTGCTCCGCATCGCTGAGGGGTGGTAGCGTTCAATGAGAAAAAGAGAAACTCTGACTTTAAGAATTTTAAAGCAAGTGCCCCTGTAGATTTCATCTAGTGAGCTATACCTTTTATTTTACTTTTGCTTTATCAACGTTAACATCACAACAATTGTTAAAGATCCATGAAAAATAGGTACGCGATTTTATTTTACGTATTTATCATTTTTCAATTATAGTTTAAATGATGTAAAGAAATGCAATATTTAGAAATTTAACAAGAACACGTGGTCTTTGGAAAAAAAAATTTAACGGTGTTTTGAGAGTCGATTTCTGGTGTATAAAAATTAAATCCAGTATCTTTTCTAATTCATGTGAGGCTTTTTTCCTTAAAATATTTTGTCCATTTCTTTACAATATTTTAATAGAGATTTTTAACCATTTTCTTGCGCTAAATTCTGTTGTTCATAACTTTCTTAAAAACCCGACATTTGGAAAGCATAAATTAATAGCTATTATAAAAATTCTTTTTTTTTATTTTAAAGAATTTTTTTCGGCCATTCAGAAAGCATTATTTTTTTAGTCGTGTTAAGTCGAATAAATATCATTCTTTGTCACAATATTGCATATTTAAAATTACATGATTACAGCTAGAGAGCTTTAGAGACTGTCCACATACTGTTTTCGGATCACGGGAATGCTACATTTCGGACGTGTTTTTTTTACGAGGGAAACAAAGCAGTGTGTACTTAGACAGTCTCTTATCTTTAGGTATCAAAACTCCATTCTCACAAGCCGTACTCCCGTAGGCCAAAATCTGTTATCCAAAGGCCATGACTTCGTATGAAAATCAATTCGTTAGTGTTTTATAGTAATTTAAAATAACAAATGTTAATAAACTAATAATATAGATTTTAAATTAAAAATTCATTTTGAAATATCCTATTCCTGGTCTTGTAAAATTTTAAGTACTAATATAAAATTAATAACAGCAACGTAATTAAGAAAATAAAATCCAATAGAAAATGATATTGCTGTTTTTTTCTTTTTTACTTTCATTGCCATATTTTATTACAATTTACATGTAGGAATTGCTAATCTCCTAGTTAGTATTTACACATTTTATAACATGTTTTAGGAAATTAAATTTTAGATTACAAAAAATTCTGTAAATTACGAAATATCAATTTTCTATTTGAGTTAATTGTATATACGATTCTCCGAAATTATGAAAATTAAAAACCTCGATACTATTATGAATTTTTATAAATACTTATATAATGAAAAAAGCTCACATAAAAATCTTATATAACGAAAGACTAAAAAGTGCTAAACTTTGTTCAAAAAAAGTTCTCATTTGAGATCTCACACATGAACTTGAATAAAAATATCCATAAAAACAATTCTAAGTGAAAAATTAACGGGTTAGAATGAATTCGCCTTATTAAGACCAGCGTCAGCGCCCCTCGCGGCCAAAATTCGAACTGCTTATTGAAGGATAAACACAGCTGATTAGCATGAGCGGTATACGAACCAAAGATTATTTAATTAAAAAATAAAATAATTAGTGATCCGATGAACGTCTTAAAATCATTTATTGATTTATCTGATATTATCAGATATATTGGCAATAGAACAAGGCCTTATGAGGAAGGCGAAAGAGTTTATAAGGCTAATTATATAATATTTTGTGGGTTAGCCAAAGAAAGTAATGATTGCTCAGCAGAGATAATAACACTGTGCCTAAAAATGTCGGGTTTACAAGAATCTCCTCATGAAATAAGAGTAAAGATCTCTTCAAATGTATGTGGTGATGAAAATATCATTCATTGTGTGTGCTCTTGTAAAGCTGGTATTTTGGGAAAATGCAAACACTCTGTTGCAGTTTTAATTCACCTTCACAAGTCAGTTCAAAATTATTGTTTTATTTATTTTCTTAATGATGAGTAAATATTTAAAGCATTTATAAAATGTTTTAATTCTTTTAAGAACTCCATCATGTATTATTCAAGATGTATCTTGCACGGATTTAAAACAACAGTGGGGTAAGCTAAAACAGGCAGCTTAAAAAATGTATGAAGCTGTAGAATTGAAACATTTTTGCCATTTGAAGAAAACAGATTCCAAATTCCTCCAAGTGAAATGTTCTTGTAAACCTGACGTTTTTATGCACAGTGCTATTATCTCTGCTGAGCAATAATTACTTTCTTTGGCTAACCCACAAAATATTATATGATTAGCCTTATAAACTCTTTCGCCTTCCACATAAGACATTGTTCCATTGCCAATATATTTGATAATATCAGATAAATCAATAAATGATTTTAAGACGTTCATTGGATCACTACTTATTTTATGTTTTAAGGTGGCTCATGCGATTTCTTATAAAAAAGCAGATACATCTTAAACTTAACAAATATGTTCTTTAGACATTAAACTTTCGATCTGTACTAAGAAAATTGTAGGTCAACAACCAAATTATCGAAAAAACTGAGTTTATAAATAGGTACGTTTAACACATAACCTTATGGGAATGAACAGTTTATTGCTTCGTAGTAACTTGTAAAAAAGCAGTTTTTAATGTACAATATATGAAATTAAAGATTTTTTTGTGAAAAATCTAATGATATCATCAGAATTATAGGTTAACGACCAAACAAAAAAGATATTAGCAATAAACGTTACACATGTGCTACTGCGCATGCGCACTGCGACCAGTCATATAAATGTAGCGACAAATTAGCAAAGTTTTTACTTATTTATAAAATCTTTTTTTTGTTTGAACATTTAGAAGTTATTTACAATAAATTTACGTAAAATACGTTAACTTAATTTAGCAATAATAAAGAAGCCCCTTGCGGCGCCCCGACTTGATACGGCACCAAACGCATGAGCCACCTTAATTAAATAATCTTTGGTTCGTATAATCGTATACTGCTCATGCTAATCAGCTGTGTTTATCCTTCAATAAGCAGTTCGAATTTTGTCCGCGAGGGGCGCTGACGTTGATCTTAACAAGGCGAATTACATATCATTTTTTAAGTAAATCTTAGTGGTTTTCTGATTTTTTCATAGTGTAAAATTTTGGCGTGTGATCTTTGATTAGGGACCACTCACAGGTGTAAAGGGTAGTTAAAATATTGGGTGAAAAAAATCAACTAATTAATCAGCTAGCAATCAAATAAGTTCTTGATTTTTTTCATAATAATATAATCAGTTTAGAAATGATCTATTTTATTTATTGATTTGTTAGCCAATTATTTTAATAATAGGAAAATACATAAAAATGTTAACTGTGGTAACAGAAACAAGAATATGAACAACAGTACTTACAAACGTACAATGAGTACATTTTTATAAACTGAATGTTACTTTTTTGAAATACACAATCTTATACAAAACAATCCAACTCAAGGATCATACTACAATATAAAGCATGCAATAGTAAAAGAATGGTATCACAATTATTATACAACGTAAAACAAAATAAAAAATGGCAGAATTATCATACATTCAAAAATATCTTCAATTGTATAAATAATTAAAAATATATCACTACTCTCTATTTGTCAGTAATGCTATATAATAACTCTTTTAATGAATCTTCATTAATGGTTTGAAGTGTGGATAAATTGACGTTTTTGTCCCTAAAACTCTCGCCAATACCATTACTATCTACCTGGACGGCATTTGCGCTGTTATCCATTGGTGGAAAACAATCGTTTGTTTCAGATGAATTTTCTTTGCTACCAACTGGTGAAGATAGCCTTAAGAGTTTCATTTCTGTTGAGGGAGAGGATATTTCATTTTCTAAAGGAGACATTACCATAGAAAAAAAATCATCGGCGTTATTTAATTGATTTTTACCAGAATTTTTTTCATAAGCCGTTTCATTAGCTGACGCTTGATTCCAGATATTATTTGTAAACTCATCATTCAGTACTTTCGTGTGGAATCGCTTTGAAATGTCATCGTTAGAAGTTTGGGAATCATCTTTATTATTGGATGCTCCATTCCATAAGCTTGTATCTTCCATTAGGTTTGAAACTAATTCATTTGTTTTATTATTACTTTCTTTGAAGTCCATCTCACTAGTAGTATTTTCATTCCATATATTTGACATAAATTCATCACTGTCATTTGTACTATCTTTTTCATGCTCAATAGAATCTTCTCTATTTGGATCATTAGAATTTGGTACATCTTTTTTCTTTTTTAAAACATGATGACCTTTCTCATTTAGTACTAAAACATACTGATTTTCTTCACTTATATTTGGGGAATCCACAGTTTGTTGGATTTGTTCTCGTAAAGTTTCCTGGTTTTCATCCATTTCAGATGTTTCTGGATTATCAACATTTTCCATTTGCTCTGTGGGTGAGTCAGATGGTTGTTGAAAACATTTATGAGTTCTCTGACTGACCTATAAAAAATATTTTTTATTATAGATGTGTAAAATCTACAAACGATAATTTCTTTTATTAGGGACTCTACTATAATGGCCTCTTTATTGACCCGAAAAACGGGACAAAAATAGCATTTTATTCCTTCTTATATTTCATTCCTTCAAAACAGGAAATAATAGTACATTATGTAACAACAGCTTGCTTCGTTACGCTCGCTCGGGCAGTGAACTTACCCGCGGGAATAATCTGCGACTTTAGTCCAGTGCTATATATAGTACACTATTTCTAGCTCCACTGTGGCCACTTTGTAGACTTGAGAAGTTATTTTGTATTTATGTGTTATAATTTTGTTTTAACCAAATTCATCATAAATGTAAAAAATTAAAAAATGTTACTTTATTCCCGCATAAGCCGAAATAAAGTAAAAAGGGAATTAGACGCTACTTTGAGCCCACTTTTCGGCTATAAAGTGCCCATTATAGTGGAGATGGGAATAAAAAATGTTATTCCCATCTCAACTAAAATGGCCACTTTTTTCTCTGAAAAGCGGGACCAAAGTTATACTTGTTTCCTTCTTTTAAATTTGCAGAAAAAAAATTAATTTGAGTTGAGGTCACATTTGAGATGGGAACAAAGTACTAAATGTAACTCGGGAGAAAAGTCAATCATTCGCGCGGGAATCAAGAGCGACTTTTTTCCCTTGTTACATAATGTACTATAAATTCCTCGGTTTTTAAATATTTCAAATTTTTTATTCCCATCTCCACTATAATGGGCACTTTATAGTAGCCTCAAAAGAGGAGTAAATATTGCGTTTGATTCCCTCTTTTACTTTATTTCCTCATTTGCGAGTCATAAAGTATCTTATATCCCGCATATGCTGAAATAAAGTAACATCGTCTAACTTTTTACATCTACGGTGAATTTAGTTAAAACTAACAAAATTATAACATATAAATACAAAATAAATGTATTATTGTAAAAATATTCAATATTTTTGAAAGGCTTCAACAAATTGGACCGTATCGGATTACCAACAAATCTTATCTCTCGCGCTTTGCCAGCGCCATTGAAAATTTTGTCTGATGCTGTCCCACTTTCCAAGTCAACAAAGTGGGCATCGTGGAACTGGGAATAAAGTACTATAAGTATGTAACACAAGAGTAAAGTCGATTATTCCCTCGGGTGGACTATTGGGTTATTGGGAGAATTCTCATCCGCGGGAATAATCTGCGACTTTACTCCCTTGTCACATACTATTATTCCCTGTTTTCACCGAGGCATATTTAAAAATTGGTCTCATGTAGCTTCATTTTTCCAAGTCAACAAAAAGGCGACAGTTGAGTCGGAAATGAAGTGCTATAAGCAAAACGGGAGTAAAGTCGATTATTAAAGGTGATTACTACCTGAGCGAAGCGAACCGACTCACGGAAATGATCTACGACTTGACTCGTTTGTTGCATAATGTACTATTACCGCCTTACTTCACTGCGCTTTCAATGTAACATGTAACATGTCCGTTGTAACACGAAAAAAGATTTCTTGTTCGATATCTACCAAATTCATAATCAATGGTAGAAAAATACGACCTTCGGTATGTTCTTTTCTATCATTGATTATGAATTTGGTAGATATCAGAAAAGAATTTTTTTTTCGTTACAACGGACATGTTACATGTTACATTGAATGCGCATTGAAGAAAGGTTGTTATAGGATAACCGTTAGTTTTTTGTAGCAGTTTGCAATATTTACAAATATGCTACATAATCTTATACAAGAAAATTTTATGTACTGCTACCATTTTTTAAGCAAACAAATTTTCAGTTTTACAATTTTTTACCAATTTTAATCCTTTGTAACTAACTAAACATTAGGAATTACCTTATATCTAAAGTTTTTGCCGCAAGCTGTGCAATTGTACGGCATAGCTCCCGTATGAATTCTACGATGTACCAAGTATGAAACCCGTTGTCGGAAACGTTTTCCTGAAAGAAGATACTTAGTGAGACCGTCCTATAACTTGTCAAATTGTAAAACAATTATTTATATCAATTTTGTTACGTACTGAATCTGAGAATAATTAATATTGAATAATGCTATAAAATTTTAGTATATTATTAAAGCAACAATCACAAGGAGTAAAAACATAAGTATCTTATTTGCAAGTTAATTATATATTAGTATTAATTATTATTTTCAAAAATTACAGACACTTTTTAACATTTATTCACCGAGACTCATCTATGGGTCATAGTTTTCTTTGTAGCAAAATATTTTATTTTACCCTTGGACGAATTATATCGTTTCACTTTAATTTTGAGGTGTCTATATATAGCAATTCCTTCTGAATCTAAAAGACTTTTCAAGAAAAATATTTCGCGGTAATTCTTATTAAAAAATATTAAATATTATTTTAGAATATTATTTGAAAACTGACAGTACTAGTAGTAAAAGTTGGCAGTTTATTTGCGATTTTTTGTTCACGATTTCATTTTAATTAGAAAAGATTAAAGAAAAACACTGTCCAATATACTACTGGCTTCATACAAAAAAAACGTGTAAAACTTTTAATATTACATTCCTTAACCGTCAATCAACTTTTTTTGAAGATCACTGTTTCACAATTATAGAAAGAAGTTAAATAGTAAATCAAGGAGATGTCAGACGCGATTCCTACCGGCTTAACGGTTATAAATATTAAGTTAATTTATAAAAATTTATTCAAAAACAATTCAACTTCACGACTTTTTGGCAATTCTATTAATATTATATATAAGATTAGCGTTTTCAAAAATAACAATATTTGCATAAAAATATTTTTAAAGAATCACATGAATGATATAGATATATATTAATAGAATGACTTAAAAAAAATCATAGCATTATTTACGTTAAACCGAGAGTCTGAAGTTAAGTTTTTCTTTAATCAGTTTCTATAAAAAAAACTTATAAATTAATGTGCCGGTAGGGTAGGAATCGCGTCGGTATCCAACATTCCCTTATAATTATTTAATATTAATTGAAAAAAAATTATTAGGAATTTATTAAGAAACAAAACATTTAATATGTTTTTAATGTAATATAAAATCAGAGTTTTCAAAAAGTTAATTTTAAATGACTTATGCTTTTCTTTCCCTTGAAAAGAGGACAGAAAAAAGATTAAAATGACAAAACTTACCATATTTTGTCATACATATTTAAAACATATAATGTGTGAATCTTGACACACATAGTGTTAGTAGGAACTGTAAAACAGTACAATTTAAAGCACAATTCTTAGTCGAAATAAAGAAGCAAGTGATAGAACAGGGTTCGATGGAAACATCGTACCACATGTTTCACAGGCAAATGGCTTCTCTCCCGTGTGAATCCTTTCATGATTGTGCAATGTGGAAAGTTCTTTGAACGAACGGCCGCAAGATGCGCATGAATGCGGTTTATCGTCTTTATGATAGAGCTTATGCTTGTGATAAGACTGTTGGAAAGTAAATGTCTTATCACAAATATTACACTTGTATGGCATTTCACCCGAGTGAAGTCTTTTATGTTTTTTGAGAAAATACTTGGTTGTAAACATTTTACTGCATACATCACACTTCCACTGTTTACCATCATGTATTTTTATGTGTTGGGTAACATGCTGTTCCTGCAATATTTTATATAGAATTAACTGTTTATTTCTTACAAATTATAATTAAAAAATTTTACCTTTCTAAATTTTTTGCTGCATATGGGACAGCTATAACTGTTTTCAGACTCATTTGATGTTGTTTCTGTTTCGTTTGATTGTTCCTTTATTTGTTCTTTCTGCAGAGTACCTAGAGTAATTAGTTTTATATTAAAATGCATAATAATTATTTCAATACATTGTATTTTAAATATGTATAACAATCAAAAAAATAGAAAAAATTATTACTTTTATCGTAATGAACAAATGGTATCCAATTGAAAATTGGGTATCTTAATTTGAATCTTGGACTTAGTTTAGAACATTTTTCAAGGAAGTAAATACAGATATGAACTAAAAATATTTCTTACTTCTTCCGGAATTAACGGCATTGAATCCAGGATGCGCCACCCTCATGTGTACCATAAGGCTCCCTCTCATCTTGAAGACTTTGGTGCACAAGTGGCAGGGATAATTCTTCATGAGGTCCTCAGGTGCTATGTTCGAGTCCTTTTCCTTAATCATGTGAACGAGCTGCTTGTGCAGTATGAGAATATTCCGGTCGGGGAAGTGAAAGCCGCAGATGTTGCAGCGTTCTGTGCGTTCGGCGGCCGGCAGAATCCGCGACGAGCTTCCTTGCGAACTTATCTCTTGGACTTCCGGTGACGCGGGCTTTGAGCAGTCATACGAGTCATGGAAGGTACCCAGTGGCGACGCCGTAATCTGGGCGTTTTTCACGAGATCTGCCAGTCTATCCGTGTGCGAGGGGGAAAATTGCGAAGAAGTCTGTTGATTTAAGAAAGCCACAAGTTTCAGCATCGTCTCGTCATAGAAATAATATTTATTTTTGAGATAAATTTCTATTAAATGTATCCTTACTTGTGTATACAATTCTTTTTCGGTGGTATCGGCATCATTCTGCGATACGTCAGTTGCGTCGATTCCATTAACTTTATTTTCTTGGTTGCACGTTTGATCCATCAGAGTGGTTTTATTATTTGTCGTACATGTCGCCGTGGTTGCTGCGGGAATAGCCTGGTACAAACCCGGGGGTAACGCTTCAGGGTTCGTACTTTGACTAATCAAATTCGACGAGATGAGTTTCGGTTGCTGCGTGACGTTTTGCAGAAAAATGACTTGACGCCCTTTCATTTCAGTTGAGATACTCTGAATATTAGATGAAAAATCATATTTATGTAAGGGTCTCGGTTAATAACGGCAAGATTAAAAAGTAAGTGCAGGAGCTCACCTGGCCGTTGTTAACGGGAATAACATTATTACCATCCTTGATCGCCGTGAGATTTCTGAAGGACTCAATCTCGTCGATCGGTATGTAGATCCCGCTGCCAGTGCTTTCTCTCGTAGCCTCCTGGGGCTTGCTGCCAGGTTCGAGGGTTTGGCTGGCGTTCAGGACGTTCCACGACTGTATCGGTATGGTCTGTCCATTGCGGACGATCGTCGCCTGGACGTTGCCAGTCTCGCCGGCCGTCACCTGGATGATCTTTGCAGCGTCGTTTCCAGTCCTGAGGACGAGCTGATTCTGGTTGATCGTGTGGCCAAACAGGTGGATGGTCAGTTTGTCGATGCCAAGGAGGACCTCGTTGCAGACCGGACAGGCCAACTGCCGCGTGGCCACGCTCACGAGGCCGGCTCGCAGCGCGTCCAGCGTGAGGAAGCCGGGCTGCGAGCACAGCGGGCACGCCAGTAAGCGCGCGCACATATTCTCACCCTCCGTTTTTGCCTTTTCTCGATTTATTTTACTTTTTTTCGCAATTGACAATTAAAAATTTCAATTATTGCATAGCGATACGAGGCGTCAAAACTTCGAGTAGTCATCGACCTCATGCACGGAAATAATATGATTTTCGCCTATAATTTTCGAAATTTCAGTATTCATACGATTGATTCTATGAATACTAGAACAAGGAAGTATATATTCGTGCGACCTTCAATAAACAATGTTTTTCGTTTTATTATCAGCTCTTATAAATTTTTAATAAAATCATTTATGTGTGCAAGAAACGTGTACTTATTCAAACCACAGTGGTACATTGTTTACCTTTCATTTTAATCTATGTTTTGTACACGTAACGAACTAAAATTAAAATTATAAAGTTCATAATTCTTTGCAACTTATGGAATAGCAAAATTAAAACGGTATACTCTGAGCTTCAAAGACAAAAGTCGAATAGGACAAAGAAAAAAGCATCAGAATCTTTTATAAATCATTGAAAACTGAAGTAGTAGAATCTTTGTTGCTGAATTTCGTATTTTTTTTAGTATATAATACAATAATCACAGTAGATTGATTAATACAGAAAAGCTGTATCGCAGCATGTAGTTCGAACTTGTTTTGAACCAATGAATACGGGCTACCTGCCCAATTACCGCCAGTCCCGCGAACTCTAACAATAGCAGTTTTTTTTAAGTCGAATGAATGAGATCTCTGATCAGGCACTATACACTCGTTATAACTTGTTACGCACTTGTCTGATCCGCAGAGACTGCGCAACGCAGAGGCACGAGACGTTATTTCTGGCGCCGCTTATAGAAATTACCAAAGCGCACCGAGAGAGCTGACTGTTCAATCTTTGACCAGGCACGCGCAGCAGCAGTCGTTGTCGTCGTTACCGCCGTCCCTGCCGCCGTAGTCGTCGTCGTCGTTGTTGCCGTTGTCGGCGCCTCGGGGCAGTGATCGGGGAGCAGCAGCAATCGCGTCGCGGACGGCAGTCCAGAAAACAACCATGATTGCGAGCGCGGATGGGATATTATTCGCGGAAAGGGCAGCCGTCTGCCAAGCGGTTTAAAAATACCCTCGTTCGCTCGATCACCATCCTTGATAAAAACTACTTAGTGGTCGCGCGGCAACTCATCCCGGAACCGACCCACATTGCGACGGCTGTTCGCGGTATTCACCCCGTCAGCGATCGACGTTAGGTATATCGCCAGTCAGCAGTGACTGATGACCAGCTCGACTTTTCCACTCGCGGAAGAGTCGGAAAAATAGTCGAGTCGCTTTTTTTCTCTCATTTCAAATGGAGCCGAGCGAGTATCCGCAACGCAGCCGATGGCAGCTGCTGTTCAGTATTCTTGGCTGGCCCACCAGCGATCGAGGCTAAATTTAGAACCCTCTTACGTAGCAGGGTGTATATTTTGTTTAACAGCCTCCGTGCTGTGAGCTGTCTCCTTTGCTCAGTTGTTTTTTTTATGCTAGCAAATTTTATCGAGTGCTACTTTTACAGAAAAAGGTTCAACTGCCTATTTCACTATTAACTCAAAAAGAAAATCCTAGTTATGTGTTAAACATTTAACGTTGAGTCTGTTAGTGTTTATAAATGAATAAAATAGCGCGCTTAAAAAAAGAGATCTAGATCTTTTATTAATTAATATTATGTCTATATGTATACGTCTTTTATCAAGTCTTAAATTACTAATAGTGTAAAAAAATAATATAATTTATCCTAGTTAGAGAGAGAGGACTCAGCTTAAAAGGGGACACTTGTATGGAAGGCCATCCTTGCAGCAGTATTCTCGTCCAGCAGAGAGATTTGTGTTTATCCATTCATCTTTACAGTTCTTAATAAATAAATACGCCTAAAAAAATTATATTCGAATTAAATTTTTCGAAATTAAAATGAAACTATGAAATTTTCGAATTTCATTTTACTTTAACAAAATGAAATTCGATATCAATGCATTAATGCACAATTTTATGCATTAATGAATTGATAAATACTTCAATAAATTTCATCTTTTACTTACTCTTTCCTTGTGACAGTCTCTATCAATAGCTCCACAAAGGATAGTTGGGCTATTGGGTAAATGTTTCACAATCTGTAAAATAAATAATCTAATAATCTAAAAATGTTTCACTTGTGTACATACAAGTCTTAAAATTATTTATTTTATCAAAAAATTCTATTGTCCAATTGTCTATTGAAAATAAAAAGAAAATGCACAATTTACCATAAACTTTGAACAATAGTTTTTATTTTTTCCAGTTATTATTTAGACAAAAATAATGTCTAACTATATCTTATTACGTGATAATTTTTTTAAAATTTATAAATTTTTCTATTTGGTAAGTATATACAGTATCAAATAAATATATTAATATACATATTTTCATAAAATTTTTCAATTTACTGTAAATTAAAATGAAGAGTTAATGAAAGAATATCAAGGCAACTTACAACATCCAGACATTTATTAGTGCACATCTTATTGCCAATGTTACTGCAAGGAAATGTATCAGAATGTTCATGAAGAAGAGCAGGATTTCCTTTTGGCTGTCCCTTACTTCCTTTTTTGAATTGTCCACTTAAAAATACTCCACACATGCAACCTATTACAGTAGTTCCTGTTGTAGGAAGAATAATTGGAGCTTCAGTTACTATCGTTGAAGAAGAACTTTCTGTTATTGAATTATCATCAAGAGCATTAGCAAATGATATCAGTAGAAACACGAAGAAAGTTGGATACATCTTTACCTGTGAAATAATAACTTATTAGTCTAATGATGCTACGAAAAATGGTTTCAGAAATGTTTATCAGAAACAAAATTGAAACTCAAAAACTATGTACATATATTTTTTTGTACTTATTTGTAAATTACTCAAATAGTAGTCTTTGAGTCTTATTTTTGATAGTAATATTACTAAGTTTATTAGTAATGTACAACTAAGTATTAAGTATTTCAAAAGATAATTATATATTTGAGTATTGAAAAAATGAAACTTAAGAATTTATATAACAATAATGACACATTCATTAGGTTTATAAAAAGAATATTTTAGAAATAGAAAAAAGAACTTACTATACTTGCTTTAAGGATGTTGGAGCTTTAATGGGTCAAGCACAACTGGTTTGTAAGTTGCTCTTTTCTTGCTTTATCCTCTTACCAATGTTTATTTAATAAATGGTGAAGTCAATATGTATGAAGACGAAATTGCTGGCTGTGCAAAATTCTAAATGTCTGATGTAACGTTCACATTCACATGTATCATAAGACCTACTTTTATATGTACACTTTCGATGTAATACTAAATTAAATAAAAACTTTCATAACATAACAAATAAAAATAAAAATTGCAATTATCCATTTACTTTGTAAAAATAATTTGTTTTGTTTTATTCGCATTCGTCACTAATTTAGCTTCTCCCTCCATGACAATTCTGTCCGAATTTGCTATACAAGTATATTTGCACTTCACTATTTTTCTTACGGAAGTAATTTCAACTGAAATTTCAACTGTGTCACCAACATAACAGGGCTTTGGGTACCTTATTATTTGTTCCACAACAACTGTACCAGGTCCAGGTAATTTTGTACCAAGTATGCCAGACAACAGTCCATTTAAAAATGCTCCATGTACAATATTTCTTGTAGAATTAATGTGAATTGGATTGTAATCATTAGTTAATTTTGCAAATCCAAGAACATCATCTTCAGTCACTGTTCTTTGGATGGAAACTCTATTACCAATTTTTAAATTTTCTAAAGTTTCTGTTGTGTTTGAGCCTGAAGAAACTTTTGTGCAGTACTTTTTAGCAGAGGCAAGCATAGTACGAAACATTTTTGCTTTCTTCATTGTTTCTTAATAATAAGAATTACTTAAAGTTGATGTGTTTGTACTTGTACCAGCAATACTATCTGCAGCTTTTGAGGAAACTGCTATTGTAGCTGTATTTTTTTTTCTTTCAGATGCTTGACTTATTGTATTTTTATATTTATTAAAATTACCACTGGAATTCACATTTGTATTATTACTTACACCAAATTCTTTGTTCTCTTTTATCCCACATAAATCTTCTAAAAAGATAAGTGCTAAATTTTTAATACGATCATTAGAACTTTTAGAAAATTCTACCATATGCTTAACATTTTCAGGTGATATTATATCTCGTCTTGAATTCGGAGTATCTAAATATATCAATGTTGTTATTGATGATAAAATTATGGATTCCTCTGTTCGTGATAATAAATTTGAAATTGCCTTAATTCCTTTATTTCTTATGATATATTCTCTACTTAATGGTTCTAATAAAAAAGTTAAATTAAAAAGTATTAGAAAATTTGATTTTTTATAACCTAGATACGAGTATAAACCACTTACCCAAGCATATATTACAGATTCCACCGATAGCATACAAAACAATTTTCTTGTTATTATCTTCTAATGCATTTAAGAATAAATCGAGAACTTTTAATCGCCATAGATAATCATAATTGACTGGGTCGTAAGCAAAATTTGCTAAATTTGCCAACACTTGCTCTTTTGCACCTAAAAATAAAAAAATTACAATTTGACAAGGTATGAAACAAGCGAAATTTCGCAACAGAGTTAAGTACAGTATTTTTACAGGAATATTTTTCTTTGTTATTCTGTTAAAAGATTCTTATTTATCAAAGCAGTGTAAATAAGAAAATGTTATTTACCTCGAGATTTTGTGTTATTATACTCGTTAATCAGTTGTTCGAGAAAATCCAAGCGTCCTATCCCGTGTTTCCCGGTTTTCTTTATCAGCTGCTCCTTCGTCGAGAACATTGCTATTTATTCAGAGGCGCTCTCTTTGCGCATGTATGTAGGTATCTCGTATTGATATCAAGCGCGTGTTACACTCGAATCAAACACTCACTTCACAGCTCACTTTTCTTCCGCGGCCTATCTGTCGATTTAAAAAGAAGTTTGCATATGTAATTAGCTAATGCACGTCTAATTTTGGACACTGCGAATTGGGTATACTTATTAACCTTTCAACGCCGTTTAAAAGAAAAATGTTTGTTTATTTCCAATCCTTGAAACACCCGCGCAAACATGTATGTGCATATATACACACACATTTATTTTGCTCTGTTACACCTGCGAATGCAAACTAAAGACGTTATTATAAATTTAATAACTGGCAAAGCTGCATACACAACATATATCCTCCGTACATATAACTGCAATCATGGTGTACCATTAAAGTCTAGCCGGCAAAAACAACGTGCACGTGTAGCCGCGTACACTAAGCAGGTAGTGCACAAAAATTTCTTTATAGTTGTCTCTTGGGGTTTTTTTGGCAGACCGCTTTCTAGTCGCTGATGCCCTCTATAATTGGTAGGATTCTTTATTACCGACGGTTACTCGATCGACTAACTTCTTTTCTTCTTTAAATTTACTAGCCGTTGGTTCCTAAATCTTCGAACGCCGAGTTTCCACCATTCAGGTGTCGGACGACTAACTAGAAATTAAAAATATCTTAATTTTTTAAACAATAAAAGATTTTTAAAAACAAAGTTATAATACATCTACTAATTTCTCTGTGTTTTTATTCTGGATCAAATATGCGACCTTTTGATTACTGCCGCAAATATGTATATTAGAATTTATATAAAGTAACATTTTTTTACAGAACGTTTTCAATAATAAGAAAATAATAAGAATTGAAAAAACTCTAATTGGTATAAGAATTCCGAAATTAAAAATAGTTAATATTTTCTTAAATAAGATTTTCTGAAACTTTAGAAGTTTTCAATCCGACTTCAGTGGTACACTTCTTAGAAAACAGTTTGTTCCCCGTTAAAGATAAAAATAGAAATTTGAAGTTTTTGATTTTCGAGAGCTTTGTCTACTTCTTGAACAGTGTAAAATTTCGTAGCAATAACGTTGTTAATATTATTAATAGTGAGGCATTAACTGGATTAATAAATCATGGATTTATTTGGGGAAATAGAAAATTCTGAACCCGAAATACAAATTATTGGTAAATTTGACAATTTCTTTATCTTTAAAATAAGTTTGATTATCTAATAAAGTAATTGACAAATGATTTTTTTTTTAGCTTGTCGAAATAAAATTCAAAAGTTAACAGAGAAAATTAGAGATGAGTTGCAAAAACGACGAGAAATTCGGGTTGAAATTGATCAAGCCAAGAAAAGACGAACTAGTCAGGTTCTGATTCTTGAAAGGTACGTTTTAATTTTAGTTACTATTTACTGTTTAGTTGTCAAGTCAATCAATGATCTTACTTATTTACGTTTAATCATCTCTTCATTTGATATTATTTGAGAAGTCAAATTGTGTTCTAAGTTTTTTATATCAAATTTTATTTTGTTATTAAAAAATTTTGCGATTAATCTGTCGCGATTTTGCGTTGCGATTTTTATTAATCACCTTTTTCACTGAAATTTCGTTGCGGTGTTCATTGAATTGATATATAGTGTTAAAATCCCGCTTTTCAATACATTTTGAAATTTAAAATGTAATAAATATGATTATTTTCTTAGATTTGATGAATATGAAAGTGTTGTGAGGAAAGAGCTCAAATTAGCGGAAGATGTGCAAGATGATGATTCAATGAAGCAAAAGGTTTTGATAGAACAATACGAAAATACGTTAAAAGAACAGGAAAAAGTTTGGTCTGAATATAAGGTGTGTTCTGAGCAATATGGTTTTTAAAGTCAAACTTAAAATATAGTTAATACATTGAACGCGTGTTCTTTTTGGACCTGCATAGGTGGAGTATGACGATTTACCATTGGCCAAAGAACTACAGAAAATCAAAACGGATGTATTAATAATTAACATTCAACTAGAGTTAGCAAATTATAGACTAAATGAAGCAAAACGCAATTCTAATTTGTTGAATAATATTACTAAAAGACGAGAACAAATAAAAATAATTAATTTTGCCAACTTGTGGATAGAACGCCGAGCACAAGTAAATCACTGTTCTGAATTGTCGAGTAAAATAAAAAATCTACAAAATAAGAAACGTGAATTAGAGTCAGAGGTATATTAGTTACAGAATTTTTAACTAACGTACAATGAGTGAATAATAACAATATTTTTTCAAGTTTAAAAATTTGGAAAGAGAAGTATCCGCGAAAGAGGTAACACAAGAAGTGACAAAGCCATTTGTATCACGGATCCCACAAATAGATTTATCCCAGATCTTTATTCATAAAAGAAACAACCGTGATGATTGTGGTACGGAATAATTTTGTAAAATTTTCTTATTCCTCACTACAAATATTAGTATATACTAAATACTAATAAAACTTGTCTTGTTTATAGATGCATCATCTTTAAATTCATATGTATTAGAGCGAGAGTACATGAATATCGACAGGCAAACGGACCAGCTTCCTCATAATAATTCGACTAAGAATACTCGTAAATATAATGATTATTTTATTCATAAATTAAAATTTTCCAAATACATTGTCTTGTTAAATAATAAAATAATATAATAATAATAATAATAATAATAATAATAATAATTCCTTTTTTTTAATTTTTATTTTGAAACTTTGATAGAGAAGTTGGACGATACTGAAACTTTGATAGAGGAACGAGACGATCCCGAATCTGAAGAAATGGCATTATATGACTCAAATACAGGACGTACAGCGCAAGATTTTAAACGTACGGATGACTCTGCCAAGAGAGTTAAACCTAATTCTCAGGTAAATGCGTTGAAAAAATATACATTATATCAATGTATTACAACAGTGTATACATCTTTTACATTCTTTTTTTAACCATTTTAAGGAAAGTAAAGCATCAAGTCGGGTAAACAGATTCTATGATGACGCTGAAGTGAGTCAACACAATTTTAAAAAGCTACGTATCCAATCTAATCAAATACAGAATATGCAGAATTATATGCAAACTACAGAAAATAGTACAAGAGAATACGACCATTTTCATGTAAGTATTTAAAATATGTTACTTGGCATTAGAATTTTCAATTAAAAAATTATTTTTGTAGGAAAATAAAAAATCTAGCCAAGAGAGTCAAACTAATTATAGTCCTCGTAAGAGTACATTCATTTCCAAGGAACAAAGGAATGGACAACCTGATCAAACACTCAAAGTGCAACAGTCTGAACGAAATAATGAGCAAAATAGAAGAATAAATGCTAATTTTCAGCCAAAGAAGAAATCAAACCCCGAATTTCAAATGAACTTATACACTAATCCCTATGTAGGTAGAATCATTTTACTAATGATTTTTTCGATAATTATTAAAAAGCCAACATGTTCGAATTCAGAAAAATCAAGATTCGATGCAGATGAACGACTGTAATACTGCGAAAAAACGTGGTGAGAAAATATAAAATGTAACTTTTTCTATGCTAAAAATATGATATAATTGCAGTAGGAATATTGTTGAAAGTTTTTTTTAAGTAAGGACTAATCGACGCTCCTTATCAAGAGTACTTATGGTGGGCTTAAGATTGTATAACCAGTAAAATCCCTGCCAAAAGTAAGTTTTTGACTTTAAATCTGCGATAAATATATAAAGCAATAAAATTAATCAATTTTCAGTTCACACGATCTATCCATAAATGCAGTTTAAATATTATAAGCCTTAAAAATAATAAATCGTAGCAAAGTTGATCGATTCGCATATCTCTTATTGGAGTAACAAAAATCTAATTTAGTGCATTTTGCAGATTTCAAAAAGTGATATGAAAAATCAATCAATTACTTTACATAATAATTGTGCATCGCACGTTTAATGTCAAGAATTAACTTTTGGCAGGGACATTGCGAGTCGTACAACTTTAATTTCCTACGAGAAGTATAGTACATTTAAATTTCGCGAAGATTATAGAGATCGCAAAACGTCGCAATATCGCTAATTGCGCTAGTTTTTATCACATGCTTGTGAATCCTGCTAGTCTTTATAACAAAAATTCTTTAAAAATGCTAGTCCCCGTCTCAATTTTGTGAAACTTATGCTACTCTTAGTGAAAAAGCGAAAATGTGCGCTTATCTTCATATTGAGAATTGTGAGCATATAAAAGGGCTAATATTTTATAATCGTGAAACATAATTATCAGGAAATCAACAACAACCGAACAAGGACAACATGATTACCAGTCATCGTCCAGTTACTTGCAATGGCGTCGACCGGCCCGTGCCTTCGCCTTCGAAGATGGCAAAATGCTCGGCGCAGGACATGGTGCTGCAGCAGCAGCAGTTTCAGCAGCATCATCATCATCAGCAGCAGCAGCAGCAAAAGCTACAACGACAGCAACAGCAGCAACAGTTGCAGCGTTCGCCACGTATAACTCCAGATATGAATAACCTGAGCACGGATTTATCGAGACTTCCTCAAAGTAACAACAAGCCCGTAGTCAAATCCTGCGAGCGTGTCCACTTAGAAAACATGCCAATCCATTTTCGAGTAAGGAGCTCGAATGTTATAATATTTTTAATTTATACTACGACTGGAGATTTTCCTTTTGAATTTTCCCATCTTATCAGTCAGAATAAAGAAAATTCATACCTACAGTGATATAAGTTGAACAATTAATTACTATTCTTATTGGTATTTTCTGAACGCAACAAATGGAACTGCAGCAGAAAGCACATCCAAACCCTTATGCGGGAGCGCCTGCCCCCAGCGGAACAATGATGACAATCGGAGCCGGACAAGACGACTCGTCGATGGAATACGAATCGGGGATCATCAACGTGACGCCGATAAAGCCCTCGAAAGGCAACATTCCACCGACCAGCATGATGTCCGTCACCATGATGGACCCAACCATGTGGGGGGATACCATTTCCGATATCGTGGGTAGTGAGATCACCGAGACTGGCGGCAGCTTCGAGCTCGCAAAGCGTATACATGGAGGTAACATTTATGAATAAAATTTTTTTTCTCTTTTTGGAAAACATTGATTTCTTTATGAAAACATTACAGATTTTTAGAAATAGATAATTCATAATGTTATAAATTTTAAAATTTTTTAGAAAACTCAATTTTTTTTGTAAATGTTGTAGGATTCCTTATTATTTCGTCTTTTTGTAGTTTCGGAATTAAGTAGATTTCAGGAATAATTAGTGAAAAGTGTGATATTTAATTTTTACGTTAATTTTTTGTGTTTTTTTCTATTAGAATAATGTATGTGCTAAAGTGTAATAAATTTAAAGTAATTCCTCAAGACCTGCATATGCGCGCCATTAATATTTTAAATTATGTCGACCTTTTCTCTGATTGATGAATTCAAGTGTTTCTTTCATTCGAATATCATATTTATCGCTGTAGTATCATATTTAGGCTTCAAGACCTTGAAATTTGTTTTGGCATATAGATCTTCTTAATTATAAGTACTAGGGTAAACGATACAGTTATTGGCCACTTAAGCAAATGAAGGGGAGCATTTGCTAATAAGAATTTGAAATATAATAAAATGCTAATAACAACTTATAGATTATATTTTTAGAACCCTATAAATTTTGAAACCAATAAATTTATTGGAAAAAGATTCAAAGTTTTTTTTAATTTATTAAAGTAATCGATTATCTGAAAAAGTATAGTGATTGACCACTTGGACATGGTCATTGTCCATTAATAGATAGTGATTGATCACTATATAAAAATAAATAACGAATAAGTATTATCGTTAAATAATTATGCATAATTTGTAAATAAATATTTATTTCGGTTTCTGTTTTGTGAATAGCTTATTTTGTCTAAATTTCAAAGTAGTTCGTGGAACTCCAAACATTTTAGAAGCCTGCCGCCACGACATTCCATTTCGGACTGCATCTGTAGCTTCTTGTATTTGTTGTTCATCGTATGTTTTTCGGTATTTTACTCCTTTTTCCACTTTCGGCATCCTAATTCTTTATTTAAAATCTATCCTAGAATTGTAAATAATAATAATGTTTTTACATATACGATGTTAAAAATTATGTTTTATATTATTGATTCAAATAATAATTGCTTTTAATAATATTTCAAATTATTTAGTTAATTAATTTTTATTAATTTTATGATTTATTTATACTTTTTTATGCTTGAAAAAAAAAATACAAACCCAGCAAAAACCACCATGATAATTACTGATTGCGTGGTAGCATAACCGTAAAATAGTGATTCTCCGCCCGGTCAACACTGTCATAGGGCGTAATTTTGACGATATAGTTATGGACCACTCTGTTTTTATCAAAGTTTATGTAAAAATATTAAATAAAACAATTGGATACTGTTCTCTAGGGACACTTTAATTATATATAACAGTTAGAATGATATTAGAGATGATAATTGGTTTGAAACAACAAAAAGTTGTCAATGCGCTTTTTACGGGTTTTCAATAAAAATCATACTTTTTTAGGATTTCGCGTAGGACGACTTTTATATTGCAAAAATTACTTTTCGAATTATTAGTAAGTAGCAAAGTACTTATACAAATTAAAAGAGGAATCTTCGTAGAATTAAAAAATTATCGTTAAAAAAGCTCTATCACATAATTTTGCTTAATATAACGTTTTCTTTTGAATGTGGCCAATCACTGTCAAGTGGTCAACAACTGTATCATTTACCCTATACTGAAGATGAAAAACAATCTTTTATATGATCAGTGTAAACCGTTTTATTGTATAAAATTTATTGTAAAATAATTGTACTTTACATTAAACAGGTTTGTATAATTTAATAATAAACACATTATATATTCTATGTTATAATAGATTATTCAGATTTAGCTTCGGAGGATGAAGGCTTTGATTATGAGAAAATAATGGGGAAGATTTGTTCGCCAATGGTACCTCACGACCCGCAACCAGGGCGATTCCAAACAAATGCAAATAATCAAGCTCCAACTAATTCAAATAACGAAGTTCAAAAACCAATAGCCGAAGTACCAAGTAAAATATTATTTTCATAAAGTTTTAATAACATATTTTTGTTTCTTAAGAAATTATTGATTGTTTCTCACATTTTCAGACGAACGAAATTTCACATTTGGGGCATTTGCAAAGAAACCACAGACTTCTCAGAGATTATTTTAAGTACATTATTGCAATTTACGTTTTATTAAAACTAATAGCAATCTTCATTTATTTTTATTATTTTTATTAATTTTGTTAACGCTTTAAAAGTCTTATTTTATAGTAAATACTTGACAGTTGCATAAGTGCTTTATGTAAATTTGATAAAATATTGGTATTTTTCATTAGATTTTAAAATTGAATTTTTTTATATATTTTTCTTTTTCGCCTTATTATTCAATTACTTTTAAAAATAATCAGAATAAATATATATCTTATTTATAAATAATGTAGTGACTTAAATGTAGTTGTAGTTATCGAAAGCAGCTATGATTTTATATAACTCGATAATAAATATATTAGAAAATCATCAATCGGAGTGTTTCTTATTTTGACTCGTATTATACTTGGTGACTGAATAGTAAGGAAATGACTGGATGCGCAGCGTATTTCGAGCACGGAAACGTGAAATATGAACTACGACAATGGTCGAGTTTCTCCGCGTTTACGTCACTTGAGCTAGTAAATTCGAAAAGAGCGCCGGGCGCCGCGAGCGCGTGTCGTTTTAATTCACGAGAGTTCTCGTAAATAGATGCAAGCATCGCAAGCGCGTGTGTCGCTGATGATATATGCTCGCGATGGGGATTGTTCCGACTCTTTAGACAGGAACACAGCGGCAGCTGCGGTAAGCGCGAGCCGGAGTAATATAATTCTCATCTTCGCCGTCTTAGATTGGATTAGTCAATTTGGTAAGGCGATACATTAATGCTGTCCGGCTGCCGTTTAGCAAACGCCGGCGCGGGCTTCCCGATTTTCCCTCTTCGGCCGGAATGAGTCTGCTCGAGGGCATGTAAGTATGCTGTACCCGCGTCATGCGACGTTTTAATCTCGAATGGGCTCGAGAAGACGCACAAGCCTGAATTATCACGACAAGGGTGTATTTAAAGTGGTGCTATAAGACTGAAATATAAACAAATTTAACCGTTTCTGTCCTTACGCGCGATTGCGCCCAGCGCAAATAATCTCGAAACTGAGTAGGCGCACACTGCATATTCATTTATTTCGAGAAAATTGCTGCTTTTATATATTCGTGTAATTTTTAACAGAGTTAATATTATTATGAGAACACAAGTAATAATGCGAAGTATATTGTTAATATAAATAAATATACAAGTGTACTGAATAAATATAGTTATTTCTTTTTTGAGATTTGAATACAAATTTTTATATGATTTTAACGATTGCTAATCTCTTGACCTACCATTATAAAAATTATCTATTATTTTCTAAAACCTTAAAATTTTGGAATTTAGAAAGGCAAGACATAATCTAAAGAAAATGGTTAAAAAGGTGTTTTAAAGTAGCGTAGTTCTAAACCTTTGCAAGTTGTTTTTACTTTCATAATTTTTTTACATTTCTTAAATAAATACTTATAATTAAATATGGGCGTAATTGGTATAATTTTATAAAAACCATATATTCATTAATATAAGTTTGTTTATAGAAATAAATTCGGTATACAAGGTAAGCATTATATTACACAGGTTCCTGTTGTTAAATCTTAACAAAATTTGCATCTTTTTCATTTATAATAGAATCATGTAAGTCTATTCATTCAAAATTTCAATAAGTTATTAAATAATTATAGTATCAAAATAAAGCTCTTATTATTAATAGAGTTGGGTGATACTATTATATTAGTCTTAATATTTTGTATATACTATAAAGGCTTGTACGAATCCAGTAGTTTTCATTTAAAATTGTTCAATTTCAAAATTTTATAACGATCCGAAAACATTTAATCTGCTACATTATGATCCATTATCTCTGCGTAGTTTCCGCTAATTATATAAGTTTCAGGGTATGTTGCCATATTAAAGCGAACGATATGAATTGCTAGATGATAGCGTAACTAAAAGACACGCATATACTTAGATGAAGAAAAAAATATTAGTCGAGACGAACGGAAAAGCCTTATCAATAAAGCTATATAGCATGCATTCGCGTCACAAACTGTCATCTCGGTTATTTATCCCATTTTCGTCGGCATCAAGCATTAAACCCGACGCCTCGTTCTGGGCGGGCAACATCAAAACGTAGCCGCGGGCTCTTTATCCTTCCATGAAAAAAGCCATGTGACGGCTGACTCGCGCCCGCTTGTACATACGCCGCGCTCGAGCCATTCGTCGCCTGTATATACAACGTAGCGGGGTTGTCGCGTGCCATACTATATAGACGCGGGAGGAGGCCCCATAGAGCGAGTTAAGCGTGCACGGGAGCCAAGTCGTGCCTCGTTACGCGCAATCGTCGTGGCTGCATGCGACATCTTCCTCTGTCTCTCTCTTGCTCTCGCTCTTTTTCTCGTGCCTCTATGGTCCTCGCGTAAGTAAGTAGGAGCAGTTTTACGCGGCGCGCGCTCCTCGGCTCCATTCATCGGCGCTCGTGGGCCCTGCGAAGACGACGGCGACGACGGCGATTCGCCGGCCCCCGAGTATATAAAGTCCCGTCCGTCATCCGTGAGGCTTCTTAGTTGGGCAAGCGTCGTTGAGGCGCGGTGGTGTACTGACCGTGACTTTTAACTTTTTAGTTTTAGTTTATCTTGTTTTTTTTTACTTTCTTTATTCGTGTTTGTCGGTGGTTGTTCTCCAGTGCTACTTGGTAACGTTTGCATTGATTTTACGACTGCCTGTTTATTTAAGTTCAGGATGTTTGGCGAGGCATAGATTTTTGCACCATGTGTCATCTTTTCGAAATATTAACAAAACGAAAAAATATTAACTATTGTTTTTATAATCAAACAATTACTTTTAAATATTTAATTTTTTCGGATAATATAGAATTATTTTCTTATAAAGTATTAGTTTCATAATAGTTTTATATTTTCAAGGTATAATATAAAATATTATAGTATTACCGTTTTGATTAATAGTTATTTTCGTGAATATTTGTGCAAAAATGTAACTTCCTTATTAAAAGCAATTTATGCATTGACATTTAAAGAAACACAACTTTTAATTTTAAAGATGAATCATTTAGTTCATTTTAGATAAATACAGTTATCTTTTGAGAGGATTATCTTTCAATTAAAAATTTTAATAATTGATAACCTTTAGACAAATGGAATAATAATTAAATGTTACTCTAATCCTCTTTTAAATGCGATTATTCTGCATTATTTAAAACATTATAATTTCAATGACTGAGTACTAACAATATATTGTGATCGATTTATTGTTATGTATAACATACCATATTTTACAATAGAAGTTGTTAATCAATTTTATTTATTAGTTGTTTTTATAAGTTTATTCAAAAAATTATTTTGATATGACGATTTATAAAGTAATATTATCTCATCGTAGAAAAAGCTTTTAATAGATCGGAAATTGTAATAGCGATATTTTTTCGGGTTTTCCTTATTTCCGGATGTTTCCCATTTATCAATGCAATTTTAACGTTATTCAACTATACGTGACTCCGAACGGTGACATCAGTGTTTCACGCGTGTTAATTCGCTAAATTTTGTACGCAGTAAAGCGAGTAATGTCGAACGGAAAAAGCGAATACGGACTTGAGTAAATTAGGCAACATTTAAGAAACAACTAACAACAGTCACTCATTAATCTAATTTTGTTTTGCCCCCATGACGTAGGCTTATTCAAATGTGGATCAAGTGAGCAGTGCATCTCGGGGAGAGCAAAAGACGTCTATAGCGAAGGAGCAATAAACTCGCGCGAGGAGGAGGTGATTGGGAGCGCGCGGGCGAAAGAGGCGAAAGAGTGAGATACAGAGAGGGAGATACACGATGGCCGCGACGAGGATGCGGAGGTGTCTCGCCCTGCTGACGCTCTCCGGCCTCTTGGCTAGGGCTGCTGGCCAATTCGACTCGCCACCGCACATCATCATCTTCATGGCCGACGACTTGGTGAGAGGCTCATATACGCACTCGAATTCGATTACCGCGACATCCTGCGGGCCCGTTCCTTCGTTTGCGGCTCGACGTGCCTTCTTTTTTTCTTGTTTCGCGGCTCGTGCCCAAGCCGTTTGTACACTGCTACTGCGCCTTGACCCGAGCAGTAATGAGGTGATGATGGGACGCACGGCGCGCAAGTGTTTTATCGCTGTTAAGGGCTCCGCGCTTAAGTGCGTCAATGTTCTCCAAAGAATGAGCTGTCTTGTTTATTTTGCCAATTTCCAAGGGGGATATTCTCGTTTATTTTTGGAACGCTTTGTTTCTAACTTCGCAATTGCTACTTGCGGCTGACAGATATACTATTACACATTTTACTTGTTATGCTCTATTAAACTAATAAATGTAAGAACAATATTTATATGTTACTTTATACAAATAACGTGGCGTGTTGTCTTCCCATTCTACCTTTAGAGCGTTCAAAGTCAGTATAACTGTAATATTTTTTTAGCAAAAATGGCTCTCCCGGCTTACTTTACTAATTTATTAATCGCCAAAAATAAACATCCAACTGTTTATAGTAAGGGAAGCGTTTATCAGGACAATTGATTGCATCAACAAATATCGACACGCGCGCGGGTCCTCCCAAAACGCTCGCTTATGTATGCGGCCAATTGGTCTGACGAAAAAAGGTTGGAAATTGAATTAGCTAAAACGAAGGTGGGGGCGAAGAAAAAATAACGAGTAATTGTAATAATAGGCAGGCGCGTACGTGGCTGTTATTTCCGCCTCGCTTTTTTCCATAATACTTAATCCAATGTAATCGCATTGCAGCCGCGCCCGGGACCCGCGCGGGGAGGAGACAGAGTCTTGAATTAATGTAGTCATTAGTTGAGACAATTACGACGGCTAACGCGTCGTCTACGCCTCCGCACGCGGCAGGAAGATGCCCTCTCTCTCTCTCTTTTTGTGCGCGACGCGTTGCCGACTCTGCGCGCGGCCGTGCGATGCACAAAGTGACTCACACCGCTGACCGTCAAACAAATAAAATTCCATTCTAAACGTTGCGGGATCGGCTCTTATAACATACCTCGCACCGCTTTTTTCCTCTTCTTTTTCTATACATATTTCCGACTTTTGAATATTTAAAAGCTTTTTTTGCATAAAATGCACTTTTATACATTGCGCCGCAAAAAGTGTTTACGGAAACACTTCAAGATTATATTTTAGATTAAAATGACAAGCCTTTTATCAATTTATTAAATCTACTTAACGATTTTTATCCGATTCACAAAATTAATCATATTTTCTTTTTTCATAGGGGTGGAATGATGTGGGCTTTCATGGCTCGACTCAAATTCCGACGCCTAACATCGACGCTCTGGCTTACAACGGAATCATCTTGAATAGGCACTATGTCTTACCCTCATGTACACCGACGCGAACGGCGTTCCTTTCTGGAAAATATCCCATTAGATTGGGTAAGAATAACTAGCCTGCAATTATAATGACTGTTTTACTGAATTTTTTCTATTCGACTGCGTTACTTTTCCAGGGATGCAAGGAGCTGGAATACTCGGCGGAGAGCCGCGAGGAATTCCGTTGAATGTCCGTGTTTTACCGGAGTACCTGCAAGGTCTTGGTTACGATACAAAGCTAATTGGAAAGTGGCATGTGGGCTATCACACGCCGCAGCATACGCCCAATCGTCGTGGATTTGATTATTTCCTTGGATTTTACAACAGCTACATTGGCTATTATGATTACCGATATTCTCAAGGGGTGAGACTCCTGTTACTAATTTTCATTTTGTAATTATTTATTTATCATCTTTAACAAATTAACTTTTTTTTTTAATTATGAAAGTGCATATCCGTAGACTTTTACAACATAATTTTTACATTCTCTCACTGATAATGGCATACCGGTCGAGAACATAAATTTCACGTCCTTAAATTAAAAGATGTAAATAAGAAGAAGTAATCTTTGGATTCGTTGAACGTGTAAAGTACTTAATACCGTAGACACGCGGAGGCTGAAAAAATGCACTCGATTAATTCGTCTGAAAAATGATGATTCGTGATGTTGCAGAACATGACCGGCTTCGATATGCACGCGAACGTTAATCCGGCTTACGGCAGCGAAGGTCAGTACGCAACCGATCTCTTCACGTCTTCGGCCTTGGAGGTCATCAGCCGGCACGATCCGCTGAGGCCGCTCTATCTGCAGGTCTCTCATCTGGCGCCGCACGCACCGCTCGACGCGCCACCCTACGAGAGCGTCAACGAGGACGACTTCAAGCACATCGCCGAACCCCATCGCCGTACTTACGCGAGTAAGTTTTTACGAGCGCTCTTGAAATTATAGCCAAAAATTAGTCCCCAGATATAGAAAAAATGAAAATTCGTCGTTGCAGAGATGGTGACGAGGCTCGACGAGTCTCTGGGCATGGTTGTCTCCTCATTGGGCGACAAAGGCATGTTGAAAAATTCTGTGATAATATTCATGTCGGACAATGGAGGAGCGCCGATCGGAAAGTTCCGGAATTGGGCGTCGAATTGGCCGCTGAGAGGTGTACGTGTTATTCAAATTTTTGTTTCACTTCGACGAAACAAAACTTTTAGTCTTACAACTAATTCGTTAAATACGCATTCCTTTTCAGACAAAATACACCCTGTTCGAGGGCGGAGTCCGAAGCGTTGCGGCGGTCTGGTCGCCCCGACTGATGAGCAAGGGTCGCGTCTCGGAGCAGCTGTTCCACGTGTCGGACTGGCTGCCGACGCTGTACTCTGTCGCGGGCGGCGACCTCCGGGATCTCGGCTCGATCGACGGTGTCAATCAGTGGGATGTTCTGAGTATCGGTACTGGCAATGTGCGCGATAGATTGCTACTTAACATTGACGAGGTCACCAAAACCGAGGCTGCCATTTTCCAGCGTTTCAAACTCGTTAGAGGTAAAAATTTTGTTCTCCTTTCAATACAATTATTTCTCTTTATTTCGAAACCAATGGCTATTGTTGCTTAATTGAGCCTTAAAATTGATATTTGTTTTACGTTATCATGGTATCATAAGATGTTTTAGGCACATATATAGAGTTGCTCTATTTGTAAGTGCAGTGTCTATTCAGAAAAGATTTTGATTATCAATGTCCACAAAAAACATGCCTGAATGTTGATGCGCTGAATCTAAAGTCAAAATTAGGGGTTTCCAAGATCGATTTTCTCCTTATACTGTTTCATTATCAGAAAAATCCTGGAAAGCAGGGGAAAGCATTGATATGACCTCCTTCGGGTCAGGTTTTCTGTGCTTTCCAGGATTTCTCGATAATAAAACAGTATTTAAAGAAAATCTGATTGGGAAACCCCTTACTTTGATTTCAGATTTACTTGTTTCTCATGGCGAGTTCAGACATTTTTTTTATCTGTGTTATCTCCGTAAAATCCGAGTTTTGCTATTGTTTTTATTAAAATGATCTAATGCGCCATAAACCTCCACCTGTGAAATCTAGGATCGCTATTTCGCGGTTACTACGACAACGTGGAGGGCGAGACTGGCCGAGCTCGCAACGCGCCGGCTTACAATACCACGCGCATCCTGAGAAGCGCCGTCTCGGATGCAATCCGGGAGCATCTCGGCGTGCCGGTCGCCCAGGAGAGCGTCATGTGGCAGCTGCAGAGTCAGGCCTCGGTCCAGTGCCGGCCGAACATGACCAACATGTACTACACCAATCGGTACAATTTCCCATCCTGCAACGAAACCGAGTGCCTCTTCGATCTCAAGATCGACCCCTGCGAGACGACCAATATCGCCAAGAGCTATCCACGAGTAAGTGCAGATGAAATAGCGGTTACAATGGTAGCTATGATTGCCAGCTAATTGTATTCGAATTACGTCGTGACCGTGTGAAAAATTAATTCAAATTTACTACTTAATTACAGTTTAAATTACGAATTTAGCGAAACTTTTTCACATATTATTTACAGGTCGATTTGTTATGTAATTGAATTTAAATTACTTTGTTTTACACAAATTTAAAAATAGGTGTTTTTATGATTATTGAAAAGAATGAAAGTGATTTCGAAGTTATGATATGGTATAATTAATTTTAATTTGTAACAAAACCAATTTATTTTTATTGCAAGGTTTTTGTCATTTAAAAGAGTATGATGTGAATTTAAAACTTTTTGCAATTAAAAGCTGCGATTACTGACATTTCTATAAAATTCAATGCCATTTTCAAGTTAAGAAAAGTTTAAATTATTTAGGAGTCTCGAGATTTCGCATGCTTGGGCAGCTGGCATATACATCAATTAAATTTAATAGTATAATTGCAAGTATGAGGTAAATGTACAATAATATTTTTGGTGGAAATACTAGCACAACGTTACCTTGTTTTTTTTACCATTTGAAGTTTCTTTGAATCTACAATATCGCCTGATTACTTTGTGTTCTCTATTATACAGTGTAGTTTTTTTCAATCAATATTGCAAAAAATAGCACGTGATTAGGCCGCGTAATTTTATTGATTCTAAAAAAAATACGATACAATTAACTTCCGCATCTGATGGTAGAAAAAGTGAGTACTTTTAATGCGTTACATCATCTTAACTAATAAGACTTAATGCTAGTCAGAAGGTTTTCCGCCGCGCGAGTTTCGAGCCAGGCGAAACTAAAGCAATCCGAAAAATATGTTCACAGTACGTGTCGGAGCTGAACCTTTACTTGGAGAGCTACAGCAACGTTCTGATGGATCAGATGCAGATGCCAGTCGACTACCTGGCCGATCCTCGCCGCTGGAATTACACGTGGCAGCCCTGGCTCAGCGTCTATGACAGCGCGTACGCTTACCCTAATGCGGCGGCGGCCCTCGGCACCCTCGCCGTCTGTGCCCACGTCGGGCTGGCGCTCATCATCGTCGGGCTCCGCGTCTTCATCTGACTCCAAGATCACCCAACATCCGCGTGCGCACGATATTCCAACTGCGGACGTTCAGCTGACGCCGAGGAGCCAGATCAGAGGGCAAATCAAAGTCCCGCCGATGAGCCATCGGAGATAAATCGAAGATCGATTGCGAGTCGATGACGTCGGTTTAGATTAAATAATGTCCAAAATGTGTAACTGCGAAGGTGAAAGTATCAAAAGAGATTCTCTTCGAGTCTGTACGTCATTATATATTGAATAGAACGAAGATGCTCTAAGTTACTACTTCTCAACTCATTTCTATATAATTTAGAATTTTTTTTTGAAATATGATGCGTGTGGTTCGAAAAAGAATGTACAAACGTGGCACATGATCGTGAGTCGGTATTGTAATAATTTTATTTTATGTACAGCACAAGTCATATAGTGAAATTAATTATTGTAGTTTTACACGTTTGCTGATTCACGAAATCATGTAATCCCAGCATAAGTCTTCTTAAAACCGTTGATTGTAAGCTACGTGCCTAAAGAGTATAAGCTTATTAACTTAATTTTAAGGCTGTATACATATGTTACACGCTGACAAAAAAGATACTAATGATATTGAGCACATTTAGTGTCTACACAAAGCCTCTACACAGAACATTTATAGCACTGCTAAGTTCTACACAAATAATATTAAGTATTAGTTTACACGATTAAAATCTACATCATGTGTAGATCATATTGATGTAGATTTTAACTGTGCACAATTTATCTCGATAAATAGTTTGTGTGCCGAAATTCTCTGTGTAGACTTTATTTGTGTAGAATTTTATTATATTTTAAAGACTTATACACTATTGTAGTATACAAAATACTTGTGTACGATATCATCGAAAGTCGTCGATTAAATTCACATACTCAATTATAGGTAGTTTTTAATCAATTACATAATATTTGATCTCAATTGAGGGCCTGGAAACGAAAAGGGACATACCGCGATATTGCAGAAAAAGAATTCTCCAACGATCTGAATTTGAAAATTGAGCAAATCGCGTTTTTTAAAGTACAGGTATGTAAAGAATTGAAATGCATATTTTTCTGTGAAGAAATCAAATGTTCATCTTTATTAGTTTTATTAAAAATCCCAATAAACTGTCTTTTTTTTTTAGAAAAAAATAAGTTTAATGTAATTTTCTGTTCAACTCGTCAGAACTTTGTTCAGATCAAATATTTCTTTTAGAAATTTTTACACAATAAATTCTGGGGTATTAGGAATATTATAAACATTAGCGGAATAATAGAGATTGTTATTAAACCAAGTAGCGAATTTTAAAATATTTTTCTCGATATTTTAAACTTGCATTTTCAAATGAAAAAGTTGTGTGACGAATTTTCGAATTTCGCAATTTGATTCGAGCTACGCTTAAGGAAGTTTTCTGGAAAATTTGAGTAGTCTATGCATTGTTGCTAAATAGAATTTTTCGTGATGTTACGATAAATTCTGTTGAATACCGCGCGCTACGGTACACGTGTTACGACGTGCGCACGACACGCAACTTTTAGTAGTCTATGTATTGTTGTTAAAAAGTTGTAGCATTTTTCGTGATCGTGTCGTGCGCACGTCATAACACGTGTACCGTAGCGCTCGGTCTTCAACAGAATTTATCGTAACAATCACGAAAAATTCTATTTAGCAACAATGCATAGACTACTCGAATTTTCCAGAAAACTTCCTTAAGCGTAGCTCGAATCAAATCGCGAAATTCGAAAATTCGTCACACAACTTTTTCATTTGAAAATGCAAATTTAAAATATCGAGAAAAATATTTTAAAATTCGCTAATCAGTTAAATAACAATCTCTATTATTCCGCTAAGGTTTATAATATTCCTAACACTCCAAAATTTATTGTGTACAAATTTCTGAAAGATATATTTGATCTGAACGAAGTTCTGGCGAGTTGAACAGAAAATTACACTAATTTTTTTTTGTAAAAAAATAGACAGTTTATTGGGATTTTTGATAAAAATAATAAAGATGAAATTTTGATTTCTTCACAGAAAAATACACATTTCAATTCTTTACATGCCTGTACTTTAAAAACCGCGATTTGCTTAATTTTCAAATTCAGATCGTTGGAGAATACTTTTTCTGCAAAATCATAGTATGTTCCTTTTCATTTCCAGGCCCTCAATTGAGATCAAATATTATGTAATTGATTAAAAACTACCGATAATTAAGTATGTGAATTTAATCGACGACTTTCACCGATATCGTACACAAGTATTTTGTATACTACAATAGTGTATAAGTCTTTAAAATATAATAAAATTCTACACAAATAAAATCTACAGAGAGAATTTCGGCACACAAACTATTTATCGAGATAAATTTTATTGTGCACAGTTAAAATCTACATCAATATGATGATCTACTCATGATGTAGATTTTAATAGTGTAAACTATCTCAGTGTAGACTATATATGTGTACATTTTTTTTTTAATATTATTTGTGTAGAACTTAACAGTGCTATAAAAGTCCTGTGTAGGGGCTTTGTGGAGACACTAAATGTGCTCAATATCACTACAGTATCACAAAAACTCATACTGAAGGAAATATTCATTCTGTGTCGTATATCATACGAAGATTATCTTATTAAATCTGTTTTCGGTGGTACACTAAAAGTCATAACTGTTTGTAAACCTACTTATCTGAACTTTTCAAAAATTAACTAAGAAATAACTCATAATTATCACAACTTATGTAAGTAAAAATTTAAATTTATGTTTTATAACTATTTATTTTTTCTTATTTTTATAATTGTGAAAATTTTAAATCATGTATAAATAGATTATAGTACATTTTGTCTCACAGTATTAGAATTTATATAACTAAAATAAATAAAACAATAAATTAAAAACACGTTTTTCATTCTTTTGAGTTTTACCTGAACTTTATAAAATATAAAAAACTTATATGTTATTTTGTTTTACCTTGAACCGTAGTACATATGTATGTTTTCATTCGCTACTATATAGAAGATTGTTTTTATTATCTGTTATCGAGGTGAGTGTGATAGGAAATTGTTAAATGCTCTGTGGTTTCAAAAAATTGACTGTACAAAATGAAGTTTATATAATTGAAGTACCAAACAATTCTACATAAAAAGTTATCTTTTTGATTATATATTGCGTTTCACGCCATAATCGAATTTGTTAAGTTAATATAATATTGGTTACATTAAAAAATTTTCATTTTCGGGAAAAATAATTTATTACAAATTACTTATAAAAATATAAAGATAAGGCATGGTGTGGTTTGTGCACATAAGAATTATGCACATATTTATTGTGCACACTTTAGCATTGGAGTATACACATAGATATAGATATACACCAATGCTAAAGTGTGCACAATAAATATGTGCATAATTCTTATGTGCACAAACCACACCATGCCATAATGGTGATTTCATACTAATTCAAATATATGTATAGCTAGTTACATAATCAGATAACTATGTGCTAAATCACTGTGTAAAAAAGATAAATACATGTAGTATCTGATAGAGATGTGTTTACTGATCTAACAATTTAATTCATTATTTTAAAGAATGTAATGCAGGTGCTAATCTTACTCAAACATCACGTCGAAAACAAGTATAAACATTCAGTCGAGAGATATAAGTTTGAATAAATAAAAGACAATACTTCATAACTATAAGCACATTATACTCATATCAAACATATTTTTGTTTAGGTTGTTATAATATAAATTATATTTCAGATCGCCAAAGTGACAATTTTTGGCCATTTATGAAAATACAAAGTATGTTCACATTGATTTTTATATATCTTAAAATATTAGTCTACACTGTCAGAAAACTTTCATATATATGTATATAGGTATGTGTACATTTGTAAACGCAAAATGTAAACACAATACTATATCTATATACATATATATGGAAGTTTTCTAACAGTGATAATTGTAAAGAAAATTTTCTTGAAATCATCAATTTGCTATTAAGGGGATGTGAAATTCCAAATGCGATTCCTGACATATTGACGCTATGTACATACCCAATTATAAGCAGAAAATTTATTTTGAAATATTCCAATTGTATCTTCTACATAAGATTTTTGTGTTTATAAAGAATGTCATAATTCATTTTGATTTTCCAATATGAAAAACTTGTAGAAGATATTATTCAAAACGTTAAAAAAATTTCTGAGTATAATTTTTGCGTAAAAAGTTAAAAAAGCGTTAAGTTTAAAAATTAATAAATTAACTAAAATCCATGATTTTTATACAATTGTTGATAGCAAGTTTCGTTGTTTCATTAAAAAATGTTTTAATTAAAATTTCAACTAAGCATTACTGTTTTTACAAATTGTAAGTGAAATCGATTTTAGAATTTTCTTCAGTCATGAAATTGAGAGTCAGTTAAAAAGTATGCACCTGATTATCTACACGTATAGAAAAGGAAGTATAAATACTTCAAAACTATCAAATTTATTTTGCAATGCTTTAGAATTGCTGAAAATTACACGGGTTATGCAATGGATAGAAATACATTTGTTCTGAAAAAAATATGAAAAAATGGTTGCAATTGTCAGAGGAGAAAGTATAAGAGATAATCGAATATGCTAGTCACCAAATTATTATTGAAGTAAAGCATTATTATAAAATGTATTAAAAAAAATGTTTATTTTTTAGTAAGATTTGTGTGTATGGTGTGCTAGAAAACAGTCATCTTTTGCGTTATATATAATTAGACAAATACAAAATAAATTATCATTATTAACTCATTAATACTCATTTTTCTATTAAATTATTGGCCTTTGTTTCTAATCGAACTCGTAAATTATATCAATTAGACGGTCATAAAGTTGGCCTATTTTATTCGAATATGAAACTCCATTAACAAAATAATAAAAATATAGGTAAAATAGAACTAGATCAAATTAATTATCTGAAAGTGAGATTATTTAAACTCATAGTGTTAAACTCGTAGCCATGGCAAAGAATGCGATAAAATTTGAACTTACGATTTCCGACTGTGAATGGTTTCGAGAATATTGCTGTCATTTAAATTTTACCTCACACAAATGATTACACTAAAACAAGCGGCTATTTTTTCCGCTTCCTGGATCGCTAATCGGTCCATAAAGGTCGCACTCCGAGGCGTTTTCTTGTAACGACCGCAGTTACGCTAAATCCGCTAGATTACGAATGTGAAGGCGAACGTACCTGCGACCTCGCGAAGTGAGGAGAGCGCGGCGCGCCTCATGCGACAGGTATCGTGTAGACTGTGGGGGAAATCATTCCGAGTGATTCCGCCGGGACGCGCGCATTGTATTGCGTCGCTCGAGTCTTATCAGGATCGGCTATATATATAGATGCCAGCTATGTAACTTAAGTAGATAGTCTGCCTTCTACTTAAATTGCTCGCGAATAAAGATGAGTGGCTCGTGAATGGATAAGCAGTTGCAAATTATCAAGTGATTGTGATGGTCGATGATAACTGCCAAGACAAAGTACGGTTTTAGCGTTTGTCAAATTATTTCAACATGCAGATCATTTTCAAATTCTTGATGTTTGCGGGAGTCGCGGCCGCTGTCAGCCTTTGCGCTTATGGAGCAATCACGTGGAGCGATAAAGGGCCCAACAAGAGGCCACACATTATTTTCATAGTAGCTGATGATATGGTAAATAATTTTCATTTTTAAAAGTGAACTGTAAATTTTAAAAATGTGTGTGTGTGTGCGTCTGTGTGAAATGACGACAATTTAGAAATTATATTAATAAATAGTAATTTCATCATTTGTCGACCTAACCGAGTCAAGGTAGTTGGGAAAGGATAAATAAATGACCCTTTCTATAACGTTTCGGTGATCACTGTCACCGAAAATTATTTTCGCAATGTGGAAAAATAAAAAATAAACATACCAAACTGATTTATATCAGCGCTGGTTCTATAATTCTGATAAGGGTGACAGTGATCACCGAAATATTAACGACAGCGTAATTTATGCATACTTTCCCAACTATCTTGATTCGGCAAGATCGACAAATGATTAAATTACAACTAAAATTACCGAGTGATTATGAATATTTTTTAACTTAAAACCTTTTATCTTTTTATAATTTTTAATTTGACATTTTAAAATCGAATAAAAAAGTATTAACATTGTATGGTTCTCTATTTTGGGGTCAAGTTATTTTATCTTAAGAGTAGGGTGACTTCACCAGTATCCGAACAGTCACCAGTTAACGAACATTTTCTTTAAATATATTAAAATATCAAGCTTTATATGTATATTGTTTATCTAACATGGCGATAATTTTCCAATCTTTGAAAATTTTTATTTCATTTTACATTGTTACGTCCGTGACACTATCAATAGAATAGAAGATACACAAAATTTGAATAATATATACAAAAAGCTGTTAATAACGTTACATTTAAAAAGGTAAACAAGCGTGACAATATATAAACCTCAGCGAAGCGTGCATTATGTTTTGTACTATCTCGACTCTACTGGTATATTTTACCAGTATCGACTTAGCTATTTATAGGTAAATGTTTTTGCATAGATCGTGTTTAATTTATTTGACTAGTTTTTTATTTTTATTTTTGTATGTGTTCTAACTCTGTATATTTTTAATAAAGCCTGAAGAGGTCAGGGAACAGCCTGGCGAAACGTTGCAATCTAGTATACAAGATTGTTTCAAATTTATTTCTGGGAATTGGCCCTCACGAGGATCCTCATAACATTTAAACTGCTAATTTCACAAGTTACCGACGTAACAACATAAAGATTCTGCATAAAAGAAATTATCTTGTTAAGAATAAAATCATAAAATCGCCGCCATTGAGTGTTTATTCACTGGCAAAATATTCATTCACTGGAGAAACGTATTTAGATACTAAGATCACGTGTTCATTTACTGGTTTTTAGGGGATATTTACAGATTTCTTTTAAACAAAATTTCTATTTTTGTTCTTTATCTAAAATTGTGTCACTGACGTAAAGTTTGAAAATTTTAAAATACTAATTAAAAAAGATTTTTGCTTTTAATCCATTTTCAATTCTTTTAACTAAATAACAACAATTGAAATTTCTTTATTCGTTCATTCACTGGTGAAGTCACTCTACTACATAAATCAACCTTTAAATTTGCGGATGATAACACCCATACTGGGCGTTTTAGTTACCTATTTTGACTTTTTAATACTTAAGAAAATATAATTAATTTTTATTGAACAGATACGAAATATTTTCTGCAGGAATTTTTGCAGAAATTTTTTGTGGGCGAAAGTTTTGTAGAAAATTTGTTCATACGGCTAGTATTGTTGTCTTATATACGTATAAAAAATATTCTGTTAGAAGTTTACTACCATGCAGCCTTATATTTACATTAATACGCTTCTAAACTTGAATTTCAAATTAAAATACGATGTGCGAATCAACATAGTTAAAAATGCTTATCGTAGGTATAAGAAAATATAACTAAATATATAGTGTGTGAGTTAAATTATCATTAAAAGTGATGTGCGTCACGTAAATGAGCTGACTCTACCGGTTTCCTTACATGATTTAAGAAGTCTGAATCACATTAAGAGATGAATTTATTAGATATCTAATTATTTTCATACCGATCTGTTGCAGATCAATTCTTCTTGCACAAAAATTCGTTGAGTTTCTGAGTTAAAGTTCACAAGACATTGCATATCGACGGCTGAGCGGAACAAGATCGTATCTCGGCGCGCGGACGAAGAACATCGTATCTCGGCGCGCAGACGAAAACCGTCGTATCTCGCCGTATATACTGGACGTGTTCTGACCGCAAAAGCGACGAGATACGACGTTCTTCGACGGCGCGGTGAGATACGATGTTCTTCATCCGCGCTGTGATATACGATGTTCTTCATCCGCTGCGGTGAGATACGACGTTTTTCGTCCGCGCGGTACGTGAGATACGACCTTGTTCCGCTCAGCCGTCAATATGTAATAACATTCTGTTTTTACTGATTCAAAACGTTCGTTCGTTAGTGCATATCACAATATTTAAGGAAAAGGTTATTATTATACAATGAGTAATTAATAGTATATTTCTCGCTTCGCTCGCGCGACAAACCACACCCGTGCACAAATCACCCACTTCGCACACTTGTATCGAACTTTATTTTTTTTAACGGAGTGTGCGAAACTCGCCTTCTCGTGCTTGTTTTGCGTGCGCGAAGTAGCTGTTTTACACACGGCGTGCGCGAAAGTCGCGCATGCGCAGAACAATTTACTTTCGCGCACACCGTGCGAGAAACAGCTACTTCGTGCACGCAAAACAAACAACAAGGTTAGTTTCACACACTCCGTTAAAAAAAATAGAGTTCGATACACGTGACCGAAAAGGGTCATCATTGCACGGGTGTTTTTGTCACCCTCGCTTCGCTCGGGCGACAAGCTACACCCGTGCGAGAATGACCCACTTCGCACACTTGTATCGAAAATAACTATTTCGGCACTCCGTGCGGAAAGTTCGATTTCTCGCACGCTCGGCAAAAAGCGTGTGCTCGAAATCAAACTTGCCACACGTCGTATCAAAAAGTTCTGTACGATATATCTGCGCGGGGAAAGTAGATTTTCGTCTCGTGTGACGTTTACACCCGAGCGAAGCTAGTGCCCTAATGTACTATAGTGCGCTGAAAGTGAAAGCGTTTTTAAAAAGCGTATAAATACAAATTTTTTATTGGTGGATATTTATTTCAGTTAATGAATTTCTTCTATTGTCTGCTATAATATTATATAATGACAAATAATCTGCACATATTATTTATCAACCTTTAAATAGGAAAAAGACAAAACATTATGATTCTATTAAAAGTTGTTCATAAGATCTGGTAACAAAAGTACAAAAAGTAAAATGGATTTGATGTAAATGAAGTGGCTATAACCTTTAAAGGCTACATATAAACATTATTAACAATATTCAAATTTTCGTTTTATTGAAGTAATATGTAAGTTTATTATATTGTAATGATCAGATATTTTAAATTCTTACCTAGAAATTCGAATCAACTGAAGTAATAAAAGTTAAATTATTACAGAAAAAATGTGTGGTGAATTTACAAAAGGTTCTTCTTTTTAATGTCGAATGAAAAACACTACTAAATTTTAAATAAAAATGGTATAAAACATGATTCTCTATGAAAATTTGTCCATACTAATTGTAAGTATTATCATCCACACATACTATTTCCCGTTGTTATAGTATATATATTTCAATAATACAGTTTTATGTGTATATTTCATCGAATGTCTTTGATATTGCTTAATTTTTTTTTTTCGATGAGAAGCACTATAACAAATGTTTTACAATTAATTGAATATTTTGAGATTTCCCTCAAATTTTTCAATTTTTAATGATAATGGTCATATATTTTTATTTATTTTATGGTATTATTATTTATATCAGATTAATCTTTGTATTGATTTTCAGGGGTGGAACGATGTAAGTTTTCACGGGGCGGATCAAATTCCAACTCCAAACATTGATGCCCTCGCCTACAATGGCGTAATATTAAATAGGCATTATGTGCAGCCAATATGCACGCCCTCGAGAACGGCTTTACTAACTGGCCGCTACCCTATTAGGGAAGGTAATTAGTAAACTTTCAGTTCAAGAAGATGCGAACAAAGAATAGTTTACATTTATTTATTAGAAAATTAAATCACAATGGTATTCATTTTTTTATTTTTTATTAAAAAAAATTACTATTTCATTCATTATTCATCTATATACTTTTATGAAGCATCAATTTTTACAAATATATTTTGAATACTTATATGAACGAGATATTTTTTCTTCTTTAGAGGCAGTATTTAAGTTGTAAGAGAAATTTTATTGAATCGTAGTGCGATCTTCATACTGAAACGGCATTTGTCCATAATATGCAGTCTTTGACACAAAGAAATTATTTACTTTTTGATATGAGACAATTGTATTTATCTGTTAAACTCACTGAAAAAAAAGTACAGGAAAAAGTACTAAACGTTCAATAAAAATTACCATCTTGTGCAGGGAACGCGACCACAGACTGTAAAAACCCAAAAAATTACCATACTTTATCAGAAATTTTACCAGAAATATAGGAAAATTTACTATACTCTATTGTAAAATTTACTGTAAAGTATGGTAATTTTTCGGATCTTTACAATCTGTGGTAGCTTTACGAAACAGTATAGTAATTTTTCCAAAACTTTTCTCTCAGTGTAGAGGGATTAGATAATAGCCATGAGCTATTCCAGTTCACTTGATTTTCAAAAAATTATCTTAGTGAATTCCAATCTTGATTTGATATTTAATAAAGTAATATTGATATTATACTAAATAGTAAATTGTGTATCAAGGGCGTAAAGTGGCCATTTTTAGACCGAGTGTGGAGTTTGCAGTACGAGTCGAAAGTGAGTTAACACGAGTACTGCAATCACACGAGGTCGAAAAACCCACGTAGCCATTGGTGCACTGAAAAAAGGTTAGCGCATCGGCTGCCCTCCCTGTATTAATACAGGGGCACTATAGCAGAAGAGCAACGGGTAAAAAAATCATCTCCAGATTTTGGTAGTTTACAGGATATGAAATCTTATTATTGCACTACTATTAATTTCATTCATATTTCTATTTCTTGTACTTAATCGGATATTATTAATTTTATTTAAAACCAAAAGAGAAATCTAAAATAAAAAAAAAAATTTAGTAGCTGGTTTTGGAAATCTGCTGGAAATAAGGAATTCTTAAATTACTAATAACTTCTTTTTCATTCATGAAAATACAGAGTTAATTGAATAAACTTAAATCGTTTAAAAAAATATACAAAAATCGAAAAAAATCGTGACAATAATTTTATTTTCTCCGTTTTTTTGATAAATATTATATAAAACATTTTTTTATAATTTTTTATAGATTTTTTTAAAATTTAAGTACATTTCGTCGGGTGGAAAGAAGAAGGTTCTATTTCACCGAAACGCGTAAAAATGTTCTATGTCAGCGTATGAAATTTTTTTTCGTGGATGTGTGTGCGTGCGTGCGTGCGTGCGTGTGTGCGCGCGCGCGCGCGTGTGTGTGTGTGTGTGTGTGTGTGTGTGTGTGTGTAAACTCTTTATATCTCAGAAACGAATCGACTGATTTTCGTCGGACAAAGACTATTCTCTTCATCTTGCGAAAAAGCTCGGTACCCTGATGGATTTGAGTTTTTATTGATTTTCTTTTATTTTATAACCAAAAAACGATTTTGAATTTTTAATTTTTTGGATTTTTTTATATCTTACAGCCATTATTACATAATACCGACGGTTGAGTGGAACAAGGTCATATCTCATCACGCGGATGCAGAACGTCGTATCTCACCGCGCGGACGAAGAACATCGTATCTCACCGCGCGGATGAAAAACGTCGTATCTCACCGCACGGACGAAGAACGTCGTATCTCGGCGCTCTTGCGGTCAGTACACGACCAGTATACGGCGAGATACGACGTTTTTCATCCGCGCGCCGAGATACGATGTTCTTCATCCGTGCGCTGAGATACGACGTTCGTCATCCGTGCGGTGAGATACGACGTTCTTCGTCCGCGCGCCGAGATACGACCTTGTTCCGCTCAGCCGTCGATATAATGAACTTTTCTTGAAAGGTATTTAAATTACCTATATTTTCTTTTTTTAATATTTAAATTATCTTCACTGTTATTTATTATTAAGAAAAACGATTTTATATTTCATAAATTAATTTCTCAAAAAATATTTTATTTATCGACTTGAAATTTTAACCACTTATTATTACACTCATTGAAGACTATATATTTGGTTAAAATTTCAAGAGATTATCTTCATTTGATTTTTAGAAAAACTTATTTTAGAAAATATTTGCGTTTTCGTTGTCGCACGATAACAAGAGTACAAATTATCCAATCGTCCTGGAATTTGGCACATATGTAGTTTTTATACACCTTCAGATCGAGTTCGTTACCCAAAAAATTGGTCCCTTACGAAAATAAATATTTGAGATTAAAAATTTTTTTAAAAATTTTCGAATATCGGTTTTTCAGAGAGTAATTGATTTATCGACTTAAAATTTTAACCAATTATTAAACTCATTGCAGACTATATTTGGTTAAAATTGAAAGAGATTATCTTCATTTGTTTTTTAGAAAAAAAAAAAGTTTTATAAAAAAGTAGAATTTCCGTTGTCTTATGATAATAAGAGTAAAAATCAACTAAGCGATCTGAAATTTGGCAGAGATATAGCATACAATAAAACACGTAAATAGACATTGTTAAAAAATAAATGCTATCATTTTGGGTATGGAGATATATTTATATAGGTTATACAAACGAGCAGAGAAACAGATATTTTTGTTATCAAGTCAAATTGTTGAACGGACAGTAAAGAACAACGAATCATCATTTGTTTTTGAGAAAAAAATTATTTTATAAAACAAGTAGATTTTGAGTTTTTGTACAATAACAACAATTTCAAATTCATCAAATATTCTCTGAGATATCAGTATAAAAAATATTTAAAAAAAATTTTTTATCGCAAATATCTGATCGTGATGATCATTTTTTTTGTTCTTTGTGGGCAATGAATTTTTGTTTTGTAAAATATAAAATTTTATAATAATAATTGCTTTTTAATGATAAAAAATAGAAAGACTAAACATAAAAATTCACAAACCATTTAACATAGTCTTACCGTACAAAATAAAGTAGTAAACTTTTAAATATTGGAATTAAAAGGAAGCTATGTGCCAATGAATTGGCAGCGGTTTTTCATAACGAATCTCATTTCAATGAATTCATTTATTCAACATATCACACGCAAACAACCATGTGTGAAAAAAATATGTCAATTTTACTTTTTGCATACATATTTGTATAATTTCGTTTAATTATATTTTACAAAAAAAAAAATACTTATATTTAAAATTTATTTTTTTTTATTTTAAGAAAATGTATAAAATGCATTATTTCTCATCATCATTATTCTAGTTTTTGACAGCAATTCATTTCTCCTTTTAGATTAATGAATATCATCTGTTGATACCTTAAATTTTGCTTCCTCCTAGAGGAAGCTTTGTGATAGTAATTTTTTGAGTTGTGTAAAAATATGTTATAATTGATATTCGAGGTGTTAGGAACCAAAATACATGATTCTTGAAAAATGTCTGTATGGATGTGTGTGTGTGTGTGTGTGTGTGTGTGTGTGTGTGTGTGTGTGTGTGTGTGTGTGTGTGTGTGTGTGTGTGTGTGTGTGTGTGTGTGTGTGTGTGTGTGTGTGTGTGTGTGTGTGTACGCCTGGATCTCAGCTTCTATTCGATCGATTTTAACCGGACAAGTCTCATTCTTTTTGTTTTTTTGTGTGATGGCGGGTCAAAAATCCGTTTTTCGATTGAGCCGATTTTTGTTTTATTTCGAATTTTCGATTTTCTCAAAATTGTTTTTGGCTTTTTTTCAATGATAGAATCGAGATATTGAAATCTGATGGGTAGCATTCGAAAGAGCATATAAAAACCTATAATTTTCGGAAAAAAAATTTCTCTAGCTATCCCGGTTCTCTTGTTATTGACAAAAACGTGTTTTTTTTTTAAAGCTTATAACTCCGAAACTAAACGGTCAATTTTTTTGAGAAAAATCAAGATAATGCAGAATATAAATAGCTATAAGCTCTAAAAATTTGAATCCATTCTTTTGGTTAGTTTTTGAGAAAAAAAATTGAAAAATGAAAAGAACGAGTTTTCTATGTCCAACGATTACGGAAGTAAAATTGACTTAATCGCTTTAAAATTCCTTGTAGAGGTAGATTTTGTATAGTTCTAGGTCGAGTTCTTTGGGCAAAATGATTGGTCTAGAAATTTCAGAGATATTTGAGGTTAAAGTTTTTTTAACCTTTTTTTCAAATCGTAATTTCTCGAGAACGGCTCTATGTATCTGGATCGGATGGGCAGCATTCGAAAGAGAATTAAAATATCTATATTTGGAAAAAAAAATTTTATGTCTAGCTACCCCAGTTCTTTTGTTATGAACAAAAACAAAAACGTGTTTTTTTTTTCAAAAAAGCTTATAACTCCTTAATCCTATCTCCTATCTTCAAAAAATGATGGATTAGTTATGATATCAATTTATTAGGTTTCGTTGGTGGGTGTAACGGGTTGCTAGGTCACAAAAACAAAAGTGGTGTAGTTTCGATAAAATCAGAGCGCTCACCGCCCGCTTCGAGAATACTAGTGATGTTATATATGTATATATGTATATATTATGTTAAACCTGGAACATTCTTGCCGGTTGATATAAATAAATAAATGAATGAATAAATTTGAAAATTAATACTTTTTAATCTTCAAAATAAATTAAATTATAATTATGGTATAATTTGTTGCAAAAATTATAAATTTTGTTATTAAAAATTAATTAAAGGAATCACAAAATTAAGTTTGAGGAAGCAACGGGCCAATGAATTGGCAGCGGTTTTAATTTGCAATTTAATAATTACGATTTTACTCCGTAAACAAATGAAAATAATCTCTTAAAATTTTAACCAAATATGGTCTTCAATGAGCTTAATAAGTGGTTAAAATTTTAAGTCGACAAATCAAGTATTTTCTGAGAAAACGCGATTCGAAAATTTATTAAAAAAATGTTTAACCTCAAATATCTTTTTTCGTAATGGACCGATTTTTTGGGGCAACGAACTCGACCTAAAAAAAAAAAAGTCCATCTGTGCCAAATTTCAGGACGATTGGATAATTTTTACTCTTGTTATCGTGGGACAACGAAAACGCAAATTTTTTCTAAAATAATTTTTTTCTAAAATTCAAATGAAGATAATCTCTTGAAATTTTAACCAAATATAGTCTTCAGTGAGTGTAATAAGTGGTACAAATTTCAAGTCGATAAATAAAATATTTTTTGAGAAATTAATTTATGAAATATAAAATCGTTTTCCTTAATAACAAATGACAGAGTGAAGATAATTTAAATATTAAATAAAGAAAATATACGTAATTTAAATACCTTTCAAGAAAAGTTCATTATATTATATAATAATGGCTGTAAGATATTACAAAATCCAAAAAACTAAAAATTCAAAATCGTTTTTTTAAATATAACTTCATATTTTTTTTTTTTAATAATGTATTTATGCAAAATCAGATATGCAGAAAGAATGCAATTGTATATTAAAATATACTGTTAAAAAAATTATTTGATGTAATTTAACTATTCTCTTTGAGAAAGCATTCTGCTAAAGCAATTAACAGCCGTTTTTAGGTTCAAAAAATGCGAAAATCGTGCCTTTGTTACAAAAAAAATTGTTAATTATTGTTGCTTACTTTGTAATGAGACATTATAGTTATGAATTTTTAACTATATATTTTGTAAAGTAAGTTGATCTCTTTTAAAAGGAATTCATTTTATATCTAACTTGTCAGTCGTCAGTCAATATTTTGAAAATAATTAATTTTCAAAATAAAAATGATTAGTGCCCGCGGAAAAAGGAAAAATGATATCTATGTATGGGCAAGATACCCGACATGTGTGACGACGGCGCCAGAGCCAAATATTCGTAATTTTTTGACATTTTATTTTCTATATAATACCTATCATATATGTTCCATACTCTAAAAAAACAATACATGGGATAGACGTGGGCGTTATATAGGAAATATATGACCCATATATTGCCAATACTATGCCTATACTATGGGTAATATATTAGCTACAAAACTTTTTTTTACGCGGGTGGACTTTACATAAATTAAGCCATTCGTTTCTGTTAAAATGTAAACAAGTTAGTAAATTATTATCGGTGAATCAATCGGTCGTGTGTGTAGACTTTTTATGGTACTTATTGCATATAAGTAAAATAAAATGGTTGTAAAAATTTATATTCATCAATTTTTTATTTACCTTGCACTTTCCTGAAAAGCTTGATAAAAAAGACATAGGTTATTACTTTGATAGATAAGCTAAAAATCGTACAGTAATAAATGTTTTAGATCTATCAAAAATATTAAAAAATATTAACATTGGCAAAATTGTACGACAGAACTATTCTGATATAGGGATGTTGCATTGTACTTTTTAGATTTTCATTACTCTTTTTGTACACAGGGATGCAAGGTTCTCCCTTGAAGGCTGGTGAAGCGCGCGGTATACCACTCAACGCTACCCTCTTGCCGGAGTACCTTCGAAACCTTGGCTACGCAACGAACCTCGTAGGCAAGTGGCACGTTGGCTACCTCACGGAATGCCACACACCCGCCCGACGGGGATTTGACTCGTTCTACGGTTACTACAGTGGATTCATTAGTTATTTCGGCCACTCCATTCTTCAAACATACGATAACACGGTCAGTTTACTTTTTTATAATCTAAGAGGATATCAAAGCGAATACTATCCACAATCAATTATTGCTATTTATGCAGTTTCCATTTCACTGATAATCTCCTTTTCGAGACTGCTTTCGAAAACAGATACTTAATTCGACTTTTACAATATTATTGACTTTTAATTTGATTTTTATTATTTTGTCTTAAAATGACACTACAAAATACGTCAATGTGAAAAGCGGCATCTAGACTTGAAAAATATGCACAAATTTATTATATTTTTCCATACACGCTTTATCTTGCAGTTTTTAAATCAGAGAGTACGATTATAACAGAATACGAAAATGTTCAAAAATATTTACAAAATAAACTAACTTGATACCAGTGCAACTGTAGAAAACGCATAGTACGAAAGACTCTTTTATGGAAAATACATAAGACGGATTCCGTTGATCATGCTTTGTTTTAAATAGTATCAGATAAGCGTGTTTCTGCTACTGTAACATATTACGTTTTATTTTTAGTATTCTGGAAGATAAGGATTCTGTTCTACTCTTTTTCGGAGTGCTTTTCAAGGCCACCAGTTAAAAAAATGATTTCACATTTTAAACATATATTTATTTTTAAATTTAGTTTTGTTCTCCACATTAATTTTCGAGCAATTACAAAACAGAGAATGAAAAGGATGTTAGAAAGTATGTTGATTGATTTTTAGTATAATAGGGTGCAATTTTACTCTTTTTTGAATTTCTTTCTTAATTCAAATATTTTACTACTTGTCTCTTCTTTCATTTTACGTCAGTTATGGCACCGACAAGATTTATTAGAGTATTGGTAAAACCCCTTTATCTTAAAATAAACTAGATATTGCTTTTTTATACGATAAAATTTGCTTGGCTTATATAACACAGCAAAATTTTCTTCGCGTGTACCTGGAATTTCTGCTTTGTTTTTTCCAGTACACGAAGATAATCTAGTATTTTTTTAATGGTTGAGAACATTTTTTTCAGACGACACGTCTGTAATGAGGAAATCTTCTTTCATTCTATGTTATGACTTTTTAAGAATCAATATATTTTATATTTGCTAATTAATATTTATTTAGATTTTCATGATTTTTCCAGGGTTATTTTTAAATGTTATCACCCTGGTAGAAACGACAACGACATGTTGGATAATTGTTGGTTAATTTTGGAGTTAAAAACGTCACACTAACATTATTTTGTTGTTAAAGATAAAATATTTAATTTCGTTGATAAGAAAATATTCTATTGTCAATATTTGAACATGTGGTTATAATTTTCGATACTTTTAATAAGGTTTAAATATTGATTCTGGTCGAAAATGCTTCCATTTGATTAACACGTTAACCAACAAAAATTGTTAATTTTCTACGAGGGCAATAATATATTTATTTCAATGTCCGTGATTAGTCGGCAACTGGTCACGATCTTCACCGCGATAGCTTCGAGTCACTGGGCGTGACCTATGGCGTCGAGTATTTCACAGATCTTATTTCTGACGAGGCAGAAAAAATTATCATGACAAATGGAAACGATAAGCCACTGTTTCTCGAAATCGCTCATCTCGCAGTTCATGCCTCTGGAACCGATGACCCGCTGGAGGTTCGAGATTTGACCGAACTTAATGCCACTTTCCCCTACATCAAAGATTTTAATAGACGAAAATATGCCGGTACACGTTCAATCTTATTATTTCCTGCAAGGTTCACATCGCAAGCCCTCAAGCGTTCGCTATTTTTTCAGGAATGATGAAAGCCTTGGATGATTCTGTGGGCCGCGTCGTAACGGCTCTCAATGACGCAAAAATGCTGGAGAACAGCATTATCGTTTTCATAGCCGACAATGGAGCGCCGACTGTCGGCATGTACGAGAACACTGGATCGAATTATCCGTTACGAGGCGTACGGTTTGAAGAGCCAAATTAATTCCTCGTTGCACCCTGAATTCCCGAATGACCATCGTACGTATGACTTTTCAGATAAAGAACACGTTGTTCGAGGGTGGAGTGCGAGGCGCGGCCTGCGTCTTCTCGCCCCTGATAAAAACGCCGTCGCGGCTGATGGAGCAGCCGATGCATATCGTCGATTGGCTGCCGACACTGTATGCAGCGGCAGGCGGAGATCCCCACGTCGACTTGCTCGACATCGACGGCCAGAACCAGTGGCCCGCGCTCGTTAAAGCCACCACCTCCGCCAGACAGTCCATACTCCTTAACATTAACGAGGTTACAGGCAACGAGGGTGCAATCATCGGCAGATACAAGCTTATCAAAGGTCAGATTTGAAGAACATCTCAAATGATTATTTTATTAATTTTTTTTCTAAATATACGAAAAAAAGATCGGTCAACTAAGATTAATAGTATATTACACAACAAGTGCGTAAAATAGGTGATTCCCACGCGAGTCGAAATTATTGACTGAGCGTAGGAAGAAAAATCTAGCCGTGGATACGCACGCGTTCCATATACTATGTTTCTAGAAGGTACCCATATAAAAAAAAAGTCTGGAGGCAGTCTGGCCAAAATCTGGCGAAACTCTGCCAGCGAAAGTCTGGTTACGGATACTTTTGTTTTTTTTTTGATAATGTACAGCTTAAAACCAGATCGCTTTCAGGGCGATAAAAGTGGCCGAAACCAGACTTTCGCCAGATATCTGCCAGAACACTGCCAGACTTTCGCTAGATTGGTGCCAAACTTCTTTTTTTACACGGATACTTACAAAAAAAAGAGAGGGAATATGCAGAGGGCTGGGCGAGAGGAGCACCAAAAATTAGTCCAAAAATCTTAAAAATATTCAAACGATTAATAAAATATGTGAGAATTGAAAAATATAGTATAATTACTTAATATATTTGTTAAGCATATATGTGCAATTCTTCAAAAAGTTTTCCCTAACTTGGTCATGAAAACGATGAATATCTTAATTACGTAAATTTGCTTAAAATGGCTCGTTTTTGTCATATCATGCGATTTCGAAATACACGCAACTTTTCACAGACCGCACAGACCGTTCAATTTTAAAGATTCTTATCTTATATTGAAATTTTTTTCTTCTACTTTAATTCTTTTTCTGTGGAAAATTTGTTGTCACCTTTAAGAGCTTAATATTGGCTAATCATCAGTGACTACTTTTCGCCCATTTTCCCCATATTAAATTTCCATATGAAAAACTGATGTGCGGTTAAAACTGTGTTACAAGACCGTTTTCCTATGTTCCAAAGTGTTTTCGTGTATTGTATGGCCTTTAGGACAAGAAGAAACTGCAATTACAGAGGTAGCTCTCAAATTTTTTTTGTTCGTCATTTTTATGGCCGTGTTAGGGGAAACTTTTAAGATAGAGATTTTTTCATGATTTTGATGCGTATACCAAAGCTTATTAAAAAGAGTAAACAAAGAAAAAATTTTATATTTATGTTCCTTTGTTTATTTAAACGTCTATTTCGGCTTTTAAGCATGTGTAAAATAAGTAAGTATTTTGCACACTCCAAGCTGGAAATTCGAAAATTGGGCATTTTACGTACCTTAAACAGAAATAGAAAATCGAGTTTTATGCACTTACAATTAGTTTAGAAAAAAGATATAAGCAAGTAAGAACAATACCTACTGCGATAAATTAGTTTGTGAAGGATAGGTACCGAAGTGAATTCTTTCTGCAATCATTTGATTAGTTACGCACCGATCATTTAAATGTTTGAATTTATTATTTAACGTTTAAACAACTAACCGATTATGATGACCGGATATCATTAGTAATGTTCTCATTCTTAATCGTGAACCTTCTATTTTTCGTGTAATTGATGAAATTTGCGTTATTGTAACTAGGCTATATTAATCTAAAAAAAATCAATACATTTTCGTACACTTCTAAAGCTTCATTAATTAGCTATTTTACGAATATCGTTCATAAATTAAGCTTGTCAAAAGTTTTCAGTGATAAATGGGCAATTAAATAACTTACTAGCTATAGTAGAACGTGTTATTGCTTGATTACATGAATATTGATAGACGCGAATAGAAATTTTTGGTAAAAATAGCCGTAAGAAATCAGTAAAAAAAAGTGCGACAAAGCATTAAGCAAAAAGTATTGTATTCTCACCGTAACTTTTGTGGAGAAATTTCTATAACTTTTATCGAATTCCGACGGTAATTTTGAGCCAAACAATTTCTTAGTATATTCAAATTATAATAATTTCAACAACTGAACTTATAAAAACAAAGCACATAAAAAAGAATGTGTTGTTCTTGCGTTAATTAGGTGCTGATGCTGAAGGTGAGGGATATTACGGGGAGAGCGGTAACGACCCATCCTATCCACGTTACGAAGTCGAGGACGCAATGACATCGCCAGCAGGTCTAGCAATCAGTCGGTTGCCCAAATTCATCAGTCCGTCTGTGAAAAAAATGCAGAGGTTGAGAGAGACATCGAAAGTGTCGTGCAAGAAGGTGACAAGTTACCCGAACTGTTCGTCGCTTTGTCTCTTTGACATTTACAACGATCCGTGTGAAACTCACGATTTGTCTCAACAACGACCCAAGGTTTATATTCATTACAGAGTGATAAAATGCAATTCGATGTTTATCACGCGGTATTTATTTTTAATAACAATTTTTATGCCTCTGCAGGTTGTCGAAACTTTGGAATCTTTTATTGACGAGTACCGAAAAGTCCTGATGCCACAAACAAATACAAATGTAGATATATGCGCTTTGCCCAAATACTTTAATGGTACATGGATGCCTTGGAGGAGGAAGGATATTGACTATGATTCGCTTCCAAAAGGTACATGTCGACATCCTGAGGATTTGTTTAAGAAAAACCATACAATAAAAAGTTATTGAAAGAAATTTTCAACGTGTTGGAAATTTCGATGTGAATTGCAATGCAATTAAAGTTATAATAGGTATAACAATATTAAATAACGTGTACATATATACATTATACTTGTAATATTTTTAAATATTGCAATTAACTGTTATTAAGAAATTATTTGTATAAATTGTTGATTTTTATTAGACGATGTATAAAAATATTGTAAAAGTAATATTAAAATTTAAAATCCACCACAGGTATCTCCGATTTCTCGAAGTCAAATTTACGTAAAAAATGAACTACTATATTTTATGCCGGTCGTGCTAGAGAAAGTTTGAATTACTTTATCGCCTGGCTGAAATGTGATGTACAATACACGTTTTTAAATCCCTTTTCATTTACCAACTTACAAAGTTACTCGGCGGCTCATAATTTCCCGTCGAAAACTTGAAAGTACAACGGAAAAAGATTTCATATATAACAAAGTGTACTTCGCCTCGCTGCTGAAACTTTTGAGCGACATATATATACCGCAGCCGCAAGAAAAACCGAATGCACGGCTCATTTATTTTTCAATTCCATATCGAAAATCCGCGTAAACCTTCAATCAATTAGTATAAAGGGAAAAGTCGCCCGGCGCAGCGTTAATGGAGCGCAATAAATAAATAAAGAGGTTTGAAAGATAAAAAGAGCATAGGGGATGAAGCTCCCGTGCGTATCAATTAATACAGCTCTCGTCAAGTGTATATAATACGCGGGCGGTGTAGAAGGAAAAATGAAAAATTGTTAATCACGCCGGCGGAAAGATAATTACTTAGCCGGGGACGTATCGCGCGCATCTAATAAGCCGGCTTGCGCCGTTAATTAGACTCTCCCCAGCTTCGGGAGCGGCGAGCGATGGCAGGGGCGACTTAGAGCGAGCGAATGAGGAAAAAAGGAATGGCAGCAGCGTCGAGGCTGCGCGGAGAGACGAGAGGCGAAGACGAGTAAGAAACTTCGCAGCGTCTTCTTCTTCGTCATTGTATAGGGATTATGCAGATGAACTTGGGAAGCGCGAGTGTGTTTCGTGCCCCGTCACTTTCTGGGCTCAGCATTTAAGACGCGCCCGCGCCGCCTGATATCTCTTTAATGTCCGGCGGGTCAGGCCTGCATGAAATTATGATAGAGCACACGCGCACCCACAAGCCCAATTAAATCGAGCGCATACTTTCCCGCCTTAATCAATGCCGCCTCCGGTCCTTCACTTACGCCACTGCTCAACTAGATCATAGCCCCATCTCTTGACTTATGAGAGCGAGTATAATATAGTAGCAAAGCTCCTGCGCTTTAAGCGGATTTCATTTAATTAAACTAATCTTCTGAAAAAAATCATTTTCTCGTCGTCCTTATGGATTTCAATTCTAATTACTTACAAGTACTCATCGAGGATAATTGAATTTATTTTATTTACGATATAAATTTGCAGCATATAACCTCCAGCAAGATAAATTCCAAATGTTTCATTACTTGTTAAAGCAACTTTCCAGCTCAAAACAGCGCACATTTTATCACTATTCTTGTCACCACAGCCGCGTGAAGAAGACAAGAAAAAATGTTATGCTGCCCGCTCCGCGAAAGCGCGCCGCCGACGATTTACGTGAATGCCCGCTTATATCTATCGCCACGTAACCAGATCAACGGAGGACGAAATATAAAGAGTCGCGCGTGCGCGCGAGGAACAGTAAAAAGGCCAATTTCGGCTGGGCACGCGCGCGGCCCATTTATCACTGACGCGGCCCTGGCGTGGAAGTGACGCGTGATGGTAGAGCCAACCGAGCGCGAACCGAACCCGCGGGTGCGTGCGAAATTTTCACGTGCCGCGCACTTGTATGTACAATATAGCAGCCGCGGATATACGCGCGCCTCGGAGAGGTTTCGCGTAGGACGAGCGCAATTGATAGACCCGAAGACTGAGCGCGAGCCATTGTTTTGCCCGCTTGTAAACGCGCATTTGCGGCGTTTTTTTTATAAGCACGTTGTGTAATATACGCATTGTCTCGGCTTCATTAAAGAATAATGAAAGATAGAGGTAGCAAGATGTTTTAATGTAAGTAACGTGAATCTTATATACATTTATTTTAATTTTTAGTTAGATTAAAACAACTACAAGCTGCATTAGAAGACGTGAACTATGTGTGTGTGTGTGTGTGTGTGTGTGTGTGTGTGTGTGTGTGTGTGTGTGTGTGTGTGTGTGTGTGTGTGTGTGTGTATAATTGAGATGATATTTTACTCGATAGTAAGTTATGCGGCAAAAGTTCTTTGCCATTCTGTTTAGAATCAAGAACTTTTGAAACAGTCTGGACATTTACACGTCATTTAGCAATTTTACCCCTTTTTACATCATATGGTGAAGCTATAAAGTCATCCACAAGTAGGTATTATACAGTATATATACGCAGTTTTGCATTAGACTTCTATTTCATGGAGATATTTTCTTACTTGAAAACAGAAAAATAATTAAGTAATGTACGTGAGCACTCGAAGCAAATAACGAAATTAGCGGGGATAACTTGAACGCTCAATGATCTGCATGGCACGAGCTACAGACGCAGCCCCAAAAAAAGACGAACGGCAAGGAAGGTCGAATGATAATTAACATGCGATGCTAGCGGGAGGGAGGGAGAGAGAGAGAGAGAGGGTGAAAAAAGAAGCGAGACAGCGAAGACAAAAGGCGAAAAAGAAAATTGACGAGGCGGGGCGGGCGCGCATGTATTTAATCGAAACTTTGCCTTTGGCTGTTGCTTGTGCGCTCTCTCTCTCTCTCTCTCTTTTGCGCAGGGGCCCCGCGCGCGTTCAAGAGGATGAGAGCGGCTCCTCTCGCAGGCCGAGAGAGAGAGAGAGAGAGAGAGAGAGAGAGAGAGAGAGAGCATGAAGGGCACTATAAAGTCGAAGGGGGGTGGTGGGTGAGGGGGTAAGTCGCTTTTAATAGTCGAGCGGCAGCAGCTGCCACCGTATTTGTCTACGGATCGTTCGTTGTTTGATATTTCATGGTCCTTGCGAATAATGGCAGGAAATTAGCCGTCTCCATAAAGCACTCGAGGATATACGTAGAGAAAGAGAGAGGGAGAGAGAGAGAGAGACATAATTTCGCCCCCGCGAGAAGTGATCAGCCGAGGCATGCGCCAAACTGACTTCGATTCGATAATCCTCTCTCCGTCTCTACATATCTCCTTAGACTTTAGTGACGTATATTATTATGATGCTCGAGCTATGCTCTGGCTACGAATCGTATATATGCTTGTATTGCGTCCAACTTAACGAACGGGGTGATGGCGTTTCCTCGGGAGTTAGCCATGAAATTCCCGGTTTACACTCTGGCTGATAATAACACGAAAACGAGTATATAGGATTTTTTAACTATCCGTGTCGATTGGAAAATCGATTTATAAAGTGTTCACTTATAAGGTACGATATGAATGTACGAAAATGTCTTGTGAGTGTATTATTATGATGACAAAATTTTAAATTCCTCTTCCGATTTCAATTTAAACGGTAATAAATGGTTCAATGGTACTATACTTTTTGTTCTTATGTTAAACAATACAAATCGCATTTAAAATATATTTTCTACGTAAAGAACAATAGTATATAAGTATTGACTTCTTATTCTCATGTTCTTTCGATCTCTAATAACTCTAATAACTGTTTCTCGTTTTCACGTGTAACTTTTAACATTCTATTGCACTTGGAACAAGAACTTCTTTCTTGCCTCGCTACTTTTCATCGATAAATTATTTCCTGTCAGACGTTCATTACATCGTTAAGTTGTCTTTCGAACTTATCCGCATTCTGTTCGATGTAAAACATTAAAATACTATTTAAAAGTTATAACCGGGTGTACATAACGTGTAACCGCAGCATTTATTTCAACGGCCATCTGAAATGAAATTCGGAATTTATGCATGGTCGTGGAACCAGTAACCAGTGGATACTACTGAATGTCTGCCGATTTAAAAAGCATAAAAATATAAATTTTTTGCACTTATTTCGTTGTTAATAACAAAATTGACCAATATATTTTATGATTCCAAGTATAATAAGTAGTTAGATATTTTCGGTATAATAATATATTATTTCGGTATAATAATAGTTATTGTGAAACTAAATTTATCAAATTGTAAAGTGGATAAATTACAGATTATTTATCTTATTCCATCTAAGTTTTAAAAATAGAGAATAATTTAGTAACTGTAAATTACAAAAGAAAAAGTGGATAACTATTAAAATAGGTGACCGACTTTTAGTTTTTTTACCACTCTCAAACAACACCCAAGTTTACTGCATCTCTTACTTTTTATAATGATTTTCATTTGACCGCGATTTTTCGAATTTTGCAGTACCAATTTTATTTAATTAAAAAATGCAATTATTAAAAAATCGGTTCAACATTATTCGATTCGAATAATTTAATTTTATAAATTATTAAATATTATGAAATGTTATTTCAAAATCCTTAATTAATATTTTATTGAAGTGCTAATTTTTGAACACAAGAAAAATGTCAATGCGTCAGTTTAGAAGCTACTATAAAGAAATTATTTGCAAATGCAAGAACTATAAAATCTTTCGTTATTAGAAAATTGCGATATAATTATATATTTCAAATAAAAAAAGAAATGCTTTCAGTATTTTGACACAGAATCTAAAGTTATTCACTAAACTTCTTAGCTCCCGTGAAAAGTCAAGTAGCCTTTCCTCGCCTCTTAAGAGTCCGATCCTTCTAATAGAAAGCGAGTCCTGAAAGCAGAGGTGATGATATATATGCAGAGGAAAGAGAGCGAGAGGATCATCCGGTGTGCACGCCTTTCTTCTCTCAAATGTGCTCACACACTGGCTGGCTTCTTCCTCTCTCGCTCCTCTAATGATCGGGCGGTCCTTTTTGTCTATCCCACTACTTTCTGGTACTTTGTACCTGAATGACTCCTCGGAGCTGCTCATTACCGCACCGTCATGAGACTTCTTCCACAACTCACAACGCTGAAACACATGGGAAGTTTTCAAATCTCATCATTCCTGGGAATATTCTTCACACCGATTTTCTCAATTTTCCTCGGTCGTGAGTTAATACGGTTAGTAATAGCTGTCGGGGAATGATCGTTTAGAGAATTAGCATGGGAACAGACGACATTTTGATTTTTAGGTCTGGAGTTTTCTTGGGGGCTGAAGTTTACAGTTGGCCGGTATTGTTAAAAAGTATAGCAATGACTATCTCTATAGGATGTTTGGTATTTCAGACACATAAAGTATGTCTTGAAGTTAACAATAACATGTATTACTACTGTATTACTCTGGTAAATAAATAAATAAATACCTCTATAAGTATAAGAAAAGTTTTATTGTTTAAGAATAAATCGTTAATAAACAAATTAAAAAAAAAAAATAATAATAAAAAGTCTAATTTTCAGTTTCGAATAAAATGCATATATATTTTTGTTAAAACTGAAAGCAAATGAAATATATTTTTTGTGTTTTTTACATGTACACGTTCAATTTATTGTTTTACACTTTAATTCTCGTTCACTTTTTTGTTTTTTTTTTTTCCTTGTGCTTTTTTCTACCGCCAATAGTATTTATTTTTGATTTTCTAGGAATTTATTTGACGGAATAGAATTTTTTATATATTGATTTATCAGTTTTTCGACTACGTTTTCGAATATAAATAAAAAAGAAATAAAAGGTACTGCAAAATACAATAAAAGACAATGGCTTTGTACAATGCGAAATTAAAAAAAAAAGATTTAGGTAAGTACTCTGCAGAGAAACGAATTGACAGTGGCAATCGGGCGCTGGCTGCAGGCAATTTTCGGCTCCCCCGTGGGGGAAATTCCCGTGGAAATCGGGCGGGCTGGCTGGCTCGCGACGATGATCGGCTCTATAATGTACAAGCGCGCGATCCAACCGGCTCTCTCTCTCTCTCTCTCTCTCTCTCTCTCTCTCTTCCCTTCCACTCATGCACGCGAGGCAGGCGAGCGCGCGCGCGGGCCGCCCTTCTTCTTCCTCGACGGGTTTCCTCCCTTCTCCGGGGGGGCCGTTGCCGCCGCCGCCGCCGCTGCTGCTGCTGCTCGCGTGAGTTTCGCATGCTCTCGGACTACGTCGGACACCTGTAAGCACGCGGACTCGGCTCCGGACGCTGACGCGAGCGCGCGCGCTCTTCGATTTCGCCTCGCACACTACCTATCCTGCTTTTTCGCCTTCCCGAAGCTGTTCTCCTCATCGAATTTCCCCCTTCTGCGCTTGGGAACGAAGTTCTTCGTCGCTTCGAGCTTTCGAGAGGACAAACTTACTTTTCTTTAGGACTGCCATTGATGAGCAGTGCTTTTTCCTTGATCGGCTTGTGTTGAAATGTGATTAGTTCGAAAAGTGACGTTGTGATCTGTGAATACCCGAACACGTAAGCAAATATTTCCAACGGAGAGTTTGTTTATTCAATCATCGGGTGTATTATTTGAATCTGTGCCTATGCGGTTCAATGGATAATGAAGAGTGGCAAGGCAAGAGGCGCGAAAAGAAAAAAATTCGGGGTGACTGTTCGGCGCTGCGCGACCGGCAGATTCTAATGATGCCGATAGTTGGGGCGTAAAACACTCGAGAGAAAGAGAGAGAGAGAGAGCCAAAAAGTGACAGTGAGGCGAAAGAAGAGAGCGGGAGAGGAGAGAGAGCGGTGGAAAAGTGGCGACGAAGAGCAATGTGATTGGGAAAAATATGCGAGAAATGCAGTGCAAGCCGAGGAGCACTTTTGTTCTCATTCTGCTTCTTCTGCTGCTCGAGGAGGGCACGTGCATAAAGTGGCTGTAAGTACGCTTAAAGCCCTTGAATTTTTCAATTATCCAGTCATCCTCTTTCAGCCAATTCTCTTCGGGCTTCGTTAAGGGATCACGATTTAATTACCCGAAACACTATTTTTGCTCCGGCTCCCCGCTTCACGTGGGCGTAAATATTGCGCCAATAAAGATATTTTTACGCCCTCTTAATGCATCGTGAATTGTCGACGAGAAAAATATTGCCAATATTTTCTTCCCATTTGTAAGTGCACAGTATTTTAGATAATTTACATCCCTTAGAACTTGGTTATTGAGATTCTGATATTGAAAGTAAGAAATAGCCTGCATTTCTGTTTTACATACGCGAGTTTCCTTTTCTATATAACAACAATTTACGATAAAGTGGTAAAAAGTTTCGACACATAAAACCAAGTGGCTCCCATAAACGTATGTAGGTCCAATCAACATAGATCCTGACTGCGCGGTTAATGACAGTTGTCGAAACAAATTATGACGATCTTTCGCTGAACGCGTTCACTATATTATGTTTTTTCGCCAAAGCGGGAGGGACCATTAGACACGTTCGACAGAAAACATCTTCATCGCGAGTTCGCAATTAGGCAGGAACATGTTCTCCAGCTATATATATATACATGAAACAAGGCTGCAAAACGAGAAAGGCCCGCGGATAAATCACGTCTCGTTTCGATGTATTAATAACCGTTTGGGTAGAGCCCGGGCGCGTGCGGAGGTCCGCTGCCGATGATTAATGCAGGACCGTTAATGAGAGGCAAATAAGAGTTTGGTGGCGAAAAGCAGGGATAGGAAGGTGGAGAGTGAGCTGAGAAGGCGAACGCCGGTGGTCTCCTCATATACACGCGAGGAGAAGTCATCGGCTGGTATACTTATCACCGCGCCGTCGAGAAATTCTTCGATTCTGCGCGTCATTCCGTTCAATGTGTTACTGCAAAGGGATGGGGCATCGAGTATCGGCTGTCGTATCTTTTCATTCATTTTATTCTTCAAGTATAATTGAAATTTTTTTAGGATTATTGGTCTGAAGAAAAATTTGACGATTTTTTAACGTTTATTTATGTAGTAGAGAAAGTGGCAAGTCTAAAAATAGATTTCAAAAATAAACTATAAGCATTCGCGAAGTTGCTCATTCAATTTGCCCAATGATGTAGTCAAAAATTAAATGGCACGTGTTATTTTCAGAAATCAGTCTCGGCAGTTAACTCCTATTTGAAGAATTATTTTTATGGCATTTCCGTGTAAACGAACATAGACCTATATAGATTGCAAGCGTATTTAGAATGCATAAAATATCTTTTCGTAAAGTTACAAAGTTAAACAATTAATTGGTAGTTTATATTATAATATACAAAGTAACGACAAACAAATACCTTTTCGATATAGGAAAAAGTGCCAGTTGATCGAGTTATCTGACATTGAAAGTTTGCTGATGCGAAACTAATTATATAAATACGGAGTTTTTTAATGTATGCGGCAATATAAATAGAACATGGGCTCTATAAAGTATTGGAGAATAATTAATATGCCGTAAAACTAACTTTTGCTGGTAAACGTGTTTCAAAAGTTCAGTTATTGAAAAATTGTTTCTGAGAATCGACCACCTTTTTCACAGTATATTTAAAGTCGGCTTAAAATGTGAAAGTACAATTGACGTGAAATATACGCGTAATCCCTTTCGAAAAGTAATAAAGTTTCAAAAGTAAAGTATACGATCAATTTATTAAAAAAAAGTGATTGTGAGTAAATACATAATTTTTTCTGTAAAAAATCTTTGTAATTCAAGAAGACAAATAATTTGATATACAACGTTGAACACGAGTACTACATAAAAGCAGAAAATCGGCTGTATTCCGAAAGCACAACAACTGTTATAAGCAGTTGTAAAGCAAATCCCCGATGCGCCGCGCGGTTTAGGAGGGGGCGCAAAGTGCTTAACAGATTCTCTGACTAGCTAATTCCGCGGGCAGACGGATAGGTGGCCGTCGTCAGCGGGCCGCTCGCGTTACTTCTCGCATCAGTCTCTGAAATTAGCAATCCATCCGGGCAACTCCCGACACCGCGGGGCGAAGAAGGAGAGGGCGAGAGAGACGCGGGGAAGCCCGCGCGCGCGCACATCAGCACATCATCAGGCATGCGATTGTGCCCACCTCTCTGCGCGGGGGCAAAACACGAAAGAAACACGAGCGAGAGAATATAAGGAGCAGCGCGGAGTAGTACGAGGGGAGGCCTGTGAGACAATGAAACCGGAAACAGGGGATGGCGAGGATGATGAATGGCGCTGGCCGATGGTGATTTTGCGTGCGCGAGCTACACACAAACCGGTAGGCCACAAAGGAGAGCGAGACAGAGAGAGAGAGAGAGAGCGTTCGGGACGCGACTATATAACGACGAGCAAGTGAGGCGTTTTCGCGAGCGTTCCGAGCTGATATTCCGTGTGCGCCCGAGAGGATGAGGAGAGAAAGCGAGAGAGAAAGAGAGAAGAGAGCGAAGGGTTGCTGGCGGAAAACGAGATGATTAGGGGGTCCCGCGCCGGCATATACGTCTTTCGACGCGCTCGTGCTCTCCGGAATTTGATTTATTATCACAGACTCGCACTCCCCAGACACACGCGATTCTCGCTCGATCGTCTTATCTCGCTCGCTCTCATCTCTTCGCACTTTATTCGCGTACGATCCCGATGTGTGCATCGGGGCATTATAGAGGCACGAATGCCGCTTTTTGCGGGCCGGACACGTGTGAGAATATTGCTCGACGTGTTTCTTCGAGGTATGTATTTGTTAAGGAAACAGATTTGATTTTAATCTCTCTCCGCTCGCCCTGTACTTGAATAGTACAGTTACTTCATTCCGACGATATAAAAGACTGAGAAACTGTTATTCAATGTGTTGGAAAAGCTCATCTTTTTAATTATCCTTAAAATACCAATTTAAAAACGCATGAGAAATCATTTAATGTGTGTTTACGTTATCGCGAACAAGTATTAGTCGATATATGCAGTTTCGCAGTGATGAATGAAAAAAAAATCGGCCGATCATCGATAAGAGGAAAACCAGTCTCGGGTATAAGCGGGATACTTGAGATATAAGACATAACGCTGAATAAATTATTTCATTTCTGATCAAATCTAATTCATTAGGCGGGAAATGGCAGGGCGCGCTATAAATTAACCTTATTAATGAATTTCTGTTGCAACGATTAAGCTCAATTATTTCAGCGAATGACTTGTCCGCGCTCGTTCCTTTCCACCGTTCCAACGTTAGCTCTCAATTTTCCTGTTACCGGCTGTCCGCTCGGTCAAGCTTCCCCCTATTTTATTATAACGACGCGAGAAAGATTGGTACAGGTACAAGTAGCGCTCATTCGCGTGAAGAGCGATGAGTTCCGAGTATATATATCCGCGCGGCGGGTATAATATATGTTTCCGAGTTTGCGGCCTCCCTGGGATCGTTTTCGAAAAAATGAGGGTTCCTGCGGCTTTTGGCAGGATGATTACCGTGTTGAGTGGCGCACCAGGCGAGCCGCTTATAGACACGTTGTTTAGCGGACCTCGTGTGGGATCGCTCTTCTCTTACGCAGAACGGAGTGTGATGAGCGGTAATAACCGATTTTAAGATTGCTGCAACTAAAGATGTTTCATACAATTCTTTTCGGTTTGATAATAATTATTCATTCCGAACAAAGTTCGTTATATTATTTTCTATAATATCATTGCGTAACTTTCACGTTACTTTAGTCGACTTATGGGAAATTACAGATTCCTACATCGAATTTCACATTATTTAAATTCAGTTTTTAGTTTTTTCAAATTATTGCAGTCATCCGATGTTTGAATTGGGTTAACGAACGGCAGATAACAAAGATAATTAATGAAAATAAAAAATGGCATAAAAACAATGAAAAATACATTATTTCAGATAGGTTCCGACATCCCCTTAAATCTTTGGATTTTATAATTTTTAAAAAGAATGCACTAGCTTATATCAAGACTATCCACATGCAGTTTGCAAATTATCGGTAACTGTTCGAATTTTCAAGGCAATTTGTCACATAGGAGACGTTAACAGTACAGAGATTACCGAAATTTGTTCACATGAACTCTGAGTGCAAGCACCCAGATACTAATTGAAGCATATGTTCCGAGGCAAACCTCTGGCAGAGGAGAACACGAATCAGCTAATAGGCACGCTCTTATTTGCTTTAATAATTTCCTGGTTTACGTGTACGATACCGTCTAATTATCCCTCCACGAATCGGCTACGAGACTGTCGTTCCCGGCGGGCAAAAGACCCGGGCCAATTGATTCCGCGCCCCATCAGCTCCGAGTTGCGGCCAGCAAAGGGGAGACTCTCGGAAAGGAAAGAAATTCGAAACAAGGGCGCGGGCGCGCGCACGTGTGTGTGTGAGTGTTAGTGTATGAGAGAGAGAGAGAGAGAGAGAGAGAGAGAGAGAGCGCAGGTGATGATTATCCTCGAGAGCGTAGGACGCGCATCGCGGATGGGAACGCGCTTTCAAGGGACTCGGCCGAAACCGTAACGGCATCTTTCGAAACCTCAGTGGATTTGTGTATGGGCCGCGCATATAAATATAATGCGCGGAGCGCTCTCTCGGCCTCGGATGAAACTGAGACTAGTTTAGATATTTGTTTGAATATATGTTATTGTAGGTCACATCTTTTCTTGTCTTTTAGCACATTGTGTACAGTAGGCTGCGTGTCCTGCTATTTCAAAAAGAAAGCTTTATATTTTTATGAAAAAGAATAGAATTTTTTTAATTAAAATTTTTGTCTGAAATATCATGATATTCATAATTTTGTTATTTTATGTTCTCAGAATTGACAGATCAGTTTATTTGGTTATAATAAAGTATGATAATTATTTTTTATTTGACGACCACGTCTGTTTATTTAAAAATATCTTACAAGGAAGATCATATTTGAAGAATAGTAAACGAGAGAGCGGGAAAAAAGTCGTACCTTTATCCAGCCGTATCACTTGCATTGTTCTTCAAGACAGAACCCTCATACTTTTTTTTTCTAGGCCTTTTTCCGTTATTACGTACAGTAACAAAAAGTGTTGTTTTTCATTCACTGCAATTAGAGCGCAGTATTTTTAAGGTTTACTGTCATTTCCCATTGTTCTCCCAAGTAGTATAGGGTTATTACGTGTGTATCACTACGTATAGTTTTCGAGCTTTCGCACTTACAATCTCCTTAGATTATTAACATAGTACAATGAAATTACAGCAATTGCATCAAGAATTTGAAAAAATACACAATTGTGAACATTTTATCTGTAACTGAAAAACAGTTTTTGTCTTTTATTTCATCTTTTGCTTTAGATGCCCGCGAACAATAGAATTAAAACGTCTCGAAAATATTTCTCCTATACATTTAAATGGTACTGCCGTCTAAGTTTAACAGTTCTAACAACGCTAATTGCGAGCGAGCACAGAGATAACAGCCGGGGCGAATATTTCAATGGCGAGATACTTTAGTTTTGTATCTCTATTAACTTTTTTAGACGTTCTCGCCGCGGCGAGGCCGCGCGCAGTGCTATATATTTAATTTCCGATTTATGCCGGCGAGAGAGCGGCGAGGGTAAAAAAGAGCCGTCGATATACATTGCCGCTCGAGGTAATTCGGCCGCGCGCCGAGAAGGAGGAGGAGGAGGCGTGTTCCGCTGCGTTCGGCGGGCCCCGAAAACTGCTCGGAGCTCGCCTCGTAAGTCACGCGGCTCTTTTTCGCGGCCCGTAATAGCTATCACGTAATAGCCCCCTACTTTGCTTTGTCTCTCTGTCTCGAACGCGCATGATTCGCCCTCCTCGCGACTCGACGATTAATCAGCGACGGTGGAGCTGACTGATTGTTTATTTATGCGCCGCGAGTTGCTTGACGAGGTACTATACATTGACGCTGTGCTCAGTCGAATGCTCCACCTTTCTTCATGGTATACGCAATAATAAATCAGAAAATTGCTTTTTTTATCAAAAGTTTTTAAATTTCCGCATTCTTTGAAAACTATTTATCATAAGCGCGCATCACGGTGTTTTGCACGGTATCGGTATTCAATATATTCTTTATATATATATATATATTTATCGGATAAATGAACTATTAATATGTGCGCATGTTTATTTTTGTAAAAAGGTTATTAATGTTATAAACTTTCTAACTATAAACATTATTACATTGAAAATGATATTATTGCAAATAAAACCATCCAGCCTATGCCTCTACATTGAGAATACGAACTTTCGAAAGACACAAAGCACTATACTTGAAAAAATTTCAACCTTTTCAAAGGGTTACCTAACTGCTATGAAAGAGAATACATCAAAGATTTAATTATCAGCAATATTCAACTATTTATCCGCATGAATGGCAATTTATTACCAAATACATTACGAAAACGGCATTGAGGATGATAAGTTGAGCGATTGATTACCGATAAATAACGTCGCGCAACGCGCGCATCACCTCGCCGGAGAATTGGCCTCGACAAAGAGCGCGGCGCGGAAAAAAATTAGGCCCCTCGGTAACGGAACTGCAGGTAATTTATCGCGCTTTCTCCGTCTCTGTCTGCGCGCGGGGGGAGAGAGATGGCCATCATCGTCGGCGAGGGCTCGAAAGCCAAGCGTGAAAATCGATTTTCCGCGAGCGCGAAGTATAATCTCGCTGACGCGCGCGGAGTGAGTCTCTCTCTTTCTTTCTCTCTTTCACTTTCATATGCGCGCGTGCTGCGAACGAGAGACACGAAAGAGCATCGGGTGCATTACGGCCAGCGTATATACAGTGATATACACAACCGAAAAATCCTTTTCTGCTCCTCTTCTCGCTCGCTCGTTTTCCCCCTTTTTTCGCTCTCTCGTTCTTTCCTTCTGCGTTTTATGACGCCCCTGTCGCGCTATCTTCGTCAATCGAGCCATTTGTCTGCGAGTACAGTTTCTCTTCCAGTTTCCACCGTTGCATAGCGAATTAAAATGATTTTTAGTTCATCGATTTATTTGAAAGCGCTACTTTTCAGAACGGCATTTTCTCCTTCTTTTTCAATTTCAGGAACCCATTACACTCTGCAATATTTTAACATTTTCGTTACACATAAGAAACAATTTTAAAAATATTAATAAAACCGTATTCTTATAACTATAATAAAAAAAGGCACGGTGCTTTGGATATATGTATCTGACTGCAAGTTATTCAAGAAGCGTCGGACGAATTTTTAAACGCAAACACGTAAACCATTGATGACCGTTGTCACGATAAACATTCTTATTTACCGCTCTTCCAGATTGAAACGTAGGAATACATGCGATTCGCCGAGCATTCACATCTCCATATCTGAAAAGTTATAGCACAGCCGAAGGCGCGCGCGAGCGCCTAGAATGCGCACATTCTAATTTTAGTATCCATTCTCGCGTCGATTACCCTAGGCGAAGCGAGCGCACCTTTCCTCATCCCGCGTTCCCTATGCGCGCACAAGAAAAAGGACAAAGCGATCGCGCAGCTGCGCGGCTAATTATATTACCGGCGCGCTAACCACATCCCGCGCAAGGAAGAGGAGAGAAAGAGAGATGAGCGCCTCCCACTCGGAGAGGCCGCAGCAACGCCTTGGCGAGAGAGCGCCGAATTTAACGATTGCCTCTTAAATCACGACCTCTCGCATTATATGATAAGGAGCCGCGGAGGGGCTGCTCTCTCCTCGCGGACACGCGTCGGGGCACAATATCTCATCGCGCGCGCGCGTATAGTCTCATCTCGCGAAAGACAATGGCACGCGTCCCGCGTGCGAGAGCGCAAGAGTTTAACGGCCGCTCGCGAGAGTGAGAGAGACGGAGAATTTACGAGCGCGCCTTCGTTATTATAATGTATAATGAAATTCATTTGGCGCTTTGGCGGCAAGCGCCACGGCTTATGTCTCTATAAATTCGCTTAATGCGACCGAATCACTCTCGGGCGAGTTCTTCTCCTCTCGCTTGCGTAGTATCCGCGAGAGAAGCAGGAGACTGACGCTTTAAGAGCCTTCTATGCTCGTTTTCAGTTTATTTTTTATGTCGAGACGTTATATTCGCCGGATAGGTGCAACACGTCTGTTGCTTTTCACGCGTGTTATGCAAGGTTTATAACCGTATAGATTATTATGACGTGGAACCATTGACTTTGATTAAAAATTTCCTTATTGACATTAGTTAATTCAAATCGTGATGATCTGGGATCTCGGTTTCTTATTTTACTGTGTGATTTTGAAATATTTCAGTGCGTTTATCTATCTGGAGATATGACTTATAAGTCACGAACTGTATTTACATTTGTCTTTTTTTTTTAATTCGAGATACAGAATAATAATCTATTCAATACTTGACGCGCATACATAATATGCGTTGACGACAGGCGTCCGGGAGACAAATAAATTATACGTTCTCTCGTAAGAATGATTTTCCTTCCTTATTCATAAATAACCAGGGGAATTTGAAGTGGCAAAAGTAGCTCTATTTTTCTGGCATTTACAAAACGCTTCTTCCGGTCATCTTCTCACATTTATTGGTGTGAAAGATGAGGTTGGATTATTGCAGTCTATAATTTCAGTATTCACAAGCTTGTTAAACCTTTCAACACATGTTATGATTACCCGTTTTTATTTTGAAAAACCATGTAATAAGGTTCTGATGATAGTAATGAATGTAAGAGACAAAATCAGGTAATGAAATAAACGTGCGGTCGTTAATCATCACTCGCAAAAAGTACAATAAATACATCTACACTTGATATATGATTATTTCTTGGTACACGCTAATAAATTATGAATATTATTATTAAATAATTATCGCTATAAAAATGCAGTACATAAGAAAACTATCAAACTGATATTTCAGTACGAATGAAAATTTGAATGATTTGCAAGCGCGAGGTAAACAATGAATTTATTGCAGGTGTTAGAATCTAAAACGTGGGTGTTTCGCGCGGGGCGCGGGCTGCGCGCACGATCGGGGAGATAAGCTGCGCTCGCACGCGAGGTGTCTGAGCTAGCGCCAACTCCGAGATAGCGTGCAATCTTGATAACAGTTTCGAATCAATGTTGTGCAATTCGAATCACTCTCGAAACTTTAATTGCTCACGTGCGCGCGCACAATTCAATTCGTCCGTAAATCACGCGCACCCCTCACGTTTGAATAATAATTGCGCTCGAAGAGTGCAAAATAAGTACCTATACATATATCCGGCGCAAAGGTATATAAATTATCCGAACGCAGCATCAAAGCGAGTCGATGAAAAAGATCGGCTCTTTTTATTTTCGAACTCGCCGTCGCTGCGCGACCCTGCGCGAGTAGCAGTTATACCACGACGCGGATATAATGCGACTCTGCCCCGGGGCGAGAGAATCTCCGCATTGAAAGACATCGTGCTCCCTTATAAGAGTGCCTCGTTAGCGCGGAGGGGGAGATCAGCTTTGATGGGTCGATCGAGAGCGCGCTCGCACGCACGCGAGAACATGCGGGGCGAGAGTTTATATTTTGCATAACCGCGAGAGCGCGCGCGCGTTAATGATCTGATAATTTGCTTTAAGTAATATTTATGGCGCGCTCGTGCGGCCGCTGTCTCGAGGTAAAATCTTTTCTTTTCCCATTTTTCTTCCAGCGCGCGGCATTTGTCGCTCAGACGTATGTTTTAAACTGGATGGTGAGATATATTCTTGTTGCATTCGCGTTGGAAATTTTCGCAGGATGTACATAAATAACTTGGAATTAATTCAGAGTCGCGACGGTTAATGCCGTTCTGCTATGTGTGTATTTTTCTGTGCGAAATCATTTTCAAGCACAAGGTGTAAGTATTTTCAATAAGCTCGAGATAATTATCGAACTTTAATTCGATAACATCCGTCAATTTCTGTACTTACGGTAAATATGAAAAATAGAAGCCGAAGAAAACTGTTTTCGTTATAGATGTAAAATATGTCCTGCGAGCGTGCCACACCGCTGGAGCCAAGTATACTTTCATATTAGTCGATTCACTCAAGGAAACGGGCAACATATTTGAAATTTCCAGTCTGTCGGTTGCGCCGACTCATTAGGCAATCATATTTTTCATCATTAAGAACCCGCGACAAGACCGTCAATTTGCACCCCGTCCGCGGCGGGAAACACGCGCATCGCATCAGCTGGCAAATCGTCCGAGTTTCTCTCCCGGCACTCGATTCGGCCGCCGCGAGAGGCGAATAAATCACTTCTGACAGGATAAGGCTCGCGAGAGAGAGACTATATGCACTGCGAGAGAGCAGATTTCCTTCGGCACCGCCGCCCTCGCGTACTTGCACACGTCCGAGTTCTCGACGCGCGAGAAGGAAAGAAACGAAGAAACGGCCAATCGAGCGCGAGAGAGACACGCGCGCGCACGGTCGCGATACCGATTTCGATTTTTCACCGTCCGCCCGCGAGTCCGAGAGAAAACGGGACGAGAGCAAAGTGGCGTCGCGAGTAAGAGCCGATGTACGTACGCCAATTGAAGAGAAGGATATGTCGCTTTATTTGCGCTTATTGCGACAGCCGACTGACTGGACACGTTAATAACAAGTTAGCGGATCGTCGAGTGCATGGGCGAATGATTTAGTTGGGATAGTATACAGGATGCGGAACATAACAAAGACCAGCTAGATGGATATTTGTTCGTCTCGTTGAAAGCACATACTTAAATTTTAACTCTAGTAAGAAATTTATTATATACAACATATTCTACATTAAAATTGACAATTTTTATACAGCTCGTATAAGTACACGTGATAACAATTTTTAATAGTGTCAGGCGTATTGAAAATGTTCTTTCAAAAGTTATAAAGTACAAAAAGTTATTTTCGCTTTGGTACATATGAGCACCCATCCCTGACTGATCAAGTATAGAAATATATACAATCTGCTCGCGCATCCTTTACGATTCTTTTATTACTCTTGCAGCGCCATAAAGCGAGCCGAGCCCAAAATGAAACCGCAGTGAAACGAAAAATCCGCGCATAAATCACGGCCGAGACTAAAGCAAAAGTCGCAGTTGACGAGTCGCCGGCAGCCGTCTAAACCGAATACAGCACGCGCGCCCCTTGCCCTCGTCACGTCATTTAACAGGCGCATCGACGGTATCAGTCACCAGGCGCACAAGGACACGTCACGCGCACGTCTGCGCAACAAAAAAGCGCGCCCCGGCGCACTTTGGGGTGCGAAAAATTGCCCCGCCGCGAAAAATTACAGCGCATATTCGCTACGCGCGGACGGGGAAAAGTTTTAGGACCGCGACGAATCGCCGCGAGGGGCGATGCGGGCGCGCACGTGCACATAGTCGATTCTCGCGGGGTGAAAATGTATATATGTACGCCGTCAAGACCTTTCTAGACGCAGGTTGGACAGGCTTGTATAAGTATATGAGGTGATTTTTTCAAATCATTTTATATGAGGCGTGCCCGGAGGACGAATGTAGAAGGATTACTGCGACGAAAGGGACAAAGGAGAGCCGGAGTACAAAGACAGTTTTGATGAAAAAGCCCATGTTTATCGTTATTTTGAAAAAAATATTCTATCAATTAAGAATGAAAACTGACTTTATTTACGATGTCAGCGCCTTAGGTCGAGCCGCGGAGGGTTTCGAGTGGACGCGGGAGGCCTGCACCGGGGCGCGGACCTCCGGCCTCCTGGAGCGCAAGCAGGCGCGGGTCTGCAAGTCCAGCCCGGACATCATGCAGAACCTGGTGCAGGCGGCGCGGGACACCTCCTCCGTCTGCCAGCAGTCCTTCCGCAACCAGAGGTGGAACTGCAGCAGCATCGAGAAGGCGCCCGACTTCACCCCTGAGCTGCTATCAGGTACATGTAACTCACTGCCCGACCGGGAGCAAGCACTGACATTCCCTTGTGTGCGGCACCTACAGGTACGAAGGAGCAGGCGTACGTGTACGCGATGTCGGCCGCGGCGGCCGTCTGGCGGCTGGCGCGCGGCTGCGCCCTGGGCAACCTGGCGGCCTGCTCCTGCGCCACGCCGCCGCGCCGGGAGCCGCCGACGCCATCCGCTCTCGTCCAGGCCTCGGGCTCGTTCGCCCCGGCGGCCATGGGCTTCGGGCCCACCTCCACGCGCAACGCCTTCAAGTGGGGCGGCTGCGGGGACGACGTGCGCTCCGCCTCGCGCATGGCCAAGCGATTCCTCCAGGGCTCGACTCCCGCCCCAGGGGCCGGCGCACAGGCCAAGTTCCTCCACGCTGTCAACCTGCACAATAACCGCGCCGGACGCAGAGTTAGTATTTCAATTTTGTACATTTTTTATACTCGCCTTTTTTCACGTAAGGAGGGTCTGCTTTTTAACTTCCAGTATTTATATCTGTGGGTTTGCGGAAAAACGAGTCAAGTCTATTTTTCCGAATCCTTTCGTGTGACACAGTCGAAATAAGTGAACAAAGGAAGACAGAGATATAAAGTGAGTGCAAAACGGACTTAAGTCCATTTCGTTAAAAAATTTCCTGGAAAACGACTCAAATCCAAACATTTTAGTATTTCTAAAAAGATAACCAACCTTTTTTTTCTCTCACATAACTGTGGAAAAGGTACCCGATATTATACTAAATGAGCATACTTTCAAAAGGCAACTTGCATCATCGATCTAGTGTTTTAATGCAAACCTTTAAAACGCCATTTCTCAAAACATGAACAATGTACTTAAGTCGTTTTACCGGGAACCCACAGATATATTATTATTGCTTGTAAAATAACCTGGAATCTAAATAGAAATAGAACTAACGAATTTATAGGGGAACAAAATATAAAACTCGCTTACAGAAAGAATCTAGAAACTTTAAGAAATTTAAAAAGCTGTATAATATCACGCATTTTGCTTACATTTTCGAGATTAATATTAAACAACTTTGCGAAACCTCGACCGATCCATATATTTTTTAATTAATTCTATTTCTCGACTATTTCTTGATGGTCTCTAGAATATATATTCGTTATAATTCTTACTGGCTCAAATAGACTGGAAGTATAAAAATTATGCAAATAACATATGAAATAAAATCGCGTTTTCCCATAAGGCTCTATAACAATGTAACATGAAACCTCGATTTTTATAAATGTCGTACACATTCGTTTCCTCGTCAAGCGATCTTGAAATTTCGCACGAACATTGTAATAATCATTATTTATCACGTACCTCAATTTTATTAAAAAATATTGGTTTTGCGAAAGACCCTCCTCAAAATATTTTGCTCCTTAAAAAAATTAAGTAAAAAGATGGTTCTATGCATATAATATCTAGAATAGCTAAATCCAAGGCTTTCCTAAACCGTAGCGCAATTTAATTGTACTCAATTGTCAATGGTTCTTGTTTGCAGGCAGTGGAGCAATCGCTGACGCTGGAGTGCAAGTGCCACGGCGTGTCGGGCTCGTGCAGCGTGCGGACCTGCTGGCGCGGGCTGGGCTCGGGCGGTCCGGCCGCAGCCGGGGCGCGACTACTTCGCCGCTACGCGACCGCGGCGGAGGTCAGGCCGACCTCGAGCGGCCGCCTGCCGCCCCTCTACCACCACAACAACCTCCTCTACACGACCAAGAGCCCGGACTACTGCGTCGAGGACAAGAGGCGCGGCAGCCTCGGCACCTTCGGCAGGTGGGTTGTACACATACATCTTCTTCTTTGTGGCATGAAGTGCATTGGTAGCTTCTGCAGAAGTGAACTTATCGAAACCACCGAGAGGCTCTTTAACGCGCTCTAAATCAGTAGCCACGAGACGCCGTTAATTGTCGCGGAAAGAGGCGCGCGTTGGCGGCGTAAACCATTGTTACCGATTCAATCAGCGCGAGGAGCGTCTCGCCTAACGAGAGCAATAAAGTTATTAAAAGACGAGGAAAAAAGACACGCGGGAGTTGTGTCACCGGGGCGCGGGCTTTCAGCGTCTTCTCGCATGCCCAGCGATACGCGCGCGAGACGCGACGTCGCCACTTTCGACAACAGCGCCCCGAGCGGCAATGAACTTTCGTTTATTTCGCTTTACCTCGCGTGCATTACGATGATGACCTCGTAAAGTGCATTAATGGCCACCTCGGGACTGCGCGGAGACGCGTAGTAAAATTCGTCCGTGCAAATGTGGCTTTTCGACTCGTTATTACATACCACCGGTCCAAGCCGCGGATGAAGTTGAGCTGATTGGAGCATTATTAGCTTAGTATATTTCTCTCGCATTAAAACTTTGTTCTACCAGGATTACGCATGACGTATAATTATATAAATTCGTTTTACTAGTAGTACTCGTCGCGGATTTCAGCAGTAGTATAAACATGTTTGTCTTGTGTGAGTTTATAGTAACGAGAATATAAATTGTATAAATGGATACAGAAGTGTCCAGTTATTGAAAAATTGATATACTTGTACGTACTTGATACATAACTGAAACAACACCAAAAAGCTTTGATATATTTAAAAATGTTTAACGCAATCGTTCGGAGGAAAGGAGAAAGAGCTGAAAAAGCGGCAAAATTAAAGATTCGTCCGGTCGAAAATGAGTTTTGTCCTCTGGGCGTGCCCGTCGCCTTTTACGATTCCTGACTCGCGTCTCCTCCTCCCCTGGCTCTCGAAACTTTTTCCACTGCATGCGTAATATTACGAGTGCGCTCCCTCTCTTAGGCCCGATATCGAGCTTATTTATGGCAGAGCGCGGCGTTAATTACAACCTGTTTGGGGCCCGGTACATACATTTCGCTTCGGGGGGTCGCGCGCTTGCGCACTTGACGCTGCTCATCGTTGTAATCGCGCGCCCGCAGACGTATCTCTTTTTCTCTTTCGCTCTTCATCTAGTTTCGCTTTTTTTTTATACTCGAGATGCGATTGCGCGATTTCCAGCAGCTCCAGAACTAGATTCTAATTACCGAGAGAGTCAGCTTCAAGATATGCAACTTAATTATTAGGTTGGAGTCATTACATGTGATTTCTCCTGTGCAATTATGCATTTATTCCTACGAGGAATGGTGAATTCGATTAATCTAGATTAACGCTGCTCTTTCATAATTTAGAATTTTTATTTTTAAACGACAAAGTACATTTTATAGATGAACAGTTACTTACACACGGAGAGAAATTTTAGAGTAAAAATTACCAAGGTGCCTTGGTAGCGCATGGATAGACTGTCAAAAGCCGTGATATTCCCAGGTTTCTAATACAATTTATAAGTTTCCCAGGAAAAACTACCATAACCACTTAAAAAAATACCAAATTATCTGAATAAAAATTACCAGACACACTGGTAAAAATTGAGGTCTAGTCATTTTTACAAGGTAACCTAAGAATTTTTACTAAGAAAACTGATAAATTTTACCAAATAACCTGGTATTTGTGTACTCGCGCATGCGCACTGCGCATTATTGTGTTTCAGAAGATTGATACTAGAGGCGTGCGCGACGTTAAAATGAAAACAATACACATATTTTCAGTAAGTAATAACGGCGATTCAAATGACTGTTGGTAAAAGCTTCCATGGCGCAGTCGGTAGAACGTCGGACTCTCAACCCAAAGATCGTCGGATCGAATCCCGCTTCCGTAAAAATTTTTTTTCAGTTTAATGTTTTTTCATCCTTGTTTCTGTTTCTATTTCTATATTAAAATACTATATATCCATCAATATGGATAAAAAAAGTTAATTTTTTTAATTTAAATTAACTAAAAAAATTTTACCAAGGCACTTTGGTAAAAAGTTTGAAATTGTCAGTCTGTCCATCCATTACCATAGAAACTGGTAATTTTGTCTCGAATATTTGTAATTTTCACTACAAAATTTCTCTCCGTGCATGTACACTGTCGGAAAACTTCCATATGTATAGGTATACAATGAGTACATTTGGAAACACAAAAAAGTGTAAACACAATATATCTATACATATTATATGGAAGTTTTCTATTGTAGTACAGGCTGTATAAAATTAAAAGAAAAATCAAAATCATCTCTATTGTAAAGAAAGGTTCAATGATTATTTTACATTTTACTTGTATAAGGATTAACGTATAGAAACGTCGGATTTTCCCCACTTAATGCGCTTATATACGGTTCTCTTCTTGTCTTTTTCGTTGCCTCGATGGCGCACACGTAGGTATTATACACACACACGTGCAATTATCGTCGCCGGCGGACGGCTAAATTAAAACGTCGGGTCCGTCTTATTTATACGGAGAACCGGAACGATTCGCCGGTAATTCTGCATGTGGATTTACATTTATGAGAAGATATTGTTGTTGCGGACGCGTGAGCGAGCTGAATTTTCTCTTGTTGCCCCGCGGCTATATAATACGTAATGTCGAGGTCCTGGAAAGCCCGATGAAAGTGACGTGGTAATGATCGCGTAGTCGTTCCTTTAATGGACTGTTTTTATGTGCTTTATTATTAAAATTCCGCGATTAAGGGAACGCGATAATTCGCAAAAATAAGATACACGCGCAATGAAGGTTGATCTTGCGTGAAATTAAAGGCACCAGGATCATCTGGAATTCAATTACGGTGAATTAATGTTGATATTTTTTCCCCCTGCTAATGTTTTTTTTTGCGCGACGTCATATCAAGTGTTAAGCTGATAAATGATACTTTTATTTTAACGTTGTATCCAAAGCTGACATTATATTGGCCATTATTTCTTTGAAATGTGCGGTAATTATTCAATGAAAGTATAAAACAGGTAACATTCTTAATGTATCCATAATTTTAAATTGACAACAGATATTATTCGATAAAACATCATTGGAATTTTTGAAATACTTAACAAAATATTTTATATCAAATCAGCCCTCGCTCTTGACGATCGACTAGTATCTTCTCGCGTGATCCCTTCACGCGGACGGAAACAAAAGCACTCAGGGTACACGCGCGTTCGTCGAGTAAGCGGTCGCCGAGTGCGTAATGAAAGGCTCGCCCTGACAGTTATAAATGATGCGCAGATCCTTTCCCTTTCAGATCTCGCTTCGATGCATAAACAGATGATCAAACGGGTATTGTGCTTTTGCAAAAACTCCTTCGATAATGTTTGCCACTTCGATGGAGTGTATGATTTTTATTTAGTGTATTCGTAAATATGAAATTATTAAACCAACAATATGTTCAATTTATTTGCAATTTAAAATGAAACATTTTACTTAAAATTTATTTCCGGGGGATAATGCACATAAGTAGTATGTTTTTCATTGTACACTTTGAATGAGATATAAATACTGAGATTTCTTTGAAATGAGTACAATGTATATAATAACAGATACATTGATATTTTATTGCGTGCAATGCAAATTTTGTTATACCATTACAGAACAATCTGATGTATCGAACTGTGGGTTGGTATCCTACCCCGATGACTTGCCATATACAGTATATAAAATGTACACTCTGTACTAAAATTTTTTTGAATCTTTTATTTCTTTAATCTTTCTTTGCGCAAATATTTATTTTCGTTTTATTAGCTTAGAAAATAAAATAATATTTTTATTGTGAATCAAAAGTTTTAATGTTTAAATTTTAAAATGAACGTTTAATTTTGTTCATAAGTATATACTAATACATGATCACACAAAACGCAGTAACAACATTTTAACTTTATTTTGATAATCTGGAGTCTTAGAAATTTCCATCGGAACGATTTTATTTTTCATTTTCTCACAGCAGACACATATTTTAATATTAATGTCGAAAAAGAGCAAACGTGGTTGTGTGTATTAATTAAAGCGTATATTCACAGGCAATGTAACGGAAGTAGCTCTGGCTACGACGGTTGCGAGTACCTCTGTTGCGGAAGGGGCCACGTGACGCGGGCCGAGGAGATCTTCGAGAGATGCGAGTGCAAGTACTTCAGCTGTTGTTACGTCAAGTGTAAGACCTGCCGAAACGTCATCATTACGCACGAATGTAATTGAGAGCAGCATTGTTTACACACGGCTTATCGTTAAATTAGGACCGTTCTGCATCTATTCAACTATTTATATTCCATTCATAGAAAGTCTTTCCAATCTCGAAAGCGTATATTTGTAATCTTGTATTGGAGTGTCATTTGAGATTCATTTTTTACTAAAACACTGATAAATGTGATAGTACATTTATAAGCCTAAAGTACGGAATTAATGGCGATATTCATGTACACATTCATCAAACGATAAATAATTTTATCATAATTAATTTTATCATTTATTTTTAGAAATTTTGTATTCTATTTTTTTTCACGCTTTATGTAGATCTGTTATTACTTATGTAAATAACCGACTATAACATTATAATTGTACAATAGTATGCATATAAACAAAACTATATCTACATCATCTATTATTACATAAGATAGATAAATGTTTCCGTCAAATTGTGATAATCGCCATTAACCCGTCGCCTACTTATATATGAGTATATACTTATATTTATGAGTATAATTGATATGTGCCAGTTTTTCAGTAAATTTTATTCAATCAAAATAGAATAATAATATTGAGGTCTACTGATAATAGTCATTGCAATAACTCTACTGTAAGAGAATGTTTATGGACTATTCCTATTAAAATATTATTATATCCAACGATACAATAAAAATGTTATATTAACTGCTGATTTTAAAAGCTTTAAAAACGTCCCTTAAAAGATAAATTATTAAACTATTAATAATAACAAAATAAATCAATTAAAATACTTTTAGCTTTTTTCTTTTACCATAATAATTATATTAATGTTAACGATCTAAAGAGTGTCTATTTTTATGTTTTAAATGATGCATTATAACATTTTTACTGTATTATGGCGTTTTTCATATAAGGGCAGAGGCGTGTAAATTGATATTGCATGGAATAATGTGTGCGTATATCTGACGAATAAAAAGCAAATGCGAGATACCGAACAAGTCTACACAAGTTGATTTCAATGAATTTTTCAATAAAAACAAAGTAACATTCTTGCATGATATTATGCGATGCTTTTACGAAAAATAATTCATATTTAGATGTTGTTGAACTTATATAATGAAATTAATGTTTAATATAAAAATAAATAATGTATAGTAGATTTGTTCGGTACACCTGAGTTATGCATACGATATATATACATTACAATATCACAAGTATTTACATATTCTATATCGTTCTTAGCGAAAGAAAATGGTATAGGTATTCATTCATTCTCTATTAATCAAAAAATGAAGGAGATGTAAGAAAAAGACTTTCACAAAAGTATTTTCGAAGATAGCTATAGCTTTCGAAAAAATATATAAACTAGTTATACAGTTTCGCGAGATATCGATAGCATTTTAACGTAATTTACAAAATAGATTCATAAATTATATATCATAATTTATTATCTTGAGGCAGTCAAAACTGATTGACGGATTTGTATTATTTATACTAATATTATATATATATATATGTATTTATTACTATTCTCGACGTCCTTTAACCGATTTGAATATTTAATGACGAATGTAGGCGTTAGACAAGCGAGTATATAGCAATTATGATGTAAATAGCAGTACCAACATTCAATGTAAACGACATATTGTATTCGAATCATTCTCTAATAAACACATTTACGCAGCTGACAATCTCAATTTTTTTTACATATTTAAGAATATTACTGCAGTCATTTCCATGTTGCAAGAATCAAAAGAATAAAATCGCATCAAAATGTCGATGAATTTTTAGTTGAAATACATTTGTCTCTTTTATAATTGAAATCATACCTTAGTATCATAGCGGAAGTAGTTTATAATTTATTTATTCTCTATTGGTCGCATAGGCATTTCTTTCAGTTCTTCTTCCAATCCAAGATCTTTTATGAACAAACACCAATTTATTTCTTTACACTCCTTGGGCTTCTCCTCCATCGTCCAGTAGAGCTCCTTTAGCAAAATATTATAATTAAACATTGAAGGGTTGGTTTAGAATGTTATAATTACTCCTCTAAATTATATGTACATGAACTTACTTTCAAATTTATCGGAGGCATTGGAGGTAAAGGATCAATTTTTATGTTGATAAATTTAAGCAAATCCTTATAATCAATTTTTCCTTGTTCAATCGATTGAAGACTAAAAAAGACAATTATTAAATGTATATACACATTCTCGTTCAGATAATATTTTACACTGCGAACAAAAATTTACGTTTAAAAAAAGAAAATATTCCTTAAAAGTTAGCATGAATTCTTCAGAATGCAGAACGAGAAGAGTTTTTATGAACTCAGGGAGACGCAGATTCAAGGTTTAATTAATATGAGGATTCCAGAAAACAATATGAGGTTCCAATAATAACTATCAATCTTATAATTGCTACTTCCGTTCTATTTTTAGGCACGGCCGGAAGGTACTCGGGAGAGCCTTATAGTTTCACCATCGTAATAAATGTATCCCCTCAAAAACCAACATTTTATAGCGCCAAAATATGTTTTGGGTCGTTGAAAACCCCGTTAGAGCATTTTTGACAATGTATGTATGGATGGACGTATGTATGTAATCAAGTTCCACTGATAACTCAAAGAGATTTTGAATGATCGAGCTCAGGTTCACAGAGATCACTTGCCATATTATAGTCTGGATAAATAGTATATACAAATCAATTGTAAAATGTAAAAATGGCAGCACAATTAAAAATCATAAAAAATCGTTTTTTTTTTAATAAATAACTTGCACAGATGTGATTTCACATGAAAATTTTGTTAATAAAAGTGGGTAGATATATTTAAAATACATATTTTTTCTATTGTAACTTTTTCCGTACAATAGCATTCTCCAAAGACACTTAAATTTGTCAAAAAAGACGCTTTTCACATTTAACTCGTAAAGATACCGATTTACATAAAAACTTTTTAAATATACAAAAGCTTATAGATCGCAGTAAAAGGAAACTTTTTCCCATAGGTCATTTTATGTGGAATTAATTCATTGCAAGTTAAACTTAAAAAAACGAGTTAAAATGCCTAAAGACACTAAAATAATCGTTTTTTGCTTATTACTCAACAGAGTTTGATTTTACACAGTAAAATTAAACACAAAAGCTGTAGACATAATATTAAAAGAAATTTTTTTTTTCAATTTAACATTTTAATGTAAAATTGATAATTTCTGACGAGCTAGACATATAAAAATGATTTTTAACGCCCAAATACACTGCACGGAAAAAATGTTTGAAAAAAATGCTACCAGTGCTGTATTTCATAGCTGTATAGCGCCACTGCCCATGTTAGTACCTAGCAGTTCTCTCGAGACTCACTCTCGTTCACTCGGGACTCATTATCAAATCTGCAAAAAACATCTCAACGCTCCGCGATCACCGCGTTTGGCATAGCAAGCAATACCTAGATGTATGCGAGCGCCCGCCCAATGTAGCGCGAATATTATATACCTAGCATGTTTGAAGCACGCGCGTCCGTTCGAACGAACGCGGCGCCATGCCTGCGACGGACCGGACGGGGCCAGCGCGAGAGGGGAGAGCGCGCGCGGCCCGCCGTCATTCTTCTCCTTCGCGCTGAGTTGAGAAGACGTATCTACGCGCAGCTCGCCTAAGATTTTTACACCGCGAGTGCCACTTTTCCCACGATCGCCAAGGAAGAGCCAGCGCACAGCCATAGATCGGCAGCAGTAGCAGGACACCTGGGTAGAAGCCAAGGCATTCGCACGTCCGGGGTGTTGTGGGAGAGAGAAAGAGAGAGAGAGAGAGCGAGAGAGAGAGAGAGAGCACGACCTCCGAGGGATTTCCGGTAAGCGGTTGTAGTATTAGAGATCATGCGCATGCATAATTTTAGATTTTGAGAGTGCGTTTAAGAAAGTGACCCGGAACTGCTGCCGACGATAGTTTCGGGTAGTGGTGAACAGTCTCCCACCCGGAGGGAGACCGCGCGTATAGAGAGGTGAGTGTGAGAGCCAACGTCCGGGTAATGGTGCCCTTCTTCCAGCGGGGAGAGAGGTAAAAGAATCGCTAGAAAAGCCGCGCGGCGTCGGCGCCGCGAAGGCATTCGAGGCAACGTTTGTGAGCGAGCGTGCGAACGTTTTAGTCGCGGTCCCGTGGTGGCTCGTGCGCGAGAGTCCGAGAATTAGTGTCAGCCGGAGAGATTTTGAGATCGATCGTGTGAGTGCGTAAATAATCGCCTAGCGTCCTTAATAAATTCGGCGATGACCGTACGCACGAGAAATTATTTGTTGGACGCGGCAACCGGGAGTCGCGAATAAAATCTGTTCGTGAAATACCGTGTCACAACACCTGAATTTCGATTATAATTCAACAGGATTTGATTTCATATTGACGGCTGAGAGGAGTAATCCTTAACTCAGCATTTGCACCCTCTAACTCGGTGCTTGCTTCCGTCTAACGCGGCGTTTGCTTCGAAAAGACCCTAACTCACAAGGAGAGGGTCTAACCTGCGGGAAATGGATTTTAGCGGGCATTGAAAAGTCAATTTCTGGTACCTAAAAATGAACCCCAGTGCTGACAATTTCATCCAATGGGCCCTTTTTCTTGAGATATGGGCAATTTAATCTCAAATATCCTCAATTTCGTTAAAAAATTATGTCTCTTCTATTGAGTGTCACATTACAAATATTTATGATACGAAAACGAGCAAAAAAGATTATAAAAGTAGACAGTAAAAGCTAAGATTTAAGCCCTGATTCGTTAAAGAATATTGATTTTTTAGGAAGTTACAAGCAATCAAAGATAGCGTACGAAAATTGTTAAAAATACGATCCATTTTATTGGTTAAAATGAAGATAAATTTTTAACCATTTTCATACGCTATTTTTCATTGCTTGTAACTTCCTGAAACATCAATATTTTTTAACGAATCAGGGATTAAATCTTAGCTTTTACTGTCTACTTTGTTTCAGCCGGTTTTAAAACGTTTGTTATTGTACGCGGATTAGCGAGAGAGAGCCCGAGGAAAGCTATGTACTTGTTTTGATTATTAATATACTCTATGTATTAGGCGCGTCGCTCTCCCGCCCCTCCTTTTCGCACGACCGAAATTTGCGGGGCTTCGTGTAAGCGTTTTTGATGTCTCGCACTAGTAGTCGACGAGCCGCCGATATGCTCGCTCGAATTTTGAACACTTATCAATAAACGTAGTCATTTCGAGCAACTGGCTTTATTCATTTGTTAGCCCTGACTTTCCGATTTCCAATTCCACCTTCCGCCCCGGCCAATTTCAATTCGTATGCTACGCGTTACACTTTCAATCAAAGTACCTATTTAACGTCAAACGGCGCGAGCAACTTTTATAATCTTTTTTGGTCGTTTTCGTATCATAAATATTTGCAATGTGACACTCAATAGAAGAGACATAATTTTTTAACGAAATTGAGGATATTTGAGATTAAATTGCCCATATCTCAAGAAAAAGGGCCCATTGGATGAAATTGACAGCACTGGGCTTCATTCTTAGATACCAGAAATCGACTCTCTAATGCCCGCTAAAATTCGTTTCCCGCAGGTTAGACCCTCTCCTTGTCAGTGAAGGCTTAAACAACACCCTTACAATTCAGCGAAGGTTTCAAAACCCACTAACTCAGGCGCGTTTTTTTTTCTTCAATTTTGTAGTCAAAATTTTGTAGTCGCAGCTCTGTAGGATTTTAAAATGCGATTACTGCATAATAGACGCGGTAATGTATACGTTTAAGGGGATGTGCAACCCTAATTTCAATATTTTTTTTAATCAACATTCAAACATTTATTTGGAAAAAGACGGCTGTCAAGCGCTCCGTACACGCAAACACTATATGCAGATTTTTTTCTGGATAATTCTATGGATATTTGCTTGAGTTATGTTCGTTTGAAAAGTAGGTCAATTGTAGATTTCTACTTACCGACAGTACGGTTTTTATTTAATTCAATAAATTCTCATCATTTTTTTGGAAAAAGACGGCTGTCAAGCACTCCGTACACGCAAACACTATATGCAGATTTTTTTCTGGATAATTCTATTGATATTTGCGTGAGCTATGCTCGTTTGAAAAATAACGTCGGTACTCACATCCCCTTAAAGGAAATTGCTTCTTAAGGGGATGTGCAGCCCTAATTTCAATATTTTTTAAAATCAACGTTCAAACATTTATTTGGAAAAAGACGGCTGTCAAGCGCTCCGTACACGCAAACACTATATGCAGATTTTTTTCTGGATAATTCTATGGATATTTGCGTGAGTTATGCTCGTTTGAAAAGTATGTCAATTGTAGATTCCTACTTACCGACAGTACGGTTTTTATTTAATTAAATAAATTCTCATCATTTTTTTGGAAAAAGACGTCTGTCAAGCGCTCCGTACACGCAAACACTATATGCAGATTTTTTTCTGGATAATTCTATTGATATTTGCGTGAGTTATGCTCGTTTGAAAAATAACGTCGGTACTCACATCCCCTTAATCTTTTTTTTTAATAGTTTTCAAAATTTTTTAAATATTTTCTAAATTATTTGTAGAAATTTATTACGTTAATACGTTTTTTGTAATCCAATATTATCTTGGTACATTTTATATCTTTTTTTACCATTTGTAGATCTTTTTCTCTTAGCTTTATCAAGCCTTATATATGGATATCTTTTATCACTGATTTAATCATTGCATTATTTAGATCATCTATTGATTAGAGCTGGGAATTGGTATTGGGAATACTCAATAGTATTTTATAATTATCGGATTTAATTGTATGGTTTATCTGTTTTCTTTAAACGATCCGTTTAAAAATATGCTTATCGATAATGTTATCAACACCTATATGATTAATTATTAAATAAACTATAAAATTAAGTTTGATTTGATTTAAAGAAATAAATTTTCATTATATACAGACAAAAGATAAAGACAATGTTAAATAATCAACTCTGATTATTTTCTGAATTTCTAATCGCGTCTATTATGCAGAAATCGCATTTTAAAATCCTGCAGAGCTGCTACTACAAAATTGAAGATAAAAAACGCGCCTGAGTTAGAGTTTTTGTAACCTTCACTGAGTTAGGGTGTTTCCGAAGCAAACGTCGAGTTAGGGGGTTTTCGAAGTTAACGTCGACTTAGAGGGTTTTCGAAGCAAACGCTGAGTTAGAGGGTTTCAGAAGCAAACACCGAATTATAGGTGGTTTTCGAAGCTGATGCCGAGTTAAGGGGTTATTCCTCTCAGCCTTCGATATATAAATATTGAATACAAAAGTGGTTTTTGGAAGCACGGTGTTATACACACACACACACACACACACACACACACACACACACACACACACACACACACACACACACACACACACACACACACACACACACACACACACACACACACACACACACACACACACACACACACACACACACACACACACACACACACACACACACACACACACACACACATATTTCATGTGTAACAGTTTTTGCAATGGTGAACATATATGGTTCTCCTGCGTGTGTGTATATATATATATATTAAGTGTGTAACAGTTTTTGCAATGGTGAACATATATGGTTCTCCTGCGGCTAGTAGCGGTCGTGCCTTATATGTAAAATAGTATATTGTGTACCAAGGGCGTAAAGTGGGCCTTTTTAGACCGAGTGGGAAGTTTGCAGTACGAGTCGAAGGCGAACAGCACGAGCCGAAGGCGAGTGCGTCCGCGAGCCGTAGACGAGTACTGCAATCGCACGAGGTCAAAAGGCCCACTAAGCCCTTGGTGCACACCATATTTTTTGTGACACGGGTATTGATTTTCGCGTTTTTCCACTTAAAACGGGAAACAACATCAACGAATTTCTGTTACACCAACTACCCACCTGGGAATTGAATGACACTTACATTTTGGTTTCAATTTATTTCAACATATTTAAAATCGGTTATCTATGTTTTCGGCGCGGACGGTGGCGACATCTCCATGTTTTTCATACCAACTGACCGTTGGACCGTTGCGCTCGAATGCGCTGCTTTTCTTTAGTTCAAAAATATAGTTGAGCGGACGTGTACTAGCGACGTATATAATTCGACAGTATTAGAATATTGTTATAAGAGTAAAGTACTATTTAAATTAGTAATTAGTATTTAGTATTTAAAAGTTTTAATTTTTCCTGAACGATGAGTGAAAGTGATGTTGAAGAATACGCGCAGTGCACGCCGCCTGAAATTTGTAATCTCGCAGAAATCGTATCGTTATTACCAACTAAATCTAAAGTACATTAAAACATTTAATTAATAAAAGTAAGACACGCGGATAAAGAAAAAAAAATAGAAGAACGATTATTGAAAACGGTTACTTTTGCGCTCGCTTCGGCTACTTTTGCGCCCGCTTACCTACTTTTGCGCCCGCTTAGCTACTTTTGCGCCCGTTGGTCTAAAACCGTTCACTTTTGGCCCTACTTTTAGTTTAAAAAAGACGAAAATCGTGCCTGTGTTACAAAAACAAGATTTTTGCATACACAGTGGGGGTATAGCCCCCCTAGTTTTCTTACGTAACTTATTGTCAATGTCCTTTATTTAAATCAATGATCACGAAGTATGTTCGATCAAATCTTATTTTACAACTCACCATAGTCGTCCGATTTCAACATACACCGCTAGAAATGAAAAACGCTTGGGGACCGATATTATAAGGCTTTCCCTATTTACTTACCGATCAAGCATAAGATTGATTAATTCTTTCTGTAGTGGTATCCTGCTTGCTCGTAATATAGTATAAAGTTGATTACGGTCCAAATATCCTGTTCTGTCTCTATCCCACTCAAGAATGTCTTCCTCAAGTCTATCTAATTCGTTCCAAACGTTTCGAATCAATTCTGTATGTATTAATGCTCTATAACAAAAATTATACAACAAAAATAGTGAAATTATTAACAATTTTTGATGTCTCAATAAATGTTTTTTTTTTATTAATTGATTTATTCATGCAAACCATGAAATAATTCATTTTCACCATTCCCTGGCCGAAAGTACCACTTTCGCTACCGGCTCAAAAACGCGAATGTGATATTTTCGGCCCGGGTATGGCGAACAATAGTATACGCACCATGGGAGAAAATTTAGCCAGCCCACTTCTCGTGTTTGCCACCCTCGCCTTCGGCTCGGGTCGCAATTTCCGTCAGCTGTGGACTGTCCAAGTTTTTTCTTCCCTCGATGTGTAATATACTATAAAAATTACCATTTAATCGACTTAAGGTCATGTGAAACCGTGAATTTCAATATTTTTTAAATCAACATTCAAGCGTTTATTCGGAAAAAGACGACTGTCAGGCGCTCCGAACATGTAAACACTATATTCAGAAAATTTTTTGAGCGATTCTATTAGTATTTTCGTTAGCTGTGCTCGTTTTAAAAATAGGTCAATTGCAGATTCCTACTTACCGACAGTACGGTTTTTATTTAATTAAATAAACTCTGATCATTTTTTGGAAAAACACGTCTGTCAGGCGCTCCGTATATGTAAATACTATACTCAGAATTTTTTGTGGATGATTCTATTGGTATTTTCATGAGATGTACTCTTTTTAAAATTATGTCGGTATATAGCATCAGCTTAAGTCTTACACAAGTTAATTTTCGCTACGCTTGATAGGTACGCCTATGAAGTGTCTTATCATATTTTATTAAATGCCTTATGCTATAATAGATATCTTAGAAATTGAAAATTTGTAAAATGTACGAACACAAAATTGCGTTGACTTCTCATACCTTACGTATTCGCGTGAACAGGATTCCTTTCGTTCACAAAATGAATAATGTCGAGCGATAGATATAACTTCGTGCTCCGTAATATAATTTTCAACATACTTGAACAATGCTTGTCTGTACAAAATTTAATTGTATGTATAAATAATGGCACTGCCAGTTAATGTTTCAATTACAAAAAGTACCTCAAACAAGAGAATCTCAACACAGGCGGGTCATCATTTGCTTTAAGTGGTGAATAGTCGCCAATGAATTCTCTGTACACAGGTTTTAAATGTTCTCGAATTTTGCCCATAATCAGTTTTATATCGGCTTTCGGGTACTAAAATAAAAAGAAATAAATGAAATGTGTTTATTTTAAATCACTTTACTGCGTGTACTTACTTCATTACAATGTTTCTCCATGTAATTAAACGTGTATTCATCAGCCGTTTCTATTTCAAACCGGAACCCACGGAGTTTCACATTTGCCCCTACATACAACTGTTGAGGTTCATAATACTTCGGTGGTGCACTGGTAAAAGTATTTTGTCCGGGTAATTGAATTCGAGCCCTTTTTTGAAATAAACTTTTTGTGTGTCCTATAAATAATTGTATAATTTAATAGAACATTATGTAATGAATACGAAAAATATATTAGTAGTCTGGGTTTCCACCAGAAATTAAGAAAAAGTCTTATTTTAATGGTCGCTAGTATTATCTAAAACTCTCTGACCTGGTTTTTTCGATCCTATTTCATAAATGGCAATGGAATTATCGAATAAGTATACGCATATAACAAAGCATCTGTCGTTATTTTCAGGAATGTCAGAGATCATCCTTGCTCCAAATCGCAGAATTCGGTTATCATTTTCCTGGCTGAAATTGTGGTAATTTATAATATAATAAATAGCTGAAATTTTATAGTAACTTTGTAAAATGAGTTTCTTACTTATCGTATTGATATAATTTGTCAATATGAAATTTTGGGCGCTTAGGTATCACTGAATAACAATTTCCAAGGGAATCCTCGTAACTTCCAAAACCATTGTAAGGCGGAATATATTTTGCAACACCTTTACTTTTAGAATACTGTTTGTCAGGTCGTTCAAATGGTGTAAAGTCATCCAAACCATACTTTTGTCTTACAGTAATACAATAATATATTTTATTTTTTTATTATCACTTTTTAACGATAAAAATAATAGTTTTTTAAATAATTATTATAGGTACCTATAATATTCTTTTGTGAAATCGTCAAGATCTCTTATAATGACTTTGCGACCAAAAATATTCATTTGTGCTCCGATTGTAAGATCACATTCTTTGTAGTAATCTGTTGAAGATCTTTTACAATATGAATTATCAGCAATATAGTAACTTCGAGTTGTACTTTCACCGAGAACATTTAAAATTGTTAAAGGATCGCTGCTTCCAACAGGCTCAATGCTTTCGAAAAACTAAAAGATTATTTTAAATTGTAATTAATCCTATGATTATTTATTTACTCATTTTTAAAAAAACATAGTAAAATCAACCTTAGGTATTTTCATTTTTTTCAGTAACGTTGATTTAGATGAAGGCCCACATTTGACTGGTAAATTCTCTAAAATTTCCATTGTATTATCTGCTAAATAATATAATATCTCTAGATCGTGAATGTATCCATAGGGACTTTGAGTGTCATCCCAATAACCAAAAAACCTAAGAACTTTCCGATCGTATTTTAAAAAGTTTTGTAAGTTGTTTGGTTTTTTCTGGAATTCTTTGGCAGAAGAAACCTATATTTGTACAAATAATTATTCGTTTCAAGTTTTCTAAAAACTGATAAGCAATGCAAACGCATGAAAAAAAATCTTAAACCTACGCTTTTTTGTCTGTTATACATTGGATCTATTGGCATTTGAAGAGGGTCAGGAACTGGGATCCCCATACGATTTAAAAATCTTCTTGTAAATTGGTCACAATCGATTATTTTATACACTCGACCATAGACTTGTGGCTCTTTGCCTATATTAAGGTCAAGTATATCGAAATAACGATATTTTACTGGATCTGGTAATGGGATTCTTTGACGTCTAACCAATACTCCTAAATGTGAGATACATTATTTTTTTGTAAATTATTTTATAAAATAACAAATAGCAAATTAAAGAAGTTTTTTCATAATGTAGTTTTTTAATTTCCAAAAAAGCATATTATAAAACTTATATATGTATTTAAAAATATGATGTAAGCTTACGCGATAAAACCATTAAAAAATGTTAAAATTGATACCTTGTTCGAGCCCGCTATTGTCGATGGATGGCTCCGAGATCTTCATCGTTCCGTCCTCAAGAAAGAAGCTAATGTCGACTAAGCGAATCCTGTAAGGCTCTCGCCCCTCGTGAATGCTTTCTTGGAAGTAGGCTTTGAACATAAGCCTCTGTATGTACAAAATGAAGGAAAAAGATAAGCTCATCAAAGACTAGCCGTGCGATAACACAAAATCAATATTACCAATACAGTAAAAATTTTAAAAGTAATATATTTATGTCTTTTTTTTTAAATACTTAATTGCCTAGGATTGAAAAAACTATAATATTAAATAAAAAAATGAGTATTTACTTTAATTGAATTTTTAATGCTTGCATAAATACAATTTTAAAGGACACTCATTAGAAAATAAAAAATTGATTTGAATATCAAAATGTTATTATTATTATTTAACATATTACGGTTATACATTTACAAAGTGGAGTGTTCGAACAATTGTTAGTCTTACTACTTTTATTTGATTACTATATTAAGTTACTTAATTTGTTAATTTTATATTCTAAATTCTTATAAGTACTATTAAAATATAATTTAACTATGTGAGTACTATATTTTCTACTTTTCGTGTATATGCCATTTACACTTACGATATATACAAGTAGAAAATGGTCATGTTTAGTCAGACGTGTTTCCTCATTTTTTGATTTTCCAATGAGCTACTTAAAATATTTTTTGTAATTTATATTACAAAACTTATATTGTTACTTAGGTTCAACGAAAATTAACTTTGACATAGTTAATTAACAGCAAAACTGTAATTTCTACAGGAATAAGTCTAGTGAGACATTAAGAGAATGGTGGAATTTGCAGACCTGGCCGTCCAGAGTGAGCCACGTAGGGCTGGGCGATTCCTCGCCCCAGGCATAAATCGCCGGATAACGGCTGTGCTTCGATGCCTTGGGCTTCTCCGCCAGGTAATACACGTCCCCGTGGATCTTGTCGAACATCTGGGACCTGTTGAACCTTGTTCGGCCGATCTACAAATCAAGGATTACGCCCAAAATGGTGCGTCGATAATTTCTTCTGGGCCCCCGGCCATTGTTCGCTCGCCATGAGATACGAATGAATCGCGTTCAAGTCTTAAATAGAGCTTTTATCGGGCCAACGTGTGCAAGGGAATGTGAGGACAAATTTACGATGGATAAATTTTGTAATTATGCTTAATCGTCTTTATTATGGCACTTAAATTGCCAAAATTGTCGCATTAAGTTCAATAAATGTTTTTTATATTGTGAATATTAAGATTTATTTCTCAATAATTTATCTACTTTTTATCAAGAAACAAAAATTTAATTTTATATTGTTGATAATAAATCTCAAACAATAACAAAAATAAAGTAAATAAATTTATTTATAACCAAAAACCTTTAATATGGTATATATAACCAGAACGAAAAATCACTCTATTTATAAAAGTAGACAAAAAAAAGTACCGAATTGCTGAGTTAAAATATTAGAAATGACAATAAAAATTATAAATTTCAATTATAGACTTACATTATGGTCGAAATTAAATCCCGGAAGCGGAGGAAGTTGTAGAGTTTTGTGCATTGTTGTAGCAACACTATTATATTTCGAAAACCCAAGTAAAATTTTAAGGATGGTGGATGTATTTACGAGTTTGTTCAGAAATCAAAACATGTAAATATGTGTAGAAATCTGCCAGAAAGAGAACTAAAGAAGGAGCCTAACAGAGAAACTATTTACTGACGTTTCCTTGGTAATCGGGAATGCTTTCTTAAACCATGAGTTTCACGGGGTGTAAAATCAATAACTGATTTTGAAGGCACTCATTTTCATCTTTATATACCTAGACTGGAAAAGTATTAAGTTATATTCAGAAAAGAATTTTAACAAATAATTTAACATAAAAAAATGACGTTTATTACTTCATTCATATATCGCTTTTTACTTTGTACATAGATAGAGTGTAGCAAAAAGTTTTGTATAAATATAATGCACTCATATTAGTCTCGCAATAGTATTAATGCATTTAGTTAAAGAAGCCACTTAATACACCCTAGTTGCGTAGCTCTTGCTGCACTATTTAAGTGGCTAACATCTATTCCCTCATAATTTTTTTTTTTAAGGTGTCAGATTTTGTCAAAAATGATTTGTTAATGGATTGCATGTTTCCGTGTAAATTATAATAAAAATTATGGAGATAAACTACACAAAATATTACAAAAAATTACGCAGCTAGTTAGTGAAATGTAGTTTGAATAGCATCATTTAATTTATTTAATGGCGTAACAATTCATAAATTCGTGTTAAGCTTTGTAACGCTGATTTAATTTATAAATCAAATAAGTAACAAAACGCTCCGCGTTTTCATATAAATTTTGCATTGTTATGCATATCCTACAAAAACTTGAGTATAGTATTATATTTTAGGGAGGCGTTTCAGAAATGCACAGCACTTGTCGAAATAAAATTCTAACAATGATTGAGATTATAATAAAATTTGTTGTCAGTCATTTTAGATTAAAAACTTATGTGTTAATTTTTATTACCAAATGACTTCAATATTAGCACCTGTTAACATGCTTAATCTCTCTAGCAAGGAGATTTAAGATATATCTCACTCAATATGAAATATTTTTTTTTAAATAAAAATTGTAAAAGATTCATAGATAATCAATCATAATATATATTTGTATTTTACAATATCAATAAAAAAGATCTTTTAAAAAAATTAATTTTTTATAGGTGCTCAATTCTTTTAAGTTTACATCTAATGATCCATAATTGAGATTCATTTAATTTAATTCGTTCCTGTATGAAATCTTTAAAATACTTTGAACAGTTCCAAGAAAACATCTATTAATATGAAAAAAAGAAAAAACTGGTTTAAATAGATTTCTAATCAAATAAATTAAAATTATTGGTTTGATAGTAACCGTAAGTGACCGATATTTTGGATTTAAACAACAGAATATTTCTTTCGTTGAATCAAACAATCCACTTAAATTTGTTTAGTAGATTGCCGAGGGAGGCACGAATTACAAAGATACCAGTAGTGCCTCCTTATTAGTTTCTTTCGCTTCTAGTCTTTTGATTCCGGTTGTAGATCGTACCAGCTGGTGACGGCCTGAGTGAAGTCCAGCTCAGACAAATTAATAAGTATTTGGCCCATACAATTACTGCCAGTAGAGAGCCAGCCCTTTTGTGTGCAAACTGATATCTCTAAAATTCGACTGTTGATATCGCCTTGGGACACTATGTATTCAAATTGCTCATCGAAAATTGGATTACAATTGTCCTTCATAACAGCCGTTTTGCGTTTTGTATCCTTATGGCGATCAGGGAGCAGATAAAGTTTTACATACGGGTCTGGTATATTCGACGGATCATTCGACGGTAGTGGCAGATTGCTGTGAATAATATTTCAATATTATTTCGTGCATTTCAACTTTTGTTAAATATTTAGACGTCTAATATTAAAATTTATTTATTTATAGCCTTTTGTATATTATACATTTTTTATCCATAATTATATTCTAAGAGTCATAAATGTATAAGATTAATTAATAAGATAAATGGTACTATATTTTGAATAAATGATGGAAATGGTGCTAAAAAATAAAAATGTTCTTTATTGATTAACTCATTTTGTGTATATGTCATGTGTAAAGTATTATCTTCAATTTGATATTTCAAAATTTTCTTCAAGAAACTTGCTTTCTTTCAATACAATCAGCGGTTTAATTATTTAACTTATTTGTTAATCAAAAACTATTTCAAAATTGTGAAGAAATCTTTTTGTTTTTAATATTACCAACTTAAATTTATAATAAAAAAACCTTTGCATCCAAGATAATATCTTTTTCAATGCTTGGAAAAGATGGCTTGCTCCAGACATGAAAAAAGGTCCGTTTCATGCAAAAGTTAAAAAAAATAATATACGCAAGGTGTGCGCGTAGGTTATTCTAATATACTATTTTCTGACCAGCGGATAGAAAAGTCCACTTTTCCGTCTGCAGCTGTAAAACTGCATAAAATCGAAGAAATTAAGCTTGATCCTCCACACTCGATCTAAAAAAGCCCACTTCTCGCTCTTGGTACACGGTGGTTGAATCGTATACTTAGGATTTCAAAGTTTTGTTTTTGGACCCACATTTCTGAGTTTGTTATTGCCAAACCCACCCCTATTAACGACATTGCGTGCCGCTAATTAAAAAGTAATTAATGTATCAAAGTTTTTATTAGTTTAGCTTCTTGATAATGTAAAATAATATTTATACAAAATTTTGTAAAAAAGATAAATCATAAAATTCTAAACCTCCGATCATAAATATTCATTCATAATAAATTTAAACCAGTTTTTAAAATTCTATAGGTACCTATTATCAACTTAAATTTTGATAAAAAAAAATTTCGTCTCAAATAGCACCTTTTGTAACGCACCGCCTAAGTAGCACCTTCTGTAACGCGCTGCCCAAATAGCACCTTTTGTAACGCGAAGCCCAAATAGCGCTTTTTGTAGCGCGCCGCTCAAATAGCACCTTCCTCTTCCTACCCGATGAAATAAGATCTGAGTAAAATTATTTTGTTATGTAAAATTTGAGTACTTACGCGATTTTATGGACGATAATTATAAGTTTTTGTCTTGCTACGCTATATCTTAGAGTCAATTGAATCCTGCCCAGCCTTGATTCACCAGCAGATGAAGTAAAGCTTGGATTTCTTCGTATCAGTCCAGGTGAATCATGCCGCATATGTGCAGGAATAGCTGATATAATAGCCGGAGTGTTTTCTTTCCTCATTAATTCTTCGACACCGTCAGTAGATGATATAGCTGCATCGAGAAGTGCTGCGGAAGTCGCATTACTTGTAGTGCTTTGAATAGAGTCTTTCGATGGACGTCTTTTAAGAGGACTATCTGGAACTAAATAATAAATTTTATAGGTCATTCTGGTAAAAAAAAAATAATTACAACAATACTGGTTGACATTAGTATTATTGACTTACCCACGCTAGAGATGGTTGATTCTTGACGTTCGATTTTCTTGTTCAAACTTTGGATATCATGATCGTCTTCATCCTCTGAAGTGGCTTCTGGCTCTTCATATTTCAAAATCTATAAACAAGATTTAAATATGAATAAATTATAAAATATTAAAATAAATATTTAATCACGAATAATTATTTGGAACAGTTAATAAAAAGATTGCCAACAATACTTACTTTTAATGCCATTGACAGAACAACTTTACTATCAGGTGCACTATTTTGTAGATCAAATGGTTGTAATTTGAGTTCCAAATTATTCAACGTCAAAAGAGTAGAGACATTATAAGTAAATGTTCCAACAACCGATGCCGTTTTTTCATCATTTATCTGAATATGTTTTATGATTTCATTAAGCGAAACACTTATTTTTGTTTGTAAGAAATTTTTAATTTTTCATTAATTACCTTAATATGCAAAGTTCCTGTTTCAGGATTTGCTACTAACAAAGTAAATCCTTGTTCCCATACAGGATTACAAGATCTTAATAACGTTCCTGTCCGTTCAACTTTACCTCCTACCGTAGCATCTAAATATACATCAGGCTGCTTGCTACCTTTTAGGCACTAAAAATATATAATAGTTTTATACTAAATACTAAATATTTACGATGCTGAGTATGAGATCATTTGAAATAATGCAATCCCTACCGGCAGATTCTTCGCAGAGTCAACGTAGAGTATCAAAAGGGAAGTACTCATCGATGTCACTCGCAATTCTTGTGTTTCCTTTATAGCCTATAATATTAATAAGAATTATTTACTTTTAAGTATATTTTATCAATATCGTATTAATATAATTTATTATGTAATATCTCACAGCTGCCAAATCGGATGGATTCGTTGTAAGTTGAAGCCATACGAGACGAAGATGAATCATTCCATGCTTTGCCAATTCCAATGAGATCCACTAAGAAGGATTTATATATCATTAAAGATTTTCCGTTACAAATTTCAACGAGACACTAATTAATTTTACTCACAGTGTCAATAGTTCCCTTCTTTTTAACTCGGCTTACTTCGATAGTTGCTCTGTTACAATAAATCATTATTATACTAATGTATAATCGAAAATCATATAAAAAAATATGTGATATTGATAGCTGAGGTATTTAATGCACATGAAGTTTTAATATGGAAAATCAGCGAGTCATTCCATTTTGATAACCTCGCGTACTAGCAGATCTAAGCATATAGCAGTAATAATGATATTCGAAAGCTTCTAATTAAATTTAAAGTTTTTTGGCTTTAAGTAAAATGCAATTCATTTCCAGCTTACTACATAATATCGTCGGGTGGGAAGATAAAGGTTCCATTTTGGTGAAGCGCGTGAAAAGGTAGACGAGCGCATAAGAAGGTTCCATCTCGGCGAAGCGCATGAAGAGGTCCTATCTCAGTGGAGCGCGTAAGAAGATTGGTACCATTTCGTATCTCTTATAGCAGCGAGATGGAACCTTCTTACGCGTTCGCTTGAGATAGGACCTTTTAACGCGCTTCGCCAAGATGGAACCTTCTTAAGCGCTTGTGGGATAGGACCTTATCATGCGCTTCGTAGATATGGAGCCTTCTTACGCGCTTAGCTGAGATAGGACCTTATCACGCACTTCGCCGAGATGGAATCTTTCTTCCAACCCGATGACGTACTACAGTCAAAGCCTCATGCGATTCTTACAGACGTTTATGCAGTTATTGATTGATAAAGAATAAAATTGACCTGCGCAAAAACGGCTTCTAAGTAACTGTTAATAAATGCAATTTTTATTTAAGAGTAGCAAGTCTAAGATCAATAAATGCGATAATTATGCAAAATTGCCTACAAGTATATCTAAATAAATTATAAAATTTAAAGATTGCATTTACTAGCATCTTAATATCTGAAAAATAAATGTTGACGAATGTTAGTCCAACTTAGTTATAACTATAGCTACTAAAAATGTGTAGTAAAAACGTTCTAGGATAGACAATCTTAGAATACTCATAAAAGCGCATTCTCTAACTCACGTATCGCTAATAAAAATTAAAAATGCAAATGTAACCCTCGCATTAAAAAAAAAAAAAAAAAAATAGAAAATTCACAAAACTCAAAATCAAACGTTTCAAACGTGCTTTGATAGATTTTCAAATAAATGCATATCATTCTACTTGTGGCAAGGTATATAAATATAAAAACTTCAGTCACTAATATTCATTAATAATATGAAATTTCAGGTTTTGTATAATCATTGGCGGTCGAAATAGAGGTAGGGCCTTTAAATAACGTTAAAGTTGCATTTATGGTATTGTACCTGCCAAGGGGATCGTCTGGCCCAGTGGTGTCTTTGTCAAAGAGATGAGCTATCACCTCGTTGCAGGGTCCCGAGCCCTCTTCCATTATGCACTGTTACCACACACACATAAGCTGCTTTAGTTAGTTTTTCATTAAAGGGACAGGCTTGATCAGCCTTCCATCAGTAATCATTCCTTGCAAAATCGCAGAATGCAAAATATTGTTGCAGATTTTGTTAAGCTACTGTACTTATAATACAAGTTAGAAATTTTTTCGCAAGAAAAAAATAATTCAATTATATATTAATAGTGTCAAGTATAACAAGCTTTATCATTGAAAAATTTATATTAAATTTTTTAGTGAAAAAAGTGTATTCAAATAAAAGGTGCCTTATTTGTTATAGAGCATTGTGTTAGATAGTCAAATTTACTTTTTAACTGTTTACTATTAAAACTGAAATTGGGTATTAAAAGTATGAAAAAATTTTTATTCAGAACGAAAAAAAAATTATGAACACAGCTTTATTTTATGAATTTTTTGTTAGCTCTATCTCTTTGCAAGAACAAAATATTTTTACTAACAAAAATTTATAAGAAAACAACGAAATAATGAAGCCTCAATTATATATGTGGCTTCCAGGAATAACCACTTATCTCCACTTTTCATTATTTAGAGTAAATCAAGTTTTTAGTTTCGCATCAGTGTTTTAAATCAAGACAAATGAGATTGAATGCAACAATGTATGAATACTTATCTAAATAACATATTTTTTACCATAGCAACTAGACCAAATAGCGTTCATGTCTTAGAAAACGACTTTCACTTACGTGGTTATTCCGGGAATACACAAAAATTTCAGTGGAGTTACGTGGGTTTTCCGGTTTCAATGGCAATTACGTTGTTTTTTCGGCAACTATAGGTGATAAATATGAACTATCGCTCACGGAAGCTTGTAGAGGCAAATGTGTGTACATTTTATAATACAGCTACCTTGCTATGGGTACACTTATAAGAATAAGGAGCGTCTGTCTCTCTTATTGGAAAAGTGGAGTTGTATCGCTTTTCCAGGATATTGGATGGAAAAAAGTGGAGTTATATGGTTTTTTCGGGAATTATTCTTTAAAAATGTGGAATTATGTGGTTTTTAGGAGTTATTCTAAAAAAATGGATATACATGGTTCTTCCGGGAAAATGTTGAAAAAATTGAGTTATAGCGTTTTTCCTTGTGTTGATTCAAAACGAGTGTACTTTCGTAATTTCTGTCACGATTACGTGACAGAGGACTGTTCGAAGATAAGAAATAAGGCATAATACGTATTTTGAAAGACACGTCACTTACGTGGTTTTCCCGAGAAACCACATATATACTTTTCAACTTACAAGCATAAATCTCATTAAAATAATCAAACAATTAAGAAACAAATATATTAAGATAATATATTACATATTAATACAGATTTTAATAATTTAAAAAAGATGCGAATAATTCTATGTTATGTATGTACAGAAATAAAGAAAAAATATGTTGAACAGGACATCATGCGATTAAGTAAATTTGTATAAATTTTCCCAATTCTATCAAACTATTATAATATTGAGCGAGTAGAGCAGTATAGCTCTTTATTAGCAAACATGCGAGGAGCCAAACCACTCTTTTACATTATTACTACCTTCCAAGAAAGTCATCAACATGAACCCCAGGAACATTTGGGTCCCAGTCCCAAACAGTTATCACGACTTGATGTCTAATTGCACTACTGATCATAGCCTGCATGATAATAACGTAAGAGAGTAAGAAAATATAACTAAATATTGATCTCAAGTATTCTACAGTGTAGAGTATGTGGCTATACAAATTTTTTAAACTATATTAAAGTTTAATCATTTTATTGAATATTATAAAATAGTTGTTAGTTATTATTTACATTAATACGAAAAACGTAAAACTGAAAAGAACAACACCAATAAAGCAAACGATTTGGCAACAACATTGAGAACTTGAAAAGTTACAAAATTACTTAGTAAACATAAAAACCCAAAAGCATGCTAAGCAAATGACGTGATTGATGATGGTAATATATGATGTGTTAGTTTGACATGTTTTGTGTTGAATTCATTTTCGTTTAAAGTGGCTCCGGCGAATTTGGGAAATCCGTAGGTAACAAAAAGAAAAATACCTACTGTAAGTGTGAATTTTAAGCTTTGTATTGGTATTTTTTAGGTAGGGTCACCACCATGAACTATAGAGAAAAAAATGTTTGAAAATTTAATTTTTAACATAGGCTCTTTTGGGAAAAAAAGCATTTTTCTGTATCATTTTATAAAATCTAATTTTTTTATGGAACCACTTGGAGATTATAGTATTTTGCATGCGTATATCGACGCCCCCTACGAAAATTAGTACGTTTCGTTGCTTCCTCACGAAGGCTATATATAGTACATGTCACACGCCTGCAATAAAAACTACTATTATTCACGAGTTTGGATCAAACACAAGCACGATTCGCGAAATTCCGACGAAAAGTAGCACTAACGTACTAGTTTTTACTGCAAAAACTGGAATGTGTTAGTCTTAGTCACAATCTAGCGAATCGTACAACTCTTCGTCACAAACCAATAATGCGCGTTGATTTTCGCTGTAGACGTTGAAACGGGCTAGTGTTCCTCGGAATATTTATTACAAGTATACTTGTAATAAAAATTTGTTGGTTCCCTAATTGTTTTCCTAAGAATCTGAAAATAACTGTTAATAAAAGCAGTTATTAACAGATATTTACAGATATTTACAGTTATTTACAGTTATTTACAGTTATTTACAATTATTAACATTTTTTAAAACAGTAACTGTAAAAATAAAAATACTAATAATAGTTATCAGCAATTATTTACAGTTTTTAACAGTTATTTACAGTTACTTGCGGTTATTAACTGTTTTATTTCTTCTCTATAGTAATAATTACAGTTTATTTTAACAAAACTGCAAAAAACTGTAGATAACTGTAAATAACTATTATTAACTGTTCTGAAAGTCTTTATTTTGACAGTTACTAATTTATAAAACTGCAAATAATTGAAAATAATAGTAAATAACCGTAAATAACTGCAAATAACTACAAATAACTGCTAATAACTGAAAATAACTGTTATTTACGTCTCAAACCAAACTATTTACAATAGTTATTTACAGTTATTTATAGTTATTTATTGTTATTTGCAGTTATTAACATTTATTATTTCTACTAGGGTTGACAGAAAAATTGTTCGTGTCGCCGCGGAAACCCCTCAAAAATACGGCCCACTGCGGCGGAGCCACCTTAAAACAATATCTATAGGTAAAAAAAAAAAATAAAAAAATTTTCATTTATTTCTTTTTCTTATATAGTATATTTTAAATTTAAAATTAAATTATTTTTTAATTTTAATGTGAAAATACTTGACTTTTTTCGTTACAAAAATTAAGTGCAGTCTTGAAATCATCATACCTGCCAAGGTTTTCATCATTCTTGGTATCATCAAAGTCCCAAACTTGAACAGTAAGCTGCTGAGCGATGGCCGATGTGATGGCACACTATTAATGCATAACACAACACACGTGACATCACGTACATTCATACATACCAAATTATAAGAAATAATTAATGGTATAACAAATATACATGAATAAAAGATTAAAATGGGTATACATTTTTGGTGAGATTATGAATAAGTGACAATTTGAAAAAAAATTTTAGTGATAATTTGGAAACAGAAAGTGAAAAAATAAAAATAATGCTAAATACTCCCTTTTCTCGCCGATTATGCGGACGCATTTTATTTCATTTAATTTTACGGAAATATCTCTTTATCACGATGTAGTTTCTATAAAATCGACAACAAAATAAAGAGATATTTTTTCAAAATCAAAATTGAAAGAAAAAAGCGTGACCCTATAAAGGTCGGTAAATATAAGAGGTCATATCTTTTTAAAAGTAATATTTTTAAAACTGACGTATAAAAGTTTGCAAAGTTATAAAATTGGTTAAAAAATATTAATTGTGCAAGATTAAATATAAAATAAACAATTGCTTAAATGAATACATGTTTGATCCAACCAAATTATTTTGAATGATATTTTGCATTCAGAATAGTAAAAATACCTTACCGTACCTTGAAATTGAATTGGTATAAGAATTTGAAAAATTGAGTCTTAATTAAAGCACATGCACTGAGACTGGCTGAAATTGTCATGATGTAATATAAGTTAATGATATATACCTCACACCAAAAGTCCCATTTAGGATCAACTGTATTATCTATGGTTTTTGTTTTAAATTCTTGAGCTCCTACAGTGATGACAGCATAAGGATCAGATTTTCCTTTTCCTAACATGCCTATATCTTTTTTCATGAGATGCTTAGCTTGTACAACGTGAATTCGCAGAACACCCTAATACATCAAATTTATCAATTCTCAGAATTTTAGAAATAAATAACTATCAAGATATTGTACAATAGATTTAACAAAAATTAACAAATAAAATAAATCATAAATATTCTATATTAATAATTAAAAAATATGACTTACTTCAGGCTCTGGAGTTTTTATCATTTCAGCTGGTACTTCATGAGTGAGTGGCATGCAGAACTTATTTGGTAGTACAGCAATTGCAGCAATTTGTTCGGTAATTATCTTCCGAAGTACATCACTAAGAACAATTATATTAAATTGCAATTTTATCACCATGAATAAAAGTACATTTTTAACTCTATGAATTCATCTACATTATTGTAGATACTAATTTCCTCAGTGGATACATATATCATACCTGAATCCAGGAAGGTCAAGCACATCAGCTACACCGACTAAATTGAAATCAATTATGGGACAGTTCAGAAAGAATACTTGAACACCTCCTACAATTGGTACAATTGGAATGAGTGGTTTCAAGGTAACACGTAACATTCCTCGTAACTAAAATAAAATATAAAGTATTATTGTAATTAAATTATATATTTAGTTATTTATTTCATAAAGTAGTTTTTAAATATTAAATTAACCTGAAAGTCTTTTATTCCAGCCTTAAATGTTCCCATGGTAAATGTAATATCACAGTCACCAGCATACCTAAATTAATATTTTCTTACATTTTTCATAATGGTTAAAACAAATTTAATATTATATTTTCTTACATTACATCCATGTCAAGAACTACTTCATTCCTCGATGTATGTTTGTCGTATACTTTGACACCGTTAATTTTTGGAGGCTGTAGAATAAGGAATATATTATTTCACAGATATTACCATTATACTTCAATTATGAGTTTAATCATTATAATTATTAAACTTTTATTGCAATTTGAATATGCAATAATTATGTAATAATCAAAATGAGATAAATAATGTACTTACAATTCGACCTAAAACAAGTCTGTCAAATCGAAATTCTTGTCCCAGGCCAGGTATTTTCTTTTGGTAATCAGCTAAACGTTCAGAAATCGTGGCTTGAATAGAATTTTTAAATAAATCTCTGGCATAATGATTGACACTAGGCCATACTTTATATAATATCTGAAAGATATTTGTAATTCAAAATTTCAAAAAGAAAGTAATATATGAAAAAATTGTAATTTTTGCTATCTTTAATTCTTACCCCATTCAACCATTCAGCTCTATCATAATCTGGAAAATATACCCAAGTGGGTAATTCATCTATTCTATTTTCAATAATAATTTTCTCTTTAGCTAGAGCAGTAGCTTGGGCAGTTAATCTTTTTAAGTCACCATCTTTCTTTCTCTCACCCTTAAGTACAACAAATGCAATTGGAGGAATAAGCCAAGCAAAATTCCAATTGAAATATCCAACACTCCAAATTATACCAACAGTTGCCACTTTCATAAAGAGGGATTTGCCCAATGAGCCAAATGTCATGTAAGGCCATGTTTTTAATTTTTCTGCGTCTTCTTCGACTGAAGGTTTATCCACAATTCCAGAAGCTAGGGACATCATGCACATAGTATACCAAGACTGTGATTTTGAAGTATCAACCTCTGAGCTTTTTTCTCCCATTTTACAATTTCTATAAGAAGTTACTGCCAATCCTGTGAACAAATTAAAAAACAAACATTATAGTTGCAAAAAAAGCTATATTGTTACTCTGTAGTTAAAAAAAAAAAATTTAACTTAAAACTTGTTCAATATATTGATTTTACATTAACAATATGTAGAACTGAATATGTAGGACAGCATAGATTATCTTTTCATAAGATACTATAGTATCTGTTACTATTCATGAATCATAGATGACACATGAGGTAAAAGTGATTATGCTACCGCACAACTGCACAAATAACATTTGTTAACTTTTAACATTTCTTACAATACCTACTAAAAGTTTTTGCTAAAAAATAAAAAATCTAATTAAAAGTTATGCTCAGCTATCATATAAAATAATCCATATAATCCTATTAAGATTCTCTATAGAGAAAAAATTTATAAAAATAAAGAACTCGTAAAGTAAGGAACATTTAAAACTGTGGAAGAAAAATTTTAATACGTAAAAATATGTGCGCTCATGGAAAAGAGAGTGGACGATAAGAGTGAAGCGCAGCGCGCGGCTCATTTCCAATTTTAGACCATCATCATCATCACGTCTTCGCGGCAATCAAAAGGCTTGCCTCGACCTTGCGGGCGACGGGAGAGGAAGAACGAAAGAGAGACGGGCGCGCGCGCGGCACACGCTCGTTACTTATTGCACCGGCGCCGGCAACGAGCAGCTGTAAATACATATACTTATTGCGTCGCTCGGCGACAACAGCCCGCACCTGGCATATAAATTACTTAGGCGTGTGTATAAGGTACGAGCCGGACACCGAGGCGTCGAACTCGACAATCGATAAACAAAAGCGGAAGGAACTTGCGACGGTCGCCGCGAGCGATTTGTATTTTTTTCGTACGCGCTCTTTAACGGTACTTACACCAACGCGATGTGCTTCTCGCAACAAATATCGCTCTTCACAACTGACGACAATAATAAGGAATGTACGCGGAGACCTTGGGAAGAATTAAAATTCAAAAGTTCCTTTCAAACCTCTCGAAAAACGAGTTGTAAATAAAGATTGGCTATCTCTGAATAAATACCTAATCACTCCAAATTGCAATAAAATAAAATCTTTCGTCTCTATCGATTCAGCGTTGAACTTGTGCACTATTAAAAAGAGGAGTCGTCGCCAGCAGCGAGAAAATGAGTTGGAGCAAAGTCGTCGAGACACGTCGCGCCGCTGGCTTGATTTTTTTTTCCTTTTCACATCGCGGCCGCGCGCCGCGGAGTTATAAACAGACCTGGTATCGTGGTATCCAAGAGGCAGCATTCGCGGTTCCAAAGTTGGTCGCTCGAGAGTTAACGACGTGCTGCTGCGTGCCTGCACCCTCCTCCACCTCCGCCGCACTCCTGATAGGTCAGCTGACGAGCGCGTTGTTCGCCGAATACCGACTGAGCGGACTGAGCCCCTTCATATCGCGCTGCGGCGGGCGGCCCCACACGCAGCCAGCGGCGCCCGCGCTCTCTCGCACCTCGCCAGAGTTGAGATCTTCCACCTCCATCACTCTATCTCTATATCCCACCGCTAGTTTTTCCTTCCTTCGGAGTTCGGCAGAAAGGGAACAATGCGATATACACGCGAGTCATCGCTATAATCGCGCTCAACTCGCGGCTTGTTTTATTTATACATATTTCGATAACTTGTACCTGCTCACGAGCCTTCGTACTATATTTGATAATTCTGTTCACAAGAGTTACTAATTGAAGAGCTTAGTATTCTGATGTCGATTAAAAATTCTAAATTTGGTATAGTACTTAGTGGTGCACATTTCACCATTTTTGTCATTTGCGTTTTGAATTAAAATTATATAAAATAATATTTGATGGAAAGGAAAATGTTTCATGGTACTGAAGTACAATAATTTTATAATTTACCTATAAAGGTATAATAAAGTTTGAATTTTCTGAATAAACTAAAATATTTTATTTGGTTTTTCCTTAATTATTAAGAGACGTTTCAGCAACAAGTGTTCGAAAAAACGCGCTCTGAGCCACGGGATGAAAAGTGATGTATAATGACGGTCAAAAAATGAAAATCGGTCAACATACATTTATATATGTGAACAACAACAAGAATTGAGATAAATGATGTTCGTGACTGTCAGAGACACATTTTAGTTGTCTCTTTCTTCCACTTGTATGTATATGTAGGTAGATCACGCAGTCCTCGTTGGAGTTGGGTTTTGGGATAGTTCATCTTGCTCTTGTCGACTGTCGTGCAATCATTTCGTTGCCTCACTGCATCGCAGTAAATTCTTCGTAAATAAAGGACAATTTTTATAAAAATAAAGGACAGAGGTTCAAAAATTCATCATGGGCTTAATTTGTTCGACGGCGCAGGTAAGAAATAATGATGGTCAGCTGTAAGGTTAACTGCGACTTTTCTAAATTGTCTGACATGTTGGAAAGTTGTTTACGTTGAATTTTTATCTCTTTCAAAGTTATTTTTGCTCAGACAAAAAAGATGAGATTTTCATACATTTAATAAGGAAAAATGTTTTTCTCAATGACTATTAACACTTGTTATAATAATTATTGCTTCAAGAGACAAATTATGATGAAAAGAAAAGATGTTCTTTGTCACCTGATCAAAACAATGCCTTTATATACTACCATTTTTTATTGATCATATTTGCCACATATGATTAAATATTAAATTTAAGTCTTAAATTTATTTTATCACTCAATTACTGTATTCATTCATGCTTTACATACTGTTTATCTATAATGGGTCTGAAGTTCGCATCGTTGGAATGCAACGAAATAATTTTTTACGATTGATTAAAGTTATTGACCAATGGAAATTTTATCTAAATCTTTGTTATAAAGTTTTTTTATACTATAAAACACTAAAGCTACACGCAAAATTAATATTATCTAGTATAAACTGGAAGTAAAATGAATTATTTTTTTTATTTCGTTGCACTTCAACGTTGCAAACTTCAGACCCATTATCTATAGATAATTTTTTTCGGGCACAAGTATTGATTACTGTATGCTTCTATATTTCTTTGTTTCTTATTGTTTTCTTCTTTTTTTTTTAATGGTTGATGATTTAAACTAGTTACGTTGAATAACTTTACATTAACAGTTAAACCATATTTTTTCCTTATTACTTTATTATGACTCATCATCTATAAATATACCTTTCTTCACTTATATTAATGTATATTGTGCAATTAAAGTTGTCAATTAGAATAAAAGAATTTCTTAAAATTATAAACATAATATCTAATATATTAATTAATTGATTTTTTTACTTTTCATAGCTTGCGTGTCTATGTGGTAGTACTGCATGCAGTTTCTGCTGCTCACAGTGTCCATCATGTCGCAACAGCACAAGTACTCGCATTATGTATGCTTTAATGTTAATGCTAGGCACAATAACTGCCTGCATTACATTAGCACCTGGTCTTCAGGATACTCTTAAAAAGGTATTTTTTAATTTTATTTATACTAGTCATCTCTAAGTGCCACTTTTATTTTTGTAACCTAGCAACCCATTATTTCTACCAAATCATGAATAAATTGATATCATAACAAATTCATCATTTTCTTAAGATCCCATCAACCAAATCACAAATAAATTGATATCATAACAAATCCAACATTTTTTGAAGATAGGATGATGCACCTTTTAATTTTAAATATTTATAATATATGATATTATTAATGAAATAGTTGATTTTTTATTAAAGAAAAACCAAATTATATTAACATGTAATATTACAACAATCTTTTACAGGTGCCATTTTGTGCAAACAGTTCAAATTATGTGCCCAATTCGTTTACAATTGATTGCGAAGCTGCTGTTGGATATTTAGCAGTGTATAGAATAAGTTTTATTATGGCTCTTTTCTTCATACTAATGTCAGTTATGATGATTGGAGTTAAAAGCACGAAAGATCCACGAGCTGGTATACAAAATGGGTAAGTTTGTAATTTACTTGATTCAAAGACAAAAATCCAATAATTTTGTTTAATTACAGATTTTGGGCCATCAAATATTTATTGCTTATTGGTGGAATAATTGGAGCATTCTTCATTCCAGAAGGATCATTTGGTGTAACATGGATGTATTTTGGAATGATAGGAGGTTTTATGTTCATATTGATTCAGTTGATACTAATCATTGACTTTGCTCATACATGGGCTGATGCATGGGTAGCAAATTATGAAGAAACTGAATCAAGAGGATGGTAGGTATTAATAACCCTTTAAGTGTTGATGGCAAAGAATCTTTATCTTAAAGATTTAAAAATCTCATACAACGAATTTTTCTAGCACTGAAAGGATTAACTACTAATATTTTTTTTATGATATTATTCTACATATCTTCCATTTAAAAATAGGTATGCAGCCCTTCTTGGAGCTACGTTCTTCTGTTATTCATTGGCTCTTACTGGAGTAGTTCTACTGTTTGTATATTTCACTAAGGTATTGTACTTTACTACAAGAATAATTTTAAATAATTAAAATAATTTAATAAAATATAAAATCCGTTTATCTTTAGGCTGATGATTGCTCATTGAATAAATTCTTCATTTCTATCAATTTGATTTTGTGTGTTGCTGTGAGTCTAATTTCCATTTTACCTAAAGTTCAGGAACATCAACCTCGCAGTGGTTTATTGCAATCTTCTGTTTTATCACTGTATGTGGTTTACCTTACATGGAGTGCTGTTTCAAATAGTCCAGGTATATAGAATTTGCAAATACATTTTTAATGATTGAAATAATTTCATTCATTACATACCTAATTATGATAATAATCTGTTAATATAGATCGTGAATGCAATCCTGGTTTTCTTGCAATTATTTCTGAGAAAGGAGTTCCTCAAAACCAAATAGCTTTTGACAAAGAAAGTATTATTGGACTAGTCATTTGGTTTTCCTGTGTTTTATACAGTTCCCTCCGCACTGCATCAAAATCCAACAGAATTACTATGACTGAAAACGTTCTTGTTAAAGACAATGGAGCTGGTAAATATCAATTCTTTCCTTCAAATGAATAAATTGCATGTCTTCTTCTATTTGATAGGCTTTCAAAATTTTTCGACTATTTCATATTTTCTTGCATGTTAAAAAATTTAAATCACCAAATCTTTTACAGATTAGAGAAATTTTTATAAAATACATACTTTAACCCTTTGCATACCGGAAAAATTCGTCTTATAAGATTGTCAATTCTTCATAATAAAAATTTTTCGTCATTGGTACTCAAGGGGTTAAGCATAAACAATATATTTATCTAAATACAATTTTATTTAAAAGTAATAATTTAATTAAACAAAAACGGTTTTGTGCTGAATACTTTTACTTATAGCTGATAGAACAGAAATCAGGGTTTGTACAAAGATAAAAAATATTTACATATTTTTTTTAAATTTGCACAAAACAATTTGGTGACTTATCTTGAATCATTTATATACTTCTAACACAACCTTAATGAACACTGCTTTTTCCGTACAGTGAGAAACACGGGTGACCAGTCTCTTATCGACAATGAAGGTAGGCACACACCGTTCTCAAAGATTTTCATGAATGGTTTTTTGCCCTTGCCACAGCCCTTGAAAATTCATGTACTGCATCAATACACTGACATTAATTTTTTTTTTTAAATATTGCACGCCATCCGATTTTATTTAACCATGTGACAGCTCATTTGCAATTTGTCATAACCATTATTAGAAATTAGTGTGTGCCTGCTTTTATTGGCATTTCTTTTCACATTTTGCCATATGATCATTCATTTGGCATTAATAAAAACCAAACTTTCACAAGTTGTTTTTCTTTTTACATTACGTTTTGTTTTTGGTTTCCTTTTTTTCGAACGTACTCAGATTATGTTTCAGTAGAGGGTCGCAGTGGAGATGCCGAAGATGGAGACCCTAAAGTTTGGGATAACGAGGAAGATGCAGTCGCTTACAACTGGAGTTTCTTTCACTTTATGTTTGCTCTTGCTACGTTATATGTGATGATGACGCTTACAAACTGGTACAAGTAAGTGCGAAATAAAAAATCTGCTTTCTAATTCTGATTGAAAAACATGGGATAGATTATTAAAGATATAAGTATTATTGTGAAAGCTTTTTACTTTTAATACAAATTTAAAAATCAGTAACTAAATTAAGGTACGTCAAACTTTTTCACACGCGTTGAGTGTGACGTGAAAAATCCGGTGTAAAGTAAAGTAATTAAAGAATACTGCTCGCGAACTTATATCAGCAAAGTTTAGCTAAAATTGATAACTTTTTCTGATTACTTTATTGTGATAACGTACCTCTATCTATAGAGGTAATGCGAAAGGTCGAGTATTTTTCTTGATTTCTCGTAAAGAACTTTGAAATTAAATATCATTTCAATTTTAAAAAGTCGACAAAAATATTTCGTTTGTTTTTTTTATTTCTATAAAACTGAAGGTATCTTAAATTGGGACGATAGTATAAATTATATTACAATAGAAATTTAAGTTTACATCATATGTAACATATCAAATTTTGTTTTCCTTAAAAATATTACTTATGTCGACTGCAACTTACTATCAACTGATAAGAATTTTTCCATCGGTCTTATAGTCTTATAAATTAAAGTAAAATAATTCATATTTATGGCAGTCAGATTGGCCTTGTTTATTATCACCCCGCAGAATCTGAAATAAAAACTTAATTAAAACCTTGAAAAAAAAAACTTTATTAGCAAAGGACTATCTGACTGCCCCCCACCACCAAATTGCCCAATTGTCCAACGTTTCGAGCCCGCTCCGGTTCCTCCTCAGGGACCCTTGTTTTCCTTATTGATATGTTTTTAACTAAAAAATTTTACTGTTTCAGACCAAATTCATCGTCCTTGGAGACTTTCAACCTTAATGCTGGCTCAATGTGGGTTAAAGTTATTTCATCGTGGGCTTGCATGGGACTTTATACTTGGTCTTTAATTGCACCATCGCTTTTGACTGATCGAGACTTTTCATAAACTTATGCGATTTTTTGAGATTAAATTGCTTTCAACAGGCATTTTGTAATGTTTTACGTACATCTTTATTTTTTAAAAGTTTCTATATAAAAAAAATTAACGCATACGGGCGTTTTCAGTTTTTAAAATTAAGTATTTGAATGATTAAGCGTATAAACTGTTCCATGCTGCATAAATTATGTGTAGCTTGTGCACGAACATTATGCTTCGTTAGACTAAAATATTGTTAAACTAGATCTAATAAAATTTGATAACTGGCAATCAATAATTGATAAATTAAATCATAAGAAAACGCGTACCGGCATGCATTTAAACGTAGTTTTAAGAACCGTACTACGCTACTGTTAGCTTTCAAATACGCATTCTACTCGTGCTGTTGATGGTAAAAAATATTTTCCAAATTATTTTAAAACATTTTGTAATCTTGTAAAATAGATAAGACATTAAAATTATTATTTTTAATTTCATGAGTTATTTCGTACGAGCGTATTTGTCAGTTGAAAGTTTTGAAAGCAATGCAATTTTTCGATTTTGTACGTATGCCGATGACGAAGATTTATTCGTCGTATTTCCGATGTCTACGGCAAATAAGTAGCCTTTTATAATTTTTCGTCTCAATTCCAGCGATTGGATTTCCAATTACACGTTGTTTGAGTGCCTAGAGCATGCAGAATTCGCGGATCTCAAATTGTATTCGGTTGGTAGCTATAAACATGTATGATTTTACATTGTAAAATCGAAAAGAAAGACTTGTTTGCTGTTGTGTAAACGATGCAAGTACTATGTAAAGTAAAAGAGAAAACAAAATTTAAAATTTTATAATTTACTTGAATATCTTTTTTGAATACATGTAGTTAGGACATATTAAGAAAATATTATATATATTTACTTTAACTTAGTATCAATATCTTTACGAAGATGCACGCAGCAATTCTTCCCCGTTCATGTGATATAAGCAAACAATATTAAATAGTAAATGTTTTGCCTTACGATTATATTTGTGAAATTGTAACATTTATTATTCAAGAATAAAAAGATGAAAAAACAACAAATTGTGTTTTTGAAAATTATTTTATTTTTCAATCTTGAAAAATACTTAAATAAATAATTACACTAGTTGATAAAGTCGCTATAATCTTAAAACAGTTTTTCCTTGTGCCTATGTATAAAAACAAAAGGATAGAAAATATAGTTATTTACAGTACATACGCAGGGCGTAAGTTATTTAGACTTAACTATTACACCTAATATGCATTTGACTTTCATATACATCGTATATGAGGGCAAGCAATTGCACTTGTCAAAGTCCACGAGCTCGATACCCCAGTAGAAATCGATAACCGATTGGTCTACACCCAGTTAGTCACATAGCACGTGTAGAAATATTATCTACAAAATTGGTTGAAAACTAAAAACAATCTTTATGATGGAAAGGAATCTTATTTACTTTTACCATTTATAAAAAGTTTTTAACTAATTCTATGCAAAATATTACACCAACTTGTCTCTTTAATACATATATACTATATCATTGTAGTTCTTAATGTATTTTAAATTGTGACATTAAATTTGAAAAGAAAAAAAAATTGACGAGTAAAGTGTGCAGCAAAATGGCTTGAAATTTAAAAGAAAAAAAAAGAAACGATATTTTCAATTAAATAATATTTTAAATATGTAATCAAGCTCTCAGTGAAACTTTTCCAATTCTAGTCAGGAACTGATTTTGAAGGCTGCGCTGATCCGATTTCTACTAGGGACGACTTGTGGTTATTTTATTTACAGGATTGACTGTCGCGATCCGAGTGTATACAATACAAGGCTGACTTTTCAGAACGTTGTACTTGAATCGCATACATTCGACGGTCGGTAAAGCTATCTGAACGTTTCGTGCGAGTTTGCGCAAAAGATCAGAAGGCACGTAAGGTATTGTCTTTGACAGAAGACATTTTTGATTCTTTTTTCATGAAAATATTTAGTTGCGTTTTCATTCTACTTTCGTTTCTTTTACTAACTTCTCTGCCGTCGAAGGTTCTTTTGGTGTTACTGTGGTTTTCTTTTTCATATAAAGATTCTTGAGATTTTGGAAAGGTGTTTCAAATAGAAGTGTAAGGATGACTGATGTTAGTAGTATCCATATTAATTCCTTAATGTTCAACTAAAAAAGAATAATAAATTAGCTAAATATTCTTTATTTATCAAAAAATAAAAAGTAATTTCTAATTTCATCTTAAGCCTCGCGTTCTAGATAATAAAATAAATATTTTTATTTCGTTTTATCAAATTAGTACTACATTTTTTAAATGTAAAAAATATCGTCTATGAATAAATTTAGAAAGTTTATGAATTTATAAGAACAAATATAAGTATATGAAAAATTATAAAAATGATATATATAATTTACATTTAAAAAATAAATTTATTGTTTGATAAAATAGCAGAAGCGATGTATATACTACATTGTGAAATTATTTGTGTCATTATTACTTCTGAAAATCTCAAAAAGGGCATCATTGAAAACGAAATGTTCAACATAAAGAGAAAAATTTAAAGCCGGGTTGCTTAACGTACACGACCGTAAAGCATAACAAGTGTACAGAAACTCTAAAGTGACATTACCAGCATCCTAATGAATCCAATATATTCCGCGCTCCTGGTTTCCCCGACATTGAAGAAAAATACAGGAAACTGCGTCAAATAAACCGCGTAACTCAGTCTCGTAGTAATGAGAAAACCCTTCCAGGCGAACGCTCGGCTTAACCACCCTGCAATGGAAAAATTTATCTTTTAGGAAAATACAAGACATTTTTCAAACTTGCTAATGTCAATTTAAATATTGCTGAATAAGATGAACAAACGTTGCAAAATTTATTCTATATGTAATATTCATTTATTTTTTTACCGTCAGTATTTCCAGTGTGTGTCAAAAGAGTAACCCATATGAAAATGGCACACCAACCAATAGGAGCAAAAGCATTGTAAGTGGCTGCATGAACTGGATTGTACACGTAATGGATAGATCCCATACCCGCTGGTCCGAAAAATGCAGCTACTGCCATTGATATACACATTACCCATCCGATTTGAACAACCGTCTGCAATTATGGAAGAGACAATTGATAATTTTCCATTAAATACAGAAAAATCCAAGTAAAATATTTAATTTATAGAAAACGGTTATTCAAGTATATAAATTTTTGAAACCAAAACTTACATCATTCAGTTTATAATTTTTGGGCCATTTTCTCAGTAGATATCCTACAAATACTCCTATTATATATACGGTGAGTCTGTGGCTAGGCAAAATATAAGAGAGATTCGCAGTGTCAAATAATTGTCTTATCCTGCAAATATATTATTTAATTTTTAATATAATTTGAAATTATAATTTTTAATATATTGGAAAAAATATTTAATACGTACGATGTGCCGAAGAAGATGTAGTTATTAAGTCGATAAACGTAAGTCACGTAGAACCTCAGCACAGTTGAAAAAATCGCAGCAAACGACAATACAGCCACTCCAATTTTTGGTCTCTTGTACAGAATAAGCACCATAAGTGGTGATACTGCAAAAAGTTGAGTATCAATGCCAACATGATGCGTATGTGTAAGGCACTGCAATATTAAATGAAAAGATTGTTTTTATATACATGAAATTTGATATTTACTTAAAAATTAGTTGATAAATTAAAGTTTTTCATTATTACCATGTTCTCAAATCCGAAGTAGTTATGAATAAATAAGAAATTTCTCCACCATGTTTTCTTACAAATGTCCGCATGTTGCGTTACTACTAAATTCCACTGAGGTCCCGAACCAATGAAAGGCATGATATATGTGCAAAATAAGACAAGAGCTCCTAAAGTTGGCACGATCCTGTAAATTATAGAAAATAAACTTTAGGTATTCCTAGTATAATTTGAATACGAATACACATTTTCTGTAAAATCTACTCTTTTTCTCGCTTTTGAAGATATTTTAATTCCAAATTCACCGAAACCGTATTGTTTCTTTTTTTCTTTTAAATTGATCGTTTGAAAACATTTACATTTTTAATTAGATTCATCATTTTGATTTGAAAATTATACCTTAACAGTCTGCTTAAGTACTCGTTTCGTATGTCCAGTTTGCCAGATTTGTTGAGCCTCCCAACAAAAGAGTATGTGGTCAAAAGGCCGGAAAGCATAATAAATGGATCCGTGTAGAGACTAGCTGCTCGACCGATCACAGTCCATGGTTTTCCAACATACTATAACAATTTAAAAGACCATCCGAAATATATTTCGTTTTAAATAATAATTTCTAAAATATGAGTTAAAAAGTTTTGGACATTTTAGTTTGAGTAATCTTCACAATTCGAGGAATAGTAGGTATCGGTTTACGATTACCTCAGTCATATTGGTGCGATTGGTGTAGGGATTGAAGAAAAGCGCGAGGCTCTTGTGGGCCAGCATCAGCATGAAGGCGTTGAGCGCGCGGATGCCATGGAGAGTGGCGATGTCGCCCTCGCTGCGCTCCAGTGAAAAGAGCTTCAGCACGTTCTTCTTTAGGGAGAAGGCAAGGATCGCCTGGTTCATCGGCACCTCGTAGTGATCGTACACACCAGCGATTATCGACAGCATTATTATGCCCACGAAAAATAGCCTGCGCAAAGAATTCATCGTTTTATCTTCTCGCCGCTAATGGATTTTCGAATCCAATTTTTTTTTCGAACCGAATAACAGATCATTTTCATCGACATTCCTTTGATGTGATACCAACACTATTACTCAATTCTGGATTCCCGTTTTTCTCCTTCAATTTTAAACTTTTTGAAAAAAAACTCTGACACGTTTTAAGTTTAATAAAGAACTACAACGTATCAAAGAGTTGTTTTCTTAAAAATAAAAATTGAATGAGAAAAACGGGAACCCAATTTTGAGTAATAGCGTGGGTATCGCGTCACTTTAAGATTACACAATCGTGTCGTTACTTTCGTAAGAAATGGATTTATTTTAAGAATAGGTCATTTCTATTCACATTTGAATTCCACATTTGAATATTTGACAACTTTATGACCAATCGTAAATAAAAGATTAGTTTGCGTGTCCGAAGAAAATTATTATTAATCATAGAATAATACTTATAGCGAACACTCGCGTTTCATAGCTGACCGATTAAAAGATTTCCGGTTCAAAATTTTTAACACGCGTTCAAATATATTATTATTTAGACTTTTTTCATCGCAATCTTTACTATATAATTATTAGCAAGTTTCCTGTAATTTCGAGCTCTCTCGTACTCAGAATCCATCAATTGATGAGGCAATAAGTAGGAAGCGTTAAACTGATCTACGAGAGCATATATAATATATCCGTGAGCGTGTGAGGCGATCATAATGCGATAACGAGAGGAAAGCATGCATGCGTCTTACCCGACGACAATAGTCTCAGTTGGCAGAGGCTCGGTCCTCCGTACTTGGCACATTTCCTCTTCGACCTTGACAGTGATCTTGAGGCCGGTTTCCTCCGTGTGTCGGGCGAGCGTGTGTCTGAGGGAGGACTCGACATCGCGCGGGCTGCAGCCGGACGGCGCGCAAATCGCCCAGTTAACCGTGCTGAAGCGCGGCACTCGGTGACCTGGCTGTAAAAATGTAACATTTTTTTTCTTTAATTACAGATAAAAACGTATTTCTTTTTATAAATTATGCAAAATTTTGTGTCATGTACTTTGTCTCTCTTTTGCTAAATTTATTTAAAATTGATTTATGGTCGCTTTTTATGTGCGTACGCGTGGGTATACTACTTTTATTTAAATTACGAAGAATTATGTATGATAATCAAATAGTTCATCAAAAAATTGGAAACGATATATACTACGGTCCCACGTTTCTTTCTATACGAAGGTCAATATACATAGACAGTCCAAATATCTAATACAAAAAAAAACTCCTTGATTTTTTTTTCTTACCTAAGGTTAATAGCATCAGTAAGGTTAGGTGATTAAAGATTGAGAGGTAGAAATTCAGTTAATGAATTCATACTATAAGTGTTAGTTATACATACTTATTGAAATTAGGCGGATGGATAAAAAGGTTAAAGCTACGAATTCGCAAAGTTTACATTCTTGAGTTTCAAGGTAATATTTCGATGGCTTACAGTTCATATTACATTTTAAAATTGCCCTTAGGCTATATTGTATGATAATTTTTTCTAATTTAATTTCAATCACAAAATAGATAAAATTTTGTCTAAATTAGGATGACCTCAATAATATTGTTCAAAAAGACTTTGACCATTTCTTCTGTTATTTATTATTATTTGGCGTATCATAAAAAGCAAAATTAGCTAAGAGGACGTAAGAAAGTTTTCACTAGACTTGAAGGAGTCCTTGACATTGTGTACACTTGATCAGAGGCGGTATTGTCGCTTCATTACCAAGTGTTTCGCTTCTCAATGACTATAAACTTTCAGAAGCTGACTTGCGTTTCTGAATTTACGAACTTTATTTTTAGAATGGAGGAAACCAAAATAACATTTCATTACTTTCCATATAATTTGCCTCTTTTAACAATTTAAACATTTTTCATAACAAAGATGTCATCTTTGATTTATTATTATATAATTAGGAATTGACAATTTGTAGAAAAGCATTTTCTGACGCCATATTATGAAAATGATATTCATATGAATAATGACAGTTTTAAAGTACTAACAATTTTCCAAGTATTAATAAGTAGGAAAAGGGTTCGTTGAATAAAAGCCTTATAATTCCACAAGGAAATTAATTAAGTATGTATATATATAACATTTACTACATACTTAATTAATTTCCTTGTGGAATTATAAGGCTTTTATTCAACGAACCCTTTTCCTACTTATTAATACTTGGAAAATTGTTAGTACTTTAAAACTGTCATTATTCATATGAATATCATTTTCATAATATGGCGTCAGAAAATGCTTTTCTACAAATTGTCAATTCCTAATTATATAATAATAAATCAAAGATGACATCTTTGTTATGAAAAATGTTTAAATTGTTAAAAGAGGCAAATTATATGGAAAGTAATGAAATGTTATTTTGGTTTCCTCCATTATATATATATATAGTTAAGTAAATTTATACGATGCAATTTTCAATTTGAAGCTTTAGCGCTCATTACTAAAAAGTTTACTTTCCGTTAACGGATTTGCTGCATTCGCTTTGCAACTTTAACGTAACAGCATATCTATATCACAGTTTATGCATTTCAATTAAATTTATGTTTCCGAAAATATTTTAAGGGTTTCACTTTATTATTAATTTAAGTCATGTGAACATTCTAAATTAATTATTAAATAGCATAGTTTTATGAATAGAAGCATTCCGGAAGACATTGTTTTTTAAATTATTTTTAAATATCAAAATAAGTTAATGTCGAGTTGATATCAATTTTTTAATAATATTATATATTATAAGTATGGTAATTGTGAAGTTTGAGATGCTTCAATTATTATTATTTCCAGCTAATTCACAAAACAAGCGAAAGCTCCGGAAAATTTTTGAAAATCAATAATGACCTTACGATTTAAAGTTAAATACAAAAAGATTGTATTGTATTTTTATATTAACCCATTAAGACTGTAAATGCTTGAAAAGTGAAAAACGTGAGAACCACTCAGATTTGCACAGCATTTGAATTTCCATTATTTTGTGCCTTTCAATTTTCAGGTGACATACACGTCACGTACGGATATAACGGGTTAATTATGTACAGTATTATATACTATTCGATGAAATTTCGCCAGCAAAAATAAACTTTGGTTTCTGCACTATACCCAAAATTCCAACTCTCCAGTGAAACTTATGCTCAAAGAATTTCTCGAAGAAGTTGGGAGCGCGCGGGCCCTGTCGCACGTCACCTTTGTCTCTTTACATTCGAATATTCCCTCTTGTCTTTCTCTTTCTCTCTCAGTGGCGAATTGTCGCTATATATCGCGCCCGAGAGCTGTCGCCGCGCGCACGCAGCACCAGCTCGTTGCCGATTCCGCGCGCATCCGCACAACAGCTCTCGTCGTCGGCGACGCACCGTGACGCGCGCGACCTTCGCTCGTAAACGCGCGCACCCTGCATTTGAGATGTGCTATAGTCGCGTGCGGATTGTTCTCGATCGTCTGGAAAATGATCCGCCGACTCTATCTCTCTCATCTTCGTTTCCGAGAAATTTCAGACGGAAATCGAATATTCATACGCAGTGAAGGAAACGTATGCTGCCTACAAATGTTAAATTCCATATGTATTATACAAGAAAGTGGTGTAGTATATCGCCGGCTGAGAGGAAGAAGAACGTATCTCGGCGCGCGGATGAAGAACGACGTATCTCGCCGCTATACTGGCCGTGCATTGGCCGTAAGAGATCATCCGCGCGCCGAGATACGTCGTTCTTCATCCACGCGTCGAGATACGTTCTTCTTCCTCTCAGCCGTCGATATGCTTTTGACAATTCACATAAAAATCAATAGTTTAGTTTGTTTAATGCAATTTATTTGTTTCTGCATTAGTGAAATTCTAAATCATATAAACAATAGGAAAAAGTAACGTTTTCGCGAACCGTTAAGTTAGTATTTTAGCAGAGTAAGATTTCCCACTGACCCCACTGGAATATAAAACTTACTAATCTATAATTATCTTCATATGTCTTTATAATGAATACTCGTAAAAGAATTCATCAGAATTCACGTTATCGTATATTTTGAAGTCGTCATCAAATTTCAAGTGCGTCAGTAAGCTAATGGGATTAAAACGGTTACGAAAATTAATAGTCGTCTTTTTTTTTTAATTCTGTAAGAATATACGCTGTCGAGTGAGGCGTACATAAATTACACTATCGCAGAATTTTGTTTCTTCGGTATGACTCATTGTCGATACATAACGGGAAACGTTTATCTGACAAACGAATAGATGGCTTCAACTCGATGATTTTATCATATTTTTTCGAAAGATTTTCGCCGGTAGACTAATAAATTTGTAATAATATAAATTATTCGAAATGTAAAATAATAAAAATATTATATGACATTGAAAGTGGGACTGAGCATTTTCCATTTAAAATTTACTTTACCAGCGAACAACGTCCGCGCGTCAAGTTTTCCTGATCAATAAATCTCGAAGCGGTAATGAATTCGCGGCGGGAATATAAATATAAAACATTAATTCAGCCATAATTACAGGCCTCCTCTCGCATAGTATAGTACACGGGAGTTCGACGCATCAATCAAGCCGGCGCATCATCATCTCCCGGGAAAATCTCGATCCATATCCGCGCCTCTTTATACAAAGCCGCGTGCCACCGTATGCATGATTCACGAAAGAGTCGCATGCATAAATACTCGAAAACATGCGCGCGAGTGAGCTTGCGCGATCGGATGCGCGTGTTTTATATGCTTATGCGCGCGATCGTTCGCCGACTCTTGTATATACCTGCGCTTCATCACGTCTGCAGCTTCACTCGTTGCCGCCTGTGCGCAAAGAGATACGAAAGCTCTTCGCGCGCAAATTCGATCGTCGCCTCGGAAACACTGCACAAACGTTCACACGTGTGTCGTATGCATGGCGTTGGCGCAACAAAAATGACCGTTCATTCGTAATGTGTATATAGGTAGGTGTTTTCGTTAATTCGCACTCACGTCTGACACATTGCTGCGGAAGGCGTAGTGCGAGTGCAACAGTCGATGTAGGCCCATGAGGTCCGGCCGCGACTCGTCGACGTCCAGCTGCAGGTAGGTCAGACAGTACTGGCCTCGGATGCCCTCCGAGCCCACGACGCCCACGCACTCGTCGAAGTCGCCCAGCTGATTGACGTTGCCGTTGAGCAGACCAGAAGGCATCTTGGCCGTAGCGTCGAACACTGAAATATTAATTTTCTATTATTCTCCCTTCGCAAGCGCTGCCGTGCTATGAGGACGATAAATAAATCTCTCTCGTTCATTTTTATTACCACCGAATGCGGTCAGAGAGGTGCTTTATTCCTTTATACGCCAATGAATTCTTTACCTTTTCTTGGAATATTTACATATTCTATTGATCCTGGGAAATACGTTCAGACAGTTGGGCCGTTACTTCTCTATGCAAATTTAATATTTATAGGTTTTGGTTAACGATAAATTTTTTCAAATGAAAAAGATCATTTTTTACAGTTTTTTTAAGATGTAAAAATAGCAAATAATTTGATCATTAGCATCAACTGTAATATTGCGATATAGTTATGTTGCGATATAGCTGAACAATAATTAATTTATTCGATTATTTGTACATTAAAGGAAGGTGACATATATAGGTTAAATTGAAATGTTAACTGCTCTGATGTTGTTATTTTACAAACACATGATGATTTTACATTTTTTCCACCATTCTAAACTTAGTAACACGAGGATGCTTAAAGGCTAAATTTAGAGTATGAGAAATATTGAAAAAAAGCAGTCTTGCGAATATATTAGAGGAAGTGTGCTTTGTCATTCCCCGATCGTCCTTGGGCAGTTCATTGAACTGTTACACACTCAACACGTTGACTTTAATTGTTAATAAATAATATAATTACATACAGCATGTATTTTATTTTTTATTTGAAAATAAAACGTGTTCGGGCATATAATAACATTATTGAGATATGCAACTGATGTAGTGATTTAATGTATTATTTTACACTTTAGTATAAATATCTTTTATTGTTGTACATAGTCCTAAATTGAAATAACCGCTGTAATCTATATAAAATTGATTATCATGCGGTAGAAGAAAAAAAGTTTTTAATTAATGAATAAACTATAGCAAACATCGTGCACCCTAAGGACAAGTAATCGCCAAGCAAATGATCGCATTATCAGTTCAGAGCCGATAGTTACGATAATGTGGTGTTGTCACGCTCACGTAGGCCGCGCCAGCGCCAGTTGCCGGCCCGTTATCGCGTCCCGCGGCGATGGGAAATCTCTGGAATCCGAAGGACGCTACTTATATACACAGAGGGCTGCCGTGAAATTGAAAACACAGCAAGAAAACGCCCCGCGGGGAAATCGCTCCGCAATGGAAAACAATGCGGTGGAGAATGGGTATAGCGCTTGCACGCGTCTCTTGTATTTTCTCGCGTTGCCAAATCCGCGAGGTGCATACTAAGCCCGGTTCATATTACAGGTACGCGCGCGTGCGTTTTTGTATACGCGTCCCCTAACGCGCTCTCCGATGAGCGATTTATGTAATTCATTGTGAAATTTCATTAAAGTACGCGGACTTACGTGCACAAATTGGGACGTTTTCCTCGATGGACGTGGTACAAGTATGCTTTTAAGTATGCGCCAGTCGTACGTACACATGCCTACCGCGCGTATTTCCTAATTTCGTTAGATTTACCGATTTCTTTTTCTCCGTTCTGTTCTCCGAAATAGTCGAGAACAAGAGGAATGCGGTTATTCTGTTTTCTTATAAGAATTTTTCCTAATGACTCTATTAATTATATCTATTCAAAGCTGGTATAATATTCACACACTGAGAGAAGAATATGTTTATATTTAACATGGTATTTTAACTATTAACATATATATTTTAATAGTTACAATGTCATGTTAAATATAAACATTTTGAGAAAAAAATTTCTCTCAGTGTAGTATTGTTATGGCGATGCTTTTACAATATTACTTTATAAGACTGGGGGTTTTTACCATTATAAGCATAAAACTTTATTAAAAAACTAAATATTTTCCCGAATTGTTATTTGGAAAAAGATTTAATTTTTAGCAATTCTTGCACACCTCCAAAAATTTAGAATACTATGTTATGTGATTTTTTCGCTGACTATTTTATTTTCTTTTTGTGCTCAAAACATCAATTTTATTAGATGAAAGGCACTTTCAATTTAATAGTATGACATTGAAACATTAATTACTCTACTAATGCATTTTTTTAGAGCATACATCGGTTATGCTTATTTTTATTATTACTTTTTAGCCAACCAAAGTTCATCCAGAAAGCAATAAACGTTTCAAGCAATAAGCAAACGGTAACCGTCAGAAGTATAAAACAATCGGATTTTCACGAGCCAGTCGGAATGGCTTTAAAACTCCGAGCAACGGATCAGTTCAGTACAACACTTTTCGCGTGTGATGCAAATATACATGAATTGATCTATCCTACTGTAAAACTGAATAGTTTTGTCACAAAAATATAATATTTATACGTAATGCGAATTTCTAGTCACGCACATACATTATATGAATATTGTTTATAAATCGTGCAAAGCATATAAATATAAAAGAGTTAAAAGAAAATATAATTTAGTTTTACTATACCTAAGTATCAGTAATGACGGTATAGCTGAGCATTAATAACTATATCGCTTTATATTAATAATACTCGTCAAATGAAATTCAAACGCGAAACAACTATTTGAAAACAACCTACTTTTGAGTGCCCACAGGGTAAACTTGTTCAGCTCCTCGTGATATATGGCAGCCTGTCTCTTGCACTCTGCGCTGACTTGTCCGGCGCCGGGATCAAAGGCCGGAACAATTTGCAGCAATTTTCGCGCCTCGAGATCGATTTCCTCTGCGTAGAGATCTGAAAGAGAAATAGAGCGTGATCAATTTACTGCTGTATCAATTAATTATCTCAGCAGTTACAAATTAATTAGAAATGCTACGAATAATGGGTTTTATTACTATTATTTATTTTTGACTATATACGTATATATTATTTGAATGTGTGCGTGATGTGTGTATAAAAGTTATACGATTGAAAATATCTTGTAGGTGAATTCTCCATAAAAACGCCTAATGGATATAGGATGTTATGATTCACACCTGTTTTACATACTGCCTGCTGTAGAAAGAAATAAACTTAATCTGTTAGACATCATAAAGGTGATAAATCAAAAGATTAGATTTCCATTAAAACGCTTCGCTAATATCCGATACACACCATAAAGCAATAGAGCGCTAACTACATAACTCTCGCGCCCGTATACGAGGAGTAATCCTATCGGAATTACGAGTCCTCGCCTAGATAAATTTCCCTCGCGCACTCGTGCGATCATTGATTTATTATTAATCAAATCCCTCGATTCGCGCGTGCGCGCGTGTTCGCGGCACATTAGCTCGCGACCTGATTACCCATAGAAGCACTTTCACCCCAAACCTTACGTATTTATACCACGCGTGCTAGCTACGGTTGAGAATCGCAATGAACTCGGCCGCGTTCGATTACGTGTCCGCTTACGTCGCGCGCGCCTGATGGTGACATTGAAAAAACAATGGCCGAATCGAGGAACATCTCCAGTGGGTTAGTGAGCGTGAGCTCGAGAAAGCTGATTCTGTTTGCATAGCGCTAATGGCCCGTTGCGAGAACACGTGGATTCTTTTTTTCTCCTTACCAGAACGCCGAAAATTCGGTGACTCGCGGGCTCTCAACCGACCAATGTCGGCTCTTATGGATTAGCTAAGAACGAGAGCTGTTTGAGTAGTCGATGGTAATGTGTGTTTGACTGAGTTACCGATTTTAAACGCTTTCTTTGTCTCTTCCTTTTTTCCTAAAAGTTCGTCTTCTTCACGCAGTGAAAGTTTGTCTGCAAATAGTCCATTTACGTATATATTTTGGACACTGTTATCACATGCTTTAACTTCTTTGCTAAAACAGTCATCCGTCCATGCGTCAATTAAAGACAAAGTTTTTAAATAGACAAATTTCTATGGAAATTCTGAAGAATCAAGCAATAAATGAACTGTAAAAGAAAACTAAAATACATTGTTCAGGTGAGAAAAGTTTTTTTTTTAATTTTATTGGTTGCAGTCTTTTCAATCAAGAGCTCGTTTCATGTATTTCAATAGTCATACCAAATCCACTTTTGTGCAGGTGATGAAAAATTTTTGATATATACCTAGCCGAAGGTGCAAATGATCAATAGGACGGCAAAAAAGAAAATACCTATATAAAACAAAAAATCCAGTCCGACGCATCGGGAACCCACGAGCTTGCACGCGCACATGCAACCGCGCGATTGAACGTTGCACTAACCTCAGCGTATCGAACGTGTACTGTATACCGAATGCAAATAAAGAAACGAGTTTTTTTTCTCCTCTACACGCGCGGTTCGTGCCCTGCGCGCGCACGTGATTTACCCGTATCGCTATTTTCGGGAACATATGAGGAAATTGAGAAAAAATTTCAACTTTTCGCGTCCCCAAAACCGGTCAAAATCAAGAAAATGCCAAAAAAAGCCCTTTTCTTTAAACCTCAGCCATTTAACTCAGAAACGATCAACTTAAAGCTTCAGAAAAGAAATTGAAACTAGAAAGAAAGAGCTTTCATTCGCTTTTTGAAAATTAAAAAATGTCAATTCCTTCAAAAGTTATAAAGGTTTGAAGTTGATTGTCGAAAAGGCATCAAAATTCTCTCAAAATCGGCGCTGCCGATTCCTGCGATATGTGCATTTTTATGTCTTTTCGATGATCAACTTCAAACCCTTATAACTTTTGAAGGAATCGACATTTTTTAATTTTCGAAAAAGGGAATGAAAGCTCTTTCTTTCTAGTTTCAATTTCTTTTTTGAAAATTTGAGTGATCGTTTGTGGGCTAAATGGCTGAAGTTTAAAGAAAAGTGCTTTTTTGTCATTATCTTGAAAAATTTGAACCTTTAAAAAAATGTAAGACAAAGGCGTTTTCAATTGTACATGATTTTTCCCGTATATTTTGTGACATAAGAAAGAAGAAAAACCGCGTCCAGAAGGTATGCCTTCAAAAAAATTTTGACCTATTTTGGGAACGCGAAAAGTTGAAATTCTTTCTGAATTTCTACATATATATACAGTGTAACTGCGCAACGCTATTCGGATGAATCAAAATTGTTTTATTATGCTCACGGGAACAATGCGGAATTTTTTTATAGCGATGCGCCGTGAGGTAACTATGCTATTTTAGTTTTTTTTTCGGTGGACACATGATAATCAGCATTGTAAATTTACAAAGTTAAATAGGTCGGTCTTGAAGGATGAATGAAATTATTAAAACAAACATACAAGGACCAAGAGACCTGAAAGTTTTCGCTGCTCTTGAAGATTTTTATTTCATAACGTCTCGATAAGTACTAAAAATGTAACCAATTTTCTTACAATTATGTTCTGCTTAACTGTATAACGAGTATCAAACCAAAAGGTATAAATTACCAGAACAACTTGGGCAGTGTTATCGAAAATTTTGTTGCTATGTTATTTAAATTTAAAAGTTTGCATGTCCTAAATGATTACATATAAATTCATTGTCTATATTCGGTTTTCGACAATAGCATCTTCCTCTGCATTATAAAGATTTCCTATGAACTTTTATGCTACTCACGATCCGTATACCCCCTTGCGAGGTCACGTTTTTGCGCCATATTTTTCGTGCAGATTTCGTTCCTCCACACGTGCTGACTTTTTTTCTCTATCTCTCTCTCTTTCTAGCATGACAGTAGATTATATATGTAATATGATGATAAAAAAGATATACAAATTGACTTTGGTCTAGAAATCCTGTATAATGATTATAAAATTTATCTACGCTACTTACTAAAATATTCGTTTTTATTCAGAACTGTACTGACGCTATCTGGGGATTTAGTTAGTGGATACGATATGTCTTAAGATCCTTTTTTATAAATTCCGCAAGTGCATCAAGAGTGTCATTACATAATTTTTTATGAAAGCCCTTTAAACTTACAATTGGAAAAATATTATTAATATAACAGTATTATTGTATTATTTATTATTATTAGTTATTACTAATTATTAATTATTAGTTCTTACTACATTCTTCTTTCATTAGTTTATGTACAACTACATGAACATTATTTAAATTTAAATTAGCGTTATTTTAAAATAAATATATTTTTTATATTTGCGGAAGCAAGTTAGACCTGGAAATAGATGTTTTGAAATGCAATGATTTGAAAATAAAGACTTATAATTTATACGCGAGATCCCACTCATTCAGCATGAAATTATAACTTCAGGAAAATAAAAATAATAAAGTGACTACTTAGACTTAAGAAAGTAAGATCCGCTTCCTTTGTAAGCTTTGAATAAGATGAGTGGCTGTTAGAGTGACCTTCATCATTTTTTCCAATCTCTTAATATATGAAGAACATAACTACTATAAGCAAGACAAAAATCATTCTTTTCCTTTACGGTTTTTTTTTTCATGATAATTATGTTTAGATAAAATAGAGAACACATTTTTAATATCTTCTGAATTAAAACAATAAGCATTAGTCTACCAGCAAATAAATCAGCATGCAAGCATTTTTCATTTTTTCAAATTTGTTCTTTATTTCAATTAATTTCTCCATTCATTTATATGAAAAATATTCATTATTAAATTTTATTTAAAATTTTATATAACATTTAAATAATGTAGAAAAATCTTTTTTTAACCAAATAATTTCTTCCAACAAAATAAGTAAAGATTAGCAAACTGTTTGCATCGATATTCGTATTTGGAATTTAGAATTGGCAGAGTTCAGATTTTGCACTCTCGCATTAATTTCGTCCCAAAAACTGCTAACATCTTCGTAGGATGATGGTCATGACGTATGAGTTAACCTAATGGTACATCAATAACGATAAATACGCGCCCATATACGCAGACCACGCTTCTCAAGAGGCGTTTTCCTAATCCCAGTTCGCGCTGCAATTGACGCAAAAAGAAAAACAAAACGTGGTGACTTGGGGCCGCGAGCCCGATGAAAGATCGCCGCTCTCGCGCGCGGCCGACTGGTTGCAAAATTATTGCGTTATTGATTATCGCCTTACGCACATGCGCTCTGCCGTAGCCGAGCTCTCCTTGATTGACTGTCCATTTGCCGCGTCGCCCGGCGTGAAAGATTGATACGCTCGCGAGCCCGCCTGAGGATATTAATGCTTTGCCGCGCGAGACTCGTTACTTTGTTCTTTTTTCTTCTGTTACTTATTTCACCATGTAACCCGCGTATAGAGCTGCAAGACTGCAATTGTATATATCATCGATGATGAAAAATGACTCGTGTGCTTTCTGATTAGCGCGAAATTTACACTGCAATGAAGTGTTTTTTGTCTAAATCTTTCAATCTCTACTTAGTTTTTTTACTTTAAAATTGTTGTAGAAAACCATGAGTGAATTTGACAAATTGAAATTGACAAATGAATATAACTAATAATAATTTTTATTGTAAAATATTTCAATTATATACCTTCGATTTCTTACACTGGGCAAATTACTAAGTGTTTAGCAAAAGTTTTGCATGAAAGTAAAAAATTAGCAAATTACCTAATAGTTTTACGTAATATAACAAGAAGATTTTCACATTGACAATTTTATGAACAGAATCTTTATTCGAGACACGCATCTGAAAATCTACGGCTTCATGAGATTGCTCTTTAATCTGAGAATGTGGAAGAAATATTTATTAGACACTTCAGTAAGTTGATGATGCTCATGAAAACTTTTAATCGTGTGTAAATATCAGAAAATAATTTTCTCCGAAATTAAATCTTATAGTTACAAATGTATTTTTATGTTACGTAAAATATGTTTAATTCCCAAACCAATAATAAAAAGAACAGAAGCGGGTTAACTACGGAATCGCGTGAGGTGGATCATTTGTGGAAATTCATCAAAATCCTGATTCAAAAATTTTCACCGTTACAAAGCTTTCTCTTTGAGAAAGCAAAACAGTGTCTATTATTATGGTGCATTGATATTTTGCTCAAATTATTTAGAACTATGGCACTAGTCGGTAATTATCCACCGTCCCTATTGTCACGAACGAGCCGAGACATCCGTCCGGCGACTCCGATATATCTGATCCCGCGCAGCATCTTACCGGTCGCTTCCACGGAAAGTGCAAGCTTGCAGCTTGCACCTCCGTCGCCGGTGACTCGGCGTTGCAGTCTAGGGTCGACCGTGCCACGAACAGCACTCGCCCGTAACACTATACATCAACCACTTATCTACTTATATTGTTATCTTGTAGACATTCTGAGAAAATCTAAAGAAGGATAAAGTCGTAAAAAACAAGTAGTTTACATTTACATGCTTTTCGTGATATGAAAACTTTTATAATACCAAATGTACTACTAAAATTTTTCAAATAGTAAAATATTATTATAGTGAATTCAAAATCATATATAAAAGACCGGAGTAAAGCAATTAAAGAGTTCAATATATGCCAGCATTGAAGATGTCTGAAAATATTTCTAAAAACTTGCGTCATATCAGATTTAAAGTTACCTCTAGGATTACCGTCAGTTTATTTTCGTTTTTCCACATAATTTTTATTATTTATTGAACTTCTGTACAATGTCGCAGACGTATTTTCCCGTAACCATGAAATAAATTACGTGAAACCTTGGTAAATGTATTGCAAAGGTCTAAATTGATGCACGGGCACACATCATACATTTCGTTTTCCTTACATTTCCACTTGACGTTGCTATCCTCTTTAGTTATTAAAATTTTAAAATAACGCTTAATTAATCAACAGAGATATTGTTAAGAGATATTCTTAAGATATTCTTATTATAAATTATAGATAATTTTAACATAAAAGTCAGTATGCAAGTTACCATAACAATAATTTCGTTAATGGAAGATTGAGCATTAATTTCAATGTAAAAAAAGAATCTGAAAAATGTTATTGTTTTAAATTATATATTGAATTACTATAAGAAATTGTCAAAAAGAGATTTTTCTTTTAAATTGTTTCCTCAAAACGTGGTTAAGACAGGCATTTCGTCTAATACATGAGCATATAGTAGCCCGTTTCCACAGCGTCGCGATTTCCGGTGTAATTAGTTAAACGAGGTGCGCACGCCAGTGAAAAATTCTAAACAAAGGTACGTTAATGGATGTACCAATATTGGCTGCGTCCGATGTAAATACTCATATGAAACCTGACGTAAATCACAAATGAAATAAGAATATATAGACCTTCTTTATTTTAAATAAAATTTTATAATTTAAAAATTCTTACTTTTTTAGCATAGCATACGATAAAGACCTTTCTTTTTCATTGGATAAAAGGTTTATTTTGTAATACCCATCGATATAATTATTTATTGACTTGTCAACATGAATTTCTTTCATTATAAAAAGCAATATTGCTAATTAAGTAATTATATTAAATGAGTACTAGTATCCTTTTGAATTGAATAGATTCATTTCGCTTCAAGTGTTCACATTCTTGATTATAACTACATTATATACGTATAGGCCAGGGTCATTTTATTTGGTCTTGAGTACATTTCAAGGTTACGGGTTTTTGCTTTCATTTTTTTTGGATACACGTCTTCCTATTTAGAAAGAGCTATCACATTCATCACTATCTTTGATTTTGGCTCTGTCATACCTATCTTTTGCTGAACAGTTATAGCTTCTATTAGTATAGTACAATCTAATTATAAGTCATCAATTAGTGAAATATTCTTTTAATAATACTGAAATCTTTATAGTGCAGATAATAAATTTCACTTTTAAAACAAGAAAGCAAAGTGGAATTGCATCATTGTAAATTTAGATGGAAGTAATTCATTTTATATTTTCTGTTTTTAATATATTTTTTGTCATACCAAATTTAAATGAGATATCTGTTTAATGATAATATTGATGTAAATTTTCAATGCTTGTTAGTATTGCGTTGAAAGGAATCACAAAGTAAGTAGAAGGAAAGAAGGAGAGAGGGGGAGAGAGAGAGAGAGAGTCGCAAGCGGTAATGGATATAGCGAGCTGCAATTAGCGTCCGTTCCTGCCTAGCTTTTTCTCAGCTACTACGAGGCGGCGGCAGTGGCGTTCACCTGTTGATTTTAGGACACAAAAAGACGCGAATTATTGGGATGCATTGAGGAATCGTTATATAACGAACCCCGAAATTGCCATAACTCTTTGTTACTCGGGTGCGGCAGGTATCTCAATGTCGATGCAAAACAATAATATAAAATAACGTCATGTAATAGCGTTTGATAGGTACGCACAATACGGCATTCTATAGCCATCAGCGAATTATCTAAGTTACGCGACTATGATATAAGATGCTCGTTTCGCGTGACCGGCGTAACCCACATTTTTTTCAAAACAATAAACTTCTATCGGGATTTTTCAGGGCGAAATTTCACCCTGGCAGCACAATTAATAGATGTACTCCATAACACCCATAAACAATGATTTTTTTTAAAGACTTGCGCCTTTGTCCTACTCTATAGTCAGCTAAAACTTAATAGGCATTTCACAGTAACAAGGACTCACCGTAATCGGGGTTGGTAGTTCCGCGCCCGGTCACACCGAGGAACTCCGGTATAACGTGAGCGGAGCCGAGGACGGTGTCATTGAAGCGGCGGCTGCCGCCGATGAGCTCGACAAAGGTGAAATTGTCAGAAGTGCCGCCGGTCTTGTTCTGATGGCTCAGCACGCGCAGAATCTCCTCCTCGTCGAGGGTCGACGCGCCGCCGAGTTTCCCGCGCAGCACGTCCACGGACTGGCCGGCCAACGCTGCAGCCGCTAATAGCAGTAGCAGCATTGCTGCGATCGGGCTTGCCAAAGCCCTCATCCTCGCAGCGCTCGACTTTACTTTCTATCGAATTTCTAGAAGAAGCCGTTATAGCAATTTACCATTATTCACAATATGTGAAGTTAAAATTATTTTTCGGAAGGTGATTCTAAATTTGTATTATGACGACACTGCCCTGACGTATTTGGAAATAGAGGAATTGGATATCGAAAGACTTCAAACAACAAAAAGAGAATTTAAATATGAAACTTGAAAACATCTTATTTTTTTGTAATTTTTATAGATTTTTGCGTTGTGTGCAGTTCTGAGTTTTACTAGACACTATTAATTAATTTTAATGTAAAATTTAAAGCTTGTACATAATTCTATTTTTTCATGATTTATACTAATAGAGGTTTCCAAAATTATTAATCGCTATTAAAAAAAAAGTAATAATTACTACTTCGTGATAAAGATATGAAAAATTTGTGTAGTTCGAAAAATGATTGATTTAAATTTTCAAGTAAATCTGTGAGCCAACATAAGCAGCTGTAAAATAAGATTGTGAAAATACATCAAGGAAATTAAACATGGATATTTCCAAATCGTATTTCACCGGTATCAAGAAAACAGTTGCTCTCAACATTTGTTCTTTGCAAAAAAACATACACAAACCGGACATGCGGAAAAGACGTTATGAAATACACGATCCAACGCTGGCAAAAAACCTCTTTAAATCATTAAAATTTTACGCTGCGCGTCGATGGAATTGTGAATCTCTATGTTGTAAGAAAAAGGAGAATCGGCTTTAAAACAACTTAGCCAATAACAACGAAGTTCACAGTAAACGTACCTTTGAGAAAGTGTCGGAGCACAGCAGCCGAAAGAAAAATGATCAATCGGCAATCTCAGCGTAAACCGCTAGAGCAGGGGAAGAAACACTAGTCGGTAAACACGAAGCGAGTGGTGCAATGTTTTGCTCTCGGCAGGGATGAAAAAGAGAGGCCCGCGGCCCGCTCGATCGGCACATCGATGTCGGGCGTGTGCGCGCGTTTCGAAATCGTGGATACACTCGCGTTGATGCCCGCTCGCTAACGACTGTGATGAGGCAGGCGCGCGCGCTCCGCCTCGTAATATAGTTGCGCCTTGTCAAAACGATACAGCGCGACTGTCCGCGCGCACAAGGAGGAATGTGCCGCGCGCAGGTGAGCGCGCGGTGCGCTCGCACGCCCGGTCCTCCTCTGTCCGGGACACCGTGCCGGCCAAAGTCCGCGTCTATCCCTACCGCGCCCGCTCACCGCCAACTCATTTGCCAACAGTAACGTCTCTCTTGCTCTTGAACTATTGTTTACCTTACTGGAGAATAGATCGGTTGTCATGATGAGCGTTCGCATGGTTGGACCCTGCTGACGCAAAAACACCGGTGACTTTTGTTTATTTTACTATCTTTGTCAAAACACCCATCTTTGTACGGCTTAACTATAGGGAATAGTACTTTTCGACACGGGTATGAGCGGAGTTGTAGTAAGTATAGTCCAGACGGCGATCCAGAAGGGGGGCGAAAACCTAAATAGACGGGGCCGTGAGTTCTATGTGAAAGATGACTATCTACATGCATACGGGATGGGAAAAAAACATTTCAATAAAAAGAAAAAAATCCCATAACCAAAAGTCTACTATACCCTTAAGAATTTTCTGTAAAGTTTACACAAATGTACTGTTATAAATTTTTTGTGAAATACGAATCCTGTATAACTTAAATTTTGTGTAAAATATTTTGTATAAAATTCCACTAAAAAATGGGAGTTACGCAGATATGCGACAGTAAGCGAGTCGTTTAAAAAGGCTTAAACTCAAATAACCGGGCGACGCGAGGTCCACGTAGAAGACGATGGCACGCAGAAATACGGCAGTAAGCGAGTAGATTAATACAAAAAGCCTTAAACCCAAATAGCCGCGGGACGGGAGGTCCACGCGCAAAATAGGAGTTGCGCAGACGTGCGGCAGTAATCGAGTGAATTAATGAAAAAAGCCTTAAACTCAACTAGCCGGGGGACGTGAGATCCACGTAGAAGAAGATGGCACACAGAAATTTGTCAGTAAGATAGTGGATTAATAAAACAAACCTTAAATCCAAATAGGCGAGGTTTACTGTCGCACGTCTGCGTAACTCCCTTTTTTGCGTGGGTCCAGCGTCCCCCGGCTATACGGGTTTAGGACTTATTGAATTAACCCACTTGCTGACTTTCACACGTCTGCGTGCCATCCTTTTCTACATGGACCTCGCATCCTCCGGCTATTTGAGTTTAAGGCTTTTTTATTAATCTACCCCCGGCTATTTGGGTTTAAGACTTTTTGTATTAATCCACTCGCTTAATGCCACATGCCTGCTTGCTTTTAATTCACTTGCTTACTGCCACACGTCTGCGTGGTTCCCTTTTTTACGTAGATCTTGCGTCCCCCGGCTATTTGAGTATAAGGCTTTTTTTATTAATCCACTCGCTGGATATATTAATATTGATTAATAATATGATAATATAATAATAATATTATTATTATTGATTAATATTTTCAGGCAAACTTAAGTATTTTGCGATTATCTAATGATATTCTTACAATTATTGCATTCGTCAAAAAAGGCGCTGCTTATGTACAGGCCCTTACCTTCTTCAAACTTTATTTAATGTATCGTCATGTTAACTGTTGGGTTCAAAATAAAAAAAAAAGAAATGAAAAGTGGTTTTTCCAAAACTGAAAAATTAATGTAAAAATAAAAGTATCTTTAAAAGCATACATTATTATTATTATTTTCCAAATGAAAACCGAAACTTTTGAGTTCTATCCGACTAAAATCGGATAAAAATTGACCAAATTACAGCGTTATACACCCACACACACATACGAACATTTTTTTAAGATAGTATATTTCAACTCCAAATTACTCGAAACTCAAACTTTTTCACTGTCACAAAGTTTTCTCTGTAAGCAAGCAAAATATTCTTATTAAAGCTAATGGGATAGAATCTGATAATCTTTTGAAATTTCAAAATTAGGTGTTAATTATTGTTTATCATCATTTCTACACCATCATTGGCGAACGAGTCTGCCCTCTCTTACTTATACAGTAATTGAGAGGTACAGTTCTATCAAAGGCCTGCTTAAGTAAGCAAACATTCCGAATCCAAATCTATTCTATTATTTGTTAACAACAAAAAACGTATTGTTTTCTAAAATAAGTTTTGGTTGGAAACAAATGTGGACAATTTCTTGAAATTTGTGAATTAAGTTTTGGCTTAAAAGATTAATCTTTGTACCGTGATTAACATGGTTAAAAATGTTCTCATCACAAACACACACAAACAAATTTTCTCGAAAGAAAAGATGAATTTTAGCGCTAAAACTGCTGAAATAAGCTCAATAGTATATTGTGTACTTAGGGCATAAAGTGGGTATTTTTAGACGAAGTGCGGAGTTTGTAGTACAAGTCGAAGGTAAGTTAGGTTTTGCAAACCGAAGACGAGTTTTCCCGTCGGTAAAAAAAGTCACTTTAGAACCTCTTTTTAAGCTGAAAAATGGCAAAAATCGTGCATGTGTTACAAAAAATGACTTTTTTTCTCAAGCATTTTTATGATTTATTTTTTACCTCCTCTTCGTGGAGAAGAAAATACTGCTACAGATGAAAATAATGAATAAATAAATTTCATCTTTTTTAGAATCTGGATAAAATTAGAATTAGAAACACAATGGGCTTCATTTTTAGATACCAGAAATTGACTCTCAAAGCCCCGTCAAAATCCATTTCCCGGAGGATGGGTACTCTCCTTATTAAGGGGATGTAGGAGCGAACTTTACCGATGGTGACCTCCACCTCGAGCCGCATTTCCCATTGTTCGCGCGAAATTTACTTCGTAATACAGAAAATTAAGTTGCTAACGATTTTTTATCGTGCAAAGAACGCGGGATCACAGCATTTTCAATAATCAAAATGTTCAATAATTTATATAATGCAATATTCTTAAAATTGACGCGTGGAATTACGTAAAAGTGACGGTCATCTTACAATTTTCTATGTGAAACGTCATCCTCACCTCGCCTCGTATTTCCCATTGTTTGGTTTAACTAAAAATTATTAAATGCTGTATAACATTTATAAACATTCCTTATTATAACAAGAACACGCGATCACCGTATTTTTGTGCTTTACGATTGTACACTTTTTTTTATTTATGATATAAAGTTTTTGAGGTTAGGAAATTTTCAACCAATCAGCGTGGCTCCGACATCACCTTAATATTAAAAAAAGTAATTTAAAACTTACGGCAAAGAAGTTAGTCATCATTCTTTTATAGGTATATTAAAGATATGACCGAATTCCTTACAAGTCGAATGGTCCATGAACTATGTATATTATTCTTCTCTTAAAATGATTTGACACGTATTTTTTTTATTTATGGTTTGTATTAAAATCGTATCCGTTTAACAATGTTTAAAATTTTTTACATAATTCTGACTTTGAAATTTTACTTTTTAAGGATATCTTCAAATACAGCTCCTACTCCACGAGTTTTTTTTTTAACTTTTAAGTAAACTATACGCTATTTTACTCAGTGGAACGCCCTCTTTCACCCCCTATATAAGATATTTTGATAGAAATTAAAAAATGTATGGATTATGCAGTTTTTACTAAAAACTGTACTTTTGAGAAAAAGGCATTTTGCACAAAAACTTCACGGATTTTTATACTGATTTTGTATGGTAATCAGGGATACATAAAAGCAATTCTACAGGAAATCCACACCTAAAGGGTAAAAAAAGATTTAGTGGCAGACCTCTGCAATAAATTTCAGTCTATATGCCATACAATAGACGAGAAAAATGCCCAACCAACGAAAACAGTCTTGATTTGACACTGTTTAACCCCTTATAGACGTAATTGATCTTGGGGGCCCACTTTATTTCGAACGCTGTAAAACATAGAACATTAATAATTTTGTAATTCTACTCGTTCCGTCGTATTCTTTAGTACTCAAAGAACCCAAATGAGCGATACAATATGTATTTCGGTAAGAGGGCTTCGGGTTAAACCGCTGATTAATTTTTTTTACGGAAATTTAACATGGGAGAAATGGACGAAAAACGGTCACTGATGATTAACCAAGCATGATTTAAACAAGAATAAAAAACTAAAGCAGTAAAAGTTTTAATTTAAGCTAAGAATCGTCAAAATAGTAAAGATCCTATACGCAGTTGCGTGTATTTGAAAATCGCGAAAAATGAGAAAACATGATCAAAATCTTAAGAATTAATTCAGTTTGTGAAAAATCGTTCAATAAAATTTTTAAATTAGCAAATCAGATTCAATTTTAAGGCAATCGAAAAATAAAAAAATATGTGTCAAATCATTTTAAGAGAAGAATAAGATATTTAAATGACAAAAAATGATCGGTGATATGGGCATAGTCGGGCCGTTCGATTTCAGGTGGATTCAGTCATATATAGAATTAATTATACAACATCTTAAATACGGTAGAACTAGTTATAAGCACTTGACGCAATGGAATGTACCAATTCCAGTCCTTTTTCTTTAAATTATTTACGTAATTCCTATAAATTCATACATTGCACTGAGGTACAAATATAATTATATTTACTTACATAAGTATAACTTAGCAAATGAATCGAGAAACCAATGCATAAACAGTCAAAAATTTTATTTTTGAGGAAAAGAGTTAATTTAATTTTTCAATAATTGTTCTGAACACATTGAATTTGTTTATTAAAGTATTATATTATAGTATACTTAACGAATTTAAAAATCTATGAATGAATTCGGGTTTGAGAGATGTGATCTCTCACTGTAGGGACCGCGTACATGTGTCATCTGAATAAATCACTGAAAATGTATAATACTAAAATCTGTAATACTATTTATATCATTAAAACGTATTTTTTATGAGAATTCTCAGACGTTTACGTGAGATAAAAACGAGTTTTTGATCTATCCAAACATTCGCTTTTTTTCTTATTCAACGAGTTTCCTAGATACTTTTCACCGAAATCTGTAAAGTGATATAAAATATTAAAAAATAAAATCTGATACTTATTTCAATATTCTCGTATTTGCATGATGAAAGTATTCATACATTTTCTATAACTTCATTGGTTTACAAGTACCTAACTTTCAAAACATTTAATAGTCACTCTTAAATAAGTAAATTTGATAATAGAATTCTGACACTAGCATTTTTATGTTGTGTACCGCATTTAAAATTTATAAATGTGTCTTAATTCTCATATATAAACACCGTTCATATTGGTGCTCATTGAAAATATTCTTGTTTAGATTAAAAATACAAAAATTTCTACTAACATTTAAAGAACAAAAAAAAACTTTTATTTTTTACAGCGTAACATGTCTTAATCAATCAATAGATTGATTTGTATATTGTATAAATATTAACGGTATTATAATTTTATGAGTACATACAGGAAATATTACTTGTATTTAATGAATCACCGTGTTAGAGTCAAAAAGTATTCTAGTGATTTACGCCAAACGTAGGATTTCATTAACTGATCTTTACAAGGACAACAAAGATCGTTAAAAACACTATTAAACAGGTGAGGAAACATACTTGTGCACTTGCTAGAAGGATTCCCTTTGCACACATGAGAAGAAGAAAAAGAGTTCGAAAGCCCCAAAAATAAATGCCTAGTACATTGATGGAGATTTGGAGCAAATCTGTATTCCTTCAGTGTTCAAAAATTTACTTTAATACAGGGAAACGTTCCTCTCTATCTACAATAATGTAATAAACGCACAGTATTGCGCGTAAAAGAACGGACTCGTCACTTTTTGGAGAAAATTTTTGTATAACTTTGGGATTAAAACAGATGTGACTATAAGAAGAAATAAGTTTTTTTAACCGACGTCTTAAATTGCGCGAGTTGCCTTATCCAAAACTGTGACTCAAGCTTGTAATTAGATCAATATTTCGGAATTTCACCGCGCATAACATGAGATTTAAACTCTCCAGTCGTAAAAACTTTCCGGGTTAAAAAAATCCGACAACGCACGCGCACAGCGAACCGCAGCAGTCGCAGCGCAGATTTTTGTCGAGGTGCGTGTGCAGACCGTGCTCTATCACTTCGAGGCGATAAATCCGGCGCGGACTCGAGAGTCGAACGATAAATCCAGTGCATGTCCTATAGCTTCGAGTAATCCGTCTTTTGAGATGGTGATTCGGTGCATGGCGTGTGCGCGCTCGCATTGTCGATCGTGCGCGCGATAGGTTAATTAAGATATTTCCAGAAGCCAACCCGTGTCTGTGTGTGTGTGATGTGCACACGTACTTCGCTTGCTTTCTTGTTAATCCGCGCTCATGAATTGTTTGTGTTTCAGGTGATAATAAGCTGTAATTTATTAAAAGTAATTTATTCAATAGGATAATCGATGGATGGTAGCATCATCGTAAGGCACGTGGTTAAAAAGTTATGTAAGTAGAAAAGTGGTTGCGGAGGCCTTCATCAACGATGATTGCATTAGAACTAATAATTGTATGTCTCATTTTGTCTTTTTATATTATTGGTTTTATATTTAATCTCTTGGAATGACTGAGGACTTGTTAATTGTTTCATAATTTTTGTTGTGTTGGTTAAACAAATTTTGCTATAAAATTCGTTATTTCATTATTAGTGGTACTATACCATAAATAATTATAGTTACCTATTATTAGTGGTGTTATAACATTAATAACTATTATATTCATGATAATAAATTTTTTGCAAGTCTTTATAAGCATACACATTATTTATACGTATATTTATTTATTTAAAACAAATTATATTCAAGCTTTGTCACTGTGCAATGAATATGAATAATAATGCAGGGTATAACAAGTAAATACTGAATAATTAATTAGAAGAATGCGCGTATTTTGTCTTATATCAAAAAAAGCTTGCGATAAAAGCACTTCAAAAGAAATTTAAAGTTCTTCTATTAGGTTTTGTGAACGTGTAAATGATTTCGGGTATGTGTCTTAGCCAAAATGGAAAGCGATATTTGACGTCTTTTGACGATAATGAATCACCCCAAGCGCCAAATTATTTTTGAAATGTTCAATTAATACTATGGATGGTTCAAAAAAGTTGGTCCATAATGTTTGATTTGAAAATAGCGCTATACTCGTGTTATGTTCAGGAGATTGAGGTAGTTCTCTAATACTTCAAAAAGTGGGTTTCGAAAGTAACAAAATTCTAGCGTGTTCTTTAAAATCTAAATAATTTTTTTTATTTTTTAAAATATAGGTTGCCGACCTATTTTTCAAGAAAAAAATTATTTAGATTTTAAAGAACACGCTAGAATTTTGTTACTTTCGAAACCCACTTTTTGAAGTATTAGAGAACTACTTTTTGAAGTATTAGAGAAAATGGTTACTTTTAGATTGAGAGTAAATGACGATCACATATAACACATAACAGGAAGTAATAGTATTACTTGATAAAAAGTGGGTTTTCAAAAAGAAAAACATAGCTTAAGAAAGATGAAATTCAGCTCTTTCTTTTAAGTTTATCAAATATGTGTCAAGCCGATCTTTTTAAAAAGATATGAATGATTATAAACACAAATAGCAGACGACATGCATGAGAGTGAGAGAGACAGAACGACGCGTGTGACATGCGTATGGTATAGTTTGTGCTCTCACTGTGCGCACAAACTATAACACATTAGAGAACTACCTTAAGTTACTTCATTAGAAAGAGAGTTCAAGGTGGCCAAATGTTAAAATTTGCATCACGAGAGGTTCGATAGTGTAAGTAGTAGATCAAAGTCGTTTACAAAGTATTTAATAAAAATCAAGTAAACGGTATTTCTAAATGAATTAATGATCAATAAAAAAGTATTTGGAAAAATTAAATGATTTGTGACGTTGGAAATACATGCGTTACGATTCTACGAAACAGATTATTATGATGCTTTAATTTAAAGCGGAAATATTGACGTTTGTCACAAAGATTCTGACGCACGCACTGAAGAATTATTTAATTACAATAGAATTACAGATTTCAGACATGACCATCGTAAATTCCGGAAGTATTTGGGTACCTTAAGAGAATTTAATTACTTAAAACATATTTCAAATTATCTTCTATAATTTTAATATAAAAATAATGAGATGAATTATATATTCAGTTTGTAAGAATCAGTAATGTTAAAATATTATATCATTTGAAAATAAATAATAAATATAATTATTCGTCATTGCATGGGTGCATTGATCTCTCAAAATTAATAGTCTATTCGATCCGCTACTGAACAGCTGTGATGACATAGGGGTGAATGTTCATAGAAAATTTGTATTTTAGTTCGTATAATGTGGTAATTTTGGTAATTACATTTGCCAATGTTCAGGGTTTTAAGATATGTAGACATTTAAGATGTAGACATGTAAATGAAATATTTAAAAATACTATTGCATTTTCCGAAAGAATAATATTTTTTAATAAAAACAAAACTTGAAACAGAATAAATGTCATAACCAAAAATCTGAAAATTGAAACAATATATTGTGTTCGACATGTAAATTAATGAATTGCGTAAAATGCTTGAAAAAGTGATCTGATCACGCCAATCAGCGCCAATTAGTTTATCTCGTTTCCATTCATTGACGCGATCGAGAACGCAGGCAGTGTGCGCACGTAGACAATCTGTCATTCCAGCCCATCCACATAGCCACAGAAGAATCATCCTAATTTTAAAAATAACCGTCGGATAATCTTATCCTATTATAGGCCTGGCAATATAATTGTCGGCGGAAAACGACTTCTCATATAAAGCTATGCTCCTCTAAATCGTGGTTTCGGTCGCCCAACAAAATCTCAAACGCACCGATGTAAGATATAGGTACGCAGGATTTTCGCGGTCGCAGCGGCTTGTGCACGCGAATTGCGCAAAAAAGACTGCGGCGCGTGCATGCGATGGGGTCCGGCTCGGTCCTGTGAGCGTGAGCGCACGCAGATGTTTCGACACAATTGTTGACGCCGCGAGGTCAAAACAATTGTTTTAGAGCCAAGCGCGAGCCGCGACAGTGTCAAGTCCCGCTCCGGCGCGCGCAAGTCGCTATCTAAGTGCATGTGTACATCACACACACGCACTGGACGTTTAGTTAGGTCGTCGATTTGTTCGTGCCGACGAGCTCGCATCATCTTATGCGTCTTATCTTGACGAAAGAGTATATAATAGCTTGCTTTGAGAGAGTATTTCGTGCGCTGTAGAGTACTAGGTAAATGTTTATTTTCTTGACATTCGGTTTATTTCAGCACCTATCCAAACAGAAGGTCATTTGTGTTTCCGGATAAAAATTTTACCCGAATTATTGTTTTCATTTTACAATTTTCACCGTGAAAATTAATAGGTACTGGTCAATTCTTACGGAGAGAAAAACTGAATTCAATAAGAACGATATACTTATATTACTAAAAAACATTTAGAAAGTAGAGTGACGCTGATAGCTACAGCTTGCTCAATATATATATACAGAGTATGCTATACTAGAGTTTGCTGTGAATAAATATACATTTTTAGCAAGGTCAATAGACAAAACTATATACTTTGTAATAATTAATTAGAAACCTTTTTGTTTTAGAAAAAAAAATACATGTTGGACACTTAGATGATGTTACAGTACAAACTTTACATTGAGAAATTTGAAATCTTCTTGCTGTGATGGTATGGCGGACGTAGAAGTAAATTTAATTAATATGTAATATACTACTTTTTTAGTTACTATTATGTCGTAAATATTTGTTATTAGATACCTTTTTAGAGCTCTTTTAGTAATTTTTTAATTAGGTACTAGTTCTACTTCATTAAAAGTTTTCTAACAATTTACTTATTATGCAATACACCGCCTGTCACCTTCTCTGTAACAACTCGTAATGTTTAATTCAGTAAGACCTGATTAGGCGATTAACCCATTAAGTCCTGAATGGACGAATTTTCACTAAAGTTTTCAACGCTTATATTTTATGTGAAAATGAATTGTAAAAAGTAAATGAATAAGCGTATTCGATGTAAAATTTGACGAACTTTTAGAATCTTCCGTTAGATTTTTCAAAAAATTAAACTGTCGAACACTGTACATGATTTTTTCCAAAAAAAGATGGTTTTCAAAAAAAAAAAAAATTTTTCATTTCGATTTTTCAAATGGAATGCATTTAAGATTTAATGATCAAAATGCAGAAAACGTGGCCTCGAGACCTAAACTTGAAAATCTAACGATTTAGGTTTTGAAAAAAAATTTTAAAACACAAAATGGCGGCTGAAACGCAGAAAAATCATAAAAATCTTCTGAAATTATTTACTCGAAAAAGATGGACTTTAGAGAAAAACTTTACTGAAGAAAAAGTTCTTAGAATTGATTAAAGAACACGCTGGAATTTTTTCAGAAACATAAGAAGCGTTTTTAAATTTTTCAAAATTTGAAAATTTTGAAAAATTCTGAAATTTGCCAAAAGATTCTGGAAAAATTCCAGCATGTTCTCTGATCAATTCTAAGAACTTTTTCTTCAGTAAAGTTTTTCTCTAAAGTCCATCTTTTTCGAATAAATAATTCCAGAAGATTTTTATGATTTTTCTGCGTCTCAGCCGCCATTTTATGTGTTTTAAAATTTTTTTTCAAAACCTAAATCGTTAGATTTTCAAATTTAGGTCTCGAGGCCACGTTTTCTGCATTTTGATCATTAAATCTTAAATGCATTCCATTTGAAAAATCGAAATGAATAATTTTTTTTTTTTAAAACCATGTTTTTTTGGAAAAAATCATGTACAGTATTCGACAGTTTAATTTTTTGAAAAATCTAACAAAAGATTCTGAAAGTTCATCAAATTTTACATCGAATGCGCTTATCCATATACTTTTTACAATTCATTTTCACATAAAATATAAGCGTTGAAAACTTTAGTGAAAATTTGTCCATTCAGGACTTAATGGGTTAATTAGCAGTAAATATTTCAAATTCTTTTTTGTAATATAAAATATTAAAGTATAGTTTATTTTAAAAAATATCATTAAAAATTAAAACTGAAGATCCTGATAAAAATATGTGTATTCAAATATACACAACACAAAGTAAGTAAAGAGTTAACTTTGTAATAAATTATACAGATGATTCGATGATGAGGTGCACTTACGTCATAACATTATGCACATACGTTCATCCCCATAGCACGTGGGCGGCATTTCCAAGCTTGTCCTGTTGACTGAACCAAAATTTTCGCTGCATGTTCAAACAATCCAGTGATCAATTATGCAAATATTGTGTCAAGAAAACTATTGTTGTTTGTTATAATTATAAGATTATGCTTATTTGTTATTACAAATATAATAATTTTGAAAAAACTTACGAATAATATATATTTCAAATTATACACTTAAGATATATATTTAAAAGTGAACTTTAGAAGGAGCCAGGAGAAATCATAGCCTACAATAAGAATAAATAAATATTCATTACAACGAACCATAATCATCATGAAATAGTAATTGAGAAACCATAAGAATAAAATAGACACGCGTATGTCAGCAAATGAGTTTTGTATTTATTTTTAATTGTATACATTTCTCATTTTTTCAAGCTTTTATTTATAAACTGTGAAAGAATCGCCGCTACTATATAATTATTTTCTTACGATACTAAAAAATAACATTTCCACTATTAAATCTGATTGACGCTTCCTCTATTTTCGACAACTTAAAGTCATCTAATACGAACATTGCAGATTACTTCTCAGGTAGGAGTGTATCCGCTCTTTGTATGTAAATTCTAGCTCTAGATAAAAGGGTTGCGCTGCATCTTGCAACATCTTCCTGACGAGAACCGATCGAAAGCCTCTTTGACAATTCCCCATCGTACACTTTGACCTTTTGCAGTGAAAGGCCAGATAAAAATGAAATTAATACATAAGAAATTTGAGTAGTGTAATATATTTGTGTATATGCAAACGTTATTCGAAAAGTATCGCTACAAGTTTCAAAGAATCTAAAAATGCGGAGAAGTTTTATTGTTTAGCTATAGATGTTTTTATCAGAAATATAATATTACAAACATTGTATAATATTCACTGAAGTAAAATGTCGTATTTTGAATATCATGAACTTGCTTGTACATAATTAAATTTAGAAGAAAAACAAGTAAATGTTATGTAAATCTAAATACAGTGTTTTCTCTTTAAGAAAATGAAAACATTAACATTTGTATTTCTATCGTTACTATCTATTCATTGCTCTAATTTAATCAATCATTTGATTACATCACATTACCTAGTTATATTTCATTAAAATGAAAATAAATATTATATCTGTGGCTTCCAGGAATAACGACTTAACTGACTACGTGTTTTCGAGAAATCGCCGTTTTAAAATTTCTGTCATGGCACTTCACATGTAAGATCGAAATGCGCGAGATGAGTCATAACAATTTAGACATTTATAAAGGTATCGAATATTTTTCGAACCTCACTATCAGCTGCTAGAATACATTTTTGTTCTTTGTATAAACCAACAAAATAATGCAGTTAAGTCGTTATTCCGGTAACTCTGCAGTTAAATGGTTTAGGGAAATTATTCAAATAAGATAAATAACATAGTTATTTCTACACTTAAAAAATAGAATACGAATTCTTTTTTAAATATTCATTCCCACGCATGCACCTCCCAACGGAATATGCGTGGAGTCAACGGAATTCGGTAAACCTAATACCGAACTTAGTCGGTTACTGTTTATGCACACTCGCCCTATCGCCCGGCAATCAAAGCTGTTGTGTTACCTTCTATTATCTATTGCCTTTGATCTTTGTTGCTATAAAAATAGGTATGTCATAATCTGTTTATTGTATAGTATTAACTTCAAAACGGTGCTTTTAATTAAATATAAATATTCAGTTAAGTGGTTCTTCCGGGCACAGGTGCAGTTAAATGGTTATGCACTTAGCTGATATTTGTTCTTTGAACGCGTTTCAGATTTCCGAACCAAGTCTTCATGAAAAAGGGTAGTTAGAAGGTATAAATTCCGGTACTAACTCAATTTTGACAAAAAATCAGTTAAGTCGTTATTCCTGGAAGCCACATAGTATACATACTGAGAAAAAAATTTGATTGAATCAAAGAAACGCGTGATTGAGTCAATAAAATCGTGAAATTATTTAGTATTTAGTTGAATCAAATTATTTTTTCATTGAATCAATCATATATTTACTTGAATTAAAAACATATTTTGTTGGATTAAAGAAATGACAATATTATCTGAATTCAATCACATATTTATTTGATTCAAAGTGATTATATTCGATGCAATGAAATGCTTTCATTAAATCAAGAAAAATACTTTAATTGAAAATGAGAACATTTTTCAATTAAATATTATATTGATGCGATAAAATTTTTCTTTAATTCAATATTATATTTTATACATTTAATAAAATAAAATAATTGGGGTTTAAAAATCTACTCTCAATGAAATACCTATTTGCCTCAATCAAGCATCAATTAAATTCAAAGTAGAGACTTTTATTGATTTAAATAAGTCTTTTTTGAAATTTCAACATAGGATTCAGACGTTTGCAAGTATTGGATTTAATTGCCTATTTATTTGACTCAATACAATAATCATTTTAAATTAACGATCCATTTTATTGATTCAAAAAAACAAATTGTTAATACGTGCAACGACATCTCAATGAAATATATATTCGCATCAACCAAAAAACAATTAAATTCAAAACAACGTTTTATTGACACAAAGAAAACATTTTCTTGGTTCAAGAAATCAAATTTGTTAATGCGGGCAGCGTATACTCAATAAAATATCTATTAATCTCAATCAAACAACAATTAAATTCAAAATAAAGTGTTTTATTGATTTAATAAGCCTTTTTTGAAATTTTAATATAGGAATTCAATCGTTTGCAAGTATTGGATTTAATTGCCTATTTATTTGACACAATGCCATTTTTAATTAACACAAAGAAACCATTTTATTATTTCAAGCAATCAAATTTATTAACGCTGGCAGCACATACTCAATAAAATATCTATTAATCTCAATCAAACAACAATTAAATTCAAAATAACGAGTTTTGTTGATTTAAATAAGCCTTTTTTGAAATTTCCATATAGGATCCAACTTTTGCAAGTATTGAATTTAATTGCCTATTTATTTGACACAATACAATAATTACTTAACACAAAGAAACCATTTTCTTGGATCAAGAAATCAAATTTTTAATGCGGACAGTGGAATTTCAATGAAATCTCTATTTGTCTCAATCAAACAACAATTAAATTCAAAATAAAGAGTTTTATTGATTTAAATAAGCCTTTTTTGAAATTTCAACATAGGATTCAAACGGTTGCAAGTATTGGATTTAATTGCCTATTTATTTGACTCAATACAATAATCATTTAACATTAACAATCCATTTTATTGGTTCAAAAAAACAAATTGTTAATGCGGACAGTGGAATCTGAATGAAATCTCTATTCGTCTCAATCAAACAACAAGTAAATTCAAAATAAAGAGTTTTATTGAATTAAATAAGCTTTTTTTGAAATTTGAATATAGGAATTCAAATGTTTGCAAGTATTGGATTTAATTGTCTATTTATTTGACACAATGCAATTCTTAATAAACACAATGAAACCATTTCCTTGGTTCAAGAAATTAGATTTGTTAAGGCGGGCGTCGCATACTCAATAAAATATATATTAATCTCAATCAAACAACAATTACATTCAAAACAAAGAGTTTTGTTGATTTAAATAAGCCTTTTTTTAAATTTCAATATAGGATTTCAACTTTTGCAACGTATTGGATTTAATTTCCTATTTATTTGGCACAATGCAATAATTATTTAACACAAAGAAATTATTTTCTTGGTTCAAGAAATCGAATTTGTTAATGCAGGCAGCGCATACTCAATAAAATATCTATTCATCTCAATCAAACAACAATTACATTCAAAATAAAGAGTTTTGTTGATTTAAATAAGCCTTTTTTGAAATCTCAATATAGGAATTCAAACGTTTGCAAGTATTGGATTTAATTGTCTATTTATTTGACAGAATACAATATTTATTTAAGACAATGAAACCATTTTCTTGGTTCAAGAAATCAAATTTGTTAATGCGGGCAGCGCATACTCAATAAAATATCTATTCATCTCAATCAAACAACAATTACATTCAAAATAAAGAAGAGTTTTGTTGATTTAAATAAGCCTTTTTTCAAATTTCAATATAGGATTCTAACTTTTGCAAATATTGGATTTAATTGCCTATTTCCTATTATTCTATTCTATTCTATTCTATTCTATTCTATTATATATTCTAACGTTTGCAAGTATTGGATTTAATTGTCTATTTATTTGACACAATACAATATTTATTTAACACAAAGAAACCATTTTTTTTGTTCAAGAAATCAAATTTGTTAATGCGGGCAGCTCATACTCAATAAAATATCTATTCATCTCAATCAAACAACAATTACATTAAAAATAAAGTTTTGTTTATTTAAATAAACCTTTTTTCAAATTTAAATATAGGATTTCATCATTTGCAAGTATTGGATTTAATTGCCTATTTATTTGACACAATACAATATTTATTTAACACAATGAAACCATTTTATTATTTCAAGAAAACAAATTTGTTAACGCCGGCAGCGCATACTCAATAAAATATCTATTCATTTCAATCAAACAACAAATTGGAATTAAAATACTGTGGCCGGTATGGTAGAAATCTGCGTTGGTATATATTTGTGTTTTGAAATCAATAAGTTCAAGCGTGCGATGGCGTAGCGGTTGGCGTTCTTGCGTATGAACTCAAGCGTCTAGGGTTCGAATCTCGGTCAGGTCGTTTTTATTTGTGAGTTTTTTCTGCGATGTAATAAATTGCGATTATTATATAGTATATAATTAATTAACATGATTGTAAATCAAGAGCGTTTAAATAATTGTGAAAAAATAAATCTTGTAGAGTATGTCTATTATCTGTATAATTGGTAATAATCATCACAAAAATCTCCTATCGTCAATAACAAAGATGGTAAGTATTAATTTGAATAATAGCAGCTAATAAATAAAATATTCAGTATAATATTTTTTTTAATAAAAATACGATTTATCTATTAAATAAATATTTTTATCTATTTTATAGTAATAATTGTATGAATTTATTTTACATTGAGTACAGCACAAAAAGATTGAGCATACATTTAATGAAATATTTAGTTCACATAACCAAATATTTTATTCGATACATTAAATATATGTTTGCTTTAAAGAAATATTTTTTATGTGGATTAAAGTATTCGTTGGATTGAAAAAGTTAAACTTACGTTCACTTATGTTCAATAAAATATTTAGTTATTTCAAAGAATATGTTATTCGAGACAGTGAATATATGTTTGCTTCAAAGAAATATTTTTTAAGTAAATTAAAGTTCTTGTTGAATTGAAAAGGTTAAAATTACGTTCAATAAAATATTAAGTTCGTTAAAGAGAATATTTTATTGGATGTATTGAATATTTCGTTCCTTTGATGGAATATTTTTTTGAGCCAACTAAATATTTCGTTGCCTTAATTATGTTAAACATTCGTTCAATAAAATATTTAGTTCTTTCAGCAAAATATTTTATCGGATCCATTGAATGTTTAGTTGCTATGAAGAAATGTTTTGTTGAGCCGACTAAATATTTTTTGGTCCAACTAAATATTTCGTTGACTTAAAAATGCTAAACATTCGTTCAACAAAATATTTAGTTCTTTCAGCAAAATATTTTATTGGATCTATTGAATGTTCAGTTGCTATGAAGAAAGGTTTTGTTAGGTCAAATAAATAATTTATTTACTTCAATTAAATCATTTAACCAGACGTATTCAAGCACGCGATTTAGTTGATCCAAAGAAATTTTTGTTGATTCAACTAAATTTTTTTCTCAGTGCATGCATTCTTTAATTTGGATTTTGCATCAATTTAATTTTAGTATACCTTTTGTCCGTCGAAATAATAGTTTTGTAAGAGCGATTGCGTTGCAAAGTGTCAAACACATCTGCTCACGAATCAAATAAATCGCCTCGGTGATCAAATGCAACTAATATTCGCACTGTTGATTGGTCTTATTTAAATTACTTTTCTGTTCACAAAAATTTAGCAGTTAATTCAGATAAAAAGATAAAATTAACAGATCAGTTTAAAATTAGTCTTTTCTATATTAAACATGAAAATTCGAATTATTAAATTATTAAAAAAATTAAATTATAACTCACTACAGTCTAAACTAACAAATTAAAGGAGATACCTTCTTACTGTCGAGGTATTAAACTGCGTAAATATTTTATTATATAAAAAACATGTATTTAAAATTAAAATAGACAGTTGAAAAAACTATAAAAATGTACTTGTAGGATATGTTATATGAATCTTCATTATTTATATTTTTAATACAGAAAATTTTTATTAAAATTTTTCGACAAAATAAGTTGTTTTAAAAAATTTATTACAAAATTAAAAGATTACTGCCTAACATTCACATATGCAATACTTATACATATAACGTACACTGTTAAATTCTGCATGAAAATTAATGTATGTACTGGAAGCAAAATTTCATTGCAGTACATTAAATTTAATGCAAATTTTATTAAATTTAATGTACGGAAAGCAAAATTTTATCTCGCAGTACATGAAATTTAGTGTAAATTGCATTAAACTTAATGTAAATTTTATTAAATTTAATCTACATTGCATTAAATTTAATGTACTACGATGTAATTTTGCTTCCAGTACATACACTAATTTTCATGCAGAATTTAACAGTGTAGATATTACGTGTAAAATTTACACCTGCTAATTCATATCTTATGCAGCGTAAAAAATGCTTCCAAAGATAAATTGACGAGATGAAGAATGGTATTAGCCAATGAATTAATAAAACTTCTCTAACGACTTGAGTTTTAATTATGCGAAACGGCACTGTCGCTTTTCACGTGCAGATTTCTACCTTGGCGCAGACACGTTCAAGTGCATACGCAATTTCTTATGCATTACAGATAAGAAATTGTTTTATTAAAATTAGATTTATTAAGGAGTTGCTCAAACGCTGTCATATCATTTAATAGAGTAAAATTATAATCTTTTACATTTTTTTTAAATAGCAATATTTTAAAGTTATTTTTTGGTCAAAGTGATGTCAGAACGATAAAATCGTAAAATAATAAAATGATGACATTATTCAAATTCATATTATTATAAACTAGTTAAAATGCTATTATATTTCTTCCTCTAGAATTTTTCATAATAATTAAACATCAGTGATGTTGGTTCATTGTCATCTAAATGTGTTATCTTTGTTTATATGTTCAGTGTATAATTATTTACCATAGTTGTCATTAAATTGCAAGGGCAACATCTTTGTATAGTACACTGACTATTACTGGAAATTTTTTTAAATCTAGCAGTATCACTTCATCACTCAAATTGTTTACTTCCACATAGATTGAAATCATTTGAGAAACAGAAGAGCTCTTTTCTACCTCTGAATTCGTATTTCGGTTGCGCATATAATCAAGAACTAATTGAACAATACGATCACATCTCCCTTTCCTGTTATTTCTGATTCAGCAAGGACTTTTTAGTATTCTATACCGTTAACGTTTGTATACATATGTAACAATCAGCAAAATAAAAATACGCATATGTAGGAGTTCGGAGGAAGAAAAGTGAAAAACGCGCGGCGGTCCTCGGCGGTAACGGATGAGGAACCTGTGTGCGCACGCAACGTTTTATAAATAATTGATCGCAAAGCTTTTGCGTCACATGAAAACCAAGCGCCGAATACACTACTGATGTATTTATTTCTCCCGGTAACGACCGTTCGCGCCGTACGTACTGTGTACACGCTCTACAGCGACGAAAAGAGAACTCCTTCTATCGCGGGGGAACTTACCGTACTTAGACTCTGTGAACTCGGCGTTGCCGACTAGGTTTCCAACTTTTCGTGCTGTCCCGAGGATTGTCCCAGGATTTTAAGCCCTCAGAGTTTATACTTTTCGATTCAAGGGAAAAGTTTCGTACATCGAAATTCCATACGCTGCTACTTTTCAAATCTACACAAACTTTATTAAAGTATCCATTATAGTTTCGAACAAAGTTATTTTCGTTGAAATTAATGTAGCCATGTCTCTCAAGATAACTTTTAAGTTAAGTAAATTAAATACATAACAAATATTCTCTTATTGTTAAAAGAACAATTTTATATAAATATTTTTTGTCAGTTACATAGAGAACAATCAAATCATTTTGTAAGCATTACCACTAGATTTCTACGTCTGGGATCTATAAAGAAACCACAATAGTGCATCTGCCCAAGGAATAATTTGCATAACATGCGGCCGGTTTGAAAGTTTTTGTTTATCTATTTGCGGTGAATTAGATTTTTTGTGGTTTGTGTTTTTACACAAACCATAAAAAATCTAGGGTACGTCAAATTATCTCAACTAATTTCGAGTGAGTGTGTGCAAGTGTTAGATGTATGACTGAGTAACTAAATCCATTACAAGAATTAAAAACTGTTATTAATTTTATTTTGTAAAATGCGTAAGTACTTACCATAAATACTTGCTAAAAATGTCAAATCTAAAGTAATTCCATCAAAATATAGCAGATTAGAGTATGCTAAAAACAGGGGGAACTGACCGTGCGATGCGACATTACTTTATTCGATCAGTTAGATCAATTTCAACATGGGTCCACAATACCTCTCATTGAACTTTTTAAGGCCACGTATTAATCGCTAATTGTTTATTATAGCTCTCTTGATAGTTTAACCACTTGATATCTGTTACACCATTGAATAATTGCAAAATTCAATAAAGTATTGTAATTGTCGAATAAAATTAAAAAAAAAGTTGAAGTGGATATTAAAATTAAATTTAAATTCATTGACAAAATCCTATAATTTTTTAGACTTTTTGTGACTCATGCGCCAGGAAACTAAGGAAATAAGCATGCCTAGAACGTTTACCTTTAATCCATTCATTTTTTATCAATAATATCATTTTGATAGAACTTCAACTGTGATAAAAAATGGAAAAGATAAATTATTCCAAGGGTATGTACAAATGCATAATACTGTGTAGTCATCAAGTATCAGCGGCATCTATGAAAGAATAATTTGCAAAAAATTAATAAAGTTGAATCAAAGTATAAGTATTATTCTAAATGATTATGTCATCCATCAATGTTACTAAAAATCAAAATTTTCTATACGCACAAGTTTTCTAAATTTTCCTTATGAACTTCATAGATAAAGTTTCACAAAGTTTCAGTCTCTCTATGATTGCATGAATTCGAATGACTTTTTATTGAAAATAATAAAATTTTTAAATAATTTTTAATAACTATCTTTTTAATGTAAATAATTGTAACTGATTGATTGTATTGGAAAAAGTACAATAATATTACAAACGTAGAAATAAGGTCAAGTTGATTAATGTAAAAAATCTGAGAAAAGTTGCTGATGCGAAGCAAAATAGGAAGAAAAATAATAAGCAAAAAAGTGATTGGTTATGCACGTTTCCTTCTCTGGATAACGCAATTAAATAGAGAAGAGCTATTGTATAGGTTAGCGGATTTTCAAATAGAACTGTCATTATGTAAAACCGATGGATTTATCTTCGGTTAAGTAAATCAATTTTTTTTTAGTTTCTTAACGTATATATAGTTATCCCTAACAAATAGAACTTTAAATTATTAGAAATTAAACAATTTGTTTAGGTAGACACGGAAAAAATAGAAGGAAGAATACACGGTTCTGCAAGTCGATTTAATTTAAAAAGGATAGTCAACATAACTTTTTATAAAATAAATTATTATAATTGTAAAAAAAGAATCATCTTCTTCAAGTAGTTTAGATTCATCATTTGAAAAAATGAAAGATTTTTATCATTCTTATAAAAGTTTTTTGTATATTAAAGAAAAAAAATTTCCTTATTTGTTCTTCCAACATAAATAAAAGTTGACATCTTATAAAACATATTCGAATTTCCGTTAAAAATTCTGAATTGAACTTTCTTTTGTTCATTTTCTCATGTTTAATTGAAATATGCCTCCATTACAGTTACAAAAATAGAAATACATGTAAATATTCAAAAAGAGTTAAGGGAGAAAGTCGGTAGTGTTGCGCAACGACATTGCTATTCCGCCGATGTGTAAGACTAATTTAACTGTCTTCTTTGTGCATGCCACACCATTCCCGAAAGTACTCGCATGTACTACGTTCCATCAAATGATTTATGGTTGTGAATTTTCAATGCTTTTAGAGTAATAAAAGTATAGGGCACTAAGTTAAGTTAAAATAATATCGCGTAAAAGAAAGTAAAGTAAAACTTTAAAGATAAAAATAAGGAGAGAACATTTTCCACTTCTACTAACATCTCTACCTTTTTTTCTTCGCTTGCAAAAGTTACACACGTCTTCTAGAAAAGGGTCAAAAAGATTGTAAAAGAATTTAGAACCTATTCTAGTTGTTGCATTGGCCATAAAGCGGAAATATAAAATGCGAAAGAAAGGGAGACCCGGATAATCTTTTTTCATAGGTACCTACTTTATTTTTAGTTAGTTTTTCACATCTAGTCTTTTCAAATATTTAATAAACTCAATTTGTAAGATATCTATTTACATTGTCTATAGTATTTTTAGAAAAAAAAATAATACCGACTGTTAAGGACTCAAGTATATTTCTTTTTACAGTTTGTGTGTGTGTGTGTGTGTGTGTGTGTGTGTGTGTGTGTGTGTGTGTGTGTGTGTGTGTGTGTGTGTGTGTGTGTGTGTGTGTGTGTGTGTGTGTGTGTGTGTGTGTGTGTGTGTGTGTGTGTGTGTGTGTGTGCGTGTGTGGTACAATTTTGAATCAAAAGTAGCCATTCAAATGTAAATGTGTACATATAACTGTTTAAAAGGCAATTAATGTTAAAAAAGTTAGTGAAAATTCTAAATGAAAATTTTAAAATCGATAAAGTTTAAACACACGTTACACTCTTTTCGCCAAGGTTAAAGTTTTTTTTTTATATTAAACATTAGTAAAATAACATTAAAAAGCTGTTCCCCGATTTCTCTGCCAACTCAGCCATATAATTTCTAATGCAACTAAATATAAAGCCAACACATTAGCGGTTGCAGTATATTGTGTACTATTTACGCGACGATTTTTCGCATGCGCGGTTACTAATGCGTCTTTCAACGAAACACCGGCGAGACATTCGCAGTAAATTCAACGCCTTGGCTGGTTTCTTTCGAGTCGTGCGCGCGGTCGCAAAATTTATACGAGAAAGTTTTTGCGAGGAAAATTTATCCTACGCCAATTTACCGTCCCTCGACACTCGTAGGCTTAATGTCCCTTTGAACGACTTTCAAATTCGTCTTTTTCATTTTCGCCACCCTTTGCGACCCTGTATATGGTTTCTGAGTGACGCGCGCGTAAAAACGACAATTCCGAAAGACGTTTTCATCGATGCAATCAATCACTAAGCGAGTAGGGGATTTTCCAGCGAGGGACTTTTAATTATACGAAAGTCGGTTTCAGGTAATACGCATGTCGAATTTGCACAACCCGCCAGTGGAATCGGCCGCGTTTTTCAGGCTCGTAAAGAAGCATTTATCGGCACGAGACTCGCATCTGCTTGTTAATTTCATGCGCTAAGACACCTATAGCCGATTGCTACACTTGCGATTCGTCATCTTACTCCGACATTGTGCAAGCATAATACTTAGCGCTGATTATTTTTATGATGCTTGCAATGCTGTAATAGACAGTATTCATCGTAAGAAGAGTGAAAGATACTTAAAAAAAAAAACGGTATTTTTAAGTTACATTTTTTGTTTACGATAGGCTGATTATGTGAATATTTTAGCTTCCTAAAGAGATTCTTGAACTTGTATAGATTTGTTTTTTATATTAATACTTAATTTAACTCGAAAAAATTCTGAGTTATTCTTGCCTTGTACAAAAATATATAAACAAGATTCTGTTTGCCAGACTTAATCTTACTAGATTAAGTGTGACAAACAGAATATTGTTTATATATTTTTGTATAAGTCATATTATATTTAATATGTCTATGTAGTTTTATGTAATAGAAGTTTTTATTTCTACATATTGCAGTATTTACAGTTCTATGGTTATCCGGAAAATACGAGAAATTTGTAATTTAAAAACCTGATTTGATAAGAAGTAAATCAAGTTTTTTAAATTTAATTTCTAAAATATATAATATATATTTGTAGAGAAGAATAATTGTATGATAAAATTACATACTGTATTACATAAAGTAAACCTTCGAATGTCGTAAAAGAAGCCTTGCGAAATACGAATTCCTCATCTCATCTTCTAAGATAATTAATCATTTTTATTTTTAAGAAAGGAATGATTGCCTTCGAAGTGATTTTGCATTTTCAAAGTTCAGATACCATTATGTGAAATTAAAAATACTGTGCTAGTACAAAAACTTTAATTTTTTTTGTTACAAATGTTTTTAAATTGTTCTATATCATTGTGATAGAAATTTTAGATTTCTTGACTAATCTTCAAATAGCAAAAATTTTCAGAGGTCTAACAGAGAGTTACCTTTATGACGTGGCGAACTGGATCGTAGAATAAACAGCTGAATAAATTATTTATGCAAACGAGTTTATTGCTACTTTATTAGATATTTCTGAATGTTATGAAAGGAACAAGTATTTCAAATTTAAAGACTGAAAACATGCCTTAAGTTATAATACTACAAAATGAAATATTTGCCAATGTATCAGTAGGGTAAGACCCCCTATTAGTGTGCCTGAACCTAATTGTGTGCTCTCCATTGAAATACATGTAAAACACACAAATAGGTTCAGGCACACAAATAGGGGGTCTTACCCTAAATGAATTTTCAACTCTTAATATATTGTTCATTTAATTATCTCTTGAGCAAAATTTGAATCTTCATAAAATTTTGCGTGTGCAACCTACTTATTAAATAACATCAACGCAAACAATTTTGAAAACAAATATCGTATAGTAATAAAATAAATTTGTATTACAAAATAACACCTCGATAACGAATAAAGATATTACATAAAGGAAATTTAATAGAATAAGGCACTTTTTAGCGTTTAGCACAAAAAATTTTTTTTTAAGTTACACTGGAATATTAATTTATTTATTTATTTATTTAACCAGAGTAAAATACAATAAATTACAAATTTCGCAACCATTATACATAGCTTACATTACAAAAGTAATCCAGCAGAGGACAAATATTTTCCTGTTCGCTGGTCCGGCCTACTTAAAACTAACTTAAAACTAGAATTAATTTGGTTAGTACACTGAAAAAAAATATTGGTAGTTTCAAGTAAATATTTAGTTGAAACAACTACATGATTTCATTAGAGCCTGCTAATTAAATATTATATTGAATCCGCTAATTTAGTTATTTAAAATAACAAAATATTTAGTTACATGAACTAAATATTTACTAAAAATAAAGAAATATTTTATGAAGTTAACTAAACGATTCATTGTATCAACTAACAGGTTATTTAGATTGATAAAATATTAAATGAATTCTATAAAATATTGTATTGAAATGACTAAATATTTAATTAAAGCAACAAAATAGTTTATAAAATTGACTAAACGATTCATTGCACAAACTAATTAGTTATTAAGAACAACGAAATACTTAATCAATTTGATAAAATATTTTATTCAAATTACAAAACATTTATCTGGAGCAACAAAATATTTTATGAAATTGACTCCATAATTCATTCCATCAACTAACGGGTTATTAAAAACAATGAAATACCTAATCAATTTGACTATAAATTTTCTTGAAATTACAAAATATTTTTCTGGTGCAACAAAATATTTTATGAAATTGACTAAACGATTCATTGGATGAACTAACAGATTATTAAGATCAATGAAATACTTAATCAATTTGACAAAACATTTTACTGAAATTACTAAGTATTTACCTGGAGCAATAAATAATTTTGTGAAACTGACTAAACGATTCATTGTATTAACTAACAATTTATCTTGTTTGATAAATTATTCAATTATGTTGACTAAATACTTGTTTGTAATTACTAAACATTTAATTAAAACAGTGAAATATTTTATGATACTAACTAACCGCTGCATTAGATTAACGAAATATTTAATAAATATGAATAAATGATTTGTTGAATCAACTAACTGTTTAGTCAATTTTACAAAATATTTTGCTAATTATTTCAAAAAAATTATAAAAATTTTTTTTTTAATAATTTTGAAATAAAAGTTTTTTCTTCCTTTTCGTACAACCATCCGCATTGAAGTTGGTGATTTTTCCTGAACTCCTGTAACTTAATATGGATTCTGCATAGTTATTATATAGTAATTTTATTAATATTAAATCAAATTATTATTACATATTCGCATTAATTTATATTAATTATCGCTCGCAGTTTCGCATTTACATATTATCTAACAGAAAAAAACGCAGAAAAAATTGTTGACCTAAGGTGGGATCGAACTCGGGACCCTCGGATTACAAGGTTAACGCTCTAACCGCTACGCTACGCAACGCTTGTACCCTACAAAATTTCAATTTTAACTAAGTATAGAGTTGCATGTAAATGTAAAATATCGCGCACATCAATCTAATAATTAATTATATTCTTATAATTAATATACATTCTTAATTACATTTTAATTAATGATTTATAAACTCAATAATATGTGTGTAACTCATCATTTGTAACTAACGATTTATTTGAAACTATGAAATATTTAGTAAACTTTAATATAAAAGGCCGTGTGAAGTACCGACACGATCTCTACCTTACCGGCATCAACATTTTAGATTGAAAAACCTGTTAGTTACAGTTACTAAATATCTTGTCGGCTTAATAAAATGTTTGTATAAAAGAAGTAAACATTTAGTAAGAATGACAAAATATTTGGATACAAAGACATTGGCATTTCAAATAATTTATTAGTCAGACCTAACAAACATTTATTTAAGTTGACTAATTGTAACTTAGTAATCGCGAGACAAATTTTTTAACCAATATTTTGTTGGTGTGAGGAAATAGTTTTGTAGATAGAAGTACGCAGTTACTCCTTTTAACAAAGATTTATTTGAAACAAAGAAATATGTAGTCAAATTAACTACATTCTTTTATATTGTCATAGTGCTTGTTTAACTAAACATTTAGTTAAATCTAATTAATCTTTATTGTCGTCTAAGAAATATTTAGTCAAATTAAGGAAACGTTTGATTGACGAGAGAAGAAAATCGCGAATCATTTTCGTTCAGGTCGCAAAACCTGTTACTTACAGTTACTAAATATCTTGTCGGCTTAATAAAATGTTTGTTTAAAACAAGTAAACATTTAGTAAGAATGACAACATATTTGGATACAAAGACATTGGCATTTCAACTAATTTATTAGTTAAACCTAACAAACATTTATTTAAGTTGACTAATTGTAACTTAGAAATCGGGAGAGAAATTTTTTAACCAATATTTTGTTGGGGTAAGGAAATAGTTTTGTAGATAGAAGCACGCAATTACTCCTTTTAACAAAAGATTTATTTGAAACCAAGAAATATGTAGTCAAATTAACTACATTCTTTTATATTGTCATAGTGCTTATTTAACTAAACATTTAGTTAAATCTAATTAATATTTAGTATCTTCTAAAAAATATTTAGTCAAATCAAGGAAACGTTTGATTGACGAGAGAAGAAAATTATCGAATCACTTTCGTCCAGATTGCAAAACCGGTTAGTTGCAGTTACTAAATATCTTGTCGGTTTAATAAAATGTTTGTTTAAAACAACTAAGTATTTAGTAACAATGACAACATATTTGGACACAAAGACATTGGCATTTCAACTAATTTATTAGTCAGACCTAACAAACAGTTATTTAAGTTGACTAATTGTAACTTAGTAATCGCGAGACAAATTTTTTAACCAATATTTTGTTGGGGTAAGGAAATAGTTTTGTAGATAGAAGCACGCAATTACTCCTTTTAACAAAAGATTTATTTGAAACCAAGAAATATGTAGTCAAATTAACTACATTCTTTTATATTTTCATAGTGCTTGTTTAACTAAACATTTAGTTAAATCTAATTAATATTTATTGTCGTCTAAGAAATATTTAGTCAAATCAAGGAAACGTTTGATAGACGAGGGAAGAAAATTGACGAATCATTTTTGTTCAGATTGCAAAACCTGTTAGTTGCAGTTACTAAATATCTTGTCGGTTTAATAAAATGTTTGTTTAAAACAACTAAGTATTTAGTAACAATGACAACGTATTTGGATACAAAGACACTGGCATTTTAACTAATTTTTTAGTCAGACCGAACAAACATTTATTCAAGTCAACTAATTGTAACTTAATAAGAGTAAGAGAAAGTTTTTAACTAAATTTTGGTTGGGGTAAGGAAATAGTTTTGTAGATTGAAGTACGCAGTTTGTCCTTTTAACAAAAGGTTTATTTGAAACCAAGAAATATGTAGTCAAATTAACTACATACTTTTTTATTGTCATAGTGCTTATTTAACTAAACATTTAGTTAAATCTAATTAATATTTAGTATCTTCTAAGAAATATTTAGTCAAATCAAGGAAACGTTTGATTGACGAGAGAAGAAAATTATCGAATCACTTTTGTTCATATTGCAAAACCTGTTAGTTGCAGTTACTAAATATCTTGTCGGTTAAATAAAAGGTTTCTTCAAAAAAAAGTAAGTATTTAGTAAGAATGACAACATATTTGGATATACAGATATTGGCACTTCAACTAATTTATTTATTTGAATCTATGAAATAGTTAGTAGTAACAAGTAAAGATTTTGTAAATTAGGATTCGATTCTTTAATAAATCCTTTAGCTAGTTGAACAAAATCATGCTGTCGAAGTTACTAAATAAATAGTTGAGTTAACAAAATATTTGTTAAAGGAATGAATGGTTTAGTTAATGCGTCGGAGATATTTCCTTGTTTTTAATTGTTTAAATCAACCAAATATGTAGTTGTTTCAAACAAACATTTATTTGTTTTTAGAGATTGGGTTCATCAATATTTCAGTTATTTGATTTAAGTAAATATTTCGTTAACTCTACCAATTGATTTTGCTAAAAGCAATAAACATTTATTTGAAGTTATTTTCTTGTTTCGAGAAAACGAATTTAGTTCTTTCAATGAAACCTTTTAATTGAATCAACCATACCATATTTGAAGTAACTAAATGTTTAATTAAATTTACTAATTATTATTTTAACTAAATAATTTAGTTGATTTTACTCTTTATGTAGTTGTTTCAGAGAAATATTTAGTTGATTTAACTAAAGATAACTTTACTAAATATTTTACTAAATATTTAGTTGAAATAACAAATCTTTTTTTTCAGTGTAGATTACCATTTTATAGTAGTTATAGGAATTGCTACTGCTTAAATATTCATAGGAATACTTAGCAAAGCCCATTCCCAATTTTTGGTAGTGGTATAAAATTTAACAATATTTAATAATTAATATTCTCTTATTTAACAATTTATAAATTATAATTCTCTTTCATTATAAAAATTTTAATTCTGTTCGGTTTTATTCTATATTTCTGTAACCAAAATCTGACTAACATTGATCTATAGCCGATGCGAATTTCTCTGAGGAGGCATTCCTGTCCCTAGCATATATTATTTTCTCGATGTTGTTCAATGTAGCTGGGCAGGTAAGCCCAACCGCGCAAGTTACTCTGTAATGAGGAAACATCTCCTTGTGTTGATTGGCCGAATCGCATTTACAGGAAGATGTAAATACTATATCGTCAATAACTACAGGGTCCTTATATTTAGGTTGTTGTTCCAGAGGGTACATGGAGTTGGTGAAAATTTGTTTGCCTTTTGTCCCTGTCCTCTGTCAAAGTAAAAAAATAGCCTTGTTAGATTTTAGGTAGTTTATATTAGGTCACCGTAGGTCATGCGATTACTGTTCGATTGTAGTATCGGGTTCCCCGGTGCATTCCCTACTCTCTTTAATTTTGCCAACTCGCTATTTTCTTCTGCCATTTTGTCAATCTTGGAGAAAACTGACTCAATGGGTGAAAAATTTGGTTTATTGTCTTCCGTGATTGTGGTTATGTGTGAAATAATCTCTAAAATATAAATTAAAGAAAAATAAATAGTAACAAAAAAGAGACAACATTTTTAGATTTTTTAAAAAGAAAAGATACCCATGTCGTTAGGCAATACACAATTATTATGCATACACTGATCATATGAGTGCATAAATAACGGTTGAAAAAATCTTATTTTCAGAGCCTCTAGATCCATAGACACCTATTTTTATACAACGTATAAACTAGTTCAGATTAGTATTTTATTGTATTTTTCACATATTTATGTAGAATAATTACGACCCGATTAGTAATAGATTAGACATTTTTAATATGTAAATAGTTAATTATTCATAACGTAGGTCCTTTTTTTTATTATAAGCTTTTAATTAGACTCATTAATTAGAAGAAGTTTATAAATAGTTTACAAATAAACTATAATTCGGACTGGAAAATTACACGCGTTTTATTTTTTGAAATCAGTTTTAAAATCTACATAAATGGATCGTTATCAATCCAACCCATGTCGTTGACTGCCGCTCTGATACCATTAATCGTTGAATCACATAACTCATCAATTTTCCATTTCCGGCGATAGCAGTACCGAGTAGGAAAGCGTTGACAATGTGGCACAATTATCTGAAATAGAGGAAATCGCACTCGGCATCAGCATATCCTCCCTTTCGATGAGTATTCTCCATAACTATATAGTAATATGTAAATTATAAAATGTTATTTTATAAATTAAATTTCAAAACCGACAAAGGAGGGAAAAGTTAAAATCATTATAAAACATATAAAATTAAATTCTAAAATGCTTCAAAATTAGTGTCTTATTACTGGATATTCTTTATTAATCATTCCTTGTTTCTTGTAATGTGTTTGTGTCTTGGCTAGTTTAATTAAAGCCAAGAGATTATTATAGTCAAAGGGCAATATACAATAGTATAATTCTGCTGGTTAAATTGAAATTTTGAAATTACATAATTAACAAAGACGCAGTGCCATTAAATTTTTAAAAATGTTCAAGCTCATATTTTGTGTACCTTTTATGGTAGCATAATGTCGGGGTTTTTCATTTCGTGCGCATTGCATGGATTCTTTGCAATACGCATATCGCGTTTCAGCACAGGAACTTCCTTTATTTTAAATCACAGCCATACCTTCTTCACTTTTCCACCTTCGAAGTTAGTTTGCATTGCTACGGTTATACTTCGAAGTAAAATATTCTCTATGAAATTATTTGCTTCCTTGTTCGAGCAAATGTTTGTTCTGGAATATAATTACGCATTTTAGTGAAAGCGTTTTCATGAATTCCATTAACTTTGTTAGCAAAGAGTTGAGATATTTAAATTTGTTTGTAATAAGATAAAATATGTTTGAAGAGTACAACTAATTGAAAAATCGGTTACAACATCTTTCAGTCAAGCCCTTAGGGTATTATTTTAAGCATTCATGTAATAGTTTCCGAAAAATCAAAGCTGTTACACCTTCAATACAGTTATTCGTTTAGGAAACGTTCAAAGTGTGCAAAGGTTGCCGATCCGACTGGCCTTCTTTCGGCTCGTATTTTCATAAATAAATCGTCGGCGCTCAAAATAAAGCATAAATTAATAACACATATTAAATAACAATGGCTCGATCAAAAAGAGAAGAAGCGGGGAAATTGATGATTCACGTGCTCTCTCCTGTACCCGACGCGAGTGCGCGCTACCCTCATCATGCTCCGGATATATCCGCCTCGGAAATCGCACCCCGGCCCCACTCTCGGCGTAAGATTCTGCATAAAATTTTCACGACTCTTCTCCCTCCTTATCTTCTCCTTCTATGCACACGCGTGACGTAATCGGGAGAATCCCGAGCGCGCACCGAGGGGATGGAGCAACGCGCGACCTCCGTGCCGTGTTTATTCGAGGGTGATGCGAGCTGCCAGCCGTACACATATATATGTATACAGCTAGGATAGAGCAGGGAATATACATTCTCATACACCGAGGCGTTTGAGTGTTGTTCGAAGGAGAACGAAGCATTTCGCGCGTACCCGGTACATACTTACACGTAGTGACGAGAGTTCGAGATGTCGCCCATGCCCATCCCGGCGAGCAGAAAGAGAGGAGAGAAAGCAAACAATGCTTGTATTCGAGGAGGGATCGATTTTTCCCACGCGCGACGAAGGCCAGAGAAAGAGCAGCGCCAGCAGCAACAGCACAGCGCGGACGGAGCGTATACCGTTTCTGAGCTCCTATAGCTTTGCCGGAAATCGAAGACGACAGGAAGAAAAGGGAGTGCGGCCTCCCCCTGCACCTCGCTCGCTCTCTCCTCAAAGTTGCTCTTATTCGCTGCTTTTCTTGCGCTTCCTAACGTATAGACTTCGATCTTATTAATTTTCCCCTAAAGGGAACTGATAAAGTTAAATAATTATGGCCGATTGTTATGGCTTTCATTGTCAGAAGAAGATTTTCACATATATTTTCTATTATTAACAGGAAACATCATATTTCTTTACCATTATAATTAAGGCATTTGTCCGTCTGCAATGGCGCGTATAAAGTTATTTTTACAAACATTAAGGCACGTAGAAAATTTGATATTTCCTTTTATCCAAAGAAAGTTTCATTTGCATATACAAATCTAGATCTTAGTGTAGCTTTGTTTTCTAGCTTCGAACACATTTTTATATTATATGACTAACATTACATTTATCGTCGCTTTATAAACTTTTCGTAATAAGTATAACTTTGCATGCACAAGAAATTATTTTTATCGCAGGCAATCTAAAAATCTATGGTTCTCAGTAAATAGGAATATATTTAATAAATATTCTAAGAATTGATATGGAATATTTAATCGTTACAGTTTTAATTTGCATAAATACTTTCAAGTTTTGTTTTATATTTTATATTTAATTATATGCACGTAATTTTTACTAATTTAAACCAAGAAGAATTTCATTCTTTAATTTTGAAAAATATAAAATAATTTTTATTGCGTATATTTACTGATAACGTCTATCTGAGAATGTAAACTATTTTATTAGTGTTTTCCTAGTCTAATTATATACGTTGTACTACTAAATGTATTATCGTAAAAACCCATACGTCATTTGAGATAATCTAACTATATCAAACAATTTTGTTTAATTTTTAAACTGCAATAAGTATTGCATTTTAATTTCTATCATAGTGTATTCGGTGTCCACCAATCGAAGAAGATTTAAAATGTCTAAACTAAATTTTTTCAAAATGAAGAAATCTTACATTAACATACTGAAAAGACTATTTTTTTTAATACTTGATTATACAAGTTTTTGTACCAAAAGATCTAAGATTTATCAAAAATGAATAGCTTGTTTTATAATATTAAAGTTTCAAAAGAAGATAAGGCTTATTTTAAATATTTTAAAAGTAAAAATGAATTGGACTTTAGGAGGAAACTTAATCTTATACATTTTTAAAAGTGAATGAAGTTTTTACATATTCGTAGACATATTTTATGTATTGCCTATAAATTTTATGGGTATTAATAAAGATCAAGGATTATTGAATTTATTAATCTATGTGCGTTATAGTTATAGAATAGTATTTAAGTTTTACTTTATTTTTAAAAAGATGTAATATATAAAAAGTTGTGAAAACAAGTACAGACCGTAAAGCGAAATTTTTCAAACAATTAACTATAAATAGTTAATGATATCTAATCGTTTAATAAAAACATTATACAATTATTCTTGATAAAACTATGCTATTCTAATAAAATTATTCGCATAAATACGGAAAAAAATTTCTGATTCCAAATTGAGATAGATAGACCACCCAATATATGGACAGTTAAGAATTAGAAGGGAATTTTTTTATATTTTTACACTTCAAAATAAATTGAAATCATTATTTTTTTAATAAATAGGTGATTTTTTACGTATAGATCCGAAATTACAGTGAATTTAAAGTTAAAATTAAGATAATTAAACAAATTTTATGGAAAGTTAATGTTACGGTGATATCAAGGAGCGCGGGAGCGCTCCGAAGGCAAGTTATAGAAGAGCCTTAGGACGACCGCGCTATCATATACATTGAAATGGGTGTCCGAAAAATTCAATGCGCCTATATACCTATTGTGTTAGTTTCAACTATATAACATATCCCTCTTAATCGAAAGCCATTTCATTGCTCTACTCAAATCGAAAGATTTTATTTAAAAATATTATCTCGTTCAAAAGATACAGACAACTGAATTATTTTATGTTCGTTTTCCTTTCAGAATTTTCGTCTTTTTCTTCCGGCATCCGGTTTGCAGCTCTTACGACATTTCCGGTTGGCGTCTATACCTTACGCCTGTATATCTATATATAAACACACACATGACACATCTGGCCGGCCTAACCTTATGTGAATGTTATTGTGAGACCTATGAGACCTTATATACATGTAGTATAAAAAGTTATAATCAACTCGTCAAGTTAATTTATGACATATTTATACATTAACAAATGTTATTTCGTGAGTTAGTTAATTTAATAATAAGTATGTAACGATCTCAAATATGCAGCCAGTGATGAGAATTCAAAAGAATTTTAATCTATTCTTCGTGTATCAATGGGGAAAATAATCAACGGGAAAATAACTTTTATCAGATAAGTACTTACAGGCTAAATGTTAAATAGCTAAAAACATTTTATAAAAATTGATACTTTGTGTGATTTTTTATTTTTACAGATATTATACCAGAAGATTATTTGGAGTATTTTCAAGATATGGATGTATATATGTTATATAGAATTATATTAAAGAAAATAGTAAGAAATCATATAAGTAGTATTACTCAAGAAAGAAAAAAAACCTAATCAATATTATTATGAAAGAGCAGAGAATTATTACTATTTACAGCACAATATTCTTCAAGATATCCTCAACATGAAAATTTTTCATACGACCAGATTTAATTTTAGAAAAACAAAGATCTAAGATGTTTATAATTATTAGACAGTATTAGATTAAAAGTACGAAAAAGTATTTTGTTCTGAATTGAAGTAAGTTCTTAAAAAAATAGGAAAAGGAAATTGTGATTTTTGGTTATAGTTGCAAATTATATTGGCGACAAATAATGTAGTGATTATTAATTAAAAAATAATATCTAATCAGTGTTTTGTGTACTAAATAAAATAAAATACCAATATGATGTGTTGCATGAACTGCATTCAAATATTATTGAAAATAAGTGTTTAAAAAGTGATATCGACTCAGTGTTTTACGTAGTAAATACAAAACTGTTCTGGTGTGATGTGTTTAAAGTGCTTGTAATAAAATTTTAAACCTTTATTAAAAATGAGTTTCAAATGCTTTGAGGATAGAAAATGTGAGTATTAATAAATAACTATATTTTATGAGGTTCATATAAACTTCATAATAAGCTATGGCATACAAGAAAATATTGCTAAGTGATGCGTTATTTTAATACAAGAACAGATGTTTAGGAATAGAATTATATCAAAGAAGATAGTAAGAATATCGTACTACTCAAGAAAGAAAAATCAAATTAATATTATTATGAAAGAGCAAAGAATACATACTATTTACAACACAATATTTTTCAAGTCGTTCTCTATGTATCCTCAACATGAAAATTTTTCATATGATCAGATTTAATTTTAGAAGAATATTATTAATTTTTTTGATAATTTACAGAAGTAATATAGAGTATTTTAAATGAAGAAAATAAAAGAAGTGGATAAATAAGTGATTTTAAAATAAATTCATGTGTGTCATATAAACAGTATATTAGTGAATGAATATCTTCACAGGTTTTGTTTTGCAAGGAATAGATTGTGCAATATCATGAATATAAGCAACATAACAGGACATGTTTGCGATATTTGCAAAACACTGCTGTGGATATTTGTCAAATCATTATGCATTACGGCCACCAAAAGATTATGTTCAAGTCTGTCAAAGTATGCAACCTCCTGTAGTAAGTAGAGGCAGAAATACTGTGGCAGTTATCCCTCTAGCAAAGCATCGTTCTACTTTATGGTGAATGTCAGTGTTAGTGAACTTATGCACAATAAAGAAGGAAGATGTAATAATCTTGGTTAAAAAATGTTTCCGGAAGAATACTTCAACTGTAAAAAAGGATCATCTAAAAAAATTTGTGAATCATTTGTGACAGCTGACGACATTTAAAATAAGAAGGATATCCACTTACTAAAAGCTGGAAATAGTGAGATGGAAGGTTTTTTATTAGAAGTGTTTAAATACAGAACATAAATAATTAAAACAAAATGAGTTGTGTGATAAGTGAATTTTTAAGTAATTTATGGATACAGAATTAATATGAGAAGAATCCCTAAGCAAGTTTATAGTGTGTGAGTGAAAATGAAACATCGCGTAATCTTGAAATCACTTAGTATTGTGACATAAAACCTTGATGCTGTCCAGTGAACTTAATCTGTGGGCTTTTATATTAGTAAAATATATCAGTGAAATGTAAGTTATTTTGTGTATTTTGATAAAAGTTTTGTAAAGTCGAAAGCATAAATAATTAATATAAAAGGAGTGAATAAATAAATCAATTTAAAAAATGCATTTTATATAAAATAAAAAATATGTTTACTGTGTGATCTATAATGTGGATGTAGGGTCTAAATGCAATTGAACCTGAAACACGAGTTTATTGTATAGCAAACTGTTTAGGACGTATCTTCTATTCATACATAACTTTATCTTATTGTGCTATTAAAGTTAGATTGTTATAATAAAATGCTGAACATATAGTACATATGAATTCGTTACAAATTTTAAGGCCACCAAAAGATTATGTTTAAGTCTGTCAAAGCACACACAGCCTCATGAAGTGGAAACCAAGAGAAATACTGTTGTAGATATTCCTTTAAAAGTAAGCTGTAGCGACTCAACCTAAGAAAGTTGGCCCGCCCAGGACATGTGAGTTTAGTTATGATAAGGAGGTTTTATCAATCTGTCGAATAATATAGAAGTACAAGAATCTTAATAAAAATATTACAATGTAATATTGTTATAGTATGTACTAACCCAGATCCACCCAGACAGAAATAAATTATGCAGTTAATGTTAATAACTAAATATAATTTTTGTTTGCAATTTATAAATGCATGTTCTGGGACGCTAATACTTAATAAGTTTTTAAGAATTATTTGCTGTTAGAAACAGTTCTTTACAGTTATTTGTAGTTGTTTGCATGCTAACAAGAGTTATTTGCATTTTTAATAAAAAAAAATTGTATAGCAATTATTTGCATTTTCATTGAAAAAAAAATTAATAACAGATATGAATGATATTTATAATTAAATATTAATATTGTTGTATAATTTATGCATTTTCATTGAAAAAAATCAATAACAGATTATATGAATGATTATTATTATTTATAATTAAATATTAATATTGTTGTATAATTTATTTGAAAAAAATTAATAACAGATATGAATGATTATTATTTATAATTAAATATTAATATTGCTGTATAATTTATCTTCAAATATCGTCTATGATCGCTATATCACTACATCTTTTAAAAACTTTTGCAAGCAATTAAAAATTATTTTCCAAAATTTTACAGTCCTTTTATAAGAACTTTTGAAAATCGTAAAAATTTCTCTCAGAAACCATAAGAATTATTTTCCGACATTTATGCAATGCTTTAAAATGATTTACGTTTTATTTATTATGAAAAGGAATTCTACGAATGAATAATAAATTTTTGTTTTTTAATTCAATTTCTTTCTTGCGATACTGAAAGTCAAATATAAAGCAAATTGTAAAATCACTTAATGTACAGTCTTATACTTAACAAACATTGTTAAATATACTTTCACGATTAATAATTGTATTAACGTTTTATTTTATTAAAAGGGATTCTACGAATAAATAATAAATTTTTGTGTTTTCTATTTAACCTCCAGGCGGCCGGGGTGTCACCTTTTGGTGCCACCTCTTGGTTGATCGATATCTATGATCCTTTTAAAAAATTTTCTTCAGAAAATTTCTTCGAAGTATGACTCTTGGTATATGGTATATCTTCTTAAAGCCTGACCGCCTGGAGATTAACCAACATTGTTTAATGTGTACTTTTACTCTTAAAAAGTTGTGAAATCTCCCTCAAAAAACTTTTTACAAAGGTAAAAACTTAGGCAATTATATACACAATGTAATTATTATCCATCCCTGTCCCTCCCCTCTCTTGCTCGCTCTCACCCTCCTTCTCAGTGCTCCCTCAATATCTGTCACACTCCGTACCAAAAACTTTAATGAGAACCTAAATATTTTTTTAAAACAATCAGGAAAACAAATAGTATAGTTATACAACTTTCTACGAAAGTATAAAATAAGGCAAGTTATAAGTGTTTTCTGTATAATATGTAGAACTCTCCGTCCCTCCACCCCTCCGTCCCTCCCTCTTTCTCCCCCTTTCCCCATCTTCCTCTCTGACTCTTTCTCTCTCTTCCCCTCTCTCTCTTTCTCTCTCTTTATTAGCCTCCGCCTCTCTCTCTGCTTCTTTACAAAAGAATATCATAGTTTGAAACAAACACATGAACGAAGTGGAATCAACTAATATGTTGACAAGTACATTTTTGTAACATAACAATTATAGGAATTATGAAGTGATTTTTCTAACATAAAATCGTATAAGTACTTCTAAAAATAAACTCATGAAAGTGGTGGAATCAATTTTATGCAGGCAAGTACATTTTTATACTAAAGAGATCATAATAATTTATAACAAACACATGAAATAAGTGGAATCAATTAAGTACAGTAGGCAAGTCAATTATTATAATAAAAAAATATTTAAAAATAAAATTTGTTTAATATATTTACTATAAAAATTTGTATAAAAAATAATTACATCTAACATAAAATATTACAAATACCAAAAAGTATAATTTTATAAATACGATAAACTATAATTCAAACACAAAATGGTGAAACATTTTTGAGTAACCATTTTCTAAGTACAGATCATAAGCATTTTCTGACTAGCGTTAATCAGCGCGCTACGCGTGCCAGTGTTCGTCTTTTGTCTCGCTCTTTCCGAAATTCGAGCTGGACTCAATTATTCGATATCATTCGGAGACAGAATAGATTATCGATCGAATTCTCAAATTATATAAGTGAAATTTTAGCTGTTTTTTTTTTTTTTTTATTTAAATACACATACTTGCCGGACGCGTCGTTTCGCAGTTTTTAGGTGAACTGTAAATTGTAAATGTAAATTTGCATGGCATTATTAGTTTTCTGAAACTGTAAACGATTAATTCAAATTCGGTGTAAACGAGAACCTTAGCGGCAATAACTATACATTAGTAAGTTGAGAGGGATGTTAGCGCGTAAACCTTTAATGATTCTGAAATTACGTTGCCATGAGGCTCTACATCTTTGAAACATGAAAATTTCTAACAGGTACCCGATATTTGACATTTACTGATGTACGTTTTTTATTTTCCGCGAGCGATTATATATTAATGCAGTATATAAACAGCTTGAACTGCGAAACGACGCGTCCGGCAAGTATGTGTATTTAAATAAAAAAAAAAAAAAAACAGCTAAAATTTCACTTATATAATTTGAGAATTCGATCGATAATCTATTCTGTCTCCGAATGATATCGAATAATTGAGTCCAGCTCGAATTTCGGAAAGAGCGAGACAAAAGACGAACACTGGCACGCGTAGCGCGCTGATTAACGCTAGTCAGAAAATGCTTATGATCTGTACTTAGAAAATGGTTACTCAAAAATGTTTCACCATTTTGTGTTTGAATTATAGTTTATCGTATTTATAAAATTATACTTTTTGGTATTTGTAATATTTTATGTTAGATGTAATTATTTTTTTATACAAATTTTTATAGTAAATATATTAAACAAATTTTATTTTTAAATATTTTTTTTATTATAATAATTGACTTGCCTACTGTACTTAATTGATTCCACTTATTTCATGTGTTTGTTATAAATTATTATGATCTCTTTAGTATAAAAATGTACTTGCCTGCATAAAATTGATTCCACCACTTTCATGAGTTTATTTTTAGAAGTACTTATACGATTTTATGTTAGAAAAATCACTTCATAATTCCTATAATTGTTATGTTACAAAAATGTACTTGTCAACATATTAGTTGATTCCACTTCGTTCATGTGTTTGTTTCAAACTATGATATTCTTTTGTAAAGAAGCAGAGAGAGAGGAGGAGGGTAAGAAAGAGAGAAAGAGAGAGAGGGGGAAGAGAGAGAAAGAGTCAGAGAGGAAGATGGGGAAAGGGGGAGAAAGAGGGAGGGACGGAGGGATGGAGGGACGGAGAGTTCTACATATTATACAGAAAACACTTATAACTTGCCTTATTTTATACTTTCGTAGAAAGTTGTATAACTATACTATTTGTTTTCCTGATTGTTTTAAAAAAATATTTAGGTTCTCATTAAAGTTTTTGGTACGGAGTGTGACAGATATTGAGGGAGCACTGAGAAGGAGGGTGAGAGCGAGCAAGAGAGGGGAGGGACAGGGATGGATAATAATTACATTGTGTATATAATTGCCTAAGTTTTTACCTTTGTAAAAAGTTTTTTGAGGGATCGGTCTTACTTATAAATTTAATAAAACTTAGTGGGTGAAAGAAATAGTATATTGTTTAAGACATTTTTTAAAGAAAATCGAAGAAATATATGTTAAATAGTCAAATTTTTAGTATATCACAGATTTTTTTTTGCATTGATATCGTAAATTTGTTAGTTTTTTTGTACTATACTGATTAATAGAACCGTATCATTGGTTGCACTAAATATATTAAATAATTTAAAAAACAAGTTTGTCGCTACGTTAGTCGAAAATATAGAAATATTTAATTAGAAATTTGTTTGTCTGTACTTATTAACATAGCGTTGCATTAATAGCTTATCGAGAGACATAATGAGGTAAGTATAATCGTATGGTAAACGCCGGAATTTAAAATGCAACAATAGACTATAAAAACTGTCTTTTGGTTACGAATATTCTACTTAATATAAATAAAAATTGGCTTTTATCAGACCCTGTTGCTTATTTCACGTCAACGCTTGTTCAAAATCAATATTTGTTCAAAGAGACATTTCGATAAGGTACATAAGCTCATTCAGTAACGAGCTTTGCAGTGTCGCGATCCTTCAGACCTGGAGAGCTGAAAGGGACTGCAGTAGCGAAGAATGCGGCACCCGCGTGTTTGCAAACGTTCGTTCGTTAGCGCACGAGTGTGAAACGTTGTGCACGGCGCCGCACATTTCAGATTTTATTGATTTTTAATACATATTCATTGCTTTGATGGCACACAACAATCGTGAGTGTTTGTCAGTTTTCATTAAGTCGAGATTTTTCATGCGAATTTACATTCTTATAGCCCTCTGCAAGCTCCGTAATTCTTGTTTTCGTAAACACATAAGAATGCTTAATATAGATTAACTATTGATGTATATTGCTTGTTGTTTTGGTTTGGATTACCATAAATGTGTCATTTTTTAACGAGGAAAGTATTAAATTTAACGCGTTAATGTGGGTGTCCTGAGTCATAAATATCGATGAGAAAATTTGTTTTTGAATCTTGCCCATGTTTGACAAACTACGAAAACGTTTAAGTTATTTTTCTCTATATGTTACGGCTTAAACATTTTTTGTTACTAGTAAAGAAAAACTACAAACTTTTAATAATAAAAAGTTCCGATAGATTTTTACATTGTATTATTTTTTAACAATAAGAATTTTTATTAGAGAATAATACTAAAAATATAATTATTGTTTGAATTTCAATTGGCTGTCCAATTTATTAATTTTGGAACTCGCATATGCGTAAAAATGGTAATAATAAATGGCTAATATGCCTCATTATAATACCAATATGAGTAGAGACTTGAGTTGTAGCCAATATCAATCAATTATGAAATTTTAAATTTTCAGAAATCTAATTCATCATTTTATACCTTAGATACTACTTTCTCAAACGAATGCGAAAGGAACAAAATCGGACGAGCAAAGACGGCAATTGATATTATTGATTAATTTGTGCATGCTGATGATAAAATAGCTTTTTTACATCAGAATAGCGAAAAAATCAATCTCACGCTGTCGGAATAACGTATAATAGTGACGCCTTAAAGCGTGCCAAAGTTCGCGCAGATTCATTAGATAACCGTAAAAACGAGTTCACAATAAGTCAGTTTACAGTTACAGCGAAAAGAATAAAAAAATAGGAAACAAGGAAAAGACTGTCCAAAAATCGTTAACGCTTCCACGTGGACGTGCCCGATGTAGTAGATAGATCGAATGGTCTACGTGACAAACGGCATATATAAGTGGTTAGAGGCGCGCCTGAGGCGAGTAACATCCTCATGCTTCCGCGGGCGGTCAACTTCGCTCCTCCTCGCACGCGCGCTGAGACATTAACCTTGCAGTGCGCGCGCACGCACACCGAAGTATTTGTTTCTATTTTTTGGATCTTCCTCCATCACGCGCGTGGCTGTTTTTTGTCCGGCGCAGGAGGTGAGGGCGCGTGGGGGGAGATCGCTCATTTATAAGGTCTGCTACACAAGTTGGCTTTAGCGGACGTTGTCATCAGTTGCCAAATCAGCGTGACTTGGGCATTTTTCGAGGATGATGCTGCGCACACGGGATTTCCTACTTCAATCCCTCCTTCATTTGCTCCTACTGGCTGATATTTCGGAATTGATGAAATTATCTGTTTCCATGACTGTTTCCACTTTAGCGACTTGAGAAAATTGTGAATTTTTTTCGGATAACTGACGAATCGTCTCATCACCGTGCACGATTCCATGTCCATTAAAATTTTATTCATCTCAATTGATGAAGTAAATTAATATTTTAATTTGTTAGCAGAGTATAATGACGTTTGTAGAATCTCAAATTATATTGAAAATTCTAACTAACGATAATGGCACCTTTTCAAATGGCAACTGTTGCAGTACGGAAATATAAGCAAGTGTTCACATAAATATACACTTGATACATATTCAAATTTGGTGCAGCATGAATATAGATTACTTAATACGGTTGTAGTGTAACTGTATTTTGTGCATAACTACTATACTGTATATCTCAAGCAAGAATTTGCATATTCACATTTCACTTTTAATAATTGTTAATTTAATTAACTTATCAAAATAGTATTTTATGTCATGTACCTTGCATTTATTATTGTATGAAACTACAAATTGAATATAATTCTCCGTTTCAAGTGATTCGCTTATTTTACTTGTCTTTTTGTCAAATATAGAATCAAACACTATTTATGTGCGATATACTTGAGAAAATTTAACTTATTTACCTATGTAAGAAGAAATTACGAAACTGTTGCAGATGTCTGTATCGTATCTTTTTATTATAATGTATTTTTTAATTGAAGAAGAGTTTTGGAACAGTAACAAAAAGTTTGAGGCAAAAAATACTTAAAACCGCTTTAACTGATTTTTATAAGACAAACCCATAATATTGTCGTTATTTTTCGTAAAGCCTTGAAACTAAAAACTCTTTTGAATCAGATGTTATTATATATCCAATTTCCCGCCTCGAGGTTCAAAATAGTAGTTATCGGTCCTAGGCCGTTGCATTTTACGGACCAAGTGGAAATTGTGCTTCCGAGGATCGGCGCAGCTGGGTCGAGGATGCACGACCCACTCGGTCTGTAAAATGTAACGGTCGTGGAATGAACATTGTTTTACGTTATAAGTATCCATAAAGTACTTAATTTACGACCTGTTTTGAGACTGTAAAGTTGTACTTCACTTTACGGATCCTAGTTCGTAAAGTACATACTTTACGGATACGTACGACGAAAATAAAATTTTCTTAAAAATGACGGATTTGAACATAGATCGTCTTAAAACATCTGTTTAGACATTTTTTATCCCGAAAATTTTTTCCACTGTTCCAAAGCTTCCTCTATGAGTAAGCAACATAAAAATTCATAAGATCTGGTAGTGATGAATCAGATCGGAGTCGCGACGTTTGAGAGAGAGAATCCGAAACAGTACTTGACCTGACGTGGACAAGCCCATCACTGGTTAGACATTTCACGATGTGGGAGGTATCCTCGGAGGTATCCGATGAAAAAACTCACGGCGATCAGTGACATATCTTATTCGAGATCGGAGGAATGAACTTGAGATAAAGTCGAATGGGTTAGCCGGAAGCTGAGTGAAGAGCATCTCTGATCTCTGGTATCAGGGATAACTGGCCTGTGGTTCAAGCATGCCCAAAAAAGGAACTGGTCTCCCTCACCGAATGGGAGTCTACTAGTGGACAGATGACATAACTGAGCTGACGAAGACCGCGACATTACCCATAAGAAGATTTCTGAGATCCCGAAAAGCTAAACGTTAAAGTGTAGACCGAGACACACAGCGTGGATGGACGCAAGGAGTAATCTATCTACGCAACGAAATTAGATCACGCAAGAAGGAGTACTGGAGAGCCTTGATAAATACCATAAACAGAGATCCATGGAGAATCCCTTACAGAGTAGTAATGATCAAGTTATGCATCCAGAGTAGCGTTGCCGTCTCCACAGACAGAAGAACTTTGCTTGATATCGTCAAAACATTATTCCATGTGGGCAAACCAAGGACCTCCTACCCACACAGCCTCCTTCTTCAGGATAGTGGTCGATAAGAAGAGAGAGCAAGAACGAGAAATCAAGCAACGACAAGAGCGATAAGAAGAAGCTAGTTCCGAATTTCTACTTTTAAAAAACAGAGTAAGGGAGAGGTAAGAATGATAAGCTTCCATCGAGGGATCCACGAGGGACAGTAACAGATCCTACCCGATGCAATGCCACGAGGCGATCCCGGGAGGAGTTGGTATCTAAGTCCTACTCCGGTTGTAGCTTGCTACACAGATGGACATTTAAACACACACACACACACGCACACACACGTACGCACGCACGCACGCATGCACTCACACGAGAACATAACATTTTCTCTCAAAATCGACGGATTTCAAGATAGATCGCTTTAAACTTAGGTAAATTAAAACATCTGTTTGAACATTTTTTGTCCCGCATTTTTTTTCATCGTTCTAAAGCTTTCTCTATGAGGAAACAATACAAAAATTCATAAAATTAATGAAATTAAAGTGATTTTTTTCCATTAAAAAAAATATTTGCAAAAAAAATTTCATATTTTCTACTCTCCGAGCCATAACTAGAATAATTTTAAATAATTTAAGCATTGGTTTATCTAAATCCATCGAATGGTTTTCTCAAAAAATTACGCATCAGTCAAAATATTGAAAATGCTATATCTCCGAGTATAATAAATGTATGAAACCGTAGGAAAACGTATAAAAACGTATAAAAATGAACCTTTCTATTGGTTTTTGGACATATTTTATACGGTTTTATACATTTTTATACATTTTTATACAGTTTAATACATTTTCATATAAAATAAAAAAAAAATAAATTGTTTTTATGCTTATAAAAACGTAATTACGTTTTTACGTTTTTTACGTTTTATACATTCTATAAAACGTATAAAACCGTATGAAATTGGATAAAATCGTTGCAAATCGTAGAAAACTGTATTAAAATGTTAAAAACCGTATGAAACCGTATGAAGCCGTATCAAAACGTATCAAAACGTATCAAAACGTATCAAAACGTATTAAAACGTATAAAGTTGTTTAAAAACCAATGTTTAGATCCGGTTTTATACTTTTTTATATAGTTTTGTACGGTTGTATACGGTTTCATACATTTCTTTTTTTCCATATGTGCAGATCTACAGATTATATTTTGGGCCATTTTATCAGGAATAGTGTCTAATTTTGAGGTATATACCTATTATATAATATTTAAACCCCATTTTTCTATTTTTTCCGGCTGTCAAGTTCGTACTTTAGGATAGTTCGAATAGTAGAAAAGGGCTGAGCTGCTTATATCGAAAGAAGCCAATTCCCATCGAGCTCCGCATTTAAACACGCGGAGAAAGCAAACCAGCTCTCTCTCTCTCTGGGCGTCGCGAGCCCTTCAGCAGGCTCCGCGTGTGGTATAGTTATCTCGCGCATAACCTACCTAATCGAATGATCGTTTCTCGCACTGTATTCGCCGCGGCCGCGAGGCTCTCCGCAGTCGGCAGTCCGCGTGTACCGCGGCTATCGATTCGAGACGACCCCCTATATATATATATACATAGGTATACGCATACGTACAGCCGCGCGATACCGACGCACGCAGAGACGCGCGGGCCAAAGTGCCGTTACAGCTTACAACCAGCTATATATACATATACAGGTACACACTATGTGCGGGCGCGCGCAGAAAGCGAGCTGCTGCGAGGAGCGCCAGCAGCGCCGGCACCGAGCGTCGCCGGCAACTCACTGGCGCGCGGCGGCGGCTCCGAGCAGTAGCGACCAGCGACGGCACAACGCAGCGCCGCGCGCGGCTCACCGGACCGCCGCCTGCTGCTGTCGTGTGATTATACCGACTGGCTGCGAGCGAGCAGAGCAGACGAAAACTAGTGTCGTCCCCGCCACGCGCTCCTTCCTCCGCAGCCTGTGCGTCCCCGTGTGCGTGCGTGGGTGTCTGTGTGTGTGTGCGTCTGCATGTGCAGCAACTGTGCCGTGCGTGCCGCCGCGAAAAGCCACGCAGGATAAACAAATAGCGCACTGTACACGGCGAGAGAGAGAGAGAGAGAGAGAGTTACGTTGGCGAGTTACGTCAGAGCGCGGCGCAACCGCTACACCGCCGTCGCGTAGTCGCGCGCGCGGCCCCCCTATAGATGTGTGTGTACCGCGGACGGACGGCGACGAGGGCGGCCGCGGTGCTGTGCGCGCGTTGTTGTCTCTCTCGCCGCTCGGCTGTCGCTCTCTCTCGCGCAGCGTCGTCGTCGTCGCCATCGCCGCCGGCGTCTAGGACAGACGGCGCGACGTCGCCATCAGCGCCCGCCGCCGGGGCAGCGTCACAAGTGCGCGCGAGCGCTTGAGTAACAGCGAGATATACCTACTTGCGCACGCCAGCCCCCGATCCAGCTGCCTTATCAATGGTGAGTCCTCTCTCTCTTTCTCTCATTGCCTATATATACCGCTCTCCCAAGCCACGCGATTTCGCGCCGACCGCGCGCGCGAGAGTCTGCGGGGGCTTCGGTTGCCCGCCCGCCCGCTCCTTTTGTTTTTTTTTTCTTTATATGCCGCGCAGCTCGCGCGCTCTCTCCTTCGTATATCTCGAGCGCGCGGGAGGATAATAACTGTATGGATGTAGACTTATGCACTCGCTTTCGGGGGACTTTGTCGCGGTTTATAGGCCCGCGAGCTTAGCTGTGGTGCGAAACAATACGACGAGGCCGCTCGTTTTTCATTGAAATGCGCCGGCTATTGTGCATTGGTTATTTCGGAAAGGTGACTCACACTGGCTGCAGGCGAACGTGCAATTTTGTTGGGGAAAAAAATCAATGAGTCTGTACTCTGAAGGGTATCATTTGTACGCGCGCACCTTCGCGAGAAGCGACGAACTTGCTTTGTAAGCGAGGCTAGATAAACTTCAACGTAACCTGGCTTATCCTCCGTTTTTTATCTTTACTAAATTATACCAGTATAGGATATTCCAGTTTTTAGAATTACGTTCTTACACCGACACTACAATAATACCAATGTAATAGTCTTTTCAAATAAATAAACCTCAACTTAATGACAGTAACAAGTTATACACTACAGCATATTAAATGTTATATTAATTTCAAATCGGCAATTTCTGTTTCAACAAATATTATTGTATTTAAAATAATAAATGGAAATGTTCATTTGCTCCGAAATCATTACATGCACAATAATTGATATTTTGTAAGTTACTTACATATTGAATAAAAGATAATGAATGAATCTTAGTGAATTAATAAAAGATAAAGAAGACTCTTTGATTTAATGACTTGACCAGATATAAGCAGGGGATAAACAAGATTGCATTGGTTCTGCTCTATCGGGTAAAAATTGAAAGTTCTATACTGCACATTGTAATCGCAAGATTGCTTGTGCGCAAGTAAGCTGGCTTATATGATGCTCTGAAAAAGTATGAGCGTGCGCGGAAGAGAGAGGTGTGAAAAAAACTCGGTAGGAGCGGGAGCGCAAATAAAAGAAGTGGGGAAGCAAAGAGAAATATAGGTGAATTAGCGCGCTAGACGCTGAAAAACGAACAAACTTGTTTGCTTCTATAGCGTCATTATAGTGCTCCGCACAACGTCGATAACCACGCGCTCGTGCGAAAATGGCTAGGAGAAAAGAATGAAAGAAAAAACAGGGAAAAATGTGGAACAAATTTTCCCTACAGATACGGCCACCCTCGTCAACGCCACTTTCTGAATAAATAATGAAAGCCTAACGACTATTTATTGATCAACCGGCTCTTTTAAATGATACAAATGTACACTAGCGCGCGCGAATGCGACGAAGACGCGAGGAGGGAGAAGAAGCTTATTTAGATTGACACAATTGAAACATAATTAACCTTTAGCTACTGTGGTGGTGTGTCGCTGTTAGGCGCCGAGGATTCTATTTTATGTAATCGCGTGAATATTTTACGCATTGACGAATTATGAGAGGAAATTCACAAAAAATGTCGACTTTGGACGGCCTTAAAATTGGTCAAAATTTTTTTTTGAAGGCACACCTACCGGACACGTTTTTTCTTCTTTCTTATATCAGAAAGTATAAGGGAAAAGCGTGTACAATTAAAAAGGCCTTTGTGACTCTTTTTTTTTTTGTATAAATTTTTTTAAGAAAATGAAAAAAAGTTCTTTTTTAAACCTCAGCCATTTAGCTCAGAAATGTCCGACATAAAGTTTCAAAAAAGAAATTGAAACTAGAAAGAAAGAGCTTTCATTTACTTTTTTGAAAATTAAACAATGTTGATTCCTTCAAAGGTTATTATTAAAGTTGAGTGTCGAAAAGGCATAAAAATACTCTCAAAGTCGGGCTGCCAATTCCTGCGATTTGTGCATTTGTATGCCTTTTAGACGCTCAACTTTAAATACTTATAACCTTTGAAGGAATCAACATTTTTGAATTTTCAAAAAATTTTCAATTTCTTTGTTGAAACTATATGTTGGACGTTTCTGGGCTAAATGGCTGAGGTTTAAAGGAGATGGTTTTCTTGTAATTTTCTTAAAAATCTTCAACTTTCAAAAAGAATGTGTCACAAGGGTGTTTTCAATTGTACACGATTTTTACCACATACTTTGTGATATAAGAAAGAAGAAAAAACGCATCCGGGAGGTTTGCCTTCATAAAAAATTTTGACCAGTTTTAAGGCCGCCAAAAGTGTAAATTGTTGTGCAAATTTCCTCATATGTGAGGGCTTTCGTGTGATTTCGCTCAATTCAAAGTTACGCATTAAAGGTGGGCGTGTATCGATACCTTGTCAACTATTTATCTTCATCAAAACATCGCGCGTCACGTTGTGATGTTTTATCGGTCAACGTATAATAAACTAAAAGCACCGCAGCAGTTGAAACAGAATTTGTATTCAAAAGAGATATTAATTTACAGAGCGTCATTTTGCGTGTCACAGAATAGTTTTCCAGTTAAATGGCATTGGAACAAGAAACGCTATGCTATAGTTTCTTTGTTTAAGTAATTTGTACTACATTCTCATACTTCTATACTTTTAAGAAATCGTTAGAAATGAATTATAATCATACTACACAAGGGTTATATATTAAAAGTATATTTTATGGGGAAACGAATAAATGCAATGCTGTTTTTGCAAGTGGTTTTTTGAAATTTATTTTTTGTATCGTTCGCTAGTCAACAATAATATTTTAAATAACAAACATTATCAAATAAAATGTTTAACTAAGAAGTCTCATTAAAAAAATAACCGTTGACTTTCCTTTTCTAAGCAAAGCGCTAAATAAAATCTTTATAACGTATATACACACATATTATTTATTATAAACTAAAATTGTATTAAAATAAAACGCGAAAGTATAGAAAAGTTTTTTCTCTTAATTCATAGTCAATTATTCTACAACAATTCAAAATTGTTGTTTAATTTGGTTTTGACACTTAATTTTAGCTATAGTTCTTCGAGCCATATACTTAAAAGATTAACGCAATTATTTTATAATTCCATGTCATATTTTAACTTAACGTATTATTATATAAGAAATATATAGATCAAGAATAGCATGATGTATTGCTTTTCTTTTTTAAGTATTATTGAATTTTGTAATATAACAATGACTTATAATATACTGACGTGGATTTATATCTCGATATTAAACAATAAACCAAGTTGAGTTTGCAGTTAATTATTGAATAAATCAAAGTACCTACTGTATTCAAATGCTAAATCTGACATATCTAAAGATACTGGTCTTAAAACACCGTATAATAAAAAACGTGGTTATAAATTAAGCTAATAATCTTCTACAATACTAACTCACTTCTATTGAAATCTCTGTGTACCTTTTTTTTTAACGGATGTTATATAAGCTGTTTTTGACTACTTTATCACTGAGAACGTCACTATTGCGATATAATTGTAAAATACTAATCTAAATGGGAGTTGCACTATGTTGATCTTGATGTATTATTTTTATCTTTTAAAAGTATTGAATTTTAACATTATTTTTCCATGGCAATTCTTACCCAACTTATAATATCACCTTACAATTGTATCGAAATCGATGTAATTTATGGGTCTGAAGTTTGCATCGTTGGAGTGCAACGAAATAATTTTTTTCAATTAAATAAAATTATTAAACAATGGAACTATTATCTAAACCTCTGTTATAAAGTTATTTTATACTATAAAATACTAAATCCACGTGAAAAATTAATATTAATTAGTACAAACTTGAAGTAAAATCTTTTTTTTTATTATTTCGTTGCACTCCAACGTTGCAAACTTTAGACCCATTGTAATTTAGTCTACTACGGAATTTAAAGAATTATTCATAATTAGTGTTAAAATAGTATTATGATTTTCTTGATTATCTTATGTATATCTCTAAATAGAATAGTTATCCCGGTTTATGTGACTGGACCTATTTGTGTATTTTTCTAATAAATTGTATGTAATGAACACAAATAGGTTCAGGCACTCAAACCGAAACAATCATCTATAGGGTGAATAGGGGACTTTATTTCGCTTCCACGGGGTGCAAGTTTTGAAATGTTGAAACAAATAGGTCTTAAAAACTTATTTTAAAACTTTTGTGGCAAAAATCCACTATCTTTGCCAATTATTTTTTTTCTGTGCGCGTATACGTTTGTGTCCGTGTATAAGACGTGTGAATTATATCTTGAGAAGGTTTTGACCATTTTGTTTACCAGATGAAGCTCAGTTTCTTTGTTTTCAAAGAAATTTTTTGACTATAATTGAATTTTTTATTTTTAATTTATTTTTTATCGGATAAAACTAATATTCTTTACTTTTACAAAATGATTTTTAAAAAACTTTAAATTAACCAGATATTTTTATTTAAAAAATTAAAACATTGATTAAAAAAAATTTTTTAAATATTAAAAAAAAAAAAATTAGCAAATTTTTACGAAATGTTTATCAGTTTTTCAACCTATAAAGTACTTAATTTCTTATTTTAAGAGTCGAGAAGGCTCTTCATTTTTTTTTACGGGAAAAAAAAATATTTCGTTCGAGTATTGATGAGAGTAAAACTTAAGCTATATGTCTTTATGAAATTTTATGCAAAGGTAGATTTTTTATGTTTGATTTAAGACCTTTATTCATATAAATTTTAAATATATATGCTTGATTGATCGACTTTCATACTCCACAACTCAGATCATTCTTTTTTCAAAACAATCTCAACAAAAGAAAGTTCAGTTGATTGTGATATCATAACATTTTACTGTTTAATTATAGAACACATAAATAATATAATAAAATAATAAAGTTTGAGTAGGTTAAAAGTGCCAATAATTTTTTATTTTATTAGTTTATAGTATGGATAAAAGTATCTGAAATTTTATTAAGAAATTTTACAAACTAATGACGTGAGTACCTTTGGTGCGAATATCGCAATAAGTAAGAAACAGTTTAAGTCTACTTTTTACCGAAGAAAGTAAAATAATAGGACATTATCATGACACAAATAAAATGTGGCACGATGAAAAAGTTTATTAATATATTCTCCTCAACACGAAAGAAAGTCGAGGCCGAATAAATTACATCCCTTGCTAATAGAGCAATCGGTGCAATGAGCAGGTATCAAACTAGACAGCTGTACACAATCGTTCCAGTGGGAAAAAATGCTATGAAATTCTATTTCGACAGTAAAATCGTGTGCAGAGAAGCGGGGACTGCCATGCGCGGGTCCTGAGCAAGTCGTCGAAAAGGCGCGCGCGCACATGTGTGTAATACATACCATCATAGTGCGAACAAACCACGAAAAGTAATGGTTTCCTTTTATTTTATCCCTATTCGGTAAACAACAAAATGGTATTTTTTTCAACTCCGTGTGCGAAATTCTACTTCTTATGCCTGTTTATAGTGTGCGGAGTGCCCAATTTACGCGTTTTGCGGCCCACTGTGTGAAGTGATTACTTCGCTCACGCACACTATACATATAAAAGAAGAAAATTACGTACACTGAGTTAAAAAAATGTAATGTATTATTTTTCAACTCCGTGTGCGAAATTCTACTTGTCATGCCTGTTTATAGTGTGTGTATTTTAATGAGTTGAGATTTGCGATGTATTGGAAATTATTCATATACGCTTTTAACGAGAATAATTTCTAATATAGTTTCAATATCCCGTAGCGTCATACTGCTAAGAACCATTATTTATAAGTGCTTAAAAAATGATCAAACAATAAAAATGTAAGTCAGTAAATCATAGATAATTCACTTTCACCTTTCTCTTGTTAATCTTTATTACAAATAAATAACAAAGTGGAGAAATATTTTGGCTTTCTCCTATAGGGGAAGCTTTTTTAGTTTGTTCTCATATGGAAGTAACAAATTTGAAACGGAATTTCACATCTCCGATTTATAAACATCGAAAATGCCATGGAGAAAATTCGTTCTCGCTCGTTCTAAACACAGCCTGCGCACTTTGTTCCATTGTCCTCGGCAGGCGTAAGTAAATCACGCAAACGGTCGGCAACACGCAGGCGCCCGCGAAATCGCGCGTATCGGGTCGTAAATGTCGTCCGCGCGTGTGACGATAGCTTCTCTCCCAGCGCTGACCCGTGCAGGCAGCGGGCGCTTTTGAGACATCACTCGAAAATCGATATATATCCGATGAGCAAGAGCGTATATAGCAACATGCAGCACAGCAGCCAGCAAAATTAAAGTTCGCGCGCGCTCGCGCTGTGACGACGGCAGTGTGGAGCAAGGACGCGCGGGAGGAGATCGAGAAGCATGTACATATGCTCAAGGTCGGCTGTCGAGGCGAATAATAAAACGGAAGAAGAGAGAGGGAGGGCAGCGATAATGACGCGCGGGTGGGAGTTCGCCGAACGCGAGAGAAAGAGAGAGGGAGGGAGAGGCGCAGGGAGTCGGTAACTTGGGCACCTGTAACAGAGATGTGCGGCTCTCTTTGTGCTCGGCACGTCGCGCAACGCCGCTCTTATAGCACGCCGTGCCTATGCCCGCCTTTATGTAGGCCAGTATATCCAATTAACACGTGCCAATCGAGTTTCGAAATTGCGGCGCCAGCGAAACCGAGAAAGCACAGGTGGCGCACCCTTTTAAGGCTACGGAAGCTCGAGCATCTGCACGAGCGATGTCAAGCGCCAGCGGGATCGCGATACCTTTGCGTCCGGATCTTATGCCTTAGCTATCGACTTAGCAGTTCGCTCTCTCCTGCTCTCTAATATTGCTAAATACGATACTTTGATGGTATTTCAATCTAATGCTCTTAGGATTGGCCTACATCCATATCAAATATCCCTCCGTACAATCAATCCTATTAATGACCAGCTCCTGATGCTCCAACGTCATATCTGAAATGGATGGGGATATTTTTAAAAATAATTAATCATTATACATTACCAGTTGCCGGTGCGAGATATTAGAAACATAAAAAGATGTTCAGCTCGTAAATATCTTAGAACTCTTACGTGTACTGCACATCACAAACGAACACAATTGTTTTTCGGAATCACTTTAACATTTCATTAAATAGACTGAATACGCAATAAACGTATCTAATCTTTTTCATGAAACATGGCTTTTCGACAAACATTTCTGTTTCAAATATGAAAGCATAAGGAAATGAATGATCCGTTAAACATAATTAAGGAATTAGTTCATATACAAGAAAGTTAACAATAAATATGGGGAAACTTGCTTAATTCTCGAAGGAAGAAATTTTTTTGAGTGAGCGCTCACTCATTTCATAAAGCAAAGTTTTCAAGAAAAGATAGGAGCTAAGCAAGTTCAGTAAAAAATTAAACAAACTTTTCCTTATGAATTCTCTCTCTCATTTCATCTCACCGCGTAAATATCGAGATTATATTATTCCTCCATCCTCGAGGCATATTGCGATCAAATAGCAGCGATAACAGCGGGAAAACGTCAATATATTTTGATAGGGCTTCGTGCAACTCGAGTTTCTCTCACCGTTCTTCAGATGAAGAAACTCGTGTCTAGAGTCTTGCTTCGTCTTTCCGCGCAATACCGGAGCTTTATTGAGCGTCTCTAGGTTGTTTTTTACTTCGGCTCCCTCCAGATTCTCTAGCCGAGAACGTGCATCAAGCGAGGAAGCTGCAGTAGAAGGAAGCGCACCGCTCTAGACACACACACTAAAAATAAGAATACTTACTAGCTTTGTTCTACTTGATCTGGAAATATAAAAACAAATGACCGGTTATACCAAAACTCGAAACGGCTTTATATTTACTTTCTCACTGCTCCGAAAGATACGTCCTTCGCGCGACGTTTTATTGTTGCGTCAAGTGCACGCTCTTTTTATTTTTTAGGAGAGTTAAAGTACGATTTCGCGCAACGGGTATCACTTTTACTGTATAATTCTTTGATTAATTCTTTTGTTAAATTTCATAAGAAACATAAAACTGATTAACTTTACCAGTAGTCAAGAATAAAAGTATAAAATATTTATACTGATGTAATTTTTTAACAATACACTTATCGTTCATGATGAATGTTTTATACAAAATTTATCCACTCATTCAAATGATCAAACTGTTTTCATCCTTCTTATTGAATAAACAAAAATTTGATGGTACTCTCAATTACATTATGTTTGCAGAAACGAAATTGAGAAAAATTTAGTAGATTTAATAGCAAACGACCTTTAAACTAATTTCAGCCTGTGAAAAATGACTAACTTCCGGTTTCGCGTATAGCTAAGCGATTCATTAGCCATGTAGTCAAGGAATAATCAGGGAAGAAAAACACAGTGGCAGGGGTTAATTGCGCGCAAGGTTTGCAGAAAGAAATCGTTTCGCATACAAATTCAACCCGATAAAAGAGAGTGCTATCATTTGTTCAAAGGGAATAAAGCCTATAATAATTTTACGTCTCAAAGATCCGTTTTTTGCTTTCATCTATTCTACTGCCTTAATCTATTTGCACGACAGCTTTTGCTCGCGCGATAAAAATATGAGCTACGACGAAGGAGAGGCACCTGACCTCGGCACACAAGTACAATCATCTCGCTCTTCGTTCCTCCGTCGCGTCGGGGGAGGGTCGGATTTCGCCCCTGTGTTCGCACTGGCGAGAGCAAGTGGCTCTAAAAGTTTTGGCTCGAGGGTGGGATGTATACGTATAACGTGCGTAGCGTGAAAGATCGATAGCGTGATGAATACAATAATAATAAAATTACGGGCTGCTTTAATGTTGATTACGGTCATTTCGATTCTCACACTTGCGCTTTTTCTTTCCTTTCCTTAGGCGCCTAATGTTGATTGAGATTTAGTACCGAATGAAATCCATTTTCCTACAACCCTAAACTACAATATTAAATTATTTTATTCGTTAATTGATGCACGTATTTTCCTTCATTAGCAAAGTGTTATGGTAAACATGTGTCTACGTTCGAATAAAATTGGCTGTTTGGTCGAGCAATTAACCTTCTCATTACAATTGTAATTATCATTCGAAATTAGTAATTATAATTAAGAATTATCTTCTTATATATTTGATTCTCTCTTTATTCCTACTTTTACTAAATTTATACAGGACGCTACCACTGTCACTGCGTGGGTCCGTTTGATCTTAACACTCATCCTTTAATAAGTAATACCGCACACTATTCCTGCATTCGTTATGAAAAAGTATAACTTACGAAAAAGTGTATCGTATCTTCTAATTTTGTTTTACTAGGAATTAAATAATGGTTCATTTCGAAAAGAGCATTACGATGTAGTAATGGAATTTTTGTAACGCCTATGCTCGTCTCTCTACTTGTTTTTCGCGACTAGTGCCGCCTGCAAATAATTTACGGTCCCAGCGCAGTAAGCCGGGAATAAAGTAGAGAAACGTGCATATGCGTGGCAGTTTCTAGAAGGTAGAGAATGAGGCGTTTTGCTCCCTGAAATCGAAGAATAAACATAATACTTTATGTCAGGGTATGCGTGAAATTTTTTGTTACGTATATAATATGAGCAGAACGTGTTCTCTTGTCAAATGAATAAAGAACGTGCGCTCGATATAGCTTTACCCAATTTCTTAAGCAAAACCAACCTCAAGTAATTTCGGGTAATTTTGCGCGTCCTCGTTCTTCTTGTACAAAAGGATTTGAAGTACCGTAGTTGCCCGAGCTAATCCCTCCTTGGAAATATTCCGAACTGACCTTGTCCGATATTGGACGTAATATTAGGCAACTTTCCTCTGATTTCAGGGGCATTACATCTATTAGATGCTTGATTTTCCTGTGGATAAAATTTTTAACGACACCTATCACACACTCATACTCTTCGGGGGGGGGGGGGGGGTATAATTTAGTTTGTGATGGCGATCTTTAAACGTGACATTGGTGTTTTTTTCTAATTTTTATGTACAATAAGAATAAACGTTTTTCGTCATATCGTTTTCGTCGTTATTGTGTTTTCATATCGTCTTTATAACGCGGATTTAATTGTAACAAAAAATTAAAAACCACATAGGTACATATTACTTTTTTCGCATAACTATTTTATTTTTTATGCTCAAATTTGAATTAAATGTTTCTTAAAAAGAAATATATTGAATATTAAGTTTTGAAAAAGAATTTCTTATACAACTAAATGCAGTTATATAATTTTTACAAGGAAAATTTAATGTTGATGGGTTTTCATTAATAGTTGAAAACTATACATTGCTCCGGTTTAAAAAAATAGTTATTTCAGCATATTAAAATCCCCGGATAATAACAGTTAATACACTATCGACTTTGTGACAAATGCTTTTTCTTGTCAGTGTAGAAACTTGTGCACCAAGGCTGCCCGAGTACAAATTAGCAGGGGCGCATGCGCACGCGCGTACTCAACGCATTGTTTCGAACTCGGTGAAGGGAATAGAGAAAACACTTAAAAAATTTTTCCCTCTCGTCAGAAGAGTTCTCTTTGAAAACACTGGGGCGTTAATAATTGAAAAGCTCTGTGTTTCTTTTTGGCTTGTTTGTATCTGTATGCGAGTATGCACCCGCATATTGAGGACTGGCGCAGATGAAATGCGCTCTGAAAATTTTGACGAATATTGTGTAAAACATGATTAAAGGCATTTCGATCAATACCGCACCGGGCTTGCTCGATCGAATTTTTCGTGAATCGACTAATTTTTTTTACTTAACGTTCTTTATTTAGTGCGGAGCAGAGCAACATTCAAAGTAATATTCAATACTTGCCTTCGGAGCGCTCCCGCGCTCGTTGATTTAATTAAAGTTAAAATGATAAAAATATTTAAGTCATAAATTTAATATGTAATTAATTACCTATTATAAATTTTGGAAAGTGCATATATCGTCGCGCGGTACGAAGAAAAGCCAACTTTAAAGTTTCGCGCGCAGAAAAGCCAGAGATAGGCTCATTTTTGGTTTTTCTTCGCGCGAAACTTTGAAATTGGCGTACCGCACGACGATATTAAGTAATAACATAATACATACTAAGTTACGAAATATTTTGCTTAAATATCAGTAAAGGTAAAATGTTTTAATTAATAACTCAAAATAAATCATTATTATATCATTTTATTAATTGATAAACAATGATAACATGATTATGCAATTAAAATATTAATAGACAATAGATATTTAATAAATTAAATGCAAGAATTAAATACCATACGTAAATCAAAATTTACATTTGACTATCGATTTTCCACACTGAGAGAAGAATATGTTTATACTTTAAATGGTATTTTAACGATTAACATGGCATTGTAACTATTAACATGTATATATTTTAATTATAGTTACAATGCCATGTTAAATATAAACATTTTCAGAAAAAATTTCTCTTAGTGCAGTAAAATTTCGAGAGGATTATTAATTTCTATTAAACCGAATGCTTCATGTTAACAGAATAAGTGTAATCGTTAGAAATCTTAATTATTACGACTCAAATTCTCTTAGGGAATGTGCTGACCTAATAGTACATTTCGACACGGGTGGGGAAGTCGATTATTTAGCTGGTGTGACTTTTTGCACGAGCGAAGCGAGTGCGAAAAAGCCACACCACCTAAATAATCGACTTACGCACTAGTTTCGAACGGTATTTTATACCACGAGCGCCGAAAAATCATATCAAAGTTGTGATTTTGAGGTTAGAGTGGTATAAAGGTTATTTTCCGTATTGCATTCATATACGAGTAATTCCACTGTACTTCTAACTTTTATGTTACTAAGCTATCTTACAAATGAATGAACGCAAAAACAAGCCAAGTTTTAGGAGAAATTCTCAAAAACTATTCAGTCATTCGTGTGGTAATCCACGAGTAATTATGAATGCGTAGTACATGTCAGAAGTGTAAAATTAACTGAAGTATCTTCAATACTTTCTTGTTTGATTAAATTATGGTTTTCATAGAACTACATATTTTAATTCCAAAGTAACGTTGTTCGGTTTGAAGTGGAATCGGTCATATAATTTTATAAATTACTTATTAAAGGTACTTAAGTTTGAAGCGCGCTGATTATCTTATATTTAAACTTTAACCCTCTTCGTCGTTGTGGGTCACCGAGTGACTCACTCAGATCATATAAGTTTTCATTTATTTTTTGCCTTTTTAATTTGAGATACCATTAGGATTGTTTAAAATATACTATGGAATTAAAACATGTATTAATTTTTGTTTCTTAAACTGTTAGAAAACTTCCATATTTATAGATATACCATGTGTACATTTGGAAACATAAAATGTTAACACAATGTGTGTGTGTGTGCGTGTGTGTGGGTGCGTGCGTGAGTGTGTGTGTGAGAACGTTTTCTGACAGTATATATAAAAAAATAACCAAAGATATGCTGTTTTTTTAAAAAAAGTCTTTATTTCTTTAATAAAAGAGCCAATTTTGTAAAAAAAATTTGAGTTCGTGGGTAATTTAAAATGGCGGATCCAATATGGCGAGCACCAATCTTAAAATTTCATCAATTTTTCTGAAACTTTGTATTCGGTGGTTTTGGGCTTGCTGATTACGACGATTTACTGTAATCTAACATCAAATTTTCGAAATTTTAAATTTCAGGAAAATTGATGAAATTTTCAGTTGATCGTTCCATAAATAGGCTAACTATCGGTTATTGCGGAGGTCCCAATTATTTCGGAGATGTATAAAGTACTACATAGCCTTTTATTAAAAAACTTGATGCTTAGAAAAATACTTAAAACATTGTCTTAATATTAAATATGTACCTATATGGTTCGTAACATTTATTAAGTAGTGTCTGGATGATCAAAATGTGTGCCTTCGTTTCAAATATTGTATTGACTAGGTTGGATTGATTAGCAATAATAAAGAGAATATCAAATTTTGGTATCTAATATTACGCATGTCAGCAAATATACAAATTCAAATGTTAAAGGTTTTCCTTATTTTTTATTAAAACAAATAACATTTGTTTATTAGGTGATCATCTCTAAAATAATTTCACTCTCTTATATAAAGTAATATGCTTTGTTAACGAAATATCCGCAATAATTGGTGCGCAATACTAGATACTCTACTGCAATATCTAATGCATTAAAGCTTTTTTTAACTATTTATTTTTGTTAATTAACATTTATAACTGAGTTGTAATTTAGTCTCATAAATAAAGACAATATCGTCAACTTTAATGAAAAAAAAGTAAATCTATATATTGGTGAATTAATCGTAGTTACTCGGCTATTTGAAGTCTTTGCGAAAATTCTGCAGTAACCGATACAGTTACCCTATAGAATCCGTCATTCTGAATTTTTGAAAATCTGATGTCCAATTCAATACGTAACTTCAAAAACCCTTGGGTACCAGATATACTTAATTGAAATTGAGTAAAAAGGAATAATTCATGAATCAAAGGGTTCGATATAATTTATCTCAAATGTGTGGGATTGTATAGTTTTCAAAATATCCAAATATTATTCATATTAGAGAAAACCAAGCACTCTCACGCCAATGCAAATCTCTTTACGAAATAACCGTAAATTCACAATACTTCGCCCTCTTTCTCTTTAGCTACCGAGTATTCGTGCAATAGGAAAAAAAGTTTGGAATCAGCGCACGCATATATACCTAAGACTTTAAAATAAATAAATAAATGAAAGAATCAAGTGGGCGTGTTTTGTGACGGTTTGTCTAGGTAACAAAAACAACACAGAAAGCTCATAGCACAGTACAGACTCAGATGAATAGAAGTAGGCGCTTTGGCTGTCGTGCGTAAAATTCGTAACTTTTGTCGTGTCCCTCATTTGCAAAAGAAGAAAAATGTGCAACATAACGATAATTGCCGGGGTATATACAGGTGAAGCAGCAGAAAGCCCCGGGTGATGCCGGCACCACCGGCATATCCTTCGTCTCCGGCAAGTTGAAGAAGCGCAGACGAAGAAAGCGCCTGACCCGCACCCAAGGTACCTTACACCTCAACACTCATCCTGTGCTCTTTCTTTTTCGCACTCACACACACACGCGCACACACACTCACTGACTTCTACACTCTACACCTGCACTCTTTCTCTCCCTCTCTCTCTCTCTCTCCCTCGCTCTTTATATCTCGTCCTCCTTCTTCCCTTATTGCCAGATTAACCCAGCATTTTTTATCCTTTTTCACTCGGTTCCACTGTCCGTCTCTTTCATTTTAACCGCGTTTTTTGTTCGGATCTCCCATTGGCCTCGTCCTGAAACTTGGCTCAGGGGACGACTGAGGGAAAAAAAAGAAAGTCGGTTCTTGGAAACGCGAACAATTGATCGTAGACAAATTAATTGATTTATAACGGAGGACGGCCGACGGCTGGCGAGCTGTTCCGGAGAAGAACTTTGAAATTTGATTATCCGGGTCCGCGTTGATACTGCAACGCGACGATGCGGTTTCGTTTCACTGATGGAAATCGAGCTTATCAGGAGCTGGCAAAAACGAATAATGTGTGCATTCGCGGAATGGAAATATAATACGGGAAATTGATTGGGCGCGTGCTTGCTGTTTTTCCTCATTAGTTGAAGAGAGTAATTGAAGACAGTAATTGAGAAGAATTATTGTACTATTTACATTTAAAATTATTCAATCTTACTCTTTATATAATTGAAAAAAATATAATTTTTTCATTATTTTCACTATTTTTGCAAAATCTTCGTTTTTTCATTTAGCAAATTTCTGAAAATTTAATTTAACATTTGTGGTTACTTAAGTATTTTTTTCGGTAAAGCAAGAAATTACTAAGTTTATTTTTCATGGTAAATATTTTTGTTTGAATATTGTGATATTATTAATAAGTTTTCTTAAGGCACATATCCAGCAAGTCAGTGATTAAATTTAGTGATTAAGTTCTTTCTCCAGAAAGAACTTTACAATGTACTTATACACCTAAGTTAGTATTTTAAAAAAAGAAAGCAGCAAAGTTGTTTCGGATGAGTCTGCCCTCAATCTACTACGCAGTATAATCCTTTTTCCTCCGAACTTTTTCATTGGCTTTGTTGCTACCAAGTTATACTTTTACAGAAATCTCTTTACATAGAAAGGAAACTGTATACAAAGTGCGGACAAAATTTCTCATACATCATTTTAAATTTCTCTGAAATTTTCATGAGAAGACAGCTTAAAAAGATATCTATGAGCACAAAAACCTGTTACCACATTTAATATTCTCTCGAGATGCAGTGTCCGTGGGTATTTGCAGGATATGTCCGTTTTTATTTCATCTTAATTAAGGAATCCACCGTAATTGCAGATTTGGTAAAACAATACGACCCAAATTTGAAAAATCAATGGAAAGCGAATCAATATTTTACGCGCGAAGGACAATCGACCTGGCGACAACTGCCATACGGCAGACTCATGCGACGCCATTTTTTTTCCGTCATCGCTGTGGCATCGGGGTTGTATTTTCTCTCTTTCTCTCTTTTTCCTTCTTTCTCTCTCCGTCATTATTTTCGTTTCCTTCTCGTCTCGTTTTCCGGCTTCCTCGCGACATTTGTCGTCGCGTCCTGTTGCCGACTCTCTCTCTGTTTCGCCCTTGCTCTCATGTACGCACTTTTTGTTTTCCGTCTTATTTGTCAAACGCGCTCGCGTCGGCGCAGGACCAATCTCCCCTCGTTTGAAATTAATCACTCAGCTGCTGCGTTGCCGTCCTCGTCGTTTCGTGGCTCACTTTTTTTCTCACTTTCCCCCGCCTTCGTTTCCTCGTTCCTGCGTCACCTCTACTAGACCTTCATTTCTCTGATCCTCTGGAAGAATCTCGGTGTTTAACGATGTCCTACATCACCTTTAAGAGGGCGGGGAATATCTCTTCGACCTTATACGTAATCGAGTTTTTTTGTGTTAATAAGACATAACTGTTCTTACGAAGAAATATAAGAAAAGTAGAAACTGCATATATATATTTTATTGAAAAATATATGTAACGGTTGTACGCAAAAGTGTTATCTGCCGTTATTTTCATGTATAAAAAAAAACGTCGAAGTATAAAAGAAAACATAATGTCTATCTCCATTTGTACAACAAATATTTGTATGCATGAAGTTAAAAATAGAAAGTATTCCCGCGAAGGGTACACTGTGAAGGTTATTCCTTTTCTTTTTAAGTAAAATGTAAATATTCCTCAATAATTGCATACAAATGTACTACTTATACACAAAAATAGTACTTTTCGATAGTCGTGCGATAAAAATGATTCTTGCACGAGAGTGTAAGAATCATTTTTATCATCTGTATCGAACATTACTTTTTTCGCATACCACGCGTAAAGTATTGTGTTTACTCCCTGACGTTAGGGAGTAAAACGCCACATGTACTCCCTCCTAGAAACACTGCGACGCGCATGCACGTTTCCCTACTTTTTTCCCGGCTAGCGCCGTCTGCGCGTTGCTACCCTCGCTTCGCTAGTCCCGCAAGTCACTGCAGGCGGCACTAATCGGAAAAAAGTAGACACACGAGTATAAGCGTCGTAGTTTCTAGGAGCGAAGTTATGTGCCGTTTTCGACACTGAAATCAGGGATTAAGCGCAAATACCCTCGCTTCGCTCGGGCATCAAATCCCTCGCGGGCGTAAATAGACTACTTTACTCCCTAGATGCATAATCTACTATTTGTCACTCCGTGCGTAAAGTGCTATTTTTGCGCTGGCTTTCAAACGTAAGCGTGCGTAAAAGTACATACTGGTACTTTACGCACGCAGTGTCAAAAAATGCTATTTTTGAAATTTCAAACTGACTAAAAAAAAAGTGTTACGAATTAATAAAATACAATTTAAAGATCTCAAATAATTTAATCACTTTCTTTTTCTATTTTTTATCTTCACGCTTACTAACGTTTTATTCTCTTTAAAACATCTCACGTCTATAGCTACATTAATATTACAATCTTCCAATACATTTTTAGACCGCTTTTCTTACACCTTTTTTATTAAATTAGATAAACTTTATATTTTGCTGTGAAAAGTAGTTAGTTAATTAGATTTTCTCTTCCGTCATAATTAATTAAATAACGTCTAAGAATCTTTAAACAAAAGTAATTCCTGGTAATGTCAGATCTCACTTAATATAATAACGCTCTTGCTATGTAGCAAGAAACGTTTCAATGTTTGTTTTAATATACCCTAGTTCCTCTGGTGATCTATTTTCTCTTATAGCGCATTCGTACTATAATACAACCGTATATTTCATCAAAATACACGTTATGATAGCACAAAAAGTGAATGACTTTGAATTTTATGTAGTTTTGTGTATTATAGCAAATTAAATTGTGAGTGCATTATTGCAACTTTTGTTTTATTTGGCGAGTTTATCAATTCGTGGTTCTTTTATGATGTTGAAAATCCTAATGTATCGCATGTTTAATAAGAGTTTGATGAACAATCAAATCTGGGATTTAATTAATTAAAAAAAATTCAAGTTTCAGGATTGACATTTTCTTTGTAAGTACTTCGCGTGCGTTTAACTAGCTAATCAAAACTGATTAACAAGCTTAACCGTGAAAGCTTTTGATGCGCTTTCGAAGTTAAACAAATTCGAATACCTGACTTTCAAACGTTTTTTCCGTGGATGGTGGTGCTACGTAAACTGAACTGGTTCAATGATAAAGTTTCTCCTGGCTGTGTAATAACGCACTAATATTATTATGCAACGACGCGAAACTCTGACCTAGCTCATTTGCGAGTGTTTGAAGTGTATTAAAAAAACTTGTTTTTACGATAGGACCAAATTAGCCGCTCCTCGTTCTGTAATAATTGCTTTTTCCGGCGTGACATTCGAAGGTCCTGGGACTATTCAATTTCACTGATGATTACTCGTCTGGGAAGTAAAGCAATTAACTTGCAGTTGCACTTGCTTTTCGCAGTACTAGTTAGGATAAAATTGATCCGCTTATTTGTTTTAACTTTAAAAGAAGTATATTGCAACTTTGTAACGGACAGTATTACTTTGGAATACATGTGATATCATATGAATCGTTTTGTAATTTTATATACTTTATATATTTATAGAAGGGTTTCACTATTATACATTTGAATTTCGCTGAAAGGTGTGTTCTATTTTATAATGAGTGAAATAATATAAAACTTTTGATTCAATAACTATATTATTAAAGGATATAGTATACTGTATTCCAATTTTGATATTATACAATAAGGAAAGCTAACAATCACTAATAATTTTTTTAAATATCTTGATTTGTAGTTTTACTAAATAGATGTGATAGTTTTTGAAAGTTTTACTATAACTATACAACCTGTATTGAGATATAACTGAACTCAATTTTCACTTTGATCTATTATATATTTATCCCCGTAATTTTGCATGTGTCATTAATAATGAGTTTTTTAATATTGCTTTTTATCTTACTTTTATAAGTATAAATTTTTGCTTTGTAATACATACAATTTCAAAATATTATTAACAATGTAATAATATCGTTTGTAATAATAGTTTGAAGCATAAATTATAATATTATTAGTAGCAAATGATGCTATTGAAATCACTTCAATGTTTAATGTATTTCAAATATATTACAGAGCATTAAATTGAACGTTGCGTATTGCGTAAAATTTAAAAAGTATAACCTCATTTTATGCTACAATCAATATTATGCCTTTATTGTGACGTTATAATGAAACACTATAGTCAGATTAAATTAATTGCTTTATTCGCCAAAAGTAGATTATGAACCACGTGTGTGAAAAGACCACGCATGCGGCAAATGAACCTTTTGTTCTAGAAGATTAACCACAGCAACAATGACATGGTAACATATTAAAAAATATAAATTCAAAGAACAATCATAGCTGTAACATTTTTCCTACTGTTTTTTTAACACAGTATACTGTATCCTGAACCTACATAACATTAAAAGTATTTTCTGAGAACTTTAGTTGTACACCCAAACTTTAACTTTTTGATTGAAAAATTGAATTTTCCATGTACTTAATTTATTTAGTTCCACAAAAGAATTGCAATTTTCGTACAAAAATTAGATTCCATCTTTGTTTAATAAAAACCTTCTCTTACGCGCTCCCTCAGTGAATGGTTATTAAGCTAAGGTTCTCAGACCCAGTACCTCTATGCACAGCTCCACGAACACATTTAACCAGAATATTGTGTAAAACAAGCATTAAGTTATTGAAAAGAGGAACAATTGCTTTACAGCCCTGAGGATGCTGTCGCAAAAGCAGTCCGAGACAGAGCCAGGAGCGACAGCTGCGCCAAGCAGCTGCAGCAAGGACAATGGCGATGGAGCGGTCGCGAGCGGCAGCGGAAGCGGCGCGGTGACACCCGGCGGCTTCATCAACGGCGAGGGCTCCCAGGAGTTCCTGTCGACCGGGCGAACGGGGCGCAGGAACGCCATGCCCGACATACTCGGCCAGCATGCCGACACCGGCACGGCGGACCTACCCGAGAGGCTTGAGGCCCTCACCACCGGTTAGTGAGTTAGTTACCATCTTTTACTCATCTTTCGTCGCAAATGTCAACAATTTTTCGAAATTTCACACTCGAATTCATTTTGTGGAATAGATCAAATAGACAAGTAGTAGAGAAAAGCTTGGAAAAATAGACGTTTGTACAATAGTAAAATATGCTATTCAAATTGGAAATTGCAAAAAGTAACATCATTTTCCGACATAAATGAGAGCTTTTCATAATGTACTACTCATATTTATTGGGTTTCGCTCTACAAGCATAGATTTTCTAAAGGTGAAAAGGTTATATAAAGCGTGTTGCTTTGATATTCTTTTATTGTAGATTTATCAAAAATTTCTTTAATTTATTGATACTACATTTATTAGTTTTTTATTATTATTTAATAATTTGCTATAACTATTTCAAAATATAAGAATTTACTAAATAATACTTTTCGCCAAAGTAAAATATTCAAACGTAAAGCAATTTGAAACTTTTTGAAATGTTCTTTTCTAACTCAAAGTTTTGATATGATTATTGGGAGTAAAAAGTATAAAAGAATTCGCGTATATGGTATACATATTTACTACAGTTTCTTATTTTTATGGATACATGTGATGCGAAACTGGTAATATATGTACATATTTTCTAAATGTTAATACAATCTTAAAGGGGATGTGACAGGCTAGCAGCATACATAGGTATATTTATTCTGCGACTAGACTCAATGCTTGAAGTGAAACATAAATAACAAGAATTTGAGAATAAAATTATTAGTGGATGAACTTTCAGAAACTTATTGCGAATCTGTCTGTATCTTAAAATTTTTTTTAATTGGTAAGTGAATAAGTAAGAACATTTCAAAAGTGGATAAGTTACTCAAAATTACGTTTTCGGTTTCTAAAACTTTACAGAATATTTATAGTCACTGTCTTGTTACCTATTCCTCTATGGAAATTTTCTTTTTATTATTTTATAGTCGCACGGTGGATGGAAACGATCAAAATTCTGCCTACAACGCAATTCTTGACCAAATTTCAATGTCTTCTTTTTAATACTTACTCGTAATAATGTCCTCTTTTTCTCGGTACTGCAACAATTTTGATATTTGAAATCCCTCACTTTATCTATCCCAATTAGAAGCATATCTACTGTTTAATATAATTAAATATAATTACAAATTAATAAATTAAAATGAAAAGTATTGAACCGTAATCCGTAAAACCTTAAAACTACTTACCCATTTATCCTTAAGCCTATTTACTTATTTATTCTTAAATCCATTTACCCTTAAACTGTACCCCTAAACCTTAACTCTATATAAAGTGAGGGATTTCATATATCAAAATGATCGCAATACTACAAAAAAGCGGACATTTTTATGGGTATTTAAGGTGATCTGATACCCTGATTTCAATATTTTTTAAATCAACATTCAAACGTTTATTTGGAAAAAGACGACTATCAGGCGCTCCGGACACGTAAACACTATATTCAGAAATTTCTTTGAGCGATTCTATTAGTATTTTCGTTAGCTGTGCTTGTTTTAAAAGTAGGTCAATTGCAGATTCCTACTTACCGACAGTACGGTTTTTATTAATTAAATAAACTCTGATCATTTTTTTGGAAAAACACGTCTGTCAGGCGCTCCGTATATGTAAATACTATACTCAGAATTTTTTGTGGATGATTCTATTGGTATTTTCATGAGATGTACTCTTTTTAAAATTACGTCGGTATATAACATCACCTTAAAAAAACCGCTACCAATTCATTGGCACGTAGCTTCCTCAAACTTAATTTATTGATCCCTTTAATTAATTTTTACTTCTAATATTTAAAATTTAATACTTTATCTTGTACGGTTAGACTAACAAGGAGAGGGTCCGGATTCAGCTTAAACTGTGGTATATGTTTTTGGATATACAAATATGAAGAAAAAGCTGCAATATTAGACCCTAACGCTAAGAAAAAACTAAAGTTCTGGGAACTTTTAGCTTTATTTTGAAGAAAGTGTTGAAAAAAACCTTCTCTAAAAATGACAACTATTAAACTTTAGAAAGTCTTAAATATAATTTCAAGTAGAGAAAATAAAACTAGAGAAAACGAGCTTTCATTTGCGTTTTTAAAGAATAAAAAATATCGATTCCTTCCAAAGTTATAAAAGTTTGAAATTGATCATCGAAAGTGCTCCTGTTTTGCTCTTGTTATCGTACGACAATTAAAACGCACATTTTTTCTAAAATGATTTGTTTCTAAAAAACCAATGAAGATAATCTCTTGAAATTTAAACAACATATAGTCTTCAGTGAGTGTAATAAGTGGTTAAAATTTCAAGTCGATAAATCAAGTATTCTCTTATAAAACACCATTCGAAAATTTTTTTAAAAAATTTTTAACCTCAAATATCTTTTTTCATAATGGATCGATTTTTTTGGGCAACGAACTCGATCTGAAGATATATAAAAGCTACATCTGTACCAAATTTCAGGACGATTGGGTAAATTTTTGCTCTAGCTATCGTGCGACAGCAAAAACGCTAATTTTTTCTAAAATAATTTTTTTCTAAAAAACAAATGAAGATAATCTCCTGAAATTTTAACCAAATATAGTCTTCTATAAATTTAATAAGTGGTTAAAATTTCAAGTCGATAAATAAAATATTTTTTGAGAAATTCATTTATGAAATATAAAAAAGTTTTCCTTAATAACAAATGACAGAGTGAAGATATTTTAAATTTTAAAAAAGGAAAATATAGGTAATTTAAATAACTTTCAAGAAAAATTTATTATATTATGTAATAGTGGCTGTAAGATATGAAAAAATCAAAAAAATTAAAAATTCAAAATTCGTTTTTGGAAAATAATTTTTTTTCTAAAAAAGAAATGAAGATAATCTCTTGAAATTTTAACCACATATAGTCTTCAATTAGTGTAATAACTAGTTATTTATTTTAAGTCGATAAATAAATAATTTTTTGAGAAATTAATTTATGAAATATAAAAAAGTTTTCCTTAAGGTGATGCGATACTGACACTATTACCCAAAATTTGGTTCCCGTTTTTCTCATTCAATTTTTAATTTTAAGAAAAAAACTCTTTGATACGTTGTAGTTCTTTATTAAACTTAAAACGTGTCAAAGAGTTTTTTTCAAAAAGTTTAAAATTGAAGGAGAAAAACGGGAACCGATAATTGAGTAATAGCGTGGGTATCACATCACCTTAATAACAAATGACAGACTGAAGATATTTTAAATTTAAAAAAAAGAAAATATAGGTAATTTAAATACCTTTCAAGAAAAGTTTATTATATGATGTAATAATGGCTGTAAGATATGAAAAAATCAAAAAAACTAAAAATGCAAAATCGTTTTTTGGTTATAAAATGAAAGAAAATCAATAACAACTCAAATCCATCAGGGTACCTTTCTTTTCCCGCTAGACGAAGAGAATAAGCTTTACCCGACGAAAATCGGTTGATTCGTTTCGAAGATATGAAGAGTTTACACACACACACACACACACACACACACGCGCGCGCACACACACATCCACGAAAACAAAAATTATCAAAATCAACTAATATACACATATATCGCCTTAAAATATCTTTTTGAGCATTTTTTTTCGAAAACTTTTTTCACCGTTACAAAGCTTCCTGTATGAGGAAGCAAAAATATCGAAATTTGGTCGAGAATTACGTTGTAGGTAGGCAGAATTTTGATAGTTTTCACTGTGAGTCGTTTAAAAATTTTTTTTATTGTTACACGAGATATTTATTTGATTTCTTTCGACTAGGTATTAATATTTATTTTATCAGACTCTACGTTTTCTTTTTGCAAAGGGTAATTTTCAAATAGTGTTCGCATAAAATGAAATTACTCGAAAAACTGCATAACTCGAAATATAAATCTAACAGATCTTTAGCATATCGCAACAATGCCTTTAAATATTAGAATTTTGAGCTTGACAATTGTTTTGAGTAGTTTATTTCGAATTGATATGTCCGGCGAGTAGTGCAATTTTTTAAGAAGGTGCACACCCCCGTTATTTTTTCAAATACGTTTTTTCAATTTTTAAAAAACTTTCAATATTGCAATTAATTTTTCATCATTTTTTATTATAACGTTGAGTATAAACATTTCTGTTGCTCAATAGACTCAATAGACAAGTTGACTTCATTAACAAAAAATGAAGTCTTATTTTGAATCATTATAAATATTACCCTCGTAGAAATTCATCTATATGAAATGGCCAAGAAGTTAGAAAATAGCTAGTAAAACTGGTTAATTAATCTCTATGATGAAACGATTTTTCGATTATTATTTGACTATTTCTTAGATTGACGTAACAACAAAATATTCGTATTTGATTAACTTACTAATTTTATCTTTGATGAAAGAGCATTAAAATGCACTGGATGGCTTATCAAAATATAAATAAGTAATATTAACTAATAAATCATTTCTTGTACTTATTTTATGAATAATTCAGCAAAACTTTTATTTCTCTGTCTGATTATCTCTCTCTCCCTCCTTGCCATAACAGCAAGCCATTTCCAGACTAAATAAACTGATCAGTTTTAATACCTTTAAAATACTTAAGAACAAGCTTGTGCCTGTCTTCGAAAAACTCATTCTATTTTTCAATCTATTAAATGATCAAATAATAGGAGAAAAAGCGTTTCATCGGGGACTAGAAACTGGACAAGAGGAATTCCTATTTTATAATTTTATAGCAAGTTTCTAATATAAATGGTCAGTTATCAGTTATAAAATGTTTTGGATTTCCGCCAGGGTATCGACTTCAATTATAGGCAGTATAGAAAACTGTATTGCACTAGATGCTCAATTTTTCGCAGACCTGCCTCACCCATTTTCGAAACGAACGGCTTACTAAACTCGATTTTCATCACTGTTCCTTAACAGTAGGCCCAGTCCAAAGTTTCGCCCCGCTTCTTTGCACTTGAATTGAGAGCACAGCCTCACCAAAAGTGTCGCTTTATTTGTATCCTTAAGCGTATCTGTCCAGCGCAGAATGTAGAAATCGGGATACCTTTGTTCCAGATCCGTCGGGACCGAGCGGCGCGAGGAGTCCAATGGAGCCCGGACCCTCGCAGCAGCACGCCGGCTGACAGGGTGCTCGCCGATTCTCCTGGGGCATTCATTGAACGGCGGCCGAGGGAACATGGCCCACTGGCAGCGAAGATGTAACGCGGCTACTGCTACTACTGGCGGCAGCAGCGAGGGAGGAGACAGCGGACCCTCGCCGCGCAGCCGGAAGAGCCGAGGACGACACGTGCGGCCGCGGCAAAGATTGTGTAAATAGCGCGCGTATATGTTAAGTCCTTTAGTTTGCCGTCTATATGGTTTTCGTTCGCTCGAGCGCGCACGATGGCGCGTACCTACATCACAGGCGACACGCGAATCGCGCGCTTGCTCCTGCGAGATCGTCAGATTGTTTACACTGTTCATCGGCAGAGCGGCCCGAGGCCAGGCGCGCCCGTTATTATAGACAGCCGAGCTCTCGCGCGGCTCACGGCCGCGGCGACTATGTTTGCGAGTCTATGTACAAGATATCGCCTATGTCGCCTGTACGTACGATTATATGTAGAGTGTGTTTGTATGTCAATATATGCTCATCGTTGTCCATTTATTGCCTATGAATACATGTGATATGTAATTCTACGTACTGACAGCGTCTCGCACCTGTAGCCCGACGGCACCGCGGAATTTCATTTCGCGCGATTAGACATCATATAATATATTATAAACCTGAAAACTACCTTCATCCGAAGCGAGCGAGCGTGTTTTTCGTTTGCTTTCCACGTCCTCTGAGGTGAGGTGGTAGGCACGGCGGCGGAGCTGCACATCGGGGGCCGATGCCATCTAGTATTAAACACGCGGGATCGATACAGCTTAAAGCTCGGCGCATTCTGCGAGCGCGCGCGCACACACGAGCGGAATCTGTTCCTCTCGCTCGGCTCCCTCTCTGTCGACGGCACGCGCGACGACGATGCTTTCCGCCTCTCTGTAAATCACGCGCGTCGTGTCATTTTATCACCTTGAATCTATACCACCCGTGTGCGCGCGCGCACACACCGCAGCAGGGGTAGCTTTTGTCCGTTTTAATATAATCGCTCCTTGTTCTCTCTCTCTCTCCCTCTCTCTCTCTCTCTCTCTGTTGCGCCGTTCCTACTTCCTCTCGCAGCGTGTACGCGCACAATGCTCGCGACGAGGGAAGCGTCGCTTTGAGTTGGTCTAATCGAGCCAGTGCCGGGATGCGTGTGTGGCACGATTTTCACGTATTTCGTTGGGAGCCGATGCACTCGAGCTATCCTCGAAAACTTTTTGCTATAATTTTTCTGCAAAATTAATAAGTTGGATGAACTTTGATCTTTTATTTTCGCCCTGGTAGCGTATATGCATTGTCTGGGAGAATAAAGTATTTTGTACAGACCTTATAGACTCCAATCGATGCTTTTCTCGATTCAACTACTCTCTATCTTTATACCTACGTCCATTTTACTTGTTCTTATACGCAGCTGTTGACGTTTCCACGATTTCCGATGCATCCCTGACCGAGCACTCTTGTATAACTTTTGAAAGTGAACCGATGTAAAAATTCCCGAACTTTTACGACGATTTTTCATATTGACGATGTAACTCTATTTGTCAGAACCGTTGTTACTATATATACTACTACTGCGTTCCGGTGAAGATCAAATTGACTGTTAAATCTATCGTTAGTTTTAAAATACTTGTATGCTAAGATGACGAGTCCCAATGGCGAATCCAAGTTTAATTGATGTAACTTTTGACAAGATTCCTTTCTCGCAGCGATGAATTATACATTAAAACTTAGTTCTTAATAGAATTATTTTTTTGCGTGATTTTTGAATTTCTGTAAGCGTAATAGCTATTATAGGTTTTAGTGATAAGTGAACAAAATTTTAATAAAAAAAATGACGAGTCAAAAGGGTCAAAGATATGACGAAAAAGATTCGGCGCGTCTGTATGATAGAACTGTGTTTCAATGAACAGCGATTTGAGTCGAAACGTAGACCAAAAATATGCGGCAGCTCTCAAAAGACTTTCCAATTAGTCTAGAGAAAAAACGTACCAATGGTAATGCGCTTTTCATTTCTCTCCTCCCACGTTTTCCCAAAACCAAGCCACGCTCTACAGCAGCACAGACGCGCGGTAATGAAGAATAACAAGGAAGTAGAAGTGAGCGATTTTGCAATTATGTGATAGTACAAAGCGACTCGTGATTTGCGTCAGAGAGTTTTTTCCCTGTACAAAATCGAGCGATCGACGCGAGCGATCTCACACACACAGTGACGAGCGGCCTGGTTCTCTCGAAAGGCCGAACCTCTCTATTATAGTATTATTACCGGTAAATCAATGTGTTTCATAAACCGCATTATCGCGCGGCCGGCGTCGAGCTCGCTCTTCATTCGAGCTTTGCCTTGAATGTTTTTTTTTCATTTTCAACCGCGACTTTCGAAGCTGTCTTCTTTGTCTCTTTTTCTCTCTCTCGCACGTACGCTCTTCGCGGCTTGAATCGAAATTTAAACGAGAAAATTATTCGCACTTGTTAGAACGAGAAACGTGATAATTTTGGTATTTAAATAAACGCGAACAAAAGGTGACTTTTATGAGGAAAAACTCAGCGGCTAAAACGCTTTATTATATAATGCTTTTAATGAGGCCACAATTTCTTAATAGTGGGCGCATTTTTCATTTGGTTGACAATCCAGTTTCGTTATCACTTTAATTGGGTTTCTTTTCAGATAAAAAGTAACTTTTAAAGTGCAGGTTTGAACTCATAAAGTTGTAAAATGTATTTCTGAAGAACTCGGAAATGCAATTTTCACATACATAACTTCATCTAAAGTAAGGCGACTTTATACCGTGAGACACGTAAGAGCTATGAGGCGACATAAATTTTGAAAGCTTGAAACCGTCATGTCGCAGAAAGTTTCGAATAAATTTAACAGCTTATCAGTGAATTTTGTGCTGATGAGAAAAGTGGCCCCCTCGCATTATAAGTATGATTATATTTTACAGCGCTAAAAATACCTATGGAAATTCATTAAAGACGAAAGATCCGCCCTCGAACGTGATGGCGTGAAAATTCGTGCTCTGTGACGCGCGAAAACAATTACTTACTCGGCGAAATTTTTCGAAAAGACGGGGGCAGCCTCACTTCGTTATCTTGACTCTGTCTTCTTTGGGAAACGCAGCTGTGCGACAGCGGTGTCTTAAATAATAGAAAGTTTTTATGGGGCGGCCGCCACTGGCGTACGACTTAAAGCCAGTCGCGCGGATCGATATAGACCAACGTTAATAACGGTCTCGTCGTGTCGCGCGTGCTCCGCTTTTTCCGCCCTCCACTCCCCCTCCGGACTAGACTTTTCCGCGCAATTGAAGGGCTCTGCTGCGACAATTGGCTTTGTTTTTATTTCAAGCTGACGTGACCAGCGACTGTCGCGCACTTCCTTCTTTTTTTTGGCGCGTTCGTCAAGTTGATTGATAAGAGAGTTGACCAGATTATTCACATATGTCGGTGATTTCGAACTCGTGTGCGCGGCGCTCGTACGAAAACAACCATTGTGAATGATATTTACCTTCTCGATTGTTATTTCTGCCGTTTCTTTTTTGCAATGATGTAATCAGTTCTATTGAGGCGAATTTGATCTATAAAATAGCATGAAATGTACTGAAAAGTAATCACGTTTTCTCGAACCCTAATCCAATCTGAAAAATACGAAAGACAAAAGCTGAAAATAATCTAATTTTACTGAATATACTCGTGACTTTTCTTTATTATTCAAGGTTTCGCGGAGAAGTTTCAAACTTGTTTCGCCCGATTCGAAATTTTTCAAGTCCCTGCGTGGCGGAAAACAAAGCTCGCACTCGTACATATGCGACAATTCAGCTATCGATACGTGTAGGTATATGTATACGTACGAGAGAAATTTCGCGGCAAACAAAGCCATAAATTGTCGTTAAGAGCGAGCGACCTCGGGAGCTGACACGCCGTTATACGGAAGCGCAACCCCTACACTTTGATCGTTTTTCGCGAAAAAAACCACTAGCATCCGGTGAGAGAGAGGTTTCACCCTCCAATTGCGACGCGTGTATTGTATTACATAGGTCGACGATATTAGTATTTAATTATGATATCATTATTATGCCTATTAATTGCGAGAGTTTATTGCGATGCTAGGGGGCGGAGAGAGAAAGAGCTCCGCCTTCCGTCGGTGCTCATGACGTACGACTGGGAAAAATGGTTTCGCATTAAACTGAATTTGCGCTTTTATGTCGCTCTAGAATGCCGATTATTTGGAAAAAAGGGAGCAAGTTTAAGCGATCTTATATATATACACACACACACACACACTTACAAACACACATACACACACACACCTGAAGACGTTACGTATAAAGTAATTGTAAATTCTATTTAATTTGTGAGCCATTTCGCGGAAGAAAGGTTCGTTGATTAGTCAACTGCAAACTCGATTGAAATGCTAAACTGTTTTTTCTCGGCAGTCACATACTTGTAAATACGTTAACGGTGTTTCATATATCATATAGCGAGAAAAATTATCATGAAAAGCGGTCATGCACACTGTCTCTCGAAGTTTTAAAAAAAAGTTTCCTGCAAAAGTTACAACTCGCACGCTGGCCGACGAGTGCTCTTCGTTTTATTTATACTTTCATTGCTTCTCCTCGGTCTGGCAAATGCGCACATGTACCATCGTAAAAGTAACTCGGAATCAGCAAGAGCAACGTAGTCGTCCAGCGTTGAGACCTAAGGCTGTCATCGAATATCAGTGTCTGTCAATTCAAAACCATTATTGTTATGTTATTAAGGCACTGTGAATGCCACCTGTTGTTGACGATTTTTTCAGTTAGTTTAGAATTTTGAGAAAATATCGCTTTGATACGCTGTAGATTCCAATAATGAATTAAAACGTGTCAAAGAGATTTTTTCTCATAATTCAAAATCGAAAGAGAAAAACAGATCTCTGCAATCGTCGGTAACGGGGGTCTCACATCGTCAGAAGAGAGACGGATGTAAACTTTGTACGCAGGCGCTTGTGAAGCGATAGTTTTCGGGACCTGACATTTCTGCTATATTTTCTTCAGTACATGAGCGATCAAAGTTGTGTCCTTCGGATTTGATCGTTTATCAATGCATTTCGAAATTGTATGATGTTTATATATCTTTCTTTTTTATTGCGGTTATAGCGACTTTGGCCCATATAATGTTGCGTCTTCTGGTGTACAATTAATTAAAACTTCGAAAATATTTTTTACATGATACACTTAAAAAATAAAAAATATCGCTAAATGATGGTAAACATGACATAGTATTAATTGAAATTTACCATCTTATAACATTATAATGTAATGTTTTCAGGAAAAAATCTCACGAAAAAATCCAATCGGAAAATTTTGAAAATGATAAAATATCTATGTATATAATAATTATAAGTGTATAATAATGTGTGTAATAGAATATATATGAAAAAAAAAACTGTTAGAAAAATATTGTTTTAAAGAATTTTTTATGAAAAATAAAATACTTATTTCTTCATGCGTAAAAAATATTGAAAATGATAAAAATAAATACCGTAACACTTAAATTATCCTTTTAAACCAATAATGAAAATTGTACCGTGACATTGATAAACGAACGATTCTGATTCTTTTTTAAAAACGATATTTATTGTGATCGATTGATGAGCTCAGAGGTGAAGGATAATGAACAATCATTGAGCGTGCCAATTAATGGAAAAGTCGCCCATGCGTCTACAAACGTCGGAAAGCGATGGTGATTTGTAAATCAGTCATTAGTGAAAAAGGAATGCGTCCATGACATCGAAACTTAGTTCAGTGTGTCTCGATATTATTTTTAAGTTGTCCTTTTTTGCGTTTAAATTTTTACGTTTTGATGAAATCGCTAGTCTCTAGTGCTTTATTGTTCGTGAATGATTAACGAGCGCCGAAATAAATACTCAAGCCAATAACTATTGAATAACTACATTTTTCTTATTTTCATCCTGCCCTTCTGTCTCGTAATATAAAATAACATTTTTAATTCTATACTTTTAATGTATTTGATAAGATATTTTTATATAAATTCAATTTCAATAATGTATCTCTTAAAATCATTTGCGGTTTCATATATAATCTCTGATTGGAGTATATTTTATTATAACTAAAATTTTCTCTCATTTTATGCGTTTTCCAAGTGCCAATTATTTTTCTTTTTCGTCGGTTTTATACTAATTTAGTATATTAAAATTAAAAAAAAAAAAAATTATATTGTTTTAAATAATTTAATTTCATAATAATTCAATACTAAAAGATTTATTTTGTAAACCTATATTTTTATTTAATGATACTTAAATTATATTAAGATTTTTAAATGCAAGTATTGAAAATATTATATTAAATACTGTGCCTTCCAGAAAAAGTAACGAATAAAAAATTCGAACAGTTACTACGTTAGATAAGTAATGGATATATAACAATCGAAGTATATATATATAGAATTGAAAATTGGAAGATAAATAGAATAGTATGCTATAGCGCATACTACTCAATGCCAACATTTACTGCTTGTACTGAAGTTTATGAGTTTCGTGTGGTAATGAGATCGTCGGCATAGCATTTGATTTTTACAAGAAGTTAGAACTTTTCAAATAATTATTTTATAGCCAATATACTTTTAATTGAAATTTATGATGAATAATGAAAATGGATCATCGCTAATTTCTGAAAAAAATTCTTTGCATGGAGTATTATAACAGTGTTATTTTATCATGATTAAAACTCGTAATATATCGCCTACTAGATTTCAAATGACCAATGAACAATGGATCTGAAAGAAAAATCCGGTAAAAATCCGGAAAAATTGAATTTTAAATATAGTAATAAATATAGACAACTCGAAAAAATTGTCAAAAACAGAGGAAAAACAGAAGAAAACTTATATTTAAATATTCAATTAAATATTTACTACTTTTGTAATATACATTCATGCACCACAAATTGTCCTCTTTTTCAGAAGTTCTTCTATGAAATGCGATATTAAAACACACAGATTTTATTTAAAAAATGAAGTTCAAAAAACATTTGTACCGTAATAAATAAATATGAGTTTAAAAATTTAATTTAGCTATGAAACCCTCTTTTGTTATAAAAACAAAAAAGTATGAAAATTGGAAATATATCCTAACGGACTACACCAGAAAAAAGTGTATTAGTAAAATTCAAATTTTAACCACTTTTTGTCATAATAAATGAAAATATGGTTTATTTTTAAAAATAAAAGCAAAATACTTTCTTCTTATTAGAATAATTTTCATGTATAATACAACCAGTACCGTATTCCTGCAATATGCAGCATCCACAGAATCTCAGCAGCTTGATAGTGCGTTTCACTAGCATTCGATATATCATAGCTACTTCGGATGCATCAAATAGAACTATTATCAAAACAGAGCGCCACTGTTATACTATTTCCTTTATACTGATGCTGCCCCGTATACTGTATTGCTAACTTGCTATGATTGCATTTTTCTCAACAACAATTTGATGGTCTTGTATAGACGTGCGAAAATCATTCGAGACTCGTTGGAGGAACATCAAACACATTTTCTCCGCGACTTAACTCTTAAAATGTCCTTCAATAGTGCGCGGAAGCGAGGCAAGAAATGCACAGCTTTCGGTATTTGTGTCGTCGGAAGTATCAATGTTCGAGGACATCGTTTCGTCATTTTTAATGATACAGTTCAATAAGAAGTTTTATGCTAAAAGTATGTAGGTGGATTGGTATTCACAATTTTTTACGATAAAAACATTTTTTATTAACAAATTATATTCCTGCAAATGTAGTATTTTTATCTTTTGATTTTTACAAGACATTAGAAATGTAAATTTTATTTTTTTTAATTGAAAAATAAAATATTTTATGAAAAGTTATAATCTAGATAGAGTATTTTTTGATTTTATATATTACTATATTCTACTATCTTTTATTCCGTACTTATATTTATGAGGAAATTCACAAAAAATTTCAACTTTAGGCGCACAAATCGCAGGATGCCCTTTCGACGTTCAACTTCAAACTTTTATAACTTTCGAAGGAATCAACATTTTTTAATTTACAGAAAAGGGAATGAAAGCTCATTCTTTCTAGTTTCAATTTCTTTTCTTAAACTTTGAGTAGAACTTTTTCTGGGCTAAATGCCTGAGGATTAAAAAGGGCTTTTTTTTCATTCTCTTAAAAAATTTCAACATTTAAAAAAATGTGAGACAAAGACGTTTTTAATTGTACACATTTTTCCCGTATACTTTGTGACATAAGAAAGAAGAAAACCTGCGTCTGGAAGCTGTGCCTTAAAAAAAAAATTTGACCAGTTTTGAAGCCGCCTAAAGTTGACATTTTTTGTGAATTTCTCATATATAATGTAAGTTTCTGCGTCTGTCTCTATTATCAAACACATATCTTTATTATACATTTTCATAGCAGTAAATCCTTGAAAAAACCAAAAATTTAATCGAATGAATAAGCAAATAAAAACAATATAACTTATTATTTCCCAGATTTTATATTAAGTTTTTGCTTTTAGATACTGCACATAACGGCGTTGAGGGAAACGATTACGGAAACCTGAGCAGCCAAACAGGAAACGTGTTTCGCTAGCGAGCAAAAAAAAGAGGCGATCGGCGATCACGTCTCTTGATGTGTATTTGCGCGCAACGAGGTTTTTCATTTTCTGGCGCTTTGCAAAGGTAAAATAGAGAAGTGGATAAAGAGAAAAAGAGAACTAACTAGGTCTATCACTGCATAAAAGGTTCGAACAGAGTGTGACACGTGTACGAGGAATTTTATCGCATTATTAAATACGCTCGATGGAGTATTCGATCCCCAGCCCTCTCTCTTTCTCTCTCTCTCTCTCTCTCTCTCTCTCTCTCTCTCCTTCTGTAAACAAACGCCTCTATCGCGTCGCCAGGGTATGCACCAGGGAAGCAAAGTACCAGAGGTCATTTCTATTTATTCCAACGCTTTTTTACATTTATTTTGAATATGTCACTTACCGCATCTATTAGAGATCGCAATATAGGTAGTATATTGAGCTTTTACTTTATAAATGAAGTTTTTTAACAACATTTATATATGATTTGTCATGTTTATTTACCAAAAGATATAATATAGGAAGTATCGCATTAACAATAAGGTAATTTGATATTTAGCATTTCTTTATTCAAATACTTGTGGCCATATCATTGAATGGTCTTCAATTCAAATACATTATTCAGACTTTTGAATTGAAATAAAATTAATTTGAAATGTATTTAAATATTATAAATTAATTTTAAAATTTGTGTGTGCAGTGCGTGCGTGCGCGCGCGCGTGTGAGTGTGTGTGTGTGCGTGCGTGCGTGCGTGCGTCTGTAAGTATGTAAGTATATATAATAACGATTGAGTATGGATGAACGTATGCAACTACTTGAATCCAATATTAGAACTACTCGATTTATAACAAACTAAGCAAATCAAATCAGAATATACGGCTTATGTGGTACTATTCAGACTAGATCGGATTATCTCATTTACGGTGAACTACATTTTATCCAGTAAATACCTCTAACTATTCAAGACCTTTTATTTTTATAACTCAAGAGGGTGACTAAAATTTATCTCTCTTGCGAATACATTCTCATAATACCCACCCACACGTACATACACACGACTCACACATAAACACATACACACACATATATGTACACGTACACTTAAAGTCACATTGATGGAACTTCAGTAATTAACAAAATGTACTTCCTTTTATTTGTTCTTTTGGTCTTATAAATTTATTAAAATATCCAAAAGGATAGAGATAACACGTTTTGTGGCTTAATCTACCCATTAACAAAATTTATCTTTGTATCACCGATTTTATATATTAATGTGAACATATTAATTTAATATAGCCATTATAAATAAAGATTATTTGCAAAAAACGAGAAAAACATACTATATAAGGAATGTGATAAATGTGAATTGTGTATGTATACACTTTTTTGTTATGTTTTGAGTCGGACATATATAGTACGTGAATGTATGAACATCATTTTGATAAACGTATTAACGGTAATCAAACAGGACATTTAGATCTCAAACATAAATAACTCTAACTAAATTACAGAGTATTAGAAAAAAACAGCTCGATCCGCATACTTGCGATCTCATCCCAAGGTCACGTTAGTGCGTTTGTAGGTACTATAGTTATAACACTATATCGATAACTGGTGAACATTTAAAAGTACTAGATGCTAAAACAGAGCGCGCTACGTGTGCATGTAGACACTAAGAGCGAGTCCACATAAGAGGCACAGGCCTGTGCTTCTGTGCTTTTGTACCAAGCGAAAAAAACTAGTTGTTCGATATCTAGCATACTCGTGACCCATGGCAGGAGTTCAATATGTTAATCTTCAGCAATGGGTAACGAGTATTCTAGATGTCAGACAACTATTTTTTTTCGCTTGGCACGAAAGCACAAAAGTACAGGCCTGTGCCTCTTATGTGGACTCGCTCTAACGCTCTGAAGTTCGCTCTAAACTTCAATTCGATAATAAATCGCTCTCTCCCTTTCCCTTATATAAATTGAGCATTCGAGATAATCTATTTTGCCCTCGAACGATCTCGAAATCTCGAATAATCGAATCCGTCTCGAATCTCGAAAGGAGAGAAACAAAAGACGAAACAGTGGCGCGCGTAGCGCGCTGATTAACGCTAGTTATAATAGAGACTAGTGTTAATTGGGCGCACTACGCGCGCCCTTTCTTCGCTGTTTCTCGATTTCTTTCGAGTTTCGAGATCGATTCGACATTTCGAGATACCTCGCGAATACGCTCGAAAACCGAACGAATCTCGATCGCTCAATTTATATTAAGGAACTAGCGTTAATTTGGCCAGATACGCGTGCCCTCTCTTCGCTGATTCTCGATTTCTTTCGAGTTTCAAGAACGATTCGAGATACCTCGCAAAAACGCTCGAACACCGAACGAATCTCTATCGCTCAATTTATATTAGAGCGAGTCCACATTAGAGGCACAGGCCTGTGCTTTTGTGCTTTTGAGCCAAGCGAAAAAAACTAGTTGTCCGATATCTAGTATATTCATGACCCATGGCAGAAGTTCAATATGTTAATCATCAGCAATGGGTAACGAGTATGCTAGATGTCGGACAACTAGTTTTTTCGTTTGGCACAAAAGCACAAAAGCACAAAAGCACAGGCCTGTGCCTCTAATGTGGACTCGCTCTTAAGGGCGCTTGCTCACAAAATGAGTTTCTATAGAATCCTATGAAACTTGCAGGGTAGATTCTTATTGTTATTATGTGCAACATCTGCAAACTTCAGAAAGCCTAGCAACACCGTTCATGAGATATAAGCTATCAAAGTTAGACAATTTAATACGGTGTCTTATGAAAAAGTCGTGAAAAAATGAACGTTTTCATTAATGACGCCAAAAGTTTTCTATAGAATTGAACGAAAAAGAGATATTTTACTAATGATGATATTTTAAATAAGCTGTCCAAAATCCAGAAAGCCTAGCAGCACCGTTTTCGAGATACAGTTGTTTAAAGTAGGTAACTTCGGCCGCGCGTGTCCTTGTGTGCGTGTAAACAAACCAATGGCGTGCCCGCGCGCTACGCGTGTTCTACACAGACGGAGCGCTTCGATGTGAATGTACACACCGATGAAGCGGCGCCATGTGTACGTGTACAGCTCGCGTGAAATTTTGAGAGTGGGGAGACCCGAGAGAGCGCTAGGCGTACGGCGTTCGACTCTGCGTACTTTTGGTTACGATTGCAATGAGCAAGCGTCCTTAAGGACTAGCGTTAATTTGGCGCGCTACACGCGCACTCTTTTCGCTGTTTCCCGATTTCTTTCGAGTTTCGAGAACGATTCGAGATTTCGAGATGCCTCGTAAAAACGCTCGAAAACCGAGCGAATATCGATCGCTCAATTTATATTAGGGGCTAGATTCTAAAGCAGAGCGTGTTACGCACACCTGCAGACACTAACTTATCTTACCTACTGTATTAGCCAATGAAATTTTTTGATAACGCTTTGAAGTTGGCTCTGTAAGGTTCAATTAGATAATAATCGCTATCTCTCTTTTACAATAGGATTAGCCAATGAAATTTTTTGGTAACGCTCTGATGTTCGCTCCAAACGTCAATTCGATAATAAATCGCTATCTCCCTTTTATAACAGCGAATCCACATTGCATGATTTATGACTTTATGACTATGAGCTATGAGCTTAATACTTGTAGACTCATCCACTGATTGATTCATTCGCAAAGCTCAACCAATCAGCAGGGAAGTCTACGGGTATTGGTCATAGTCATAAGTTATAGATCATGCAATGTGGATTCGCTGTAATAGGAATTGTGAGTTCTCTATGAAATGTATGTTATTGTAATTTTCTTAAATTTGCGATAGCTGGAAAATTATGCCTGTATTTAAATCTAATGTCGCGGAATTAGTAAAAAACAATTTTTAATATTATACAGAAATTTTTCATAGAAATGGAAATCAGGTGTAAAATATAATTTTTTTTGTTCTGTTTTATTGAGCGTGATTCTCTAGTTTGAAATGACGATATGTCATATTAAACTGCCCAACCAACCTAACTGCTACCATCCTACCTACCTGCTTACAAATCTACCTATAAATTTTTCTCCCAAAAAATATGCGTTCAATCGAAAAATGCGCAATAAAAACCCAAGAGTGAGAGTAGCGAGGGGTTGTCAATGAGGGTCTTGAGGTAGTTCTACGGAGTTATTTGACTTTTTAAATTTCCTTTAAAAAGACTTATATAATATAGCTATTACTGAATTATAAATTATATTAAATGCTAAATCAAGTAATGATGATGTAAGGTTGAATAATGTTGAATTTCGGAGAAGCTCGCGTAACGGCTTGGTCGATGGGCCGCACCTTCGGACTTGCGGGGAGGGGAGCGAGTCCGCAACCCCAGCTGCAGCCTGTATCTCCCGATTTTCTGCCGCCGCCTTGCGGCAACCAATCCGCGAGCGCAAACGCTCACCCCCAACCCCTGCCAAGGTATTCTTTTACCCTCCGGAATTTCGGAGCACATATTCGCTCTCCGCGCTCCACCGGAGACAGAACTCCAGACCTAGACGCCGTGCCAGGTTCTCCTTGGGAGAGGACCTCGCTTGACTCCCGCCGCTATATGGCATATGGAGTCCCCCGCTCCCTCGCTCATGACGGACTAAGTCCTCCCCAGTGCAAAAAGGGAGGACTCTGACACTTTCAGAGTCAACGGGGAAAAGGCGAGGAACTCTGAACACGAGAATCTCGCACGCGTTCTATTTAGCTAAAACCTCACCTGACACTGTCATATTTTTAACTGTAAACTTTCGATTATTTCTTCACTTATTTAATTATTATTCTGGCTCTACCGTATTTGAAGTATTTTATTTAAAGTTTAATTTTGTTTAACGCATTTTTTATTAAGGTGCTTCTTTGACGGGGACTCCCAGTCAAATCAGTGCTAAATGAAAAGGTTACCTAAGATTAAAAAAACCATAGTTACTAATAATTATAGTTTAATCTGATAATAATACAATAATACTATGAATATAGTGTATTTAACATGACTAAAATAACTTTGTTGAACAAAATATCGATATTTTAGAAACAGCGCCAACAATTATTGATAAAAAATCCCTATCTTTCTTGTTTCTCAACCGATTTTAATTATCAAGGTCTCATTTTGTTCCTTAAGTAATTTCATGGGGACTTACCGAAGGAAAAATTTAAAAGTATTCAAAACCCAGAAAATTATAGCCAATTGAAAAAACATTATTTTCATAATCTCATTCACGATTTATAAACAATTAGCTATAACTTTCTGGGTTTAAATACTTTTAAATTTTTCCTTCAGTAAGTCCCCATGAAATTACTTAAGGAACAAAATGAGACCTTGATAATTAAAATCGGTTGAGAAACATGAAAGATAGGGATTTTTTATCAATAATTGTTGGTGCTGTTTCTAAAATATCGATATTTTGTTCAAAAAAGTTATTTTAGTCATGTTAAATACACTATATTCATAGTATTAGTGTATTATTATTAGATTAAACTATAATTATTAGTAACTATGGTTTTTTTAATCTTAGGTAACCTTTTTCATTTAGCACTGATTTGACTGGGAATCCCCGTGAAAGAACCACCTTAATCACCTATGTTCCTATTCCTTTTCCTCTCATGCTCTCCGACGCTGAGCTTACATCAAACTAAAAGGAGAAATATAACAAAATAACGTAATATAATAAAGTTATTGCTTAAATTATGTACAAACACAAAGATGTTTAATGTTGTTGTACAAAAAAAATTTTGTGTACTTTATTCTATTTTTTATGCCACTCTAACCTCAAAATCATAACTTTAATATGATTATTCGGCTCTCGTGGTATAAAATACGGTTCGAAACTGGTGCGTAAGAAGATTTTAGTTTTCTCGCTCACTTCGCTCGTGTGAAAGACGTCATATATGAGCTAAATAATCACCTTCCGCACCCGTGTAGAAATGTTCTATTTTCTCTCTCCAAAGTCAATTTCTCGGGACTTCATATATAGGGTTGGGTAGGCATTTCACATACTCTACCTTAAAAAAAATTGATAAAAAAAGATCGGGTTTTTGAGAAAAATGCATTTTTAGTCAAAACTGCATAACTTATGTATTTTTCATTTTTATGCAAATATCATGCAGGTGGTGAAATAAGGCGCTAAACTGAGTATAACGGCGTATAGTTTAAATTTCAAAGTTAGGATTTTGTAAAAAATTTCGAATAGTGCAATCGAAAAATGAAAAAATACGTGTCGAATCATTTTTTGAGAAGAACAGAAATACTCAAATTCCAAAATGATTGGTGTTTTATCATTTAGGCATACTCTGGCTGTTCGATTTGAAATGGATTCGGCCATAAACCACTTTCGAAAATCATAGAAAATGTTTAAAAAAATCATACATTTCAGTATTCAAACATTTTTATTTGTTTAAGAAAACCACAAATCTTCTTTTTATTCTATGATTTTCTATTTATGTTTTTTTATCTATAAAAAAAGATAGAAAATTATAAATACAAACATTTTATGTAAATATCACTATAAATGATTTTTCTACTATAAATGCCATAATAAATAAATATACATAAATTTATATACAATGCTATTTTAGCATTAAAAGAAACTATGAAAAAATATAAAATTCACCCATTGCCAATACTAAGGATTTTAGGGGTAGTCCATATTGAGAACTTTTGAGCTTTTAAAATACTATTTTGACTCTTTGTAAAAGCCAGTTTAGAATTATTTTTTGTTATCAAATGTACTGGGCGAGTCTTCTCTATATTGGTGGTTTCCACGCAGCCTACTGGCCTAGCGCGTATATCCTTCCACTGCTTTATTTTTCAATTTCCTATTTTTTTACACATAACCTATAAATTTCTTTTGTGGAGTGTGGACCTTCCTGTATACCTTTCTTTTTTCCTATCTCATCCATCCCGCATTTTCCCAGGCTTATGCCTGTGGGGCGGGGAAACCCTCCCGAACAGAAATTAACTTAAGGCTAACATAAGGACCTTGTCCGTTGCCTTAGAAAAATCTCAAGATCCTGATAATTAGGTACCTCGTGAGGCCCCTGACAAGGCGCGTAACGAGGTGCACCTCCGGCCACGCCGTGCTTTCCAGGCATATTTCGTATTTTTCACTGTTTGGTATACCCGGCTGAAATGGTCTGATAAATTTCTGGTGCAACATAGGTTACCAGATTTCTGCACCCTTTTTATTTGGTTTTATCAGACCTTTTCAACCGAGTAATATACTGCTTTAAATAATAATGTACTGCGTAAGCGTTGCAAGTTAACTAAAATGATTAAATAAATTTTTTTTCAACTACCACAGGCGTGTTAGTCTAGTAATAACATTAATGTAAGAAATTGAAGAAAATTATTTTTAACCTACTAAATCCAGACACGTTATTACAACATCAAAGCCTGATCAGGGCTTTGTAAGGCGTACGCATGGTGGAAGGAAAACAAGGTGTGTTCGTGCGCATCATACCTAACAACCAACCATCGCGTTGGGCCAAGCGGGAACCATTTTGGATAATTATCCAATAAAAACGAACCCGCGATTTTTAAACAAGTTCCTTATTGAATAAACATAACATGTTTCTTATTGAAAAAACCTAATTAAAAAAATGAAAATGACAGTAAGAAAAATACATATTAATGTTTCAAAAGAATGAATATTTTTTAATTTAACTTTTTATTTTATATTTCTTGTAAAGGTTTTTCATTTCAATCTTTAATGTTTTATAGGATGAAGGTTATTAACAGAACAAATGTAAAAAATTTGCTCAATAAATAATTTTATTTTTGAAAAACAATTTTATTTACATATAATACAGATATATACAAATGTAGTACGTAAAGTGATAATAATCTATAATGTTAATACTGAAACTTAGCAATTTTTTAGCACTTTTTTTTCGCATCAGAATAGTAGATTTTCTTACAAGGAGGGAAAATGGAACTTTCGCAGGCACGTGATATGACGACCGAGGCGAAGCCGAGGCCGTCATATCACGTGCATGCAGGAGTTCTATTTAACCCCCGTGTAAGAAATAGTATTTTTCTCTATTCCTGGGCGAAAGTACGTTAATTAATTAGTCTAAAAAAGTCGAAAATCATCGTCTTTCCTGGTGACCAACTCTGTGCAGCCATATTTTTACTTTCGCCCTATGTTTTGATAGCGTTAGCGACTTCACGTCGTTCTTGTAGTTTGCAGGTTATATTTTTCAATTTTATTTTACCTGTCGCAATTGGGTTTTCCCGATGCGCGCGTTTATGTGTATTCGATGCCCGCCCAACATTTGCAGCACGAGCGTAGCGAGTGCTGCTGGTTAGGGCGGGCATCGAAAATACATGAACAAGCAGATTATTACATACTCATGTGAATCAAGAGAAAGAGGGATAGAGAGATTGATAGATAAATAGATAAATCTTTATTCTGCCTTTTCGGAAAAAATTAGAAAATACATTAAAAGGTATAAAATTATAAATTTCAGTCAATTACAATAGAATACAATAACAATTTTGTTCATTATGTCGTAAAATACATAAGAGATATAAAAGATTTATCAAAAACATAACAATGCAAAAGAAAACTAAAAAGAGAATCTTTGAAATAATAAATAAAAGAACATGTGGTAAATAAAATACTTACAAAAATACTTATACGAATGTTCCGCCAGAGATAGGAAGAGAGAGAGAGGACATTTCCAAATAAATAAACACGAATTCATAGTAGACCATCCTTCTTGAGAACACCACGCTCCCGATGCGAGACAGTTCCGCGCCGAAGTCGCACACTTTCGCGACTTCCGCGCGTCAAAGTCACAATTCGCTGTATTGTATATGATGGGGTTAGGCTATTTAAAATATTGCTCACAGAGCTTTCGGTCACGCGTGAAAAAAGTGACGCACGCAGTGGGCAAAAGTGCTTCTTCTTCTAGTGTAAACAAACGGCGAAAACGCGTACTTTCGCCCGAGGAATAGAGAAAAGTAATTTTTTATTGATTTCTCCAACTCTGATAAAAGTTCTTATACGAACAAGACAGAGCATGACATCTTCTGATAGCACATGAGTCTTTAGGAAGATTTCGCGTTACAAGTTTAGTGAGTGTTCTAAAAATAAATTTACTTTTAGATAAGTAAATAGGTCCACGAAAATTATTGAAAATATTATATAATTAATGATATGATTATTTTTTTATTTTTTATCTTTTTTTTATTTTTTTATTCATGATTATTTCTTCCTTCTAGAAGAAGCTTTGTTATAGTAAAAAAAAATTTTTTTCCGATCATAGAAAAAAGCAAAAATTAATTTTGCGAAAATCGAAAATTGACAATAAAAAAAAGCATCATCGAATAAAAAAATTGATTTTTTCCCCAATACGCAAAAAAAAATGATACCTGTCAAAAATTTTGTTGTGATAAATGAATTTTTAGCATTAAAATTTAACAGAAGAAATCAATAAATTATTTTGAGGAAGCTACGTGCCAATGAATTGGCAGAGGTTTTTTTTTGCATCTTTGCTTCTATTCTTGCATCCAATTACAGTGCTTACAGGTATTTTCACAATTATTCAAAAACAATTTATTACTCAATGTTTGTTTACGCTTATGTACGTTGTAGTATATCTATACACTGAAAAAAAAATGTATTAGTATTAAATCAATATTTATTTGAATAGTAGCAAAAAATATTTTCTTGAAACAAACAATTGTTTATTTGACACAAGAAAAGTTTATTTGATTTAAAAAAGGTATATTTAAATTAAGCAAATAATTATTTGTTTCAAGAAAATATTTTTTGCTACTATTCAAATAAATATTTATTTAATACTAATAAGTTTTTTTTCAGTGTATATAATCTAATATGGCGCTCGATTGGCCCAGTCACGTGATGCGCAGAACGAGCTCAATTTCGTACCCCCGTCCGAGCACACGTTGTTTTCCTTCCATCATACGCGTACGTTTGATGGATACATATCAGGGCCAGACGTGGGCCATTCGTGTAGCCCTAGTTTAATTACTACACTGAAAGAAAAATATAGTATATTTTCACATAAAAGTACTATAAAATATAGTATTATTTGACTACGACCTTATTTTATAGTAATGTTTACATTTGATATTATGGTCAAGATATATTCAAAATATAGTATAGATTACTATATTAAAAAAAATATTATATAGGTACGTTTAATATAGAGACAAAGTATTCGACATAATTACAATATTAATATTGTAAAAGATACTCGTAAAATTTAGTTAAATTTAGTTAATTTAGTTAACTGTTGCAAACTGCATTAGCAGATTGCTTTCTCAAAGAGAATTCATGCTTATATAATTTTATTTTATTCATTATTGCATCTTTAATAAAAATTGAAGTATAGGTGTCATTATCCAATTTCATACAAAAACTTATTATTTAAAAAAAGGAATTTTTTGCAATATAATTAGAGAAGTTTCCATAGAAAGATCAATACTGTAATGGGAACTATGTTTTGATGCAGTCATGTATGTTTCATATGATTAAATCACTTATACAATCTGTTCTGAAAATGCATGCGTCTGTAAACATAATCGTGTAGAGCGCAAAATTCTAAGAAAAAAGTTCCTTTACCATTTTTTCATATGACTAGTACTTTTTTAGTAACTGACGTGTTTAAATTGTTGCTTTTAATAGGAATTGTATATCTATAGATATCATCTTATAAACATAGGTATACATTTTCTATTAAAAACAAACAATTTAAACACATCAGTTACTAAAAAAGTACTAGTCATATGAAATAGTACACGGGTGGGGAAGCCGATTATTTAGCCGATTACTCGCTTCGCTCGTGCAAAAAGTCACACCACCTAAGTAATCGACTTACGCACTAGTTACGAACGGTATTTTATACCACGAGCTCCGAAAAATCATACCAAAGTTGTGATTTTATTTTATACCACGAGCGCCGAAAAATCATATCAAAGTTGTGATTTTGAGGTTAGAGTTGTATAAAAATGGTAAAGGAACTTTTACTTAAAATTTTGCGCTCTACAGGATTATGTTTACAAACGCATACATTTTCAGAACAAGTTGTATATAGAACGGTGATCTCCAATACAGTAACTTTTTTTTCGCGAGTTGTTCTACTCTTCGTCCGAGTTCCACAAGTACTATTTCTACCAGGAAAGATTCGCAGAAAATGTGTATCATTTATTGACGAAATGTAGGACTAAATAGACGGATGACAAGAACTTTTGGCGGGACGACCTCGGTCTTAGTTGAAGGACGTCTCATGTGCCAGAGTTATTTTAATGTATAAATATATAAAGAGCAATGAACTATGTAGCATACCCGCTGTAAATGACAAAATATAGTCATAATAACCAAAAAATATAGTTTAATATGACAACGATTATAAAATCATGTAATAACAACAAAAGTTTTTGTTAACATTTAGTATAAATTTTACTAACTTTGCCACAATGTATTATTGCCACATTTATTGTACTGAAAACTTTATATATTTTTTTAAATAACTTTAGAAATATGTCAAGTGATACTATTTTTATATTGTATACATAAAATAAAGAGACATAGTTCAAGATTCTACAAAATATAGTTTGCATTACCATATCGACGCTGGATGCAAGAACGCTCTATCTCGGCTGCCGGTTCGAGAAAGCTCTATCTTGACGCCGGATTCAAGAACGCTCTATCTCAAATGAGATTTTTATTTGAGATAAAACGTTCTTGAACCCGGCGCCGAGATAGAGCGTTCTCGAAGCGGAAGCCGAGATAGAGCGTTCTGGAAGCAGCAGCCGAGATAGAGCGTTCTCGAAGCACCAGCCGAGATAGAGCGTTCTTGCATCCAGGCGTCGATATTGTGTTGGCTATAAAATATATTATTGTTTACTAAATTCATATTTTTATTATCAACGTATTATAGTTTATTCTACCAAAAAATATGGTAAGAGGAACTATATTTGATTTTACTATGCAATATAGTAACTACCACTAACATTTTTTTTCTCAGTGTAAATATTTTTGTAAGGCGATTTTCAGGCAAATTAAGGCCTTATCAGTCCTCACCGGGGCCATAGCAGCGCCCCGTTACGCGCCTTGCTATAGGGACCCTTGCGGCAAACCTACTCTGGCACTTACGTTTACGTAGGGCTAGTGCTATTCATTTTCCATTCGGGCTACAGGTAAACCACGTGGGAAAATCCTAATTAGGAAAACCGGCCCCGGGATGGTCGGTGTATTGGGATAATTCAGTTTGGATGTGTAGGTCACTTCCGTAGACTTAGACACCGAAACTGTATTTCCCCACACGTCCAGCTCAATTTTTCAGAAGGCAATTGCAATTATTCAACATCTAACCGATTACACGAGATATAGTTGTAGAAAAAAGGTCACCCCCATCCAAGTACTGGTCGCGCCCAATGCTGCTTAACCTCAGTGATCGGTCGAGGTGGCGACTGCGTTACCTGCCAAACTGTCGGTATGTCTCCTCTATATAAATTATTCAAATTACAAAATCATTCTAAAAAACTGAAACTAGATGTAATATATAGTGATGTAATAAATTATTCAAAGTAAAATGCGAGATCACACCTGGCCACTCTTTTACGATCAGTTGCTCAATAGTACAGAATAGTGAATATACACTATTTTTCTTTCAAAATAGTGAAATTCCATTTCCACTAAAAATTAGTGTATATACACTACTCTGTAAGAGTGTCCGACTTTGTACTGAATAAAATTTAGAGAGAATGTAAGATGAATTGAGCTGTAACCCTTATTTTGATCATTATACAATGTGTCTAGTTAAGATAATGAAAACAGCTATATATACAAGCAAGCCTTTAAACGTTACGCCTGTCGTCTGGGACTGTCCGCAAGTCCAAGCGACGAACACGTCATTGACGTGGCTGGGGGCAAGATTAATCGTACGAGGGTTGATGGAGGAGGAGGGGGTCTACGTCAGCGAGGCGCACCGCACAACAGTCGCCGCGGCGGCGACAGTCCATTTTCACCGGCCGCCGTGGAGTATTATAAGAGTGTCCCGCAAAAAGGAATGGGAGAAATCGTAGAACTTTCAAGCCACACCGCACGCTCGCCTCGCCGATCTAGCAGCCCTCCGGTGTTATTTGGGGTGCGAATAGCTATAGTATAACTGTATATGTATGGATGTGTATACATCGGCCGATGGCCCTCGCATGGATCATTTTTTCTCGCGCGTCCGCTGACTTTGATTGATGGACGCGATTTTTTCGACGACACGAGGGGTCATAAGTCACGACGGTTTTCAAGGCGTATTTCGACCACGAGGGCATTTTTCGGGGTTTGTTGTGCTTTTTTGGATGTGTTTAGCGCACGTGAACACAATGTTTCAACGAAATGCGAGTTGGGTTATAAGAGACTTTACAAAGATACACACAAAGAGGATTCTTTGAGCGATAAATCTTATGCCATTCAGAAAAAATAATTAGATTATTTATTAATTATTTATTGGGAATCATTCGGATGCATTATAATATTACGTATTTGGAAACAAATTCGCACTAATATATTATTTTCAGTAATGGATGTTAGGGAATTTTGTTTGTTAATTTTCTTCAAACGAAGTTTTTATATTAATCTGTAAATATGAGAAAATATGCCTTTCATATACTTTTACGTTTTAAATGGGTTTCTATACATTTTCGTAAGCCAAGATTAGACATTTCACAACTGGTATTTTAAAATTAAATATATAGAAAATTGTAAATATTAATTTATGAAAAAAAATAGAAAAATCTTCATAGTATATTAGAAACAGAACAACTTTGGTAGAAATCGAAAAAAATAGCCAGTTTCTGGCCATGTATTAGCTAAGAACTGGCTAGTTATTTTTTCCATTTTTATACCAGAGAATGTATCAAAATATACGTAAATAAGAAAATTTATAATAGTTTTTTTCATTTTCACTAAACTAATCTCTTAGATTAATAAATTCAATTTACAAAAATAAATGCCAAAAGTAAAATAGCTCATATGAAACAAATTGTGTGTACCAATGACGTGTTAACAAAGATAAGGATTGTAACTTTCTTTTAAACTTCTTGTACGATATCTTCAATAATCTTTTGTCATGAGAATTAAGCCTTAACTATTGCGTTATATATTGCTAAATTGTAAAGGAGGGATGCTCTCGACCAAAATTTATTGACAAACAAATATACCGTTTTTGTATTTTAGGATTTGTTATTCAGAATCTGATGTACCACCAAAAATACCACCATTTAAAAACTTGGATAACGCGAGAGCTCTTTACAGCAGTAAGAAATTTAACATTTCTGTATTTGAATCGAAGTATAGTATTTCTATAACACCTAATTTATAGTTTTAGAATTAACTAAAATCGATAGAAAGCTGAGCCATTGTCAATATGCACATAACGATATCGATGATTATAAGTAATATCAGGCTTGGCCAGTGTAAATAGCATTATGAGGTCATATCGCATAGAGCCGGCGAAAGCACCAGACTTGCAGGTCCCAGTATGGACTATTACTAGGAGATCGCCCACTATTAACGGAAAGATTAGGTAAGTTTCAAACCACAGTACTTAATTAGACAAAGAATTAAATACTTGAAAAATTTGATTTTTAATGAAAATCATTGTCTAACTTTAAAAGTCTTTGATTTTGATTAAACATAAATTCATAACTATGCAACTAATTAAGAACAAATATAATCTATTTTTTTTATTTGGTTTGATCATTATTAGCGTTTTCTTATTAAAGTGACAAGCAGTATAAATTACTATTTTTAAATTTGCACGTATACAATAAATCATTACAAAAACTACCTAAATAATTTAATGATGTAGTATCATACCTAAATAATACAAAAATACCTAAATAAACCTATTACTGATAAACCTATTACTGTAATACTTATTACTTTTACACAATATTCGGATATAATTCGGAGAGTAATGTACTGTAGTGACATTAAATAATTTCATAAAAGCTTTTACTCATACTATATAGATACTTCATCCGTAGTTTCAGTACATAGAGTAAAAGCATCAGTTGTCGATCATCTAATTAAGTTATCGGCCACTTCTTCTTCCACAATTCTTAATTGAAATAAATAAACGATTTTTACTTTAAAATTTATTTAAATAACTTTTATTTAACTATTGAATAACTTCTATTTTACTTTAAAATTTATTAGTTTAGCAAATTTGATTTGTGTGTAACTGTTACAACGAAAATGTCTGACTACTAGGGTATGACCAACCACTAGTGCCACAACCCTAAATATGTTTGACACAAAGTAAAATTGACCTTTTGCTTACTACTTTTTTTCGATTAGACTATGTTTAATAGGGGAGGATGGGGTATTGGCGGACACCTAAGGGGAATTGCTTAGTATTTTCAATTCATTGTAGTTTTGATTCATTTTTTACGTTATATAGTTAGTTTCTATTACTGTTTATCAAAATTCAAGTAAAATTTCATCTTAAAATAAAAATTTATAATTTTATAAGATAAATCAAAAAGAAAAATCAAACTAAGGTTGGCTTTCAACTCGAGGTAATCCCAGTCAACATAGAAGAAATACCAGTCACTAGAAAGATATTCTTTTTATAGATAAATAATTCATTTAATTAAATTAGCATAAAAAGTGTTCACAATTTATCATTTCCCAGCGAAACACGTAATTTAAATTGATTTTTACTTTTAAGATAGGTCAGCTAAATGTCGAGTGACCCAAGACAGCAAAAGTGAGGTTATGATCTCACTTTCGAATAAAAAAATCGTAATGAAATATTTTTTGTATCTAAAAATGGTTATATATACTAGTTATTACATCTATGTTGATATTGTGGCACAGTAGGTGCATAAAAAACTTCATACAAAACGAAAAAGTGTGACCGCGATTACCCCAAATTATTTCGTTAAAGTATTTAGATTAATGTAGTATATTTAGTGTAACCTTGAAAAATCAAAAGATATATGCTTAATATCTTATTTAATACTCGAGAATTCTCATAAGAAAAGTATAGGAAAACTACTTTGGCTTATAATTACTCAATTAACATAAATAAATATATAAAGTTTTCTATGCTTGAAAATAGTAGTATATTAACAACATATTAATATTCAATTGCAATAAGTGCTCAACAGTTTATGAATTCCTTGCAAATAGCTGACCGGAATTAGCCATAGTGACCGGTATTACCTTGTTTTCCCCTGTAGAGAAGATAACGATTTCGCTGTGTCATTAAGTAGTCCATATATAAAAGAGAGGCCGCGATTAAGTATCGAATTGGGGCAGCCATGTTCAAATTGTAGGTCAGCCATATTGTTAGATGAATAAAACTAACTCTCATTGGTGGGTAAAGCTGAAAATATACAGGACCACGTGCGCGCACAAAAAATCGCTGCTTTAGGTAAATTTTCTATCATTCTGGGTGATATTACGTAAAAGTTATTACCGCATCCATTTGATGTTTGTTCCCCTTTTACAGTAAGGTCAGCTTCGTGTACGCATATGGGCAAATCCCAGAATTTTGAACTTTTTGGGAACTGCAAGATATGCCATGAAAACTAGCCCATATATAAGAGTTTGTATTTTTGGAATTTAAGAACTAAAAAGTTCCCTTGAAGATTTAGATAATAAGCAACTGGTATATCTGGACTGTTTTTCATATCACATTGATATACTAGGGCTTGAATTAAAACGTTTGTTATAAAGAAAAAGCTCTACAAATTTGGCAATGATAGTGACTTTTTTTTTCTAGATCGTTTGGAAAAACACATAAAAATCACCAAAATGACCACGAGTTTCTCTTTTTCTGTAATTTTTCGTAAAAAGTCTTCCTCTGCCATCAAGTTGAACTTTTTTTTTTATTCCTCTATTGAAAAATAAACATTATTTTTTTGGTTCAGTCATGTGTTTTGTAAAGAACTTGAGTTATAAATCTAAAATTTTTAAATCTAAAATTTGGCTGTTTCCAAAAAGTTTAAAGTTCTGGGATTTGCTCATATACCAGTATATCTGATAATACATTTTGCGTTATTTGTAATTTTCAAAATAATTTTATCAAAGACAAAAGTAACATTCACGTTTAAATTCCATTAATTTTACAATAAATCGTACGATACATAAATAAATAATAATTAAACCAGAACTCTATTGTATTTATTTCAAATTGAAATATAAACATATTGTCTCAAATATTTTTATTTAATTAATATAACTTAAAAGTAAGATGAAATATTTAAATTTATTAGTAATGTATCAAGCGAATATTTAATATATCAATGAGGAGTAAAAGCTTGAAGTAAGAAATACTGCGGACATTCGAAATGTCAAAGAAGCAATTATTTCTCATTCAACGAGACGGGCATTACATCGCAATTTCCCAGCGGCAAACAAGCAAACGAGTGAAAAATAAGAGGGACTAAAGAAAAGAAAAATACCATTGAAGCTTGAATAAACGTCGACTCAAGGATTATATGTGTGGGGCATAAACGAGCTTTCGCCATACGCATCGCCAGCTTCTCCCCCACCCTCCTTCTTCAAGTTGCCGCGCCAAACTTATTGAATTTTCGCTATTTACCGAACCTCTCTCTATCGCTATCGCTCTCTCTCTCTCTCTCTCTCTCTCTCTCTCACGCTCTCACTTCGCGAGCGATCAAAGCGTAGATTCGCGAATAACGAGTTTATCTTGCGCCCGCGCACGTTGGCGACTATGCAATCGCGTGTGCAGAGCGTGCGCGCTTCGATCGGTCTGCGAGCGACGGAGTAGCGCAGGCCTCGCGCGGAAAAACCCTCTGGATTTTCAGAAGGCGCCGACGGCTCGGTGATTCATGGGACCGTTCGCCAGGCGCGTATGAGCTTAATGGCCCGAGCCAGTATTTTTGATCGATCCCCGGCAGTTGCGAGCTCGCGAAACGCGAGATAGAAATACGTGGGTGAACTGGAGGGCAGATGCAAGCATGTCGCAGGAAGGAAATTGTCGAGTGAAATGAGTTGAAGTACAGGCGCGGATGTCGCAATTGCATTTCAGATCGACGAAGGCCACCGAGTCGCCCAAGCGCGGAAGATACGAATCCTTGAAAATGGACTCAATGCCAGTTGATGGTGAGTGCCGTAATCAATTCCTATTATACCACCTACCAACAAAATGTTTAAACGCTTAACTATTTTTTAAAGCTTATTAAAATTTCAACTACTACAATAAATTTAATCTGATAAGAATTGAAAATTATTTAAAACTATTTTTCATGTCGATTAACTAAGTGTCAAATTATTTAATTGAATCTAAATCAAATGAATGATGTTGAATTTGGAATGGCAATAAAGCTTTGAAATAAAGAAGAAAAGCCTTGTTTTTCGGGAATTGTTTAAAATCCTCTTAAAAGATCAAAGCCCCGGGCAGCCAATAATATAAGAATTTTTCTTTGAAGAATCGAGACCAAGCGCTTCGAATTCCGGCGCCAATCTCGTCGAGAGCACGAGGAGCTTTCATTGTGCCCTCAGGCCCATCATCATTTTGGCCCAGATTTTTGCCGTTTTTCCAGTCAGCGGTGTCAGGTCAACCAACGCGACTGAAATAAAGTTAGAACAATTATTTACATTTCTATTGCATACGTTTTCGAGAGTACATCAAAAACTTTTCTATATTTTTAAAGCATAAAACATGAAATAAAGGCAAATCATTTATTACATCCCGCTTTGATTACTTAAAATGTTTTTGCTATAAAATATCTTTTAGAGTGCTCTCTTTCTATATAATCGTGCTCTATATTTACCATTAATTTAATATTGCACAAATTTAAACATTTAACATGTAACGTATTTTAATGTAAAATATTTTTTACTAGATTTACATGGCGAAGTTTGAAGATCGTCTATTGTTGCTTATCAACTATAGGATCAATAATTCTTACATTATTTAGTATCCACCGATTAGCAACCACTTCCATTACTTCTAATAAAACAAGTTAGTATTTAAAAAACAATTAAGTATTTTTATTCTATGCACTTTTCAAATACTTAATAAGTTCATGACTATATTATCATTATGTATACCCTGCTAGAGGAACTGAAAAGTTTTTCTATGTTTTCGTCAGAAATTGGAAATGTTTTCTTGGTTAGTAATAGTATGAAAATAAAACACTTTTTTTTAAATGCAACATTTAAGCTGATTTCAATGATGACTTATATAGACGTACTGCACTAAAATGCGGACTTTCGAAATTAGGTAATTCTTATTATAACATAATTATAATGACATTTTTATTCATTAATATTGTTTCGGAAATAGTCACAAGTTAAAAAATAAACGATAAAATGAATTATGATATGAGCAAATTAACTCGAGAAGAATAAAGTTAGTTCAGTCTCATTTTAAATATAAAACTGATTTTTGTGCGCACGATACGCGTACGCGGTTCTGCGTGTTTTCAACTTTAATCTCACATGATTTTATAAACAAATTGACCAATCACAGCCTGAAATTAAAGTGTTACATTCAATTCGAGATTTATAGCGTTGGGTTTTTTATAAATGGATTCGAGATTTATTCGTTGGTTCCTTTATAAATGGATCAGATCAGATCATAGTGATCATATTATGGGCGATTGATTACAGGTTACAAGTTATGGGTAATGGATGATAAGTTATGGGTCATACATTCTGAATTACGGGTTGTGGGGGATGGATTAGTTATAGGTGATGAGGTTTTGAGTGATAGTTTAAACTCATTTTCTAAAAAATAAACATGCCTTGTTACTCTTTCCTCAAAAAAGAAAATTTATATTTTACTTTCATATAAGGTAACTCGAGCTCATTCGACCGTAGATCTAATTCGACCACGTACACGTACACACACACACACACACACACACACACACACACACACACACACACACACGCACACACACACACACACACACACACACACTCATGCACGCACGCACACGCACACACGCACACAGACATACCCGCGCACACACACACGCACGCATCCACGTCCCCAATTTATCGGAAAGCTCAATTAGACATATAAGTAAAATATACCTAGATTATATTTTAATTTACGTTTATAAATTTTTGTCGATTTTGCCTCGATCAAAAAAATAAAAAAAGTTTTTTGGATTAAATTGATGGAATCAACTAAACATGGCGGAGCACAGTCAAAACGCTCTTTTGACAATTTGACTACGTGTAAAATCAATACTTGCCTTCGGAGCGCTCCGGCGCTCCCTGATATCAGATCTATTTTTTTTTTTTTGTAGAAGACGTACTATATTTTGACGGCTAACACTTTTTTCTAAACATGCTGGTTGAATTACCTCGAGTTATCTAATCCAGCTTAAAGTTTCAAAATTCATAATTCATCAGCCGACCTGAACGGGTTAATTAAAATATAATATTTTAAATGAAACGCACAATTAACGGTTTCAGGTAAGGCACGTCATGGCGGTATATCGTTAATATTGCAACAGACTCGATTTTTGTTCTCGTATTTTCACTGGCTCTGTTATCTGCCCTGACGCATCGATGACTTACTTAAACCTTGGTGACTCGACTTTTTCCGAATAAAAAAAAATATTTTTAATCAAGTAAAACATCTATGATAAAATAATTAATAAAACATTATGACTAACGCGTGTTGCAATGTTTTCCATTTTCTGCATTGTATATGTATATAGTGTCAAATTGTAATTGAATACTTGACAGGTTGTAAATTTATTTCTTTATCAATAATCATGAATGTAACAGTTTTTGACGAAAGATTTTTATCGTGCACTTATGGCAAACCTCGACGTGGTAATTTCGAGCAAGCCGCTGGGCGAGTGTCCGAGCAATTAAAACGATTGGACGCGCTATGACGCGGCCGGATTTCCATCGTGAGAGAGAAAAAGCTAATGTGCGCGGGGTGCGCTCGCACCCGGCGATTTTCCAGGCAATCTAGTGTTCTCTTTGACGGCCGGGATAACGACACTGCTGTTTCTGAAGCTGGCGCGCCAATGGCCGAGCTTCGCAGTCTCTTGGGAGTGCATGGAGCGAGAACTCGCGGGGCGCCACAACCCACGCCGCGCCAATGCTCTCAATCTTGCCCTGAAATTCAAGATCCTCAGCGCCGTCGTCATGATACTCGCGCTCGGTAAGGCATCATCCCCGAGTGAAGAATCGCGGCTCATTTGCAATTCCCATCCAATAATGACGGGAAAACCCGCCTCGCCTCGGCTTTCCGCACCATGTTTTTTCATTATTATAAAGACGAGCAACTTTTCTGTCTTCGTTAAGCTATGTGCACGCGATTTCTATAGCGCTCGCAGCGCGATGCTGCGTCTCGCGTTTCGGCAAACTTTACTACTTAATAAATCATCATTTATAAATTCGCTCCCGGCGATCTTATTGGAAACTTGACAATGATCCAAACACTTTCCTATAAAATTTTATTTTTTCACGCGACCGATGACTATTCATATGTTAATTGCTTTCTTCTTACGTTCTTAACTTAACATAACAATGAAATTTATTAATTGAAAGATATCATTTATTATTATATTATTAAAATAACAAGTATTTTGTTACAATATAGTGGAACACACCTTGTCGATTTTGGCAGGATATGTTAGTGCGGTAGAATGTGCGAGTATCCGTGGTGATAGAGACATTCTTTCTACGTACTTCGCTCTTCAATTTCCACAAGTATGCAAAGGAAAAGTAATTTACGATTTTCATTTTGTGAATTCACTTTTTCAAACAATCAGTTTCTATCTGTTAGATGTTTACGGATTCCAACTATGCCCTGTGGAAAGGATTAATTGTCCAATTTGTAAATTTCCTTAGTACATTTTCCTGGAATTTCATGGACCTTTTTCTCATTCTAATCAGCGTAGCTCTTACGGACCAGTTTACACAACTTAATCAAAGGCTGTATGCTATCAGAGGAAAGGTAGTATTTTTTCATTATTAAGTGTGTGTGTGATTTAAATACTAAATTAAAATAGAAGGAAGGATACTCACAGACGAATAATATTTAAATTGAATAAAATAAATAGACCATCATATGAGTTTAGCCCTTAAAACACACAGTTTCAAATAATTCCATAAAGGACACATGGGGACAGACTGACCTCACCGACTTAAAAATAGCTGCTAGATCAAAAGTAAACGATATTTAACTAAATTCGACAACAATACTTGAAAAAAAACGTGAAAATCGCGGGGTTTCCGTGAAGTTTCCGTGGGGCCACAGTGACTCCAAGTGTCCTACAAGAATTAGTAAAGTTTTAGCCAGCGTATGAAGACATCATGCATGTATCAATGTTGCATTAGTTTGACACCCACAGTTTAATACACTGAATTGACAATCGCCGAAATTAGCACTGTTTCAATGTGAAGTCAATGCCGGAATGGTGGTGGGCTGAAGCCCGAATCGACTTCAATCGGTTGGCAACGATGACACGTCGCATGGACTCCCAAATCAATGATATCGTTCTTCTATCCTTCTCCACAAATCTCTACTTCATCTGCATTCAGCTACTCAACTCTTTCAAGTAACGACAAAAATACGAACTACAACTTTTCGTTTATTTATAATTCCATAACTGAGTTTTACTTTTTAAATTTAATTTTCTAATTCAGTTTTATGAAAGAAAATTTTTACATAAAGATATTTGAAGATTAATAAATAAAAATGAAAGAACTGAAAATAATATAGATAAATAACTCCTTTTTATATAATTAACTCAACGATCAAATATAATAATCTGTCTTATTCGATATAATTATAATCACAAATACATGTTTGGCCAGATCAATTACAAATAAGTATATATTAACATTGAGCTAACCTACTTATACGATCAGTTATTAAGCATTTTTAAACAAGTAGCATTGGAAGATGTGATGCATCTGTTTCATTTTTTTTGTTAGTCATTTATAAAAAAAAAGAGACAAAAACGTGTTTTCCGTCTCTAATGTTTTTCATGACTATTATATAATATGTAAATGTATCACGTGATCGTATAATTAGGCAATTAAATCGCCAGAAAGTCGGCTTCACTCATCATTTTTTAGGATAGGATAAGAGTCGAAAATAAATATAACATTATAGTAAAGCAATATCCTCACCAGGAGAGTGTCAGGGATCAGGTTCACGGATTCGGCTAAAACTCTAGAATATGTTTTTGAATGTAGAAATATGAAGAAAGCCGCAATATTAACGCCCCAAACACTCAAGTTATGGATATTTTTAGCTTTATATTGAAAAAATCTTCAAACAAGCTTTATCTTAAAACGGCAATGATTTAATCTTGAATAGTCTAAAATATCATTTCAAAAAAAGAAAATAGAACTAGAACAACGAGCTTTCATTTTTTTTAGAATTAAAAAATATTGATTTCTTCAAAAGTTATGGAAGTTGAGCAATGAAAATACACTGTTGAACCCCTAAAATTGGCTATTCGATTTCATGTATATTTTGGTGCAGTTTCGTTGCTCAAACTGAAACTTTCATAACTTTGGAAAGAATTAAGATTTTTCAATTTTCTGAAAAAAGCAAATAAAAGCTCGTTTCCCAAGTTTTATTTTCTTCTTTTAAAATAATATTTCAGATTTTCCAAGATTAAATGAATACCGTTTTGAGAAGATGCATTTTCTAAGATTTTTTTCAAAATAAAGCTAAAAATGTCCATAACTTGAGTTTTGTGGAGTGTTAGGGTCTAATATAGCGGCTTTCTTAATATTTCCAGATTCCTGACACTCTCCTGGTCAGTTAAAACTACAAATAATTGTTTAAAGCAATGTCTTATTGATTATGTTATTAATAAACACTTATAAAAAATATAAGCAATTAATAAAAAATATCACATAATTAAATTTTCAATTAGACCCATATCTATATATTTGTTTTGCTAACTGAGTACTTATACACAAAACAGAATTTTGTACACTCAGCAGTTAGAAAAAAGAGTACGCAACCGCGCGCATATATGAGAAAATCCACTGAAATTTTAACTTTTATGTTACAGAGCTAGAACTTCCAAATTAATAAACCTAGCTAATTTTGTCAAGTATGTACTAATTAAACGAGATTCTCTTAACCTCGCGCTTTATTTATATTAAGATTAAAAATAGTGATCATGACTAAAAATAGCCTTAACTATACAAATTTGAGCGTGCCTTATGCGTTCGGTATCAAGTTTTTTAAACTAATTTGCTTATAAAAAACATAACTATTTTTCAAATATCACCAAAATTTCATGAGACCATCCTGACATCCTACTCTTTCAGAAAATTCAATCTGCAAATGTGTGTCTCTTTTCTGAAAGAAAATATAAATAAAATAAAAATCGTACAGAGATTTGTGAAATACTCAAAAAATTTTAGTTTAATCAATTTTTAAAAAATAACAATTTGTTTTTTTTTGTAATTATTCAAATTGATGAATGTTCTTCTCGAAAAAACAAAAAAAATCATACATCTCTAATATGTGTGCCTCATCTACAAAAAATTTTACTGCATTTGAAAGAAGGATAGATCAACGCGTACCTCGTTTTCAAAAACATTATTGGATGGCACATCCAATGTAGATTTTAACATTTATTAAGATATTATCTACCCGTTAAATTTGTATTTCATGTTTATAGTCAGAAAACATATGAAAATAGACCCTAAATTCCAGTAAAAACATATCACCTATAAAACAATTTTAATATAGTACATTTCGACACGGGTTGGGAAGTCGATTATTTAGCTGGTGTGACTTTTTGCACGAGCGAAGCGAGTGCGAAAAAGTCACACCACCTAAATAATCGACTTACGCACTAGTTTCGAACGGTATTTTATACCACGAGCGCCGAAAAATCATATCAAAGTTGTGATTTTGAGGTTAGAGTGGTATAATAATTTTTTAAGGCATTTTCAATGATAACGAATACCTATAAATGAAAATGAGGGACGTGTATTTTTTCGTATTTTTCTTAACTATGGAAATGAGAAAAGTGTGCTCCAAAAAGTGTACTGAAAAAATTTTTTATTTTTTTTAGGCCAAAAGTTAAAATTTTCGAGGATTTACTCATATAGGTATTTTTTTATGCAATATAGTTGTCGTTATATACTATTATAATACAGTATGAGTGTAATTTTTTATTTATAGAAGTGTAAAAATACAGGATATACACATCTATATACTACCTTTTAGCATATTGTATAAATAACAGTACATTCACGGGCGTAAGAAAAAAGTTATCAAATTGTTCTTATGGCTATAAAAAATACAGGTTTTAGTATGTTGGGAAAAACAGTTAGGCCCTTGGACGTATGTATAAGAAGGACATATTTATTATACCACGAAAACAAAATGAATTATAAGTTTTAAATTAAGGCAGTGGTCATTTTTTTTAAATTAATAGATATTTCTATTTATAATGCATGTAATAATTTTTATTAAAGATAGCAAATTTTAAATGTAATGGCTCATATCTAATTACTATCATAGATTAAGTTAAGGATACCGAGTTTTTTTTTAGGCACCAGTTGTTAGGATTTTCAAATGATAGGAAATATTATATTATTCTACATAGTTTTAAATTTGGATGTATAAATAAAATTTTATTATTCATAGCATCAATAATCAATATAATGAACCTATAAATTAAATTTAAGGAGGCTAAGTGCCAGTAAATTACCAGCAATTTTTTTTAACTGGTTACCAGAATTTTTTTTTTAAATTTGCATTATGAATATCATAAGTAGAATCGATATAAAAAGTGTGAAGTATATTTTAATGTGCTCCTCCAATATATGCATATTATATGCAATTATTCTAAAAATTCGCTTTGATGTATAAAATTATATTTCATGTGATGAATGTTTTCTAATATTAATAATTTCTTTTAGACCCATGCGAAACGCAATCCAAACGATTTACTTTTGCTTTTCATTCGGATTTTTACTATCGAGGACAGCGGCAGTTTCGTTATACGCAGCTACGATTCACGATGAGTCGCGTTTACCTGCTGCAGTACTGTACAGTGTTTGCAGTTCGAGTTATTCGACAGAAGTAAGTCCCCACTTTTGTTTCAAAAATTGTTTATTGTTTTTTTTTTACCACGTTTGTGCACGACAAATGTAATTAATTTTAAAGATACTTCCATATTATAATACGAAGTAGATACATAATAGAAAACGATAAATAAATCTCTAACATGCGAAAATATTTTGAAAAAAATTGAAAATTCCTAATTAATTAAAAGTTTAAAAATGTGCTGTACTATAAAGTTTGAGATTGAAGCGAATAAAGTACTAATGCATGTAATTAAAATAGGTTCGAAGGTTTCTGACCCAAGTAACGACAGACAACATAAGTCTCACCGGGATGAAGTTCTTCTCGATCACTCGTAGTCTTATACTGACAGTAAGTACATTCGTAAGTACTCCCAACTCGGCCGACTACCCTTACATTGTAACCGTAGCGAGTAGTCCCAAGCTTGAATATTACGCGTCAATGACATTCGCTCCTATGTTTTTCATTAATACGGCAGGTCGCTGGAACGATTGTCACGTACGAACTCGTCCTCGTGCAGTTCAACGCCGTCCAATCGGACCACCTGCAGAACGACTCCAACATCACGAAAGTGTGCGAGGTGAAGTGAAGTTTTGTTACGACATGAACAAAGCAAAGCTCTCTCTTTCTCTCACTCTTTCTCAACGCTCGTTCTACATTGCGTACAATCCATACACTCATCAATTGCTCTAATATTAATTTTTTATATTTTTTAATGCAGCAAGCGCTCGATCTGCAATGATACACACCCACAGACTGCAATGCGGATACAGTTTTCACGTTGATGCTCTTCATTTTTTGCTATGCATATTCACACTAATAAAATAAGAATAAACTTATAGAATGCATTCATTGTTATGTTTATAGAGAAAATATATTCATTAACATTTATAATTATGTTGCACATAATATCAATTATATAGTAAGTTATATAAATTTATACGTCATCTTTAATTCATTAATGATAAAGTCAGTGTATTAGTTTATATATTTATACTTATAGTGATATAGTGAGACCCCATTTTTAATAATATATTTTTTACACGAGGTTGAACAATCAGATGTATATTTGTTTACGCTTGAGATAGTATAATGCTTATCCAACATTTGCTTGGTTTTAGATTATAGTTTTAATAGGCACAGTGCATAGCTCAATCAAACTAGTAAAGGCACACATATTTTTAGAAAAAGCTTATTCTTAGATCCTTCACTACAAATACAATGATATATATTATGATTGCCGATACAAAAATACGTAGTACTTGATACAGACTTTTCTTAACATTTTTACACGCATCATAATCTCATGCTGCATCTTGACACTAGAAGCCAGCTTTGGTAATATGATACCAGTCTGCGTCAGCAGCGGAAAGTATATTTTGTATCAGTCAGAGTCTCTTTCACAGGAAGATTTCACAGACGTCAAAATCGAAGAATTTTGAGAGAGAAAAAGAGGGGTCGTGCATCGAATATTCGATGCATTGGTCGACATTGTTACATCTTGTCGGATTTGAAGTTCAATGAGATATTCATCAATAGATCTATTCTCTTCTTAACCCATTAAGTCCTAATCGACCATTTCACAGTCGATTGGTTTTTGGCTTAGAAAATAAAGAAAATTAATGAAAACTAATGAGGAAATGATTGTTTCCTATGTAAAATCGCCTGCTCTATCCGAATTCAGCATCCGATTTTTCACATTTTCCATGGAAAATTTAATATGGCCACTCAAAAATGAGGAAAATTTTCTTTTTCTGAAAATCGACTGTGGGCATTTATTTTAGTTATAAATCGATATAATGAGGTCTGAATAGTCTGCATATAGGTTTTCGAGGTTGCTGAGTTCGAATCCATCACCAGATTTTCACTTTTCCAAAATGGTGACTTCAAAATGGCGACTCAGTCTGTGGAAAATTAAATTTTTCCGAAAATATATACGAACTCAGCAACCTCGAAAACCTATAAGCAGACTATTCAGACCTCATTATATCGATTTATAACTAAAATAAATGCCCACAGTCGATTTTCAGAAAAAGAAAATTTTCCTCATTTTTGAGTGGCCATATTAAATTTTCCATGGAAAATGTGAAAAATCGGATGCTGAATTCGGATAGAGCAGGCGATTTTACATAGGAAATAATCATTTCCTCATTAGTTTTCATTAATTTTCTTTATTTTCTAAGCCAAAAACCAATCGACTGTGAAATGGTCGATTAGGACTTAATGGGTTAATACACGTTAATTAAGGCTCTTAGGTACTTATAAAAAATACATCTCCGGTTTATATTATTTTCCTCATCATTACGATAATAACAAGTAAATTATAAGATTTCTGAATTGCTGCAAAAACTTGCTCTGGAAATTTTAAACAGTAAATTCAAAGTACATTATATAAAATATAAAACATACTCTATATCTAACAAATATTTACAGTAATATCAAGGAAATTGAGTTTATAATTATGCGTCTTCTAACATTTACATGCTATTACGATGATTACATTTATATCACATAAATTTGTTGTCATCAATAAAAAAAAATTATTTTTCATTCTAGTTATTCAAAATTACTTCCTGTAAAATCATTACGCATGAATTTCCAACGAAAGATTGAAATCGATAAATGGTGAAATTTTCATTTACAAATAACTTACTTACTATCTTATTTTCTTCATCTTAAAGCGTTAAATACCGGCAATATATTATACCTATTTATCAAAGTCGTACTTGTTTTCGAGAGCCATATTTTTATGTACAAATATCAGCTCACTTAAATAAATTACTAAAAGACAGTTATCCCACAATCATAAATATTAAAAATATTTTGAATACTAAGTATCTGAATGACGCAACAGTTATTATATGTATAAATGTTAAATGAAAGATCTGATTATATTTTAATATTTAACATTAAATAAATAGATGAAATCGTTGATTATAACTGACCTCGTTATAACGAATTTTTATGACTGTAATCACTATTTTATCATAAAAATATACTTTACAAATTATTGTATTCTTAAAAAATTTACAATATGAAAATTGTTTAGTCTTCTTATTCCTCTCCCTTTGCTCGTTATTTTCCATTTGAAGCTGAGTCGTCGTCACGTTGTAACGCAACATTGAATTGCAGTAAAACAACTTCATAAGTAACGATGGCTCCAGCAACCTGAAAGACACAAGCCAAGTAAGAATAATAATAATTGTCTTCGTTTTTCCGATGATCATACTCACTGCAAGCATGAAATTGCGCGTTATGGAGAAAAATCGATGTCCCGTTAACGCCACATCATCAGAAGCAATTTGTTGCTGTAATCGTTGAGCCTTCAAAATTCAAAATGTATATTGTTAGTTTAAAAGCATGCAAATATTTATTAAATCCAACAAATTTTAATATCCAATAAGTTTCCTTATTGGTTAAATAAAATATGAAAAGCTATTTTTAGTGATTATAATAGAAAGATTGTCGGTTGAAAATATTTTTTATATTAAAGAAAATTAGATAATTCGTTCATACCTCGAGGCAATAATTAATTGTTGGACAGTTGTATAGTACTGGTAATATAACCTTACACTGATCATTGATACGAGCGGTCAACAATGTCACGGCGATTGTTCGGCCGATTAAAAAGATGAATGATCCAAAAAAGTAAATAGAATTTATGATAGGGTGCTCTGAACTGTTAGGCCTTGAAAAAATAGACTATTTTTAAAATCTAAAACATGTTAGATGGATATTTTTTATATCGATAGTATCGAAATGAATAATTTTAAGTTACGTTAAAGATTGGCAATATGTACCATTAAGTCTCTCACATTTTTTTTTTTATTTTTGTATAATTCGTGTCTATATTAACCCTATCATTGAAAAAATATAGATTACCAAAACTGAAAAGTAAACATAAAACAAAAATGCATCAATCAACCAACAAAACAAAAAATAAGTCTTGACCGGTATTGAGACAAAAAATATAAGAAGCTGAGATCTTGGCTCGCACACTGCAAATGAGTCAAAACACATTTCTAAGATGTTTTTAACAAAACTTAAATTTTTACTATTACAAAGATTCCTCTAGGAGAAAGCAAAATGTATTACTTTATTTTGTATTAATTAAAGAAAGCCGCTAATGGTTTTATTAGCCCGACTCCACATTATTTTTTTCAAGGTTTGAAAAACACTCTAAAACTTTCAAGTGAAAATATCTTTCTACCCTATATATGATTATTGTTCCTACTTTAAATCCTTACGTAACTTTGTTATGCCCGAATTAGAAATATCCAACGCAAATATGTTCGTTAAAATTTTATTCTATACCTGGCATCACTGGTTTGATTTCAACGTATACTGTCAGAAACGAAAAATGCTTAATGGCCGATACTAGACGTATACTAATATAATACTGTGGGACTCGTCCCTATATATGTGGCTTCCAGGAATAACGACTTAACTCACTTGCACGTGGTTTCGAGAAATCGCCGTTTTAAAATTTCTGTCATGGCACTTCATATGTAAGATCGAAATGCGCGAGATGAATCATAACAATTGAGACATTTACAAAGCTATCGAATATCTTTCGAACCCCACTATCAGCTGCTAGAATACTTTTTTGTTCTTTGTATAAACAAAACAATGCAGTTAAGTCGTTATTCCGGTAACTGTGCAGTAACTGTTCGGTAATTGTTCAAATAAGATAGATAACATAGTTATTTCTACACTTAAAACATAGAATACGAATTCTTTTTTAAATATTCATTCCCCCGCACGCACCTCCCAACGGAATATGCGTGAAGTCAACGGAATTCGGTAAACCTAATACCGAACGTTACTCGGTTACTGTTTATGCACACTCGCCCCATCGCCCGGCAATCAAAGCTGTTGTGTTACCTTCTATTATCTATTGCCTTTGATCTTTGTTGCTATAAAAATAGTTATGTCATAATCTGTTTATTGTATAGTATTAACTTCAAAACGATGCTTTTAATTAAATATAAATATTCAGTTGAGTGGGTTTTCCGGGCACAGGTGCAGTTAAGTGGTTATGCACTTAGCTGATATTTGTTCTTTGGACGCGTTTCAGATTTCAGGTATAAATTCCGATACTAACTCAACTTTGACAAAAAGGCAGTTAAGTCGTTATTCCTGGAAGCCACAGATATATTGATGCGACATTGCCATCTTCCGAACTTAAAATATATATATATATACACACACACACACACACACACACACACACACACACACACACAATTTAAAAGATACTATGAGGGTGAAGATAGTTAAAAAAAGCTTTTAATCGGATTAATAATAATAATATGCAAGTAAAATTGACGATTGGACTTACGAGAGGCCATTCAAAAGCTGCAAGCAAATGAAGTATATGTTATTCGTAAAGGATAAAAGTATAATCCCGGAAATATTTTTGTCGACTTTCTTCACTAAAGCGCTTAATACGGCATAACTTTCGCGCAACTTGTGCCAATCCACGACCGTCAACTGAGCTGGCGTTGCTCCAGAGATGCTCGAGTTTAGGCATTTATATCTCTCAGCTATGCCCGTCGAAATCTGTAAAGCCCAACATTTTGGAAAAGTATTCTTATAATACTTTGCTGTCTATTAAAACAGCTCAAATAAATGATTGTAATGGCAACAAGTCATGCTTACCAGCATGATAAACAGATCCGTAAAGTTCCAAGTGAAAGTCGCTATTTTACTTACAATGAAAATAAACAGCCCTAAGGTAAAATTGTAGTCAACTGAAAACCAATATTTTGATAAGAGAAATTAATATAATTTTAATGATCATGTTGAATTTAATTTTAAAAATATCCTAATGATTTATTGAACATTTTTTGGAATTTGCAGAAAAATTCCACTAGAGTAATTAAACTCTTTCTTGGTAATACCATTTAGTTTTGAATCTCTCTGACAGAAAACGATTGTAACTTTTTGGAACTGATCTAAGATTATAGAAGTGCAAATATTTACAGTTTTCTATTTTAAGAGATCTACGAATAAAGCGTTATTGAGATTCGTTTACGTTACTAAAGGTTGAGATAAATCCGGTTGGATTTTGTTTATTGACTTTCAAACGTTAAATCACATCTTTTATATACTGATGTTCTCATTGCAAGAAAACTGGTGGTTGAATAAATGAACTATTATCGATATACTGAAGTATAAACGAATACTTTGGAAAGTGTGACATATTACAGGGAAAACTATCTTTATCAAACAATTTACTATGTAGGAGGAAATTTTCAAAGTAATAAACGACGTCCCAAGGGTCGGTGATGTACGGAGTGTGACTAGTATACCAGGTATTCCGTACTATTTTTAAGTATGAAGCTATGCGACTTATTCATATAGATGGTGAGAAATTCCTCGAGGGTGTGGTTTCCATTCCACATATCCGTGGGCGCGTTGTTGACCATGCTCAATATGTGCTCCAGTAGAGCGAGGCTCAAAATTGAACCGGTGATCAGCGAGAATCTCCATCTCAGCACCGGTCTGCGATTGCTCGCGCCACTGAAACGCAAAATATCCAGCCGCTAGGCATAAGGGCAGGCCAGGGAAAAAGAGGAAAATAATAAAATAATAAAGTCGTGCTGGCTGACGGATCGCCAGCGCGTGCCGTTATCGCTGTTTTTCTGCCGATAGCGCGCCCTCGTGTACATTATAATGTACCGGCAGCGATAAGCTCGGCCACGATCGCGCGGGATTAAAGCGACACGATGGGAGGCGGGATTACACGTGAATTTTCATGATTACAGGGGAAAAAGCAGAGTGGCTTTGCGCGCCAATTGGGTTAGATTCTACACCGGACTCTAATTGTATTTATGGTTTTCCGATTCGAGCCTCGCGTCTATTTGCGATTCATCGCGTGCTCAACATCTAGAGCCCGCTGGTATGGCTTAATTGAATGTAAATAATTTGTTTTATTACGACTTTAGAAACATGAATATGGCAATATACGTTATAAACAGTTATGAACATTTTCTTTATAACATTATATAAAATGATTTATACACGGAGAGAAAGAAATCAGTAAAAATTACCAAACTGTCAAGTAACCCTGAGGGAGACTTGTGAATTCAAAATTTTTACCAAACTTTTTGGCAATTTTTACTAAACTTTTTGTAAATTTTACAAAACTTTTTGTAAAAATTGCTAAAAAGTTTGGTAAAAATTTTGGATTTACAAGTCTGCCTCAGGGTTACTTGACAGTTTGGTAATTTTTACTGATTTCTTTCTCTCCATGTATAAATGTTTAGTAGAATCATGATTTCTTTTAATATACAAATACTAACTATCATCTAATGGTATTATTTTTTATTGCATTAATTTTGAATCAGCTATTATATTAAATCTATAAATTATTAAATCAATAAAAAGTGCTGGCTTCTCAAAACAACACTGTTTACAGTTTATAAGATAGAATCTGAAAATAATTTTTTGTTCTCAAACTACTTCAGCCCTAGCCAGGTGCACACCTTTTTTTATGTCATACATGAATTGATTTTTGGCGTTTTTGAGCCTAAAAAGCGAGCCTAAATTAATTTTTACGATTTTACGCAGTTTTAGAACAATGGGCGCAAAAGTATCTACTAAATGATACTTTTGCGCTGGCCGGGCAAAAAAGTCACTTTAGGACCTTTTTTTAGGCCGAAAACGGCGAAAATCGTGCATGTGTTACACAAAATTACACCACATCGAAAAAGATGCTAATGATTTTCTTCAATTTTGAAATACCGCGGGCTCTGAATATTTTCAAATACGTCGAATGATAAATATAAATCTTATTTTATATCCATTCATAGAAAAGCCTTTGTTTTCTTTCATTTTTATAATAATTTGTTGATGTTTCATTTATCGAATTACATTTTTTATATAAAATTATAAAAAGTGCAATAATAAATGAAAATTAAAAAAAATTTGTTTATCTGTTATTTCTTTTTTCTTTGAGGGGGCTTCACCCTGCTCAACTAAACATAAATCAAGGATGCTCTCTCTCTCTACTTGGAGAACGGGGCGAAGTACTTTGCTAAATAATTGGGATATTCAGCGGACGCGGAGAATCGTGTCAAAGTATACGCTCGACATTACAGAAAAAAGAAGAAAGGGATTTCGACTATAGCAAAAAATATCGTAATCCACACGAGCGTATCTTTTTCACACTCGTTCCGGCAGACTCGTGCGTGAAGGCAACTAACACATTTGTCGCCATGAAGTTTGCGCGAAAAAGTCTTTTACATACAGCTACTCATATGGAAATAATAAACGTAGGAAATTGTAGAAAACCGCAGGAAATTGTAGGAAACAGTAGGAAATCGTAGGAAGCTGCTGGTTTTTGGACAAAATTTTAACGGTTTTGTACGTTTTTGTACATTTTTGTACATTTTTGTATGGTTTTATACATTTTCATACGATTTATAAATTTTCTCAAATTTGTCTGTAAAAACATAAATGTGTGAAAACGTAAGAAAATATAAGAAAACGTAAGAAAACGTGCAAAAACGTACATTTCCGTAAGTTTTAATGAATCTTACAATTGTCTACGTTTTCTTTCGTTTTTGTACAGATTAATGCGGGTTTATATAGTTTCATACATTTTATTATGATTCGCAAATTTTTCGCGTATATAATAAATTTTTCCTGTCGAAATAATAAACCTAAGAAACTGCACAAAATTGTATGAAGCCGTACAAAATCGTAGAAAACCGTAGAAATTAACCATCCAAATTGTTCGAAAACAAACACTTTGGTACGGTTTTGTACGGTTTCTTACGGTTTGCTACAGTTTCATATAGTTTATTACGATTTCCTACACTGGTTTCTTTTGCCTTATGGGTACCTATGCAGAAAAAACTTTACTGTTTGCAGTGCGTAAAATAATAATAATAATAATAATATAAATTATGTTATCCTATTTATCTAGATATATACATATGCATACTATACAAATTATTGCCAAGTATAAAATATATAAATATAGCTCACCTGTTGAAAAGTCTCTCCATACTTCTCCAATCATATTGAATTGAAATCCATTTAGGACATAGTCGTAAAAACATGATGCTGCCAAACAGGCTGTTTCCATAGAATACTGCTCCGATGGTAGCATCCGCTATCCCTCCTGAAAATTGGCTGATAAATAATTCAATAAATAACAATAACTTATGTTACGTGTTTATATAATTTTTTCATTTCCAATATTCTTATATAATAAGAAATTAGTATTACGTATAGTAGTAGGTATGTTAAAAAATGGCAAAAAATTATTCGTTTCAATCCAATAATTTTGTCTTTATCTGACGAATAAAATGGTTGTTATTCTGTATAAGTATCAATTTTTGTTGAAATAAATTTTTTTCCTAACGGAGTGTGCAAAATCGAACTCTGCGTATCTCGTTAAGAAAAATAGTATACGTAACACGTGCGCAATAGGTCACCCGCACTCGTCTCTTTTGTCAAATTCAACTCATGCGGGAATGACTTATTTTGCGCACTAGTTACGTAATGTGCTATTAAAAGACTATACATTTGCTTCCTTCTAGAAAAAGGTTTACGATAGTAAAAAATATTTTTCGAAAACACATTATTACAACATTATTTCCATAAATGAATCCTTCATGCAAAAAGGGTCCTTAGATATACGGAAGTTCCATACGCTTAAGGACCCTTGTTGCATGCACCGATTCAAATGTTAATGTTCTTTTTTTAATTCGGTATAGGTAGGCTGATTGTTTTCGAAGTAAAATATAAAGTTTATCTATTTACCTTTTGTTTGGAAGCTATTAGCATTAAGCGTTTTAAGCAAATGCAAGAAGGATATTAAAGTCATAAAAGATACTCCAATAATTATAGAATATGCGTAAAGAACGCGTGGACCCCATCTTCGGAAAGAAAATTTCCTTACAGAGTCAGCTCGAATGTTATTAATTGGGAGTATACCAAAAAATTGAGCTGTTAATAAAGTTGTGCTGATTGCACGGTGAAAGCATTCTGAATCCTGCAAATAAATAATAACATATTTGTTCCAATCGATATAATTATATAATATTAGAAAAAAATGAATAATATATCTATCTGGGTATAGTCTATATACATTTTGCAATTTATTTTACCAGTATTTTCCTACATCGGCTGATAGTACTATATTAAAAATTAACATGAATAAAAAATTATAATCTCAGATCGTTATTACAGGAAGTACGATTTTTGCTACGTCATACTTTTTTGTATGTTAGTTAATTTAAGTGGTTTTCCATCGTTTCATTTTAATTACATAAAACATAATCTACATACGTTTGCTTAGAATTCAACCACTCAGATAATGTTATATGGTGACTTATGCCAAGAGGAAATGAGTAAAAATGGAAATATTAGAAAGCATCATTGATATTTATCACATACTTCTTGGCTTAGATTTAATCATTTCTGTTAATACATTAATGACTTGCTTCATAAGATTTTTACTGAACAAACTCTTATTCTACCCACGTGAAAATATTATATGACAGCTTATATGAGATAGTAATTAAAATCTCACAAACATCTCATATGAGATCTCAATATGAATTCTTACGAGGCTCTCAATTATATTTAACAGATAATCAAATTATCTAAAAATCAAATAAGTAAATAAATTTAAAATAATTCAAAGTCAGCCCTACTCTGAACAATCTGTTGATACCTGGAGTTTTGCGTCCTGTGCTCGCGTGGATTCTGTGTGCCCCACTTTGTGTGCCCTGCGTGCCTCTCAAAGAGGTTTCCATTAAATTCTATTTACTTTTTTTCGCATTGTAGCATTAAAATAAAAAAGGAGGTTAAAATTCATTTCAGAACCTACCTGAAGAACTTTATTTTATCCCGAAAAAAAATATTTTTTTTTTTACTGTATTCAGTACTTGAAAAATGAAATAGTTTTAATTTTTTCGTGCCATTTTTCGACCACGTCATATTTTACAAAACAAACTATTGTTTATATGTATTTCTAAAGAAAAATTCTAAGAATATTCATTAAGGGAAGACTGAGGTGGAAAGATAACATTTTTGCCTATTCATTGTAAGAAAAAAAAAAAAAAAAATATATATATATGCGTGTGTGTGTGTGTGTGTGTGTGTGTGTGTGTGTGTGTGTGTGTGTTACATATTGTAACATTTCACTTAAAATAAGTATTTTTACAAGTTTTTAGTCCTAAATATTAAATATATACAAAGTTATGCCTCTGAAAGTAGTAAAAAATACTTGATCTTTGGAGTGGAGTGTGGGCAGCAGCAGTTTACGCTCAGCCTTGGCTCTTCTAGAGCATTTTTTGACAACCGAAACAAACAAAAATTGGTTAGAAAAATAAGAAATGTGTTGAACATATATTTATTTGAAAGACATAATCGATTATCAAAATGTTATTGTAGTAATTTTACTATTTTTAATTAAACAATCATAGAAAAAGCATTTTTGTTGAGTAAATCCAAACACAGTTTGAATAAAAAAAGACTTCTAAATTGTGACAAAAAAAAAAAATCAGAAACGCATTGTTTCTCCATTTTTTAAATATAATTTATCATTTAGTAAAAAAAAAATGAGATTTTTCGAATTGTTTTGTGTTTTTCCAACACAGTCTTCCCTTAATCAATTCATGGAATTGATGCATATGGTGCATTAATTTTTTTTATGCATTCAAAATTTAGAAATTGGACTGCTTGAAAGACCCGCCAAGCTTGTTGTGCCCCGTTCTCCCCTACTGGGCTGCCTGCTTTAATAGATTACCTGACTACAGACGAGGAAAGAGTATTTGCAAAAGCAAATCGTTTAATTAATAAGATTTATCCATATAAAATATGTAATAATGCTATATAATGCTTACTTGTGAGTGTAAAGAACTCCGAATACATTAAAAACCACGCCATTACAAAACGTTATCATATATACGAAAAGAGAGTATGGAAATACAGAAATATTTATTTTTAAAAAAATAAGACTTACGTTATCTTCAGATATATATCTACGGCTTTGTAAAGTTGGTCGTTGTTTTACAGGATCAACTTTTGAAAGTACAGGTGTTCTCGTACCTCGTAATTTCTTATTTTTCCTTGAACTTCCGAAAAATGATAACATTTTGCGTCCGATACTATTCTGAATATTCTTAGGAGCATTCTGATCTTTTTGTTTGACTTCAAACGTCATCACCTTTATATTAAAAAAATTTTTAAATAGATGAATGACTAATATTCTATCCAAATTAAAATATTTCTTCTAAGAATTTTACATAAATTTTAGATAGTATTATGTATATTTGTAAAATAATCAATAGGCTTTAAAATAATCAATAGTCTACTTTTACATGATAAGATCAGCTTATTTGACGTTATGTAATATGTAAAATGAAATGTAGGTTCATTATAAATAAGTCTCATTAGTCTATCTTCATGTAAAAAAAAAAAAAAAAACAGTTTTTTCCGTACAACTTTTAGTGACCATCATTTCCTGATAAATGGAGTTGTACATAGATGTGTCAAAATAACGTATTTGGTGTAAATACTATAGTTTTCTTTTAGAAACATTCTAATATTTATTTATACTAATATTGCTTATTGATCTAAAAATGCTTTAAAAAGTACATCGTTAAGTAAAAAAATATAAATAAATAAATCACCGAGACGTTTATGTTTGTACGGTAAGTACGTGAAATCTGATTTTCGTATACATACAACCAAAATTGATAACATCAGTGTTTCTCAGAATATTGTGTTTGAGACATATCGATAAAAGAGCATTTTATTTATATTGATGATTTGTTATCAAATTGTTTAAAAGTTATATTTGTGGCTTTATATAAGAAATCAATTTTAGAGTACAATACAATGTCTACGATGTTCAATATACATGTAGTGACGAATAATTAATCATTCATTGAAAATATTGAGTATGGTTATGGTATTGATGAAAAATCATTTTTATTTGAAGGGAGTATGTCCACGTGGTGCATATTTAAATACTTTTCAAAATGCAAAACTATAATATCCATTATCAATTAGAGAATAAAAAAACTCAGAAATTAAAAAAAAAAATTACCAGGTTACTATAGCAAATGGAAAAATTATAAAAATGTCGATGAAAAATACTTTGATATAGGTATTCAATATAAGAACAAATTTTAAATAATCATTTTAATAACTTTTACACTTAGTAAACTTACCATTTCTTTTTCTAAATTTTATGTTTTTATAATCAAGGTGGTATGTCGAAATTATTATGTTTTTATACTTTAAAATTAAATAGCACTGTTAAAATTGATTAAGATCCTCCTGGGAATTCCCATTTACCTAAATTACTTTTGAAGTTATTTAAAATTCTGTAAATTGTAAACATAAACAAAAAACATAATTTTCGGATTCAAATTTTTTTGTTCAAATTTTCTTTTGAATGAATTAATAAAATTATAGACGATAAAAAAATCTTATGACGATGAAAGGCAGAAATAGTAAGCGCATATAATACGAGGAAAAATAAAGAACATCAGCACAAGGTATAATTTACACCTTTTTTGTTACTTTTGTTCTTTCTTGTATAATATAGTTTGTTTTAGAAAAGGTACCCTATAAACTTCGTAGTCGTTTGTTTCGAAAAAATTCGTAACTACTTGTCTGTGCTATATTGTAGATAGTAATATATGTAATGTGGATATAGTGGTGGTGTTATACGTTAACCTATAACATGTACAGTAATTTATACATAATGTAAATAAAATGCTATAGGAATATAAATATAAGCAGTGAAATTTGATTCTTTCTTTGAAAATACAAAATTTTAGGAATGAAATTAGTACAAAAATATTTTTTTTTCTGTATATATAGTGTTTATTTTATAAAAGATTCTACCAAAATTTCTTCAACCAAAATATATAGATTTTAAAAGGTGCATGTAAAAGGCCATGTTAGACGAGTCTTTTTTTAAAGAAAATTGTGTATTTGTTAATAAGTATTAGTTCTAGTAAACGAAACAAAAATTTCAGTACATAAATTATATTGAAAATTGATTGTTGATATTAAACTGTAATCCCAGTATGTATATTTTTATTTCTCATTTGTGAAACACCGATAAAAGAATGTTATATTCTACCATGCGATAGGTAAGTATATACTGATATAAGAATGCGTTAATTAAGAATTCGAGTTTTCAATTATCACGGTAACGTGTTGAAAGATATATTATGTTATGCATAGTAATGGTTTATTCGTGATCGTGCATAATCCAGTTAGCAAGATCAGACTTGATATCTGACCTAAAATGATACGCATTTTAATACGTCAACCGCACATACTCATATATGAGATATTTAATTAAGATAATATCATTATTATTTCATTTTTTAATACTCAACTTTAAAGATTGTATATTTACATTAACATAAATTATAATTCATTCTATTAACATATTAACGCATAAATTTCGCATCAATTAAATTTGTTTGATGGTACTTTGAAATGATACGATCGAATTATAATTGGTTTCAATTTGTAGTATTTTTAACTAACATTATATTTTATGCTATGTTTAATTCAAATCATCATTTAGTTCTCTACTTGTAATTAAAGGATTATTTTGCTTACCCTGAAAAGAGGATAAAAAGATAGAGCAGATAGTATTGTTAACGTTCACCTCCCGTAATTATACAGACCTAAAGAAGAATACCTACCTCTATTCTTTTTTTTTATTTATATAATTCTTGGTATATTTGTCAATAATCTAAATTATACCGAGTTTTGCAAAATTATAAAAATACTTCATTCTTATGAAATAGGGACGTTTTAAAAGGTTTTGTAATAATAAAAACAATATACACATCTTAGTTGCTTAGATCAAGTTGCTTATTTAATGTAAGAGTACTCTAGTTTCAACAATTACAGAGCACTTGTTAAAACGCTGTATACAAATTATACTGATTTTAGGAAAAAGTTATTAAATGATTGAAAAATATTTTCGAAAATGTAAGCCTTTTAAAACGTCTAAAAATTTACTTAATACAATATTTAAGTACCTTTCTTAAGAGAACTTCACAAAAAATATTGAAAATAAAAGAAAACCAATTAAAAAATATATATCTTTTGCTTGTAGAACGATTTTGATTGATACGTTAAAAAATATTATATCAATAAAAAGTCTTACCGAATCGCAAACCAATATGTTTTTCAACTTATAAGCGCCATCTGGTTCTTCGAACTGCATGAATATCTGTTTGAATTATCAGCAGAATCAATGAAAAGAATCACGAAAACTACAACTGAGGTAACAATACAGATTCGTATAAAAAAACGAACACATCTCCATCACAAATAAAAGAAAAAGTGGAAAGGCAAGCAACCTTGAAACGGGAAATTCTCGTTGCCGACTGATCACTACCCTGTAAAAACGGGTACTGAGGTGCGGCGCCGACCGCAATAGCCTCCCCCCCCCCCCCCCCCAACACGGGCGCCGCGTACGATTGCACGCACACTGCTACACCTTGGGATCAACGTGTGTGTTTACGCAAGGCGAATGAAATCCCGCTAATGCATCGTGATCTATAGCAGCGCTCTGGTTATACATCATCTCCTTTTATAACAGCATTGTCTTCGCATATTATAAGCGATCCTCATTCAACTACTTCTATTTTATTAATAAGCTTAGTACTTCTTAATACTTTCTTAGTATTCAATATCATACATGAAAAAGTACTATTTTAAATCATATACATATTTTAACAAATCATTCATAATATTTTCTATTACCTAAATAGAATTTATCATGATTGCAACACATTTTTTAACTAAATAACATGACTGTATAAAAACAGCTGCCCTTTAATTTATATTTATGACTATATTACAACCTTAGGCCGATGTCTCGTTTTAATTCAATTACTAAGATTATCATCTCTTTTTCGCTTACTTAAGATTTTCTGGTTTGTAAATACAAAAATAATATGTGCGCCTTATATAATTATATCGAAAATAGTATTGCTCTCTGCTTATTATATTATATGAAATTTTTCCACTTTTAATATTGAAATTATATAATTTTTATAAAATCTTATGGTATTACATGTTAACCAATATATTATAACGCTTGAATTATTTAAGCGATTGATTTTGTTATCGTGATACAACTACAATTTACGCATGACGAGTCGTTTACGAAATATGGTTTGACATTGTGCCAACACCTTATTTTAGGATTTGCCATCTTCAAAATAATATTGACAAAGCGTTTCATTGGTAATCATAATTACAGTATATACTTGTTACGGCATTGCTGTAATAGCAAGTCATATACGTATTTTTGCACATATATTGTGTATGATAGCATTACACTGTTTCGTATTATTTTCCTCGATAAAATTCTATTATAATCATTATTTATTTTCGCACTGTACCTTAAGGTACACTATATGTCTCTACAAGGCCTACAAAATCATGTGAAAAACTAAAACCTACAACTTTTACGACTACAACTGACTAAAAATACGCATGACACAGTGGTTCGTGTACTAATGCATCCTTCGTGCATCGTGTTCCAGTAATCATGTAACAATTACCTTTCAGGTGGCGTCGTAAACAGTCGAAAGATCGCTGAGATCGCATCGTGCTATGGAAATATACAATTTGAAGCGGGCGGCAGTGCATCACTCGCACGGCTTCTCACCATTTACATTCATAAAATATGTAAAGTAAATCGCGTGATCGAGGACTGGGGTACTTCCATTGCTTGCTACCTTGCGCCTGTGTTGTAGAGTTCATTTCGCGTAACTTTTATTCGTTTTCCATTCGTATAGAGTGGAAAGTAGAGGGAATACGAACGCGAAAGAAATAATGGGTTCTCCAAAAAAAATAAACAAAAATAATTTTCATAATGAAAACTTGAAAAGTTTAAATTCATCACTTTGATGAATCTAAAATTAAATGTTGTAATTTAAAAAAAAAAAAAAAAATAAAAAAAATTCCTTATGATATTGTTTTACTGGATGCATTAATGTCTGTATTTTATATTATATTTTTATTAGATTAGATTCTTCAAAATTATTGGAATTATACCTCTTTTGCTTCCTCATAGAGCAAGCTTTGTAATAGTAAAATTTTAATTTTCTTTAAATTGCTCTAGAAACATGAATAAAGGTGTTAGAAGTTTGTGTCACATGATTTTAGAAAATGTCTGTATGGATGTGTGTGTGTGTGTGTGTGTGTGTGTGTGTGTGTGTGTGTGTGTGTGTGTGTGTGTGTGTGTGTGTGTGTGTGTGTGTGTGTGTGTGTGTGTGTGTGTGTGTGTGTGTCTGTATGTATACCGCTTTATTTTCGGATCTACGTGGTCGATTTTAACCGGACGGGTCTCATTTTTTTTGTTCTTTGATTCCGAATTCGGAAAAAAAATAATTTTGTACGACTAACTGATTCGTTTTTGTTTTATATCGAATTTTTCATTTTCGAAAAATTTATTTTTGATTTTTTTTAATGATTGGATTTAAATTTTATAATCGGATAGGTAGCGTTCGAAAGAGCATAAAAAAACCTATATTTAAAAAAAAAAATTTCTCTAACTATCACGGTTATTTTGTTATTAACAAAAACGTGTTTTTTTTTTAATGCTTATAACTCCTAAACTAAATGGTCAATTTTTTTGAGAAAAATCATGATAATGGGGATTATGAATAGCTATAATCTGTATAAAATTGAATCCATTCTGTTGGTTAGTTTTTGAGAAAAAAATTAAAAAATGAAAAAAACGTGTTTTAGGTGGCGACAATTTACGGGAGTAAAATTGTGTTAATCGCTTCAGAATTCCTTGTAGAGGTAGATTTTTGGTTGCCACCTGCACCTTTCTTTGGGATAAATGATTGGTTAATAAATTTCAGAGGATTTTGATGTTAAAATTTTTGTAACCTCTTTATCGAATCGTAATTTCTCGAGAACGGCTGTATGTATCAGAATAGGATAGGTAGCATTTAAAAGAGAATTAAAATACCTATATTTTCTAAAAAAAAAAGTTTCTAGCTATCACGGTTCTTTGGTTATTAACAAAAACGTAAAACATGAAAAATGAAAAAAATGAGTTTTGTATGTCCAACGATTCCGGAGGGAAAATTGTCGTAATTTCTTCAAAATTCCTTGTGGAGGTAGATTTTGAATAGCTCTTGATCGAGTTCTTTGGGCAATATAATTGGTCCATAAATTTCAGAGATATTTGAGGTTAAAATTTTTTTTTAAATCGTAATTTTTCGAGAACGGTTCTATGAATCAGCTACAGATTTACTTTAAGGTTTACTTAACATCATAAATTTTTATTGAAAAGTATTTAAATTATGTACATTTTCTTTTTTTAATATTTAAATTATCTTCACTCTGTCATTTATTATTAACGAAAATGTGCTCAAAATTATTTCATAAATTTTTCAAATAATAATTGATTTATCGACTTCAAGTTTTAACCACTTATTATTCATTGAAGAATATATTTGGTTGAAATTTCAAAAGATTATCTTTATTTGTTTTTTAAAAAAACAATGTTTTATAAAAAAGTAGGAGTTTTGTTGTCACGCGATAACAATATTAAGAAAATCAACCAATTGTCCTAAAATTTGGGAGAGATATATTTTTTTATATCTTCAAACTGAATTCGTTGCCCAATAAAATCGAACTATTACGACAAAAGATATTTGAGGTTTAAAATAAAACTAATTGAACATGTGATAATATTTTGAAAAAATTGATTTATAAAAATATCGGGTTGTCGCACGAGAAAAAGAGTAACAAGAATGAATTTTCGAAAAATATATATTAATTTATTACGAATATTCATAAAGAAAATTGGGTATGATACAATTAATTATTGTTATAAAAAATTAAAAAAAAATGAATAAATACATTATTTTGAGGAAACTAAGTGCCAATGTATTGGCAGCGGTTTTCAATGGTATTCATTGAGTTTTTGAAAAAATGTTGTCCTGCATATATTGTATTTTGGACATTGCTTATACGTGATGTGGTTTAAATCTTGCAGATCGTGACCACAATCACAGTTTGTTTTTTTAGTAATACCTAACCGTCCTAAAGATGCGAGAAGGTTATAGTGATTAGGTCTACAACGATTGAATGTTGTTATGATTTTATATTATTGGATAGTTGTTTTGTTTTTCTCTAATATATCTCTCGAAAATCAGAGTAAAGCCTAATGTAGTGTCCACTTCTAGTAGAGTTGCCTGTTTTGCGAGGGAGTCGGCTTCTTCGGTGACTGCTATGCCCGAGTGGAAAGGAATCCAAACGAAAAGTACACTGCAATTGTGATTTTGTATAATTTTTTGGTATTTTTTTTAATGCTAATAATGTATGCATTAATTTTGGTGTCAATTTTATTGCTGTTCAGAGATTGGATAGCGCGTAGAGAGTGAATCACTTAGAATATAGTAATTGGATTGTGGTTTGTTTATGATAATGTCGAGGGCTAAGTTTAGTACTATACCCTCTGCTGTAAAGATTAAGGCTGATTTGTGTAGGCTTTTGCTTCCTCCTAGAGAAAGCTTTGTGATAGTAATTTTTTGAGTTGTTGTAAAACCATGTTATAAGTATTATTGGAGGTGTTAGGAACCAAAATACATGATTTTTGAAAAATGTCTGTATGGATGTGTGTATGTGTGTGTGTGTGTGTGTGTGTGTGTGTGTGTGTGTGTGTGTGTGTGTATAGCTGGATCTTAGCTTCTACTCGATCGATTTTAATCAGACAGGTCTCATTTCTTTTGTTTTTTTTTTTGTGTGATGGCGGGTCAAAATTCGGTTTTCGATTGGGCTGATTTATTTTTGTTTTATTTCGAATTTTCGATTTTCTCAAAATTTATTTTTGATTTTTTTTAATGATCGGATTTAAATTTTTGAATCGGATGGGTAGCATTCGAAAGAGCGTAAAAGAACCTATAATTAAAAAAAAATTCTCTAGCTATCACGGTTCTCTTGTTATTGATAAAAATGTGTTTTTTTTTTAAAGCCTGTAACTCACAAACTAAACGGTCCATTTTTTTGAGAAAAATCACGATAATGCACAATATAAATAGCTATAATCTGTAAAAATTTGAATCTATTTCTTTGGTTAGTTTTTGAGAAAAAAATTGAAAAATGAAAAAAACGCTTTCTCTATGCCCGACGTTTACGGAAGTAAAATTGACTTAATCGCTTCAAAATTCCTTGTAGAGGTAGATTTTGTATAGTTCTCGGTCGAGTTCTTTGGGCAAAATATTTGGTCTAAAAATTTCAGAGATATTTGAGATTAAAATTTTTTTAACCTTTTTTTCAAATCGTAATTTCTCGAGAACGGCTCTATGTATCTGGATGAGATGGGTAGCATTCAAAAGATAATTAAAATACCTATATTTAAAAAAAAATTTTATTCCAGCTTGTAGCGGTTCGTTTGTTATTAACAAAAACAAAAACCTGCTTTTTAAAAAAAAAGGTTATAACTTCCTAATCCTATCACTTATCTTAAAAAATAATGGATTAGTTATGATATCAATTTATTCGTGATTTGATTGGTGGGAGTAATGGGTTGCTAGGTTAAAAAAAGAAAGTGGTGCAGTTTTGATAAAATTACAGCGTGCTAAGCGCGATTAGAGATTCTAACATATAAAACCTTGTTTTCAGAAAATATAAACGCATAAATTAATTTTCGTAATACTATGCGTAAAATAAGCGAATATATTTATGATTTACGGGCATAAAGTTGAAATTTACGCTTAGTTGAAGTAAATTAAAAATATTAAAATATTTATTTACGTACTATAAGCGTAAAATTAAATTTTTCATCAGCAACCCATACACATATTCGCGTTTTACTTTATGTTTAGGTCTAATATAACGAAAAATAATGCTCGCAAAACGAGCGTAAAGAGGACGTAAAGTTCAACTTTACGCTCTTGTAACAAAAACTAATATTAATCTCAAAATACAAAAGCTTTATATTTTCTTTTAAAAAACGCGTCATGATATCTACCGCTAGGTGGTGTGGAAATGATATCAAAACAATAAATAGATGATAATAACGTATATTTTTCATGCGTATGTTTCTAAGCCAAAGACGATGACGAACAATGAGCGTTGAATTTTTGATTAATAAATGGAAAATAAATGGAAAATTCTCAAAGACAAATAAATTTTTTTAACTTTGAAAATTTTTGAATCAAAGCTATAACAAAATTTTCTGCTTTTTTTAAATAAAAACACAAGTTTTTATAAATAACTTTTTTTATCAAAAGAAATAAAGGTAATCTCTTGAAAATTTAACTAAATAAATAATATATTGTAATAAATAATTGTAATAATTGGTTAAAATTTCAAATTGGTCAAATATTCTCTGAGATATCAGTATTAAAAAACATTAAAAAAAAATTTTTAATCTCGAATATCTGGTCGTGATGATCATTTTTTTTTTTTATTTGTGGGCAATGAATTTTTTTTTTGTAAAATATAAAATTGTATAATAATAATTGCTTTTTAATGATACAAAATAGAAAGAGTCAAAATAGAAAGTCACAAACCATTTAACATAGTCTCACCGTACAAAATAAAGTATTAAATTTTAAATATTGGAATTAAAAATAAATTAAAGGAATCAGTAAATTAAGTTTGAGGAAGCTACGTGCCAATAAATTGACAGCGGTTTTTTGTATTATAATGTTGAGATCTTTGTAAACACAGGCACATCCGACTGCTTTGGAATCTGCGCTTTTGCTTGCATCTGCATGGATAGGGGTGATTCTATTGTTTTGTAAAATTTTTACCAGTACTTTGTTACGTTTAGTGAGTTTGTAACTTTTTGCCCTATTTCTGTGTTAGTTGGAATATTTCTTATTATTGTACTATAATCGGTCGTATAAATATCAAATTGAGTAGTAGTCAGTAGTTCACTTTTGAATTTGTTTAAGATTTCCTCAACACATTGTTGTATAATTCTTTTTCTTTTATGTTTCTTTTTTCTAGTTTTGTTGAAAAATTGATGGATATTTTCGTACGTTATAAGACTGCAGTTTGTGAATACTTTAGTTATAAAACTCTGACATAAGAAGCGAGTGCGATCTTGTATTTTTATTAATTTCGATTCTGCAAGCATGACGTTTGTGGGAGTGCTGTGTCTATAACCAAGGGCTTTCCGTATAGCTGTGAATTGCATTTTTTCCAGTTTGTGGCAAGAATTTTTTGTTTTTGGATAATAAATAAAGCAGCTGTATTTGATAAGAGATCGTATGTAGCTTTTATACAGAGTGATTAACGTATTTGGGTTCGAACCCCACCAAGTTCCACATAAAAATTTTATTATATTAAGTGGCTTGTTACACTTCCTCTGAATATGATTGATATGGGCGGTGAATGTCAACTGGTGATCGAAGATAATATCGAGAAATTTCGTTGAGGTACTAGATTTTATTATTGTATTGTCTACTTTTATTTCGGTTGCCTGGTTTATGCTTATTTTTATTAAAATAAAGTAATACGGTTTTTTGAGGACGAAGTTCAAGGCCTAGAAACTTTAGATTGTTTTTTGGTGTACATATAGATTTTTCAATTAAGTTTTTGTTACGTGTAATGGAAGATATTTTTAAGTATATTAGTATATCGTCTGCGAAGTGTAGGACGCTTAGGTGCTTACGAAGATTTTCAGTAATACTAGATACGTATATAGATACGTATATAATATAGAGCAGAGGACTAAGTACTCCTCCTTATGACACTCCTTTGTGAACCAACCTCGCCTTATCACCGTTTAGATCTGTGAAAATAGATCTTTCTTCGAGTAGAAACTTTATAAACATTATCAGATTCTTAGAGCATCCGATTGAAGCCAGTTTAGTTAAAAGTATTTCGCATAAGACATTGTCGAAGGCTTGTCGAGCGTCGAGGAATGCCGCGAGGGTTTCTTTTTGGTTTTGGAATCCTTCTTCTATATAAATTGTTAAATTGCAAAGGTTGTCTATGAAAGACTGTCATTTGCGGAAGCCTGTTTGACTTTTTGGTAGGATGATGTTCACACCACCATTGGAGACAGTTTTTTATTAAGCTTTCATATAATTTACATACTTATGCATGATGTAAGTGAAACAGGTCGTACAGTTTTACCGTCAGATTTTGCTTCCTCAAAGAGGAAGCTTTGTAACGGTGAACAAAAATTTTTAAAACAAAAAATGTTCAAAAACATGTTTTAAGACTTTTGGCGCTAAAATCCGTTGTTTTTGATAAAAAAAACTTTTCGTGTGTGCGTGTGTGTGTGTGTGTGTGTGTGTGTGTGTGTGTGTGTGTGTGTGTGTGTGTGTGTGTGTGTGTGTGTGTGTGTGTGTGTGTGTGTGTGTGTGTGTGTGTGTGTGTGTGTGTGTGTGTGTGTGTGTGTGTGTGTGTGTGTGTGTGTGTGTGTGTGTGTGTGTGTGTGTGTGTGTACAGGTGATAACTTTTGAACCGATCGACCGATTTACATCGGAAAAGGCTTTTTCTCTTCGTTTTGGAGGAGAATAGAGACAGCACACGGAGAGAAATTTTAGAGTAAAAATTACCAAGGTGCCTTGGTAGCGCATGGACAGACTGTCAAAAGCCGTGTTATTCCCAGGTTTCTAATACAATTTATAAGTTTCCCAAGAAAAACTACCATAACCACTTAAAAAAAATACTAAATTATCTGAATAAAAATTACCAGAAACACTGGTAAAAATTGAGATCTAGTCATTTTTACAAGGTAACCTAAGAATTTTTACTAAGAAAACTGATAAATTTTACCAAATAACCTGGTATTTGTGTACTCGCGCATGCGCACTGCGCATTATTGTGTTTCAGAAGATTGATACTAGAGGCGTGCGCGACGTTAAAATGAAAACAATACACATATTTTCAGTAAGTAATAACGGCGATTCAAATGACTGTTGGTAACAGCTTCTGTATGGCGCAGTCGGTAGAACGTCGGACCCTCAACCCAAAGATCGTCGGATCGAATCCCGCTTCCGTAAAAATTTTTTTCAGTTTAATGTTTTTTCATCATTGTTTCTGTTTCTATTTCTATATTAAAATACTATATATCCATCAATATGCATAAAAAAAGTTAATTTTTTTAATTTAAATTAACTAAAAAAAAATTTTACCAAGGCACTTTGGTAAAAACTTTGAAATTGTCAGTCTGTCCATCCATTACCATAGAAACTGGTAATTTTGTCTCGAATATTTGTAATTTTCACTACAAAATTTCTCTCCGTGCATAACCTACTTTTTGATTTTACCGATTTTTTTTTATAACCAAAAAATGATTTTGAATTTTTCGTTTTTTTGATTTTTTAATTTGTTTCAGCCAGTATTACTTAATAAACTAAATTTTTATTAAAAGGTCTTTAAATTACCTACAATTTCTTTTTTTTAAATTTAAATTATCTCTAGCCTGTCATTTGTTATTAATGAAAATATGGTTTATATTTCTTTAATTAATATCTCAAAAACTTTTTCATTTTTCCACTCAAAATTTTTACCACTTATTACACTTATCGGGTACGACATTGTATTAAAATTTCAAAAGGTTATGTTGATTTGTTTCCGAGAAAAAAATTATTTTTGAAAACAAGTGCGTTTTCTTTCCTTTACGATAACAGGAGTAAAAGTCAATGAATCGTTTTGAATTACTATATAGTGATCCTAATGGATTATCTACCAGGTAATGTTTTTGTAAATAAAAAACAACATTTGTCGTGTTTCGACGTTTCGGACACTTTTCTTTGTGTCCCTCATCAGGATTAATGAGACAGTGTCAATCTAGTTACGCAGAGAACAATCCGCTCGTCAATTGATGCGTAACTAGATTGACACTGTCTCATTAATCCTGATGAGGGACACAAAGAAAAGTGTCCGAAACGTCGAAACACGACAAATGTTGTTTTTTATTTACAAAAACATTACCTGGTAGATAAGCCATTAGGATCACTATATAGTAATACAAAGAAAACTACCATTAGATGCAACTAACAATCGAATCGTTTTGAAATTTGGCAGAGAATTAGCTTTTTTATGTCTAAGGAGTCTGTTCTTTGCCCAAAAAAATCTGACCGTTGTGACCAAAGATATTTGAGGTTAAAATTTTTTTATAAATTTCTTATATTTGCATTTTTAAAAAGAATATTCGATTGATTGACTCAAAATTTGTACCACTTATTACACTTATCGAGTACAACATTGTGTTAAAATTTCAAGAGGTTATGTTGGTCAACATTTTTTACTCATTCCAAATTAGCCCCAAAACACAAATATAAAGTTTTAGAGCAAAATATGCAATAGTTCTATTTAATTTGTATATCATATATAAATAAAATAATTATTGTGTACTAGGGCACATCCCCGAGAAAGTAATTTCAGATTGAGTTCCGCAGCAACGTGTACTAGGGCAACGATAATAATTGATTTTCAAAATATGAATTTCGTAAAAATTTCGTTAAAATATTTTATAAAAATATCGATTCTTAAATATGAAAAAAACTACCTCTCTGTTAAATTTCAAAACGATTCATTGTCTTTTGTTAAGAAGTAGAACTAAGTTATTATATTTGTATGATTGTTACAATGATGGATTAACTTTAAACCACTAAGTCGAGCAGGATAGTAGTTAAGTACCTGTTTCGAAACAAATATTTATTAGATTATTGCCAATACATACTTTTCTTTCTCAAACTAATGTATTTCTTTAAAATTTTTTATAACAATAATTAATTGTTTGTATAGGATACATAAATGAAAAAACAAAAAAGATATTTTTTATATTCAGTCAAATTATTTAACAAACAACAAAGATCCACAAAGAAAACAGTTTTATTTATTAATAAAGTTTTGTTGTGAAAAATTTACTTTTGTTTTTTAAATTTAAAAAATGGAATCGATAAATTAGTTTGAGGAAGCATCTTGCCAATGAATTGGCAGCGTTTTTTTTAATAAAGTGTACGTACGACTGTTTCCAAGCTCTTAGATATTCCTTTTTTTTTACAGTTCGTTAAAAATGTCTAATAGGATCAGTTTGTATTTATGTGACAATTTTTGAAGAACAAAATAATCCGTCTTTGCCTGGGCTAGATTTGTCATTTTTACTTTTACTATCTAAGGCAAGATTGAATTCTGCAAAACTGAAGGGAGAATCGAAAAATTCGTTACTTTCGCAATTGGGTAACAAAGTTGGATTGGTAGGCACTCATGGAGGACTTATTTTATTGAGTCTCATTAACTTGTTTGCTATTTTGTAATTCAAAGGACGGTATACTTATCGGTTGTGTTTTGGTGTATTTATTTTTAAAGATCTTGCATTTATTCCAAGTATATCCCAGATTTGTTTCAAAGTTAATTGTTTCTGTAAACGATTTATAGTTCGATTTTTTCTTTAATTTAAAATTTTTTTTCAAGTTAGCAGCTGCTTTATTATATTTTATGAGGTCCTCCAACTGACGTATGCGTTCCCAACTTTTGAAAGCCTTTTTCCTTTCTTTCTTTAACTGATCGCACTCAGAATTCCACCAAGAAACTGGGATGAACAATTCTCTTTTTTGGAATATTGCATTTAATTGCTTGCGTAATAATATCGAAAAATTTATTATATTTTTTAGAGGGAGAAAATTGGTGAAATTCGAGGGATAAGAATTCTGGGTACGAATCATTTAAAGATCCTAAATCTTCGTCCCAGTTAGTAATAAAAAATGGATAATGATCCGAACGCCAGGTTTCGTCGTTTACTTCTACTGATACTTTCTCAGCTATAGAAATTGAAGATAAGATTAAGTTAATGTTAAATTTTTTATTTCTGTAAAAGTCTATGTGAGAGAGGGTATTTGTATTACGCAAAAAGAGGTTAAAATCATCGATAGCTTGTAGCAGTCTTGTCCGTTTTGATCGTTATGAGTGCAGTTTCATACGATATTATGTGCACTGAAGTCACTCATAAGAATGTGATTTGTATTGACTTTTGCAATGTTACTAACGATTTGATCCCATTGGGTTTGAGAGAGGCATAAGGAATTCGGTAACATACAAAAAGATTAAAATTAGGGTTAGTATTGGTTATTTTTAAACCGCAAAATTCAACGCTTGGGTCAACAGGATTTAGGTTAGTAATTTCACAATAAGTCACGTTTTTTCGTAAAAATATCGCTATACTACCTCCAGTCGAGTACTTTCTATCCACGCGAAAGCAGTTGAATCCAGGAAAACCAAATTGTTGTTTCGGCTTCAGCCATGTTTCTACACACACAAGTACATCTAGATTATCCATTATAGGGATTAGTTCTTCTTTATTTTTAATTTATTTTGATATTTTGAGAGCTTTTTGCATCAGTTGCAACCATATTCCTTTGTGTGTTGCTGTTTTGACTGTAAATTGATTATTGAGAGGCGCTATTATTCATTCTTCTAGAGAGGATAAATCGTTGCTGGCGTAATATCCATTGGTATTTTCTATTTTTCGGAGGATTCTTTTTATACGACTTTTAAGGTGGTTCTCCTCGGACTCCCTAGTCAAAGCAGTGCTAAATGTAGAAATTATCTAAAATTTAAGAAAACCATAGTGTAAATGTGATTTATTTATTTAAAATGGCTATAATAATTGACTATAACTTTCTGAGTTTTGAATACTTTTTAATTTTTCCTTCAGCAAGTCCCCATGAAATTTCTTACGGACCAAATGAGACCTTGAAAACTAAAATCGGTTGAGAAACAAAAAAGATTACAGTGATTTATCAACAATTATTTGTAGTGATGATATCTAGTTTCTAGAAAATCGCCATTTTGTGAAAAAAGTTATCTTAGTCATGTTAAATACACTTTATTTATAATACATGAACTATCTCTATCATTTTAAATAAATAAATCACATTACAACTATGTTTTTTTTTTAATTTTAGGTAACTTCTACATTTAGCACTGCTTTGACTAGGGAGTCCGAGGAGAACCACCTTAAGGACATTTTTTTCTATATGTTCGAATGTAGATCTAAGCATTTTAGTAATTTTCGACAAGTCATGTGAGTATTTCAAGGCAGTTTTACTATATCTCTATTGCCAAAAGATTCCGTTAGGAACTTGGCAAGCGAGTTGAAGTCAACTGTAGGATTAATAGAATTTGCTTCAAAGTAATGTTTGGCTGCTTCTAATTTCTTATGCATATTTGTAAGAGTAGCTTCCTTTTTGGCTTTTTTGTTTGGTGATTTCATGGTACTTCTGCTCCATGGCTGTGAGACTTTCATTTTTTCCTGATTCACTGATTATTGTGCTGTTGCGAAATTCAGTGTGGCTACTGCTTTCAGTTGTTGTGCTTAAGGCTCTTTTTGTAGTCTCTGGTGTGTCAGATGGAAATTTACTTGCTATGTCCGTCTCTATAGTGCCCATTATGGTAGTTTTTTCTATATTTGGCGCTAAAGCTTGGTGTTGATCTTCATCGGAGTTTACTGTAGATTGTAGAGTTATAACGTTATTACTTTTTTCTTGGCCAGATGATATGGCGATTTGTTTAATACTCTCGACGTTTTTACAGTGTTTTGCCAAATGCCCTTCCTCTTTACATAAAAATCATGTTAATTTTTCAACAGAGAGGTAGATCCAGTAAGTAACGTCATCTTGTTCTATCTGAATTGACTCTGGAAGTTTTTGGACGTCATCTTGATTTAGATACATTTGTCTCAAAGCTAAGGATGTGATTAAAGCCGGCCTCATTAATTCCAGCTCGTATTCATGTAATTTAAGATGTAGGGACAATGTTATGTTCAGCTAATTTGTTTTCAATTGCACTATTTGGTATTACAGAAGGTACATTTGATATTATAATCCGTTTTGAATGTGATACTAATGGCCTTATTTCTAGATTGCGCGTGTTTATTTGTATTTTCTTGTGTGTGTTTACAAGTTGGTCTGCTACATCTTGAGATGATACGTATAAACATACTCTACCTTGAGAGATTTTGGATATGTACAAAATCTCTTTGTAATATATAAGTTAAAAAAAAGCAGAAAATTGTAAAATATACTAAAAACATAATGCATTATTAAAAAAGTGCATGCCTGATGCTATTAAATATTGTATTATTGGAATATCACATATAAAACAACAGTAGAAAAGATGAAATTGGCAAGTCTTAAAAAAAGTTATACTTTCTATTTTTCACTGAATTTGCGTGACATAACTTTATTATTTGTTTTCAAAAATTTGTAAAAGATTGTTAGAAATAAAAACAGAAACTAAACAAAATGTTATCTAGCAAGTGGTGATCATTAATTTTGAAAGAATATTCTGATATCAAGTTCAGTTATCAATAGATAACGCAGCAAAGTATAGTGTTAAAATTTATTTTGCAGTAATACATCAAAAATTGTTTGAATTTTTAAAAATTCTAAATTAATACAGTCGATGAAATAGAATTTATTGAATGAAACTTGTAACAACTACAATTGTAGTCTTAAGAGATCAATAAAAGCTTTTATAGCGTAAACGTGCTATAAAATATCGTACGACTCTAGTATCGTAATATACCATGTTATAAATGCTAGTTCTAGCTAATGTACCAAAGATTCTGTTTATACTAACAGAAAAATTGCTGGTTAAGGTAGTGAAATTGTTGGATTTTTCTTTTGAAACTGCACTATCAAAATTGTTATAAAAAGAGAATTTTTGAATTTTTTTTTGACCCTGCAGTACTCCCTGTGACATGACCTCAAAAAAGAAATTTTTTCACTAAATTTTCTTTTCACCATACCCTGGCCGAAAGTACCACTTTCGCTCCCGGCTCCGAAACGCGAATGTGGTATTTTCGGTCCGGGTATGGTGAAAAATCGTATACGAACATGGGGATAAAGCGGGCCATCCCAGAGCACATGTATGCCACCCTCGCCTTCGGCTCGGGTGGCAATTTCCACGTGCTCTGGATTGGTCAACTCTTTACCTCCCTAGTTGCATAATATACTATTATTTTATTTCTCAGACCAAAAAAGACTACTTATCGCGACGCTACAAAAAAAGATTTTTTCTTTTATCATACAGAATTTGTAAATATTTTTTTTCTAGTACGCGAAATTCTACTTCTCATGCCTGTTTATAGTGTGCAAAGTGCTCAATTCGCGCGTTTTGCAGCTCAGTGTGCGAAGTGATTACTTACACTGAGTGTGCGAAGTAATCACTTCACACGCTGACAAGGAGATATCAGGGGTGCGGGTCCTGGATTTAGCTAAAACTGTAGGAGGTACTTATTTTTGACAAATAATTAGACACGTATCTTGGGGTTTTTGTGAATGGGCCTTTTTTCCAACACTGACAGAAAAAATCTGGTAAAAATTCTTATGTTGTCGTGTAAAAATTACCATGTTGGAATCGTAACTCGACCATATGTCGGATTTTTAGCAGAATTTGCAATACACGTAGGAAAAATTCCAAGTCTAACATGGGAATTTTTTTATAACTGATTTTAAAGAGCGAAAAAAATTATTTCATCTTTTTTTTTAGGAGTGGGGGAGGAGCGAGTATCAGACACATAATTATTATATTTAGACAATACAGAAGTTATTTTTGAATTAAACATGATTAAAGAAAATTTATTAAATAAATTAAAAATTTTTGACGACATCGAGACTCGAACCTGGAACCCTTGGCACGGTAGTCGGGAGCGCTAACCACTTACCTATAAAGACATATGTCCTACAAAATTTTGGAACTTGTATATCCCCAAACGTAAGATATGCGCGCTAATTTTATAACAAATTATGCTTTAACTCGAATAATACTATTCTCTATTTTAGCGTAATTTATTACAAATGTTATATATTAAGAATATTGTTTAACATTTTATAAATATTACCAATACCTTAAATTAAACAAGCTCATTTATTTATTAATGAATTTGTATTTTCGATATAATAGTTTTTCACAACCTTCCTTAAAAATATTACAAATAAACAATTATTTTAAAAATTGTCTCATCATAAAAAATAAAAAAAAAATAAATAAAAACAAGTATATTGGATTAGAACGGCACATTCAGTTGTTGCGTTTAGCGTTTGTGTTTTGTCTCGATGTTGCCAAGGTGGATTGAGTTTGTTGACATGTATCTGTCTGAATCTTTCCTATTTTGACATTGAAGAGGTCAACTTTTCGTGCACTCGCGGGCTGTTTACGATTGAACGTGTGAATTCTTATTCTAAAACTCTCTCAATTTTTACCATGCTAGCCTGGGAAAATGTACAAAAGATAAAGTTCCATTAGCCACGTGTTAATTTTTACTATGCTGGCATAGGACGTTTTACTTGTGACATTGGACTTTTTCATATAAAAGATAGTAAATTTTTCGATTTTAAGCAGTTGTGGGCAACTTCCAAGAGCAACATAGGAATTTTTCCCCGGGGTTTTCTGTCAGTGAAGACTCAAGCTATTTTATGTCTAAAATGAACAATTTTCGATAAAAATGGGGTTTCTTTTTTAGTAATAGGTTTTTGAACATTTCGGTCATATGAATGGGTTAAAAAGTTATAAAAGAAGGCAAAAAAAGCTTTAATTTAAACTGTATTTCATTAAAAAATGTCGATTTTAAAAAAATTTATAGGCTATTAAAAATAGACTAAGAAAATCACTAAAAATTTTTCATTTTTTTTCAAGCATTTAACGGGTGGTATTAAGATATCTTCTTACTTTTTTTTTTAATAGTCTATAACTTTTTTAAAAATCGGCATTTTTTAATGAAATACAGCTTAAATTAAAGCTTTTTTTGCCTTCTTTTATAAACTTTTTAGCCCATTTATATGACCGAAATATTCAAAAACCTATTACCCATTTTTATCGAAAATTGTTTATTTTAGACATAAAATAGCTTGAGGCTCGGAAAAAAGGCCCATTCACAAAAACCCCGAGATACGTGTCTCATTATTTGTCATAAAGAAGTACCTCCTGCAGTTTCACCCAAATCCAGGACCCGCACCTCTGATCATCTCCTTGTGAGCTGCAAAACGCGCGAATCGGGTACTTCGCACACTATAAAGAGGCATGAGAGGTAGAATTTCGCACACTAACAAGGAGTGTATCTCAGATCCGGGTCATGAATCCACACCAGCTCGCAGGATATTTCTTCTTTTACCTAAAAATGAAAGCCTGTGCGATACTAGACCCTAACGCTTTGAGGATTCTGAGATACAAGCCCTTGAATTATTTAAATATTGAATGGTATTTTCCACTAAAATTACAGTTTTGGCGGGTGAACCTTCCTCTAATACCTATAAACAAGCATACAAACATGGTTACTTGCTTGATTATGGTATCACATGGTAACATGTATAAAAATCTGTAATGAAAGTATCCTTAATTATTTTAAATTACCTTATTTGATGACATAAAAGCCTTTAAATTGCTTATTTGGCAATAGAACCTTGCATTTATACCTGTAAATAAGCATTCAAACATTATTCTCACTTAAGTTATGGTTTTATATTGTAAAATATATTATAATTTTTCACAAAAATACTATTGTTAAATTCACATTACCTTGTTTGAAGTCATACAAGCCTTTAAGGCGACCAAGACCTCCATATTGCAATTTCAATGAGAAATATTGGCAAGGAAGGCATTGTATGACTTCAAACAAGGTAATGTAAATTTAACAATAGTAGTTTTGTCAAAAATTATAATATATTTTACCATATAAAACCATAACTTAAGTTATTATAATGTCTCAATGCTTATTTACAGGTATAAATACAAGGCTTTATCGCCAAATAAGCAATTTAAGAGCTTTTACGTCATCAAATAAGGTAATGTAAAATAATTAAGGATACTTTCATTAGAGATTTTTATACATTTTACCATGTGATACCATAATCAAACAAGTAATCATGTCTGTATGCTTGTTTATAGGTATTAGAGGAAGGTTCACCCGCCAAAACTGTAATTTTAATGGAAAATACCATTCAATTTTTAAATAATTCAAGGGCTTGTATCTCAGAATGCTCAAAGCGTTAGGGTCTAGTATTGCACAGGCTTTCATTTTTAGGTAAAAGAAGAAAGATCCTGCGAGCTGGTGAGGATACATGATCCGGATCTGAGATACACTCCTTGTAAGTTCAAAAATAGTACATTGTGCAACAAGGGGAGAAAATGAGCGATTTCAAGCGAGGGTGAGGTGGTGAGCACGAGTTGGAGTCGAGGGCGCCCGAGACGGAGACGCGTGTTGAAAACAACTCACCCGAGTCTTCCCGTGTTACACACCATATTTTTTCAACAAGTGCATGAAAGGGTCCTTTTATATGCATAGAAGTTGGGTAAGTGATCGTGCATTTCCGTGCTATATAAAAACTTCGTTTTTACACATCAGGCACGACCGCTACTATTCGCAAGATCTTCGACATTGCAAAAATTGTTACGTCTCAAATCGACGGCTGAGCGAAAGAAGAACGTATCTCGGCGCACAGATGAAGAACGACGTATCTCGGCGCGAGGATGAAGAACGACGTATTTCGCCGTATAGTGTCCGTGTACTGGCCGTAAGAGCGCCGAGATACGTCGTTCTTCATCCGCGCGCCGAAATACGTTCTTCTTCCGCTCAGCCGTCGAAATACTAATATATTACTTATATTTCGACGAAATAACGCATTCATGAAATTATTTGTTTTCTATGATGGCCAAACATTGACTATTTTGATTGTATTTGAGCGTTTTTAGTCGTTCTTTAAGGAAGACTAGAAATTGTTTGTGCAAAAATGTTTAAATCAAATCCTATTGAATCCATGAAGCCAGGTATATATATATGATATAGAGAATTATGAAAGTATATATATTAAGATTATAAAAAAGTTCTGTGATAACAGCATTCTCTGTTTTATCAATGGAGAAGGCGCAAACTTTAAAAGAATATAAAAAAAATTTTTAAAGAGATGTTTTATACCGACGTCAATCTTTTACTTTAAAAAATATTATTATTGATAGTTTTTTAAATTTTAAGAAGTGACTGTCGAAGAAAAATTTATTATCTAACTAAAGAAAAACTTTGCAGTTTTTCAAATTTTGTCTGTTTTTCAATAGATTTTTTAAATTTGGTCTGGAGTTAGATAATTAATATATTTTAGACATTAATTAACAGGTTCATCACTGACAATGTATACGCTTTTTCTACTCTCTGGTCCTATTCAGTAAACTTTTTAATGATGATATATACATCAATATAAATATGAAATAACACTTATTTGTAGGCTCTAAAACGGATATTTATTAAAATATGGGCATGAGTCATTTTTGAATCATGCAGGACTGGATAGAAACTGTTTCTGTTCAACCCTGCATGACCCAAAAATGACTCATGCCCATATTTTAATAAATATTAATTTTAGAGCCTACAAATAAGTATTATTTCAAATTTTTATATTGATGTACCTATATATTATTATTACAAAGTTAATTGAATAAGCCCTGAACGTAGAAAAAGCCTATAAATTTAGAGTAGAAAAATCCATAAATGACTCATGCTAAGAATGAAGGTGTGAAATTATTGATTAAAAAAAAAACACTGTTAGGTTTTTCTTGTTTTTATTAGAAGCAATTATTTTTACTTTTAAACATTTTATAAAATGTACAAAAAGTACAAAGTTAAATAAATAGAATTTTATTTTTCTTGTTCAAATGTGTTTTGTTAAAACACTCTAAACATATATGCACATTACATTCTTTGCATATACTGTTTTGATCGATTTTGTTCGAATCCCAGCATCTTCCGTAGATAAACCAATTTTCTTGTTTTTTTATAACAATTTCTGCACCTACGACGAAAATTTAATTTTTCTAGAGTGTAAAAGTACCGTCTCACACTGACAGTTTCTAAACACTCATCATCATTGATATTTAATAAGGCCCTTGCTAGTTGCTTCCGAAAATTTAACAAGGATATTGCATTTTGGGTGCTTCGTCTATACAAAATCCAGACATTGATTATTGCAGTGCCAGTGAGAATCTCAAAAGCTACTTTTCGGTACAATTTAACTCCTCGTTTCAGGGTACTATAATACCCAGACAGCTGATCTAACATGTCAACTCCTTTCTTAACTCTGTTATAATCCAGAACACAAAGAGGTTTCTGAATTACAACTCCTCTTCCTTTTTTAGTAGTGTCAATCAAAAGGCATTCATGGTTTTTCACCGTTGTCAAAACTAGTAAAATCAATAAATGTCGTTAGCAAAAAAGATTATTGTTAACGTTCAAGCAGTTCGATTTTTTGAATTTCTTCATTCGCGCACTTTGTGCTTAAACGTTACGTCACAGCGTGTCAGTGCCATCTACATTCATTTTTCATAAGAAACATTATTCACGATTTAACCAGTCGGTAAATTATAGTATAATTATAGAATCCGTCTTTACCGCTTTGACACGTTATTGTAGTTTGATTATATTTTCTAATCAAAACTCACGAACAGACCCCCTTTTAGCTTATTCAATTTTGAATTTTGAAACAAATCTCTTCGACATGTCATAGTTCTTTATTGAATCTACAACACGTCAAAGCGATATATTATCAACATTGATAATTGAATGAGAAAAACGGGTGCCTGCAGTTGACGGTAGCGGGTGGGTCTTAGATCACCTTAATTTTTTATATTTTCTAAAATTAGCTAAACAATTAATTTAAATTATTGGATGAGCATCCTGTTGAATATAATTGTTGTTACAATAATACAGAATGAGAAAATAGTGATAATAAATCATTTTACTAAAGTTCGAAAAAGTTCAACGCATTAGAGTAGAAAAAGTTGCATGAGTCGTATACGACTCATGCCGGATGGGTGGGAAAAAATTCATGAGTCATCTTTGGATCATGCCGTAGTGAACCTGTTAAAAAAAATACCAAAATAGCTTAAAATTTACACTTAAGGTATTTTTAGTAGGTAGGGTGACTTCACCAGTGAAGGAACGAATAAGGAAATTGTAACTTTTGTTATTTAATTAAGTGGTTTAAAATGGATTAAAAGTGAAACCCTTTTGAAATTTATATTCTAAAATGTTCAAACTTTACGTCGGTGAGCAAATTTTGAATAAAGAATCAAAGTAAAAATTTTATTTCATGAAAATCTGTAAATATCTCCTAAAAACCAGTAAAGGAACACGCAATCTTAGTATCTAAATACGTTTCACCAGTGAAGGAATACATCGCCAGTGAATGAACACTTAATAGCGGCGATTTTATGATTTTATTCTTAACAAGATAATTTCTTTTATGCAGAATCTTTATATAAAATGAAATAAAAATTTTCAAGGATTCGAAAATTATCGTCATGACAGATAAACAATATATAGAAACCTTGATATTTTCATATATATAAAGAAAATGTTCGTTAACTGGTGACTGTTCCAATACTGGTGCAGTCACCCTATTTTTCTTTTTTGTTATTTATGGGTTTCTAAAATTGGTTAATTAGTATATAGGGTTCATGGAGTTTTTAGTATCATTTTACAAGTTTACTGGGTTATTTTGTACGTTTTTATGAATCATATTAACAACATTTATTTATCTTTGATTTAAAGATAGTTCTTACTGTGAACGAAATAATTTTATTATTTATTGTGGTTATTGTGGATTTTATGAAGAAATTGTAAGCCAAACTTTCTGAAAAAAGACATTTTTTCTAACATGGAATCGAAGCAAAGGTAACTTTATTTTTATTTATGGTATTTGTAGTTTAATCTGAGATTTGTGGAGTAATCTTAGTATTGTTGGAAAATTGGTTTTGCTTAACTGTTTTTGTTATAAATTGTACAGACTCTTATAAAGTATTTTTTTATTAACTATTAAGAAAAATAATTATTTATTAAGAATTTTGTTACTAGTTGTAAGTTAGCATCATTGTTAAAAGTACTGTAGCTTTTGTTACAAGTATTAATATTTTTTCCTTAGGAGGATGTGTAAAATAAAATTAAAAAAAAATAAGTTTTAAATTAGTTAGGAATTATGTGGTTGATTTCTTTTGTTATTGATATATCTAAAAGCTGATGATAGTTTCAGTTTTGAAAGTAAATTACAGCTTATTCCGCAGTTTAAATTCCTCAATTAATTTTGTGGAACAAAAGTTACAATTTTATCAATAATTTTATCAAATTAGATTAAGATGAAGTTATATTAAATGTTCAGTTAAATAATTTATCGAAATTTAGTCATTAAACACTGAACTAGCACAGATTCCTATAAATATTTATTAATAATATTTATTAATAATACTGTTAAGTGAGAAACAAGGTTGCTCATAAATAATTTTACTATAAGAAATATTTTGTCTATAGTCACGCTTATTTTTCTTGTGTTGCAAAAGTTTAGTGACAATAAAATGTGATCATCAGTAAAGAAGTAGTTTTTTTATAAAGTTAGTTAATTATTTAGATTATAGTGAGATCAACAGATCCCTTAAAATATTAAATTTACACAACACCTAGTGATAAATTGATCAATTACCATCGGTTATGATAAATTTTTATACTTTTTGTTTTAGAAAAATATACGGTACTGAATATTTATATAATTTCTATATATATTTTTATTATTAAAGATAAGTAGTAATATATAAGAAATTAAATTCAAAATATATATTTGCCATTTTTATTTGAAAATGAAAACAAAATTTTCAATGTAACAAAATGATGTATCATTTATAATTTATGATGCATTTAAATTATTTTTATAGATGTAAAGTTTTGCATTCATATTTTTATTTTTTACAACAGTTCAGTATTTGGTTTAGTTAAGTTTATCTTACTTTTGCAAATTATACTTAAATATGTAACTACCAGATTGCTCTTTGAACACCAGCCATCTTGTTGTAATCCACTAAATGCCGGAAAATAAATCTTGAAATTCTCCACCTGTAAACTGTACCATACCCTCTTGAAGTTACAACACAACGTGGTGTTAAGGCTCTTAATTCAGTATATCTTGGAATCTTTTCAGCAAATTCTTTACTTGCTAGATCCTGTTTAGCAATTATAATAAAACATTTTCATATTAATTCCAAATAATAAACTATTTTCAAAATACAATAAAGATAAGGTTATCTTACTCTTATTTCAATTGGGAGAATATTATTTCTTTTAATGCAAAGAAGTCGTAGTCTTTCTGGAGCATATTCTTTTACAAGTGCCCGACGTTTCATATCTCGAATTGTTTTTGCTTTGGTCCATTTGTTCTTTACTTGCTGCAGCTGTGGAAAATATGCAAAAATTATTAAAATTTGAGTATAGCTTATTATGTTATCCCAGCAGTAAATACATTCTTTTACTATATTTGTAAAATAATGAAATTGAACATAAATGTTTAGTTCAATATTTTGATGAACTGTATATGATTCAATAACGTTTCTATTAAGCACGTAGTTTGGAACGTTTCTTAAAATTTAAAGTTGTTTTAGGAGCTCGACTTTTGTGTGTACGCACTCTATTAACGATATAGTTACATCAAAATATGATTAAATTTATTTTGCATGTGAGAAACGAAACCCCAGTACAGATTTTAAGACATAACCTATAAAATATAATTGTATTCTGTTTACTTAAACTAAGTATCATTTTATTATATAATTTAATTCATTACATTGGTCCAAAAATTTTAAATTACGTTCAGTTGACTTACACCAAAAGATGTTAATGTAGGACCTGCACAAACGATTTTTGATAAAATTGATGTAGCTGCAATTAACGATGCCATGTTTGTCATGCAAGGTGCTGGGTGCAGTGCAACAGCTGATTATAAGGCGCTGCGATCGCAAATATATTGAAATATATACGTATATACATTTATATATCCCCACCCCCAGCACTTTTAAAGATTTGAAAAAAAAGTTAAAGAATTGTTTTAATAATACAAACTATTTTACTTTTGAAATTGAACTATAGACAGGAAAACAGACGAAATTAAAAGACAAAAATTGTTTCCACAGCTTCTTTATTTCGCGCTCAATCATTACCATTAATTATATGTATGTACAGAGAACTGTTACAAACCAAAAATTAGGTATATATTAATCAAATCGTATTCCGATTTGTTAATGTGCATGCATGCGATTAAGAAACATCGTTTTTCTTTAATTATCAGACTTCAATGTTGAAAGGTTAAAGAAATGGCTAGCAACAATATATGTAGTAGAAAAAGTGGATTTAATTTTTTTTTTTTTTTTAAGCAGTCATACTCTCTCCGTAGTCATAAAAATCGAGGAAAGTAAAGAATTAAAAAACTAATCGGTGAGTTAGTCTTCCGATATACCAGCGCATATTTTATTCTTTTTTTTTGTTTTTTTTTCATTATTTAAGGATTAGTCGTCGTTAAAAAGTAATAATTAATATTTATAAAAATTGCTCCCTATTTAGTATACGATAAGCATTAAGGTACGGAACAAATTGGAAAATTTAAAAGTGATGGAAGATCAAAGAATGTTGAGCGACAAGCGCTAAATGTTATTGTACGTAGTAGTAATGTACTTTCTTTTGTTTATTTGTGTAAAAATTGACGACGTTTCAAGTAAATAATAACAATGAACAATAATAAAAAAATGAGATGTTTCTCGAGTATCGCAGATATAGGATTTTATTATTTTCGTATAATAATTAGAAAATATAATTAAGCTGAGCTAAATTATGTTGTTGTTGTTTTGTTGTTGTTGTTTGATATCTTCTTTCCATACATTATTTTGTGAAACAGATGTACACAAATTAATATGTATATGTAGCATTGGCGGCGCGCAGATAACAGCAGCACGTACGCCTTCCCATCGGTTATCGTCTCGTCGCTCCCAGCCCTCTCCTTGGCAGTAAAGAGGCGAAAGACCTCCTTTCCTGCGGAACTCCTTGCGGTGAAAGAAGTGTCGCCGAAGTCGTCTTGGCAGATGGACTCGCCGATCATGGGGCGCGCAAGGGCGGCAGCTTCCTCGAGGGGAGGGGGAAAAGGCGCGGCGTGGCGCTGGTGGCGGCGATTGCGGAAGTAGCAGTGCTGCTGTCGGCGACGTCGCCGCCGCCGCTACTTGGTTCCGGGACAGCAGGCTGTTGTCGTCCGGCGGCTCGATTGCGCGTGAACTAAGACTACTTCTTTTTCGCGGCCTTCTCAGCGGCCTTGGTGACCTTGCCGGTAACGTCCTTGAAATTGACGGACTTAATGACACCGACGGCGACAGTTTGACGCATGTCACGGACAGCGAAACGTCCCAGGGGTGGGAACTCCTGGAAAGCCTCTACGCACATGGGCTTGCTTGGCACCAGGTTGACAATGGCAGCGTCACCGGACTTAATAGCCTTGGGGTTCTCCTCGGTGGTCTTACCGGTACGACGGTCGCACTTCTCCTTGATCTCGGCGAATTTGCAGGCAATGTGAGCCGTGTGGCAATCGAGTACGGGCGTGTAACCGTTGCTGATCTGACCAGGGTGGTTGAGCACAATGACCTAAACAGACACATTAATATTAAGAACTAATTCTTGGTATTATTTAAACATATTTTTACCATTGCTTTTACAGTTTCTTTTAAAACTTTAAAAATCTATGTTAAAAATTGTTTTCAATGTCTTTCAGCACTATTTCATCAAAAACAAATTTTATTGAGAATGTCCATTTTATGTATCTATTTGAAATATTTTAACAATTATTGATTAGAAAATACTTGTTATGCTAAATTAAAAAAATTATGACAATTGTTATAAAAGAATTTATAAACCCTTAAAATTTTTTTAATTAGCACTCAGATGCGTCAGCCATCATCGGACAAAGTCCTCTGGTGGAAACCACGAATGATTCGGAAGGTTATCATCATTATGCAGTAATTAAAAAATAAGGCAATTTTGAACCAATAGTAAAATTTCTCACCTGTGCAGTGAAATCAGCAGCACCCTTGGGTGGGTTGCTCTTGGAGTCACCAGCGACGTAACCACGACGCAAGTCCTTGACGGAAACGTTCTTAACGTTAAAACCAACGTTGTCTCCGGGAACGGCCTCCGTCAGGGCTTCGTGGTGCATTTCGACGGACTTGACTTCAGTGGTAAGCCCGACCGGGGCGAAGGTGACAACCATACCAGGCTTCAGCACACCAGTTTCTACACGACCGACGGGTACCGTTCCAATACCACCAATCTTGTACACGTCCTATAAAATCGAAAATATATTAGTTACACGCAGATATTAGAATAAATATATATTGATATTATAAATAGATATCAGACGCCTTCTGCCGTCAACGGACAAAGTCCTCCGGTGGAAACCGCGAATGAAGTAAAAGGGTTCTCATCATTTAACTTGAGCATATCTGTAATTGTCAAATTGATATTTTGAAGGATTAATATTTACCTGGAGGGGAAGACGAAGGGGTTTGTCAGTGGGCCTGCTGGGTTGCAGGATGGCATCAAGAGCTTCAATGAGGCATTTGCCATCGGCTTTGCCTTCTTTGCGCTCAACAGCCCATCCCTTGAACCAGGGCATTTTGGTGGATGGCTCCAACATGTTGTCTCCATGCCATCCAGAGATGGGTACGAAAGCAACAGCGGCTGGGTTGTAACCAATCTTTTTGATGTACGAGGAGACTTCCTTCTTGATTTCCTCGAAACGGGACTCCGAGTATGGGGGCTCGGTGGAGTCCATCTTGTTGACACCGACGATTAACTGCTTGACACCAAGAGTAAAAGCAAGCAGAGCGTGCTCACGGGTCTGGCCGTTCTTTGAGATACCGGCCTCGAACTCACCGGTACCGGCGGCGACGATCAGGACGGCGCAGTCAGCCTGCGACGTACCAGTGATCATGTTCTTGATGAAATCTCTGTGTCCAGGGGCGTCGATGATGGTGACGTAGTACTTGGCCGTTTCGAACTTCCATAGAGCGATATCAATGGTGATACCACGTTCACGCTCAGCCTTCAGTTTGTCCAGTACCCAGGCATATTTGAAGGAACCTTTACCCATCTGTGGAAGGAGAAAGTTTTTATTAATCATATATACTTAGTAAAGTTTCGCAAATTTTTTAGTTTTATGGATCTTTTTCAGACGCTATCAACCGTCAGCGGACAAAGTCCTCCGGTGGAAACCGCGAATGAATGGTTAAGCTTATCATCATTAAAAGAACCATAAAGAGCATAAAAATTATCAATACCTAGTAGTAATTTTAGGTTTGCGAGAGAAAAAATAGAGTTCAGATAATTACCTCCTGGGCTTCCTTCTCGAACTTCTCGATGGTACGTTTGTCGATACCACCGCATTTGTAGATCAAGTGACCAGTGGTGGTCGACTTTCCGGAATCTACGTGTCCGATGACGACGATGTTAATGTGAATCTTCTCCTTACCCATTGTGAATGCCTGTTTATACTGGTCTGGTCAATCTACAAAAAAAAGAAAATGTTAAGCTGTTGAAATACTATTTAAAAAAAAGGCGATATTATGAGTTACTTTTACACAGGTACTTTTTTTCCATTGAAATTCAAGGAATTTGAAAATGCAAGTATGTTCACTATAACTTTTAAAATGAAGGAAAATTAAGAATACGATAAAAAAAGTACTTGGACAAAAGTATTGCATAAAAAAATGCCATTCTGCTTAATCTACATTCGTGCTCTCGTCCCGCAAGATGGGTCACGCCGTGACTGGTCTGATATCCACGTGGCGCGAACGATTCTCCCGTGAACGTTCTCGAAATGGCGGCCATTTTGTACGTCGCGCGAGAGAGCGGTAGCAGCGTTGCCGAGGGAGAGAGGAGAACGCGCGAGCGCGAGAGGGTCTCCGGTGCTCGGCTCACGAGGTGACGCGCTTCGTTGCCACGTTTTTTCCCTCGAATCATCTTTACCTCCCTCGCTCGATGAAACATCTGCCAGTCGCGACATGCTTTCAAATTTCATCATGTTACGAGGACGAAACTAGAGCGAAAAACAAATGACAAAAAAAGTACTCGCGAAAAGCGAAGCTCGAGCGTGGCGAGAAAGAGATAGCAGATATAGCCGCGTGCGCCGGAAATTCATTTGAACTGCAGGAATGTCGAGTCGGCATTTTTCAATTTCAAACTCATAAAACGGCGCAGTGCAGCTGAAACTTGACACAACTTGGCAAAAAGACAATTGTCAAATTCTTGCGTTGGAATAATGAAATGCCGACTTTTCTTACGGCACACGTATATCCGCGCGCGGACACATATGCATTGAAACGGCGAGGATATGATTTTGCACTTTGCTTTTCAATGCAACTATATCGATGACAAAAAAAGCAACGAACGAGATTGGGAGGAAGGAGCGAAGAGAAGAGAATAGAGTTTCTCGTGAAAAGCGATCCTTGACAAGCGGCAAGCGCCATTATTGCGTTTCCGGTTTTTCTCTCTCGCTCGCTCTTCGCTCCTCTTCACTCCTCTTGTGTCCGGCGACATTTTGCTCCTTTTTTCGGCGGCGACTCCCCAACGCCCGTTACATCAGCGATAGATTCCTTCACGTTCTTCTCGTATGCAGCGCTTCAGGAACGTTAACGTGTATCTTCACTTCTTATTCGCCCTCTACATAGATATATGGCTCTCCGGCACTACTTAACACACCCAAGAAAAAAGGCAGCCGCGCAAAACTCGCGTTAATCGCGACGAAGTCGGAGCAGAACGGGAGTAGCGCAAGTTTTCCGGGCGAAACACTTGGCGAAAGTCGTGGTTCGCGTTCCAATATGCGGACGGCCGATGTTCTTGGAGCGCAACAGCCACGCGCCGTCTTTGCCGACTCGGCCTCGGGTTCCCGGGCGGAAATACCTCGAAACGGCGAAAAATACGATCACCCACGTATGGCACGTTGTCCGGCCTCGCGTTATTGCGAACACTTGGCGATGGATGGCTAGTCGAACAGAGCCAGCCGCGGAGATTAGTGAAGAATACCAGGCACACACAGGCCGGGACGGAGCACGGAGACTGCGAGAGACTCGCAGGAGAGACGCATGCACGGAACAACCACTCACCTCCAGATGCTACGACAGAAAGAGACCGTGCGAGCGGAGTGAACATGCGCACGGGGGGAGCGCCTGCTGCCCGGCCCCCGGCCGCCCCGCCACCGTGCCATCGCCCCTCACCCCTCTCAGCCGCCGCCGGCGACGCGCGCGCCATGATCGATCAGCGCCGCCAACGCGAGCGCTGTGGCCGAGAGAGCCCCGATTACACCGAGACCCCGTAGAAATTGCGGGATTTCGCATCCTCGAAAATGCTCCCGTAATTCTTTCTCCGAAAACTTCTGCCTGCGGCGGCTCAGCTTATACATCGGGTTTTCCGAAAACTCGCGCATTTTCCAAGCTTCAAATACGGTTTTCGCGGTGGCGAGTAGATGGCAGCTACATCGCGATGATGCACACATACGTACACGGTACACCGTGTGCGCTGCTGAGGAAGATGCCGCCTGCTCGAGTGCTCGCCGGCTCCCGAGTCCCGGCTGGCCAAAGGGACTCTGCTGTGTGGTGTACCGTGCAGTACGTACCGACATGTCCGATGAATCTGAGTGTGTGTGGGAGCGCGGAGAGAAAGAGATGGCGAGAAGGGAGGGAGACCCATGACTCCTGCTGTGCGTGTAGACCTTGTGCCTCTGTACGCCTGCCTCTCGCTTCCTCATAGCTATAGCTGCCGTTGGTCCTTTGACTCTGCCACATGGAGAAAAAACAACGTGCATCTGTAGCCAGAATGTCACTCGGGAGTTAAAGGGAAAATTCCTGGCTGAGTTTTTTAAAGACTCTTGTTGGATCTAGGAATTTGTGGTAGCATTTTCTTACACCTTGTACAGAGGGACGCTCATTTACGATTTTCTAACAATATTGCTAGTATAATACCAATGTTGAATATCTTTAAAAGCAATTAAAATTATACAATGCTCTTGGATAAATATTGAAGTATTACGCAAATTCAAAATATTATTCAGTATTCCTTTGAAAATCGTTAGAAAAGGCACCTTTATCGTTTAAAGAATGAGAGAGAGAAAAGAAGATTAACGACCCAAAGATAAGGAACAAATAATAGCAAACTCTTCCGTTTCTTTTCTTTTATCTTAGACACACTTCGAATCGTATTTTTTTTTTTTAATTATATTGAACATATTACCTATTGCATAATTTTTTCTTTTATTTACATCATTGATTTATCTTCATTTATTATGTTTTTATTATCGAATGTATGTTAACTGAAAAATTTAAGTCGCAAGCTAATTCAAAATTAAAAATGCAGCAAATTTTTTTTTATCTATATTATTACTTAATTGTATTTTGTCAAAAAAATCACATTTATTAATCAATGAGTAAATAAAAGAGTTATCAAAAAACTGTTTTTATCAGACGATAGGTAGTTTGCGGTTACCAAATTGGCATAATAACTGATTGATGCTTCCACACTTTTAGATTACCTAGTTACAACATTTGTTTTTTAAAATTTTGCTTGAAATATATTAGATTTTAGTATACTCTTTTTATATATTATTAAAAGTGCGCGGCTTGCTAAACGTAAATTTGTTATCAATAGATATTTTTCACGCACCTGCTAATTATATAATAAATATTACAGTTTATAAAATTATTGATTCTCCGTCAAATTAAAATATTTACATCTTCAATCACAGTGAATTTGCCAATGATCCGTTGACATTGGTAAAAGTTTTGCAGACGCGGCACCGATCAAATAACGACAAACTCAAAATAACAACACGATACCTTTAATCAAAATGTTTTGAAGAGCTTACTAACGGGATTTGTAATAAATCGTTTTAGTCACGTATAAAAGTTCCATGTAGAGTAATAGAATAAGTCTTATAAATAAGATTAGTTGTAACGTGAGTCGTTGTATACTGAACTTGATATTGCAACAATTGTTGAAATAATGCTTAATAGATAATTTTTGTACGCGCTTATGTTAAATTTTCCTTTAGAAATGCTTTTGGGGAGATAAAATTTAACGGTTCTATTCAAATCATATCATGTATCAGTCGATCTATGAATACTGTAAGGTAGTTCAAAATTTAACTCGAAATCGCTGCAACTGTAACAAAGAACAGTATAACATATTTTCTACTTATAATACCATCATTATTATTTATCTCTAAATAAGTACCACAATTTATTTTATCGTTAAAGAAAACACTTGTAATCACTTGAAAATACTCTATTTCACTATAAATACAATCAAAATATTTTTAAACGTTACAAATTAATTTTTATATAAGAAAAAAAGATATAAATCTTTTGATAATGTATTTTATTAATATAAAAAAATATTGGTCCTCAATTTGTAATTGTTTGAAAAGCTAACAATCATTGGTCTTGATAAATTAATTTATCAATGTAATTTTCTTTGAAACTGTTCGCCATATTTGCTATATTTTTTACTAATTATTATTTCACCTGAAAAAACACGTGAGTGTGAGTTTTAGGTTATACTTTTCACGTGTATCTTTTCACGTGTATCACAATGTGTAGATACAATATGTATCTAATAAAAGATACTATAATAAATAAAATTTGAAATAAGTTTGTTTCTCGTCACAGAAGAGTTAAAAGGTGTTAAAAAATAAAATCTTGTGTAGAGATAAAAATAAGTTTTCGTATCGATTGTACGGTATAGGATGCAGAAGCTGGGAAGTGAAAGGAAAGGAGCACGTGGCCGCGCTCGCTATCGGGCCTCCACTTTGAAAGTTTGTGAAAGAGGGACCTGTCTAGGGCACTAACGGGACTGGCTACACTCCTGTCGCCCCAAGTACATCCAATAATGACGGAAATGCCTCCGCTCTCTTTCTCTCTTTCTCCTCTCCCGACTTCTTTTGTCTTTTCTGCTGTCTTCACTTGCTTTCTTTGCCGGCGCTGGTGTAAGTATATAATGTCATCGGGGCAGAATGAGTCGTTGCCGTGTGCGATGCAAATCGCATTGTCGCGATTCCCCCCCGCGTGCGTGCAGACCACGAGAACACGCGAGCTACTTACTTGACGGATTACGTACAAGCAAGCCTCTCGTGCTCGATCGACTAACTACTGTATAAGTACTCACCTACCTAAGACTGTTAACATCTTTAGTGTTTGCACGACGACCACGAGAGATTAAACGTAATGCAATATATAGCTACAGTATATAAATGCATTTGACGATTGCTCCAAAATTCGTTTCGGATAATGTAGTAACTATTTTTACATAAAAGATTTTATGTATATTATATGTATTATATTGTTTTTAAGTTTTTGTTAACTGCTTGGCATATAATTATTATAATCAACATGATTTTTATAGTGCGAGTGATGAAAAAATTATTTTAAATACAAATTTTGTTTTTTTTTTTGCGTTCATATACTGGCATTTAAGTATTGGTATAAAAACAAAATCAATGTCGGTTAATGAAATAATTTCTTCATTTATTTGATCCAATTGTATGTATATATCGTATTTGCATGGCAAAGGCATGTGTAGCAGCTGGTGCAGATGACGTCGATCATTGACATCAATCTGCGATTTCCCAATGTATAACACTAAAAAATCGCGACGCTGCATTAGTATAAATGAAGCCGAGTATATAATGTTGGCTAATATGCCGACACCTGCAGTTCTCGCGTCGTTCGAACACGTATGCAGCTGATGCTTTTGTAAGGCGGTTCATACGTATATATACTGAAATTCCGCGAATGTGAGCTGGCCAGCCCTCGCTCCTGCCACCAGCGTTGTCCGCGCGCGAGTTTTCCGCCTACGTCACGATTACGCCGGCCGCGGTGAGATGGTGTGCGGAGCGCGCACCAGTCTACGAGGCTTACGGCTATACTCGTGCGATCTTCCCTTCCATGACGCTATGCCCCCTGCCTCTGTTTCTCCTAATGTCTCCCTCTCCCCCCTCTCTTCCTCTCTTTCTGCTTCACTGCATGCAAAACAGCAAAAGTGCATATCCGCGCGTGAGCCGCCTGCACGGGGCAAAGCTGTGCAGCGAGGAATCCGGCCTACGCGATTTGCACTTATTGCACATATGCACGCACACAAGAGCGAGCCGACGACTAAATATGTGTAGTACTTATGCGTGTACATACGTAGCGAGTATTAGCGAAGATGGTCTTGCACGTGCATACTCATCGTCTATGACGGTGGTTTCATAGTCTCCGAAATGTGACCCTCAGTGTGCGCATACTTATACACGTGGGCAGCCGCAGATAGATCAGTGTTAGCAAGAGAAAAATTAAAACAGGTTACCTCTGTGCACAAAATACAAAAAACTACTGACTCTCCTAGGAAAATCTTATTTCTGTAATTATAGAAAAAATATCTTCAATAAAACATTTATTTTCTGAATATCTGAAAGTATTATTTTCAAGTAATCAAGATTATACGAAAATTGTAAATAATCCTGATTCATACCAGAAAACAATAAGTATTATTTATTTAAGAACATTTTGGTACAAATATTTTTACAGTAGTATTTTTCATAAATAAATAACTAGGAATCTCAATATTTTTTAATATTTTTAATGTAACTAATCAATAATGTCATCCTCAATTATTTGTATACATGAGTAAAATCGTATAAAATTGTGAAGCAGTTATATCGTTCTTAAAATAAATTCTTGAGGAATTAAAGATTTGTTAAAAGTTACTTAATTTTCAACTATGTACAATATATTCCCTTAGAGTTTAATAGTGATCTTTTTATTATTTATCTTTTACACGTTTTATCTTAACTATAAATAACTGATAAGTAGTAAATCCTTCATACATATCAAATATTTTTAACCCACATAATAAGAGATTGCATTTTCTGCTTTTCTGGGTAGTGTTGCCTCGTTGCAATTCACTGCTTTCTAACATTAATCCACAGACTAACAGATTTTAAAATTCAATAAAGTGACCGTGTATAATAATTCTTGCATTATGTGTTTAATTTGCTTGAATTAAATATGCATATTTTAGTCAAAAAGAAGTACAGATGTATGTATGTACATTGATTGTAAACTTTATTTTCCAATTATTAGTTATATTTTATAGATAAAATAAAACGCAGTTAATAAATACACTGTATAAAACAAATCATATAAAATATTTTAGTGTTAAAAAGAAATCTTACTTTATCTACTGAGTTTTAGAAATCGAGGAAAGGATCAATATTTTAAAGAGATTTTATCGTTAATAAATATACTGAATACATATCTAAGGAAAACATTATGAAGTTTGGATCATCAGTGGGAAATCTGCATTACGTTCAGTTGATACAACGTAAATTGTAGAGAGATACTTTGGTTTGAGATTAGCTTCGTTCGTTTCGCAATAGATGGCGCTAGGTATTTACTTAGAGGGAAAATTTTAAATCTTTACTGTACTTTTTCAAAACTTTAACTAATGTTATTGTCTGCCTATTATATTACACGCGGAAACGTTGAAAAAAAATGAAGCAAACAGTGTCGTTATATTATATAATAGTTAGTTAACAGAATAGATTTTTGTAAGGCTCTACCAATATTTGAAATTTTTATTACGAAAATTTTACATACATTTCTGGCCACTTCAATTCTTATTTTTATTATTTCTGGTATGATCATATACATATCAAATTACGTAATTATTAATTTTTTCGTGAATGATCGACAATTTATCTATATAAAACTTTTACATTTACAGGTATTAGTGATTTATTGCTGAACGTACTGAAATTTCTCCGTACATGTACCGTTTATCTTCTCTTCTTCTTTCTTTATCCTTATTCTTTCTTTATTTATGATCCATTTTGAAATACACACATACAGACATGCAGCTGTTTTGTACTTAGTATTTCTTAATTTTTTTATTAAATTTAAGCACACAATTTTACATACTCTCAATACTTATTATTATTCCTTGAAATCGTAGAATCTTAAGATTGTATTGGTAAGGTCCCTGCCAAAAGATAGTTTTTTAAGTTAAAACTGCGATAAATAATTATGTAAAGGAATTGATTAATTTTTAGTTCTCGCGATCAATGTATTAATGCAATTGGAATATTATAAGCTTTAAGAATAAAAAATCAAAGAAAAATTGTAAATTCGGCACTATTTTTTTAAAAATCGTTATTACGTTGAAATTAGTATATTTTGATGATTTAAAAAAAATAGTGCCGAGTTTACAATTTTGCTTTGATTTTTTATTTTTAAAGCTTATAATATTCCAATTGCATTAATACATTGATCGCGAGAACTAAAAATTGATCAATTGCTTTATATAATTATTTATTGCAGTTTTAACATGAAAAACTAACTTTTGGCAGGGACGTTACGGCCAATAACCTTAGTCTTGACATTTACGAACAATTTTTTCTGAACAGACAAATCGGTCCGAAGAAATTAAAGGATACAGATTTTTTTCTAAAACAATTTTCTCTCATAAACAGATGCATGAAAAACAATAATCTTAACATCTGAAAATATTTTATAAGTTTGATAACTGGCAGTAATTTTATGAAAATAAAATAAATTTTTATTAAGATATAAATAACAAAAGTCAAGTTAAAATATCACATGTAAACTCACGTATTTGAGGTCACAACTGGTACGCATAAATATTAATTAAAAAGAACTTTCAATTGTTTATCACAAAATTATAAAATATAGTATATAAGGAAAACTATAACAAAAGGTTAAAAAAAGCAAAAAATAAAAGAATTCACGATTTATGAAAATTAGAATTTTCTTAACCTAGTAATGCCCAAATGTCCCAAATTTTCAATAAGTTTTCGGCAGGTTTATTTTGTATGTTATCGGTGTAAAATAAATTTTAACTAGGTAGTTGACTTTCGACGTAAAATTTTACGTTCTTTCAGAATCTGGACTTCAAATTTGCCAACAACTCGTAACATTGAAAATTCGAAATATTTGACATAGTATGGTTTATGCACGTTATTATTATGCACATAATGATTATACACAAAAAATTAAATCCTTAATTTTATTCACAAAACATATTTAATTTTGCACATAATAATAACGTGCATAAACCATACTATGTCAAACATTTGGGCGTTAATGGTGTTTCGCTACGAGCGAATTTACGGCAGGAGAATAGCAAATAGTTTTAAGAAGAAGAATTAGAAGAACAAAGCTTTATTTAGATTAAATATAATATTCGTAATACAGGGTAAAATAGCAACGTGCTCGCTTTAAAGGTTTCTAAGAGAAAGAATTTTCGCACTTTTATTTTTTCGAAATAGCAATGAAATTGCGCAGGAGCCAACGTTCACGAGATAGCCTTTTCTCTACCTTCGCGTCGTGGTTTCGTCTTTTATCGACTCATGTTCGAATCGGTGGCGAGACAAAATGCGGCCCCATGAAGTCCTTTTTTCTTCATGTGCACGCGGCTTATGCCAACAATTTAAATCATAATCAGAACAAATGGCTTAAATTAGATTAAAAATCAATGAAATAATTTTCTATTTAAAACTACTCCAAGACGAAAAGAAATAATAATACATTGTGCAACAAGGGGAGAAAATGAGCTATTTCAAAACACCTCATCCGAGTCTGAAATAGCTCTTCTTTTCGTGTTATACACCGTATTTTTTCAATGGGTGCATGAAAGGGCCTTTTTATATATGCATAAAAGTTGGGTACGTATTCGTACCTTTCGAATCGTGCACAACACAGTTAAAAATGATTAGGGTGACTCGCCCAGTAGATGAACACCTACCAGTAGATGGACGATGTTAAATAAAATTAGTCGTCATTACTTATTACAGCAGTAAAAACAAAAATTTGTTTTTGTATTGGGAAGAGCCGTTCTTTATACAAATATTGCATGTTGTACAATCTTTAGGAAAATGTTATTTATCTTGAAAAAAAATCATTGAATGGCAGTCTCACTGCGCCGCGTGGCGACGCTCGAGACTTAGGCGCGTTCTTGTATCAAAACGAAGCACATGGGTCTAAAAAAATACAGAAATAAAGACTTCTAAATACATTCTTCAGATATATAATACATATACATATATAAAAGATATTTAATTTTAAGTAAATGTGTCCAAAATTAAAATATTTTAAAGAAAAATAAGAAGAATTGAGGTTCATCTACTGGAAGAAATTTTAGTGTCTTGCCAATAGATGAACACATTAAAAGTACATTGGAATCGCTATTTTTAAGTAAAATATAAGAATTATTAACATAATTACATGAAACATATTAAATAGCAACACCTTTATATAAGTAACTTTATGTTTTGAAGTGTAAACAAAAAGTTTAGTCATTTCATTCATAACTCCTATTTTTGGTTATGTTACACAGTAAACTTGATGCATCAATATTTTTGTTTTTTTATAGAAAAAATTTCGTAACGATGATTGTTGTATGAATTTGTTTGCTATTCTATTATCCAGTTTTCATATTTATTTGATTTACAATTGAAATTGTTATAATTTAATCGTTCATCTACTGGCGGAGGGTCATACATCTATTAGAAGAACTGTTCATCTACTGGTATTTTGAGATATTCTATAATTTATTTATTTATTTAACCAGAGTACAAAAATATACAAGCCACTGACATCTAGATATACAAAAATATATATAAGATACAGAGCACTTCCTGTAGAGATATGTAATATATCTGTACACAGGTCTGGCATAACGCAACTTAAATCTATGGTACTTAAACTAAAGCAATTAAGTATAAACATTTGAATTTCATTAGTTTAGTGTCAACAAGTATAAACTTTTATAAAACAAATATAAATAAAATTATCTAGAATCTATAACCCACGTTTTAATAATTTTTTTAGCTTTTCCGGTTTTACATTTAAAGTTTTGAGATCCTTATTAAGTTTATTGTAGGCCTTAAGGGCAACTACATTACTATTCTTAAAAGAAATTTCCTTACTCAATTTTGGCAGTTCTAAGTTCTTATTTCTAGTTATACTTTCCGATAAGATATATTTATTTTTAAATTCTTCATAATGATATACCAAGCTTTCTACAATAAAACTTTCTTTGATATGTAATGGCCTAAAAGTATTATCACATCTGCTTAAGATATTTTTTAACAATCTATTCTGCAATGCTTGTAACCTATCCAGTACATTATTATAAGCACCTCCCCATGCAATTATCCCATAGTTCGCGATGCTATTAAAGAAAGCATGGTAGACCATTATTAATTGCTTAACCGTCATAAATTCTTTTATTTTGTAGAAAACGAATAGCAAATATTTGGTTTTTCTTATTATATAATCGATGTGATAGTCCCATCTGAGATAACAGTCAATCTGTATTCCCAAATATTTAGTATAGCTTACTCTTTTAATTTTTTTACCGTTTATAATAATAGATATATCATTTGGAAGACTATTAGCATAACATCCGAAAGTAATAAACACTGTTTTGTCTACATTTAACGATAGTTCATTGGAGGCTATCCAATTATTCACTTTATTTAGTTCTTGATTCATTTTTTCTTCGGCTTCGTTCCAGTCGTCTTCAGAGATAAGTATTACTGTATCATCTGCATAAGAGATTATACAAGAATCGACTTCATTGGTTAGGAGATCGTTGATATATAGTAGGAACAATAGCGGTCCCAGTATGGTACCTTGGGGTACTCCTATAGCGAGTGGCAAGTACTCACTTACATAATTTTTTATCTTGACTCTCTGTTTTCTGTTATTAAGATAGCTTTCCATCAGTTTCAATGGTAAACCTCGAATTCCGTAATTTTCAAGTTTATTTAATAAAATGCTATGGTTGACCGTGTCAAATGCTTTAGCTAGGTCGATAAATGTTGCTATAATGTGTTTGTCGTCATTCAAGTTGTTACAAATGTAGTTGGTGATGTAGGCCAATGCATCTTTTGTTCCTTTACTTTTAGTGAAACCAAATTGTTTATCAGAGATGACATTATTTTTATTCAAGAAATCTATTAATCTGTTGTGTATTAATTTTTCCATTATCTTGGCAATGTTGGAGATTAATGAGATAAGTCTGTAGTTAGTTGCTAGGTGTTTGTTTCCTGATTTAAATACTGGTACTACTTCAGCACATTTAAGTTGTTCCGGCCATCTTGCTTTTTGTATACATAAATTAAAGATATACTGTAAAGGCTGATCTATATAGTTTATAATGTTTTTTAATACAGTAGTATTAATACCATCAACTCCTCCTGCTTTATCTTTCATGGTTTGTACAATATTTCTAATTTCTGTTATATCAATTGGTCGAATAAAGATTGAGGAGTCTATTCTTTTAAGTCGTTGTGGATGCAAGTGTGTTTTTATGATATTTCTTGATAAGTTTGATCCGATTGTGCTGAAAAATTCATTTAGATGTTTAGATACATTTTTATCGCCTTGTATCTTGAATCCGTTGTTTTCTAGAAGGTAGTCAAAGTCGTTTTTTATTTTATTAGGATTTTTGCCAATTTTTCCTTTGATATAATTCCATAGTGTCTTGTTATTAGTACTAGCCTTTTCTGCTTCTGCTATATCGTAATTACGTTTAGCTTTAAATATAATTTTCTCTAGGACTTTCGCATAACTTTGGTATGTCTGTTTCAGCGTCATATTTCCTGGGTCCTGCCTCCACCTTTTATACATTTTTTCTTTTTCTAAACACGATTTGATTATACCTGGGGATATCCACTTGCTTCTTGGGGTATGTTTCTTATGTGCTTTCTTTCTGATCGTTGAGAGCTGTATAATTTTTTTATTTCATTTATTAGTATTTCTATCGCTGCATCCGGGTTTTGCTGACTATATATAAAGTCCCAATCATGTATTTGCTTAAACTCATTATGAATTTTTTTGTAGTCCACGTAATGATAGTAATTATTATTTGTAGATTGCGGTTTTTCTGCATTACAGATTAATGGATAATGATCAGTAACACAGCTTAGTAATTTAAAAGCTTTGATAACTGCTGTATTAGTTTTACAAATATATTATCTATACACGAGCCTTTGTCTGCATTGGGTCTCGTAATACCGTTATACATTGGTTTATATCCAGCTTCGAGTAATTCATTAGTATAATCTTCTGCAATTTTATCATTTTTCAAGATATCTATGTTGAAATCACCTACAAGAAAGTGATTCTTTGCTTTTTTTATATTTGTTTAAGATTTCTTTGAGAGTTTGTATGAATTCAACTTTGGATATGCCATGTGATCTGTAGGTAGAGGTGATATTCAGTTTCAAATCATTTTTCAAGAAAATGCAAGTATTTATGTAGGCCACCTCTTTAATTACCTCTATTCTAGTAGTTTCTATTCTAGTAGTTTCTTTCTTAATTTAGTATTTTATTAATAAAATCAAATTATTTTCAAACTTTTTCGTACATTTATGAGTATTTCACATGCTTGGAATTATCAAAATCGCTTTTGATATTAGATTTAAGAAATAATAATTTTAATAATTTGTGATTAAACACACAGTTGTACCTGAGTGTCCATCTACTGGACAAGTCACCCTATATTGTCAATATTTTACTTCAAATATGCGCGCCCTTTTTATACCAATTAGGGGAAGGCGAGGCGTCATGGACACCCTAACTTTAAATTTAAATTAATAGATTTAGATAATAATAAAATATGTAATCAATAGATCAGTTCATCCAAAACACGATTCTAGTGATAGAAAATGTTTTATTAACCCGTATTTTTCACCAAAAAATGAAAAAGCAAAACGTTTAAAAATGCTCCACGTGCCCCACTAAGGGGCACGAATAACAGGAGGTGGGGCACGAGTAGCACACGAAACGATGAACTGTCATAGCGACCTTTAAGTAAGGGCAATACATTTTAATTGACAAAACGTACATAGTTTTTATTGAATATAATATATAATATAATGAAATAAAATATTTCAAACCATATTTTATCAAAATTAGATTGCCTTTATTAATCACATTATTTTTAATACAAACTATTATTATAATTTCCATAAGTATGACAAATAGCAATCTATAAATGTATTTATCACAGTAATCAAGGAACGCGGGAGCGTTCCGAAGGCAAGTATAGAAGAGCCTTAGGACGACCGCGTGATTATATACTTTGAAATGGATGTACGAGAAATTCAATGCGATTATATACCTATTGCGTTAGTTTTAACTATATAACATATCCCTATTAATCGAAAGCCATTTCATTGCTCTACTCAAATCGAAAGGTTTCATTTAAAAAGATTGTCTCATTCAAAAGATTTAGAGATCTGAATATTTTTATGTACTATTTCCGAATCTCCGAATCTCCATATTCTTCAGTACGCACAAACTATACATTTTTGTCCGACCGGTACATAGTATAGCATTTTTGTCCGACCGACTGGCAAAAGAGAGAGAGAGAGTGAGTGAGGGGGTAGAGTGAGAGAGAGTAATACTTAAGATCGATAATTAAAAGAAAATATTAATTAAAATTTCTAATTTTGGCAGTAATATCATTAACATAACAAATTTTGCGATCTTGAATTGTTAGAGTATTATAAGGTTGAACATTATAAGACTGATTATGCATCGAAATGGGATTCGGAACTGGTAGAAGATTAAAATACAAATTCGATGTTGCATTATCCACTTGCAAAATAATAGTACTTCTGGTAAAGAGGCGACAGTCGGATGAAGTATTTGTGGAGGCTGCTCAATTGTCGTCACTAAAGGCATCATATCATATCGCAACACTTTTGCAACTCTGCCCTTCATTTACACTTTTAAATCTATTTGCATTTGTCCCTCCGTATAGTTAAGTCTATTCGACTTTTTTTTGTAGGCTCTTACCATGTTTATTTTCTTAATTTTACGCTTAAAATTAATTATAATTAAACTTAAATCTACTTAGATTTACAATCACGTAACGAGTCAACCCATCGTACGGAAATCTCCGATATGACTTGCAGGTTAAGGGGGTTTCACCCAAAACGTCTTTTCTTAGAAATTTCTTTCAATTTTGATCAGGTGTTCATAATACTATTGTCTATAAGATATTTCTATCTAAAAACTCCCAGCGGTTTAGTTCTCGAGATATTAAATATCAAAGTCGCGCATTTTAACACAGCGCCTTATGCCCTTATGGGACGGCCCGCGCGAAATGAACGTTTCCGTTTGTAACTCGAAAAGTTTTCTTAGCAATTTTTCTAAAAACCGAAATGTTATTAATGACATCTATTAGAACAAGACATTCAAATCTGAGAAAGCCCAGCGGTCTCGTTCGTGAGATACTTACGTTAATTGAAAGTGCGGAATATCAGGTTAGATTTCACGCGCGCGTGAGACGCATGCCTGCCCTGATTAAAAAAACCCATTCATTCCTTTAAAAAGCTGTTAGTTGAATCGACTTTAATGAGGATTTTTTACTGACTTAATACATGGACTATATAGGGAATTTAATAGGATCCAATAGGATTTAATATTTTTTTTTAATCAGGGTGGCGAGGGGAGAGCCGAGAGAGAGCGGGAGCGCCGCTGGTTGCTGTGCACACACAGATAAGCATCTCTCGGTCTGTGCTCAGTCCCGTAGCAAGCAACTCTCAACAGAAAGAGAGCATGTACGCGTCGCACGGGGCGCCGTGCTCTGTCGGTTCGGGCCTCGTTGGTGAAACCCCCTTAAGGCGATCAGCTGTTTTGCTCCGGCGCTGTTGACGTACATCGCCGTGTGCTACTCGTGCCGCCCCACCAGGGGTGACACACTTGCCCCGTTTTCATCGTTTTTTTCAATCGTTAATACATAATTATTAAGCACTATTAAGTAAAAAATCAAACGAGGCTTCAAAGTCTAATGTGCAAACTATCGAAATATACTTAATTTGGACGGTTCCATCCTTTTTCTGCATTCTGACAGACGAATGAAAAATGAAACCAACTTTTTTTTTTCAGTTTCAAATTTCACTTTCATTAAACTTATTAACATGACTTTCTTTTTATATATTTTGAGCAGAGACAAAAATTAGAATTATTTTTATTTGATTTTTTATGAACATTTATTTCTAAATATTTATTTACTTTTTAAATATTGAGGTGTCAAATTTACCCGCCTGCCACGCCGTGCCCCGCCCTCCCCTATATCTAATTTGTAATTATTCATTATTTTCTAATTTAACTTTTAATCATCTCAATATCCTTCTAATTTGGCCAAGAAGCTTTAAAATGCATGAATTTGATAGTAGAGGACGAATTCACAAAATTTCTTTGTAGCGGGGAAAATTTTTTTTTTCCCAGCTAAACAGTAAAGAGAAAATTTTTTCAAAAAATGAATTTTTTCACCATACCCTGTCCGAAAATACCACTTATTTGCTCGCGACTCAGAAACGCGAATGTGGTATTATTGGCCCGGGTATGGTGAAAAATCGTATAATAAAGATGGCCACCCCAGAGCACGTGTTTGCCAATTTACACGTGCTCTGGACTGGCCAAGTCTTTACAGTTGCGTAATAAAAAAAAAAGCAAAATAAAAATGTCTTGATTGTGAAAACTTAACCTTTTCGATTGTCGTGACACGGGCTTCTCTCTTATATACGTATAACAGACGATATACTTATTTTACATGATATAATCTCTGATCTATAATATTTATTATATTGTAATAAATTGCGGTAGAAATTTTTAGTTTCATCATTTATGAGAACTAATGTGGAAACAGTAACAGGAAAAATAGGTGTAAAGGTCAAAAAATAAATTTACACAAAAACAGCAATTTCAATCATTTCTATTTATATTTGTCAAGTTTCTATTTCGTCCTATGGCGAGACATTCGGTCATACAAGAGCAGTCGCGCACACGTAAGTGGGAGAGACGTAGTATGGACATCATAATCATCATCATCATCATTATCACCTTTCTTTACCCTTCATATATATTTATATACGCGTGTATAACCGCTAAAATCCTTTGAGAATTTAAAAATAACGTCTATGAATGCTGAGAACACGTATAGAAATCGAGCAAAAAAGATAAATACGTACACACCTTGCATCACACGGCATATTACAATTGTCCATTCATAAATATTGAAAAAAGAAGTAACCGAAATAATCAACAATTTACTTCCGTTCATTCTTCCGCATAATATACTTACATATATAGTTCTGCATTAAAATTCTCATTCATCTTTACTTCTCTTTTTTTCTTCCGCCCTTTCGCTCATGAAAATGTGTATACGATATATATGCACATGCGCCGTTTTTCACGTAAATGTATGTATGTGATATATTTATAATGTCAGAAAAATGTCGAATGTGCGTTGATCGATTTTAAAACACACCTCACACTCATTCGCATATTCGTGCTCGTTGTTCTTCGTTCTTGCGACTAAATTTTTCTTTTTTTTTTATTTTACGTTTTTATTTTACTTATTTATGTATAAATACGATTGGTCATGCATATGATGAAATGTCTCTTGTCAATATAAAGTTAATCCCTTTCGTACATACAGCACACGTCTCCTTTATTTGTATAACTTTTTCTATCGCTCCATTTTCATCACATTCATTGCACTTTCGAAAGTGCATTTACTATGTATATATATTAATTTATTTATACGCCACAAATTTTTGTTCATATGTATAAGTGTCTATTCTATATAATCGTACGTATTTACAAAAGGTCGTTCATTTAATTTTTTTTTATATTTAATATCGCGAATCGTTTATTGTAGGTTTATTCCTGAGCGACCGCTTAATGAGAGCCTTATGCAGTTTGTCGCATTGTCGTCTCTTTCTTTTATCTCAAAATTACTCACCCACTGACAATTTTTGTTATCATTTTGCCTTACACTTTATGTTTTTGTTTTCTTTTTTGTCGACAATGATGTATGAATGTGGATTTTGGTGAAATGGTTTACGTGTTATCTTGGTTATGAATTAATAAGTTTTCATGGGAAATCTGACAAAGAATAAAATAACAAAGAAACGTATTGGTCGAGCAATTTAGTCTATTCACACAGTAAAAATATTTGTTTGCCTTTTCTTCGTATATGCCGGATCTATGTGCTAATCTCGCTTTTCACATCGCTTGTTTTTGAATATTGTAACATACTTGACATCGGAAAACAGCATTTATAAGAGTAAGACCTGTCGCACAACATACGGGTTAAAAATCGGCTTTCTAATGGATGTATTTGTTTTATTTGTGAAAACGTCATCCAGCATATTTATGGCTTGATATGAAAATGCACGTATTGCACACAATGCAGTTTGAGCTTTTTCCATTACATCGATTTGTTTCGCATTTATCGCTTTTTATTTGTTCGTATCTGATATTAGTTATTTATGCCATGGCTCTGGTTATCGTTTTCTTCATTAAATTCTTGTCTGACATCACCAAGGTCTCTCGATCATGGTAAACGAAGAATAAAAAATACTTAACTTTTCTGCAAACGATGAAGATTTACTGATTTAAAAATTTTCCACTTTATACTCAAGTTTTTTCTATCATAAACAATACTTGTTATACATATATCTAATGACTTCTCAAACAACTTGATATGGTTTTTGAATAAAAAAACATATGCAGATAATGCAAGAGCATTTTTGTAAATCAAAATCCAGAGTTTATTTTATATACTAAAATGTTTGAATTAATTTCAACAATCAATAATAATTTATACTTACATAATTTACATAAATTATTACATCCTTATATAGATTTATAGTAAGAATACTATTTTTATAATTATTATAAGAATGATTTATTATTTAAAGCGATGTATCGTATTAGGTTTTTCACAAAAATACTTTCCGAAGTCATTATTTGGATATTATAAATTTTTTTTTAAACTTTAATTTTTATTATGCTTCAATGAATATCAAGCATGTTTAAAATGAAAAAAATTGAAATAATTTGTTTAACCAAGGAAAGAAGAAATTGAGAAGAACACATCTTTTTCAAATACTCTAAAATGAAAAATAGTAAAATCTTTCATTTGAATAGTCAAGTAAAGTAGTTTTCGTAACACTATTTCATAATTTTAAGCTCAAAATTAACGATTTCTAATATCGAATTTCGTACTTACAAGACCTGCAGGAAGACGAAAACTCTTTGGCACCGATAAGTACGATACGTTGACAATCTTTGACACAAGACATTCTGACAAAACAGTTTCTCCTTCATTATATTTACATAACTTTGCGCTTTCGCAATGATTTTTATAATAATAATTCAACATAATCCATAAATATACAAGGATTTACATATTTTAATACTTTCATAACGCTAATAAACATCTCAATAAAATCAATAACGTTTGTTAATAATGTTTAATAATAAATTTTCAATAATCATTAATAACCAATCATTTTAAGATGTAATAATAGTATAATCGAAATATTAGTTCATTATATTTAAAATTTAAATGTTCAATGGTAGTCATAGGAAAGTTTCCGAGTTGGCAAACCCATTTTCGCATATATCATTTCATTGGCATTGTACATTCGTAAATTCGTACTTTATTTTATTATCTCTTCCACTGAAATAGAAATTACTATAATATACTGGCTTCGTAAAATTTTAACTTATCAGGTAGCTTATTTTCAACAATTTAATCGCGATACATTTTAACATATCTTTTGGCGATAATTTTATATTCCATGAATTTTAAAGATAATTGTAAATACTTCCGTCAGAGCGAAAAGTAATTATTTTTGGTCGAATGATTTGAAATCATTAGAAAATCTGTTTTAAGAGAATTCTTATACGCTTATATATTGTAATTCTTTGACCAGGTATTATCGTACCACAGCTACTGATGCATTCAAAGAACCAGTTATTTCTTTCAAATTCATATTTGGTCATAAGTAATCACATATTGCTGTACATATAGAATTCATATTGACGTATGAATAATATAAGCATATATGGCTTTGAATATAAACAATTTTTTTAATAGAAGAGTACATGAGATTATAATAAATATTTATTATGATGTAATAATGATCATAGTTTTGAAAATTGTTAAGATCTAATAGTCTCAGTAGAAATATATGTCAAAGGGGGATAAGTTGGGTACTAAAAAAAATTGTTAAGAAGCATTGCAACGCCAAAAATACAAATATTGCTAATTCAAGAAACATAAAGCAACATAACATATAATTGTTTATAAAAATGACCTGTGAGCTATTGATAAACCACAATTCTCGTTAAAAGTAACTGAGGTATCCTACTTTTACACATTTTTTTTTTGCTAAAACTGTTACATCTTAACAATCACATAAATTTCTTTTTAAGATTTTTCTTTTAAGTTTCTTCTGTAGTTGGTAAAGAACGAGTCTTTAATAAATTAAAAATTATATTTGTTTAATTTGATCTTTATATCAAATATTATGTTTATTCAGTGGGCATAATTAAATATGTAATCAAATGAAAAAACTTGTTTACGTTAAAATATCTTTTTGTCTAATTGATTAAATCATTTTACAATTCGAGTATTCTTAATTTTTTTAAAAAGCTTTTATTTTTCTAGTTTATTTTGCTATGAATATGGACGAACAAGATTTATTATACTGATAAATATTTTGGTAAAATATTAAATGTTATAATGTAATATTATGCAGAATTGAATATATGCAAAAATGAAAACCAAAGCCTACTAATAATAATCGGCATAATATTTACGCTTTAGTATCGATCTTGTTCGTAAGATTGCAATCGTTTGGAAAACTATGATTAATTCGTTATTTTCGTCGACATAAGTGTGTGACAATGGCTTACACAAGTTTTGTAGTCAAGTAATATGAGTTCAAATTCACATTCGAATTTTTCGTAATTGTGAGTATGGCCTTCGCGTGTCAAAGGCCTCATTATCGGCATTTTCATCAATCACTGACAACTTATGTTTGCTTTTTTTTTAAAGCTTCGCTCCCTCAACTAAATTAATACTTAGCGTCTTCCATTACTAAATGTAAAAATTTATCAGCTATTATCGCGAGAAAAAATGTAGTGCGACACACGATGTACGTAATGGTTTTTACAGCAATATGATTGTTGTCTTCTCGACACTATTCGACTAAAGGATCAATTGCTCTGTCAAGATGATAAAAGGTATATAAGTGTGTCAATGTGTGAACATGTACATGACTCTTTTACATGGAAACATACGCGACTAGGGCGTGAGTTACAAAAGTATCAAGCAGTCTGTCGATCAGATTGACCGTGTTTTTATTATTCATTATTATTCATTCATTATTATTATTTTTATTATTATTTTAGTTATTATTTATTATTTTTAAATTTTATTTTTGTATCCGTTACCGCAAGAATCAACGTCGGGCTTTGAATACGAGTCGTTTGTTTCCTTTGTTTCTTTTATTAATTATTAATTTCTAAACGTGTAAAATACGCACCCAATACGTTTTTCATTTTATCTCTAACAGCCGTTATTTTGGGATTGAGTTTTTGCTTGTTTCTTTGGTGATAGCTAATCGGTATATAAATTCTATCTATATGATGTTTACGCATTCATTGTTATTATAAGGATTATTTCTAAAATTAAGGTGGCAGTCGAATTATATACTTGTTCGGCACCTTTGGCTCTTCGGTCAAACTCCATTTCTCATTATAGTACGTTGGAAATATCTAAAATTCATTCAACACGAAATATTATAGAAATTCATTAAAAGACATTCGTACTCTATGTATAAGTAATCGATTTTACATTGATGATCTAGTATTTCGTAATTCATATATAAAATAAGAGCGCGATCACAGTAAAATCTTTGCATGTATAAATAAAGCAGAACGTTAATTAAAAGAAAAGAGTCTACATTCTTTTGTTAAGTTTTTAAAAAAACGGACCACGACTAAATTTTCATATTATTTTTTACTTTAGTAGTATTTTTAATCAAAATAAAAAATAAAATTAATCTTAAAAGAATAGGATTATTTGATTTTGGTGTCTGGAATTAAGTTTTTTTTTTTTTTTAATAAAAGATAAAAGAATAACATATTTATGTAAAAATGTATACGCATGATTAAATTTAAGTACAAGTGTGCAATGATTCTTGTTTTGATTGCAAAATTTTTTCGATTAGTCGAAATGAAACTCATAATTTATTTCAATCTCGTATATTAAGTAGTTTTTAATAAAATCTTTTGCGTATATATTTTTACTAAAATTTAGTTTATGTTTTTATTAATTCGTTCTCATTCCTCTTACTTGACCTTATTTTTGAATAACTAAAAAAGCTTTAGTATATTGAATAAAAACTATTATAAAAGTGATTAAACAGTAAAACATACTGCCTTGATACATAAGGATTAATTTTAATACAAATGATAAGATTTTGTCGCGCAATGTTGCTTAAATCGTCAGAGTAAAATCTTCCCACATCGGTCTTTTTAAATTTGTTGTCACTTACAGTATAATTTCGATGTAAATCACGATTCACGATATTGACATCCATTCGAGGTTTAAGTTCTAAATTAATATAGCGAGATTAAAATTTGGTATTTACAGAAATTTGTTAAAGAGAAAAAACTCGAAGTTATGAGTTGCGTTAATCTATCATGTGCATTTGTGTATCATGTTACATAATTAATATTGAGATTAAATATTTTTTCTTTGCAGACTCAATAAGTGCAATAAATAAGCAAAGAAGAATTTCGAAAAAGTTTAGTTTAAAAGATTTGCATGAATTATTTGTATACCGTACAAGATGATAGTTTATTTTAAAAACGTTCATGTCGCTTGCCCTGCCACGCGACAAAGTCGTTAAATAGTTTTATTGCAGCGATTTTCTTCAAGGAGATCTTGCTCGAGAATTCATATCATTTTACCATTACGATTTGTGATTACAGCGATACTCAGGTGAGTCGTTTAACTGGATTTTAACCCTGTACCATTGTCACAATTCTAATATAAAAATTCTTCTACAAAATTCGTTGATCCAGTATCTTTTTGCATACGGTAGGTTGTAGTTTTGTATCTAAAATGTGCGTCTAATGCATTTATAAATATATGCATGAAAATACGTAAATAAATTTTTTCTCCGAAATTAGCATTACTAATTGAGTAAGATCTGCCTGAAGATCGCGTGGTGTTGATTTATTTGTTATTTTTCGTTTTATTACTTATTTCTCTTTACCTCCCATTCTGTGTTTTTCTCGATTTTGTAATTTAGTTGGTCCCGAACGGTATTTTCAGAGTTAGTTGCTGCGTGTGTATTATTATTTAAACGGGACCCGCAGGTTTGGTTTACGCTGCGATAAGAAATTAAAAAATGGACATATCGAATATATCATTATGTAATAGTACCTTCGAGAGTACAATTCTCAGCTTTATTATTGGAAATTATATATATTGATCCGCTGTGCATTGTCGGCTCTGTACGCGTGCGTGAATTATTTGAATCGTGTTTTTCTTACTACTGGCTTCCTATTTAATTCTAATGAACTGTTTACATGGTTCAACTCTACGAGCGATAATTGCGCACCTGCATTTATTTACGGTGTTCTTTGGCAGTTTACGTATGTACATGGGGGTGTAGCTTAAAAGTGAACGCTATCGCGCAATTTTGTTTCAAAAATTAAATTCAAGTCTAATTTAGCAGCGACCAAAAGCTGGAAAGCTTTTAACGGAGTATATATTATCAAAACGCTTGAGGGGATGTCAGAGCCATGGTGACACTATACCGACGCTCCTTTCGAAAACTAGCACGATTCAGATTGCCACGAAGACTAGCCCAGCGTTGGCCGCGAAGACTAGCACGTCCCATTGATTCGCGTCGAAGACTAGCACGATCCGCTTGACTAGCACGTTTTACGAGGTTGCCACGAAAATTAGCACTTTTCGGGAGAACACCTGCATTTTTTATATTAGGTATATGTGACAAGTCTAAATTACGCGCGTGATAAGCGGAAACATTATGTATAAAAGATAATATGACCCACTGCAGCACGTTTTTGAGGACTATTTCGGTGTAGGGTGACACGCTCATGCCCAGAAGATAACTTCCTCGCTAATTTGAGTGTAGCTAGGGGGTTTTTCGACCCTCTGAGTAATTTAAAAATTACTTACTATCTAAATTACTGTTTGAATGCGCATTTCTTTCCACCGGCTTCGAGAAACTATTATACCAATAAGAAAGATCTGCAATTTTACAAATATTGTAATACCTCATTTTTAAAAATATGTTAATAGGTGATTTCTTTTACTTACAATCATCATCGTCATCCATTTTATTAATTTTTCGTTACATCTAGCACAGAGTTAAAAAAAACGTTTAGCAACTTGAATATTTCGAAAGTTCTACCGTGGTCAAGGGTGCAACAGTTAGAAAGGCATCTACGTTACCAACATTGCTATTAAGTTTTTTAAAAGAATTTTCAACGAAGACAGCGTTGGTAATATAGAAAATGATGGTTTTCTTTATTTTCATGATAATCTTTTCAAAGATATAGGTAAGAAGAAAAATAATTATGAACTCGCAGTAGAAAAAACGCGCCGTCGTGAGAAAAGTGCTAGTTTTCGCGGCAAGCTTGCGAATCACGTTACTTTTCGTGGCAAACTCGCGAATCGTGCTAGTTTTCGTTACAAAATAGCGAATTGTACTATAGTATTCGCGGTAAAGTAGTGAGTTGTGCTAGTTTTCGTTACAAAGTCGCGAATTGTACTAGTATTCGCGGCAAAGTCGTGAGTTATGCTAGTTTTCGTTGCAGTTTTCTGAAATGTGCTAGTCTTCGTAAGGAGGCCAAAAAAGGTGCTAGTTTTCGTAGGGAGCCTCGACACCTTCATTTAACTTTTTCAATTTGTAATTTTTATCGATTAGTTGAATCATGCGCTGTTCTCGAAGTTACTCCAAAGCCAATACCGTAAGAATGACCTTTAATGAAAAGAAAACATAGGTGTATCTGAGAAATGGCGCGGAGCAATCCTCTCGAGCAAGAGCTCAACTGGTTTAAAGGCTCATTTCGTGTAACTGCTACAAGTACGGACTACATATAAACCGGAGTAAACGGGAGATGATGGCAATGACAGTCGTTTCCCCGCGGCGGGGGCAGGCAGAAGGTATGTATATCGTTCCCAAGTGAGTGCGAGTCGAGTGGCAGGGAGGGCTATTTACAGGAACAGAACGATCATGTAGTTGAGGAACCTCGACTGGGAGGAGGAGGGCGAGGCGGCGGCGTTGCCGTTGATCCGCTTGGACGCGTCGCCGTCGTCGTTCTCGCTGGCCGTGGTGTCGCCCCGGGCCTCGACGATGGTGGCCAGGCGCTCGGCCAGCGGCAGGCTCTCGCCCGTGGTCGTGGTGGTGGTGGTCGTCGTCTCGTCCGACTCCTCCTCGATCGAGCGGTTGTTCAGGTGGATGCGCACCTGCGCGTCGACGGGCTGCTTGTGCGCCTGCGGCCGGGCGTCGTCGTCGTCGGTGGAGGCGGCCGCCTCGGCCCGGCGCTCGCCGCAGCAGCAGCTGCCCGCGCTGTCCTGCGCGAACTCCGCCTGGCAGCTGAAGCAGATCAGGTCGCCCTCGTCCGTCTCCGAGAGCTCGCAGTGCGGGCAGCGGGGGTGCTGCGCCCGTCGGCGCTCGCCGCCCGCCTCGCACTGCGCGCACGCCGGCGAGTCCTCCGAGTCCGTGCGCTCTAGCGCCC